>CM038675.1:43464324-44674949 GCA_021605145.1 Aegilops bicornis | reverse complement strand
CTTACATATTTGTGCTACTTAATAAGATGTCAAACCCAGTCTATATGGCTTCTAAAAACAACTGGTTAAAAAGATACATTTTCTGCGAGGAAAGCAAATAATATGCCACGCAAATATTAGTGCTGACCTGTGATGACCCTATGAATGAGATCGGTCGCACGGCAGGAGAATTTGGGGTGAGGAGAGAGAGCATGGTAGGTGAATTTGGGGTGAGGAGAGAGAGCATGGTAGGTGAGATAGACGAACGGGGAGAGAGTGTTTCAGAGTAACATCTTATTTCCTGTCTCGCTCGGTGTCACACACAGCATTAAGCACACACACGCACAACCGAGTCACATGGCCACATGCGGCCAAAACAACTACGGGTTACGGCCCACACCCGACTCTCCTCGCCTACTACATGTTCACGGATACAGTCGTACCAGGTGTGACATTCGCCCCACCCCCAGCATGATCGTCGTCCTCGCAGCAAGGCATCGTGGGGTAGCGTTGGTGCGGTACCTTGTAGCAAATTGTAGACTCCTGAGAGAGCGAAGACCAATGCACAAGCACCTGCCTCTCCTTTTTTTACCATGCGGCAATCCAGGATGGTGATGGGTTGTAGTGGGGCAACTGTGAGGTCCGGGCTCCGGGTAGCTCAGAGAATACCCGCGAGTAGTCCTGTGTGAAGGGCTTCAGTTGTGAAACGTGGAAGACGGGGTGCATGCGACTGTCATCTGGTAGCTGCAGCTTGTATGCCGTGGCACCAATGCGTTGCACGATATTGAACGGGGCTTGGGGCAGGGGCGATTGGCCATCGTTGACTGGGCGTATGGTTGAAGCTTGACCAGCACATGTTCCCCCGCCGTGAAGGTGTGCTCTCTCCTGTTCTTGCCGGCCTTTTGCTTGCATCTATTCTGAGGGCGCCCTAGCTGCGCTCGAAGCATGTGTGTCGCCCCGTCAAGGTCTGCACCGGCATCCTCGGGCAAGTTCCTGGTGAGTGTCGGCAGACCACCGATGTTGGGGCTCTTTCATAGAGAGCTTGGAATGTGGATGTGTTGAGCCAAGAATGATACACATTGTTGTACCAGAACTCCGTCGTTGGCAGCCACTTGTGCTGCTCTATTGGGTGCGTCATGGATGGCACAACGCAAGTACATCTCCAGGCATCTCCTAACTTTGTTTCTTCGCCATAAAATATTGTTTTGCACGGATTGAAATTTGTTTGGCCTTCTTCAAGATTGCACCTGAGTTTAACCAACAACAAAGGAGATGACAGAGTAGCCATGTGTTCAAGAATATAGTATGGACTTAAGTTAGCGTTCACCTGGCAATGTATTTGTTTGACACAAATTATTATGATTTCTCTTTTGATAACATTGGGTGTATCATTTTGTTGTCTTGTCCTCATCAAAAATAGATTACTAAAAACTTTGAAGAAGCATCGTGCTGCAATTGGATATATTCTTGATAATCTTCAGGGCATTAGCCCTACTTTGCGTGAACATAAGATCAATATGAAACTTATGTTTATAGATGTATGCTTTTTGGATTATGTAATTGTAACATCCTGATTCTCGGATTTAAAAAAAGTGGAGCTAAAAATTTCGTTTGTTTTATTTGTTAACAAATCTTAAATTGAGTTTTTTTATTTGGTAGATTTAACGTGACCTCAATTAAAATTTGAGTTTTTATTATTTTTATTTACTCGAGCATTATTTTTCTCTAGCACAAATTAAAAATGCGCCCTTGAATTTTATTTGGTATTTTTGAGTTTTTCTTTGAGCTTCTTTTCCATTTCTATATTTCTTAATTTTTTCACTCTCTCAAATTCTGGATTGCCTAACACCTCCTGCTTCACTTTCTTGTTTATTTATTTATTTTCCCCATATAGTCGAAAGGGCCACGTAGATTTTTTTCTGTTTCTCCAAGGCCATAACTCAACCTCTCCATCTCTCTAATTTTCCTATGCGCTTGGCCGAATTGGCCCATTACCCTGACTGAGCGGCTCTTCTTATCCTTCCTCGTTATGTTTGCACTTATAGGAAGTTAAGCACATATGCCCGTGTGTTGCAACGGTAGAGATATTCTTTTAAAAAGCAACGAGAGAGATAATTGAAGTGTGCACAAAAAACAGTCTGCACAGCAATGAGGCGACAGAGCGAGGAGTTGTGGTCTTCTCGCGGATCATGTTTGGCCCGCGAGATCTTGATAGTGGCGGCCACCAACCAACTCGTACATTTTTTTGCTTTGGGTTTGCCCCGGTGTCAGGATCATCCTCATTTGATGGTTGGGAGGCGACCTTCAGGGCGTTGCTTCGCCACTCTCTCCTACTATGATTTTAACAGGATGGATTACTAATTGCAGTGCATAAAATCATGTTTCATTAGCATAATCCATGCATGACAAGCTAGTTCCTTCTTTATCAGGGTTTATTCTCTTTGATTATTTTAGTGGTCACCTGCCTTCAGTTCTTTTCATTAGAGCCAAATCTCTTTTATTGTCTTGTGCCCACAATTTCTTTGAATTATAGCCAAAAAGCATATTCTCTTTTATCGTCAAATAGCACATGGGACGCACAATAGTTCGTGTCTAGGCCAGCCCACTGGCAGGTACCAAAAGGACCTATGTTTGTAAGGCACGAGTATAAATCCAAAAAATGACAAGTTGAAGTATCGAATTCACGACCCAAAAACTTAATAAAAAATAAATTGATATTTTTGAATTGCAAAATATTTTTGGAAACATGAACAATTTTGAAATCCTAATTTTTTTAAAACAATTGTTCATTTTGGAAAAAGATGAACAACATTTCAAATAGGAAGATTTTTTAAAATTCATAAACATTTACTGAAAAACATGAACCTTTGAAAGCACTAACATTTTTTGAATTTGGGAACCATTTTTCAAAAAAGGGACATGTTTTAAAAATTTAGAATAATTTATGAAAATTTGTTCATTTTAACCACGAACCTTATTTTGAATTTGTGAACATTTCACTAAACAAGAATATTTATAGAATCTAGAACATATTTTAAAATGCAATTTCATTTCGAGAACACGATTTTTTTGGAAAACCCAAACATTTTTAGAAAAAAATGATTTTTTTTTGTAATTTTGGAATGAGAGCAAAAGTTTCAAGTTTCAAACATTTTCTAAAACAGGAACAAAATTTTGGAATTTGCAATTCTTTTCTAAAATTTAAATAAAAATCGAAATTCTGATTTTTTTTGTATTTAAGAAAAAAGTAAAAATTATAAAGTTTGCAGGGAGAAGGGAAAAAGAAATAGAGAAAGGAACAAAAAAGAAAATAGAATTAAAACACAGAAAAAATGAAAACGAGAGGGCGAATCTGGACGTTTGTCTTGACTTTTCGCCTGACAATGTGGCCCAGACGTGGTTTTCCCTTCCGCCGGAGCCCCGCGCGTCCCCCCCCCCCCCCCCCCCCCCCCTCCGGTGCGCTGGGTACAGCCTGGGATCGCCGGGCCCAAAAACGGGTTGAGCCAGCGGATTTTGTCGTCTTGGGGGCGCGACTGGGGGCTTTTTCGGCACCAGTGCAAAAAAAGTCGCCCTGGGGGCCTGTTGGGGGCGCGACTGGAGATGCTCTCAGGCAACAACCGGGTTAGATCGTGTGTGTGTGCGCGCGCGCGCGCACGCGTGTGTGTGTTCTATACACCACGGCATGACACCCACGTCAAGACCGGCGACACCACGGCAGCGTACACCATGACCATACTCGACAAGTTCCTGAAGCCGTCCTACACTGGAATAGGGGATCACCACTTGATAATGACAATGGTTGGGGATGAAAAGTTCATGAAACACGAAGATTTGGACAAGAAAGAGCTCCTAAAGGACGACCGATTGTCCATCCTTTGCCATGTCGCCGCCGAATTACCAATGCAGTCGTGCCTATCGTCTCAAACTCAACACCTGGACGGCAGCTTACCACTGCCTCCCATGTCTTCAGGATCGAAGAGTTGACGCAAGTCAGGGAGAAGGTGGCCAGTGGCAAGAAGGTCATGTCATGCATATTTAGCATCGGTTGCCAAATATAGGCCGACGGTTATATCACCCTCTTCCTCCAGCACAACAGCCATGCCAAGACCGGTGACGCCATTGCAAAGTACACAATGAGCATACTCAGCAAGTCCTTGAAGCCATCATGCACTTATACCTCATCGGAGGAAGATCGCTTCACGGGCAATAGTCCAGGCTGGGGCAAATTCATTAAACTTGAAGATCTGGACAAGGAGGAGTTCCTAAAGGACGACTGCTTGGCCGTCCTTTGTGACCTCTCCGTCCACTACATCAATGAGCCTACTTCGGTCGCACCCATAGTATCAACACCCGGGCTCTTGTGCGGCCTGCACGGCGAGAACCGGCAACATATCACGGCCTCCACTGTAGCCGCGAGGCAGCGACAGGCTCCCACATATTCAGGATTGAAGGGTTCATGCGAGTTAGGGAGAAGGTGGCCAATGGCTCCGCGGTCCGGTATGGTAAGATCGGCGATGCCACAACAACATACAACATGTGCATGCTCGACAAGGGCCTCAAGCCATTCCTGCACTCAAATCTCCACACAAGGCTACTGTTTCATGAACGCTGGCGCCTCATGTACTCCTTTGCTTCGAGCTTGGAAAAATTCCAAAAACTCCATGTTCTGAACAAGGAGAAGCACCTCAAGGACGATTGTCTATCCATCCTCTGCAACATCACGATTGACCTCGGACTAAACAGCCAATCCGTCAGAGAAAATTAAAAACATCATACTCGTTAGTGTGAAGTCCGAGGTCAACGGTGATGTCGCAGAGGATGAAGATCGTTGAACTGACACTAGTAGAAAAAGGGGCTATCGTTGAGGCCTGTTTTTCCCATTAGTCCCGGTTCAATCCAGAACCGGGACTAATGTGAGCATTTATCCCGGTTCGTGAGCCCAGGGGGCCGCCCGAACCCGCGTGGGCCATTGGTCCCGGTTCGTCCGGACCTTTTGGTCCCGGTTGGTGGGGACGAACCGGGATCAATGGGCTTCGCTCTGGCCCACCACTATTGGTCCGGGTTGGTGGCATCAACCGGGACAAAAGGCTTCCCTTTAGTCCCGGCCCATGCCACCAACCGGGACCAATAGTGCTGCCTATATATAGCCCCTCGGGCAAGAGCAGAGCACACTGCTCTGTTTTTTCTGGCCGAGGGGGAGGGGGCTTGGTGGTGCTCTAGCTCACCTCCTATGCACACAAGGTGTTCGATGGAATGCCCGAGCCACACTACTTAAGCTTTCTCCTCTCCAAGCTCGACCTCTAACCTCCATTTTCCTCAATATTTGTCTAGGTTTAGCGGTCCGTCACGCCCGTCCCCGTCTTCACCGCCGTCGATCACCCGCGCCGATCTCATCGCCAGCTCCACCGTGGTGAGCCTCTTGTTCTTATCTTCTTTCTGAAAGGAAAAATATTCTTACTTGTATTATTTTCTTACTTTTATTATTGCATCTTATATAGTGCGATGGTTTTGGTATCCGCCCCCGTCGGCCCTCGTCCTGTCTATGATTCGGATGTGGTATATATTATCTTTTCATAACTATTGGTTCATTTATTGTTTATGAAAATTATGACCAACGTGACATAGATTTTATTTATCTAGGAGGTTGTTGAACCGGAAATCCCAACCGACCCTATTGTCGAGAGGTTAAATTTAGTTGAAGAAGAAAACAATTTCTTGAAGGAAAAAATAAAAAACTTGAGGAGGAGAAGATGATATTGGAGTTGCATGTTGCGGATGTCGTCGATGATCACAAGATCAAGATGGATGCAATGCGCTTGAAGATGAGAAAGATTAGAAAATATGCCATTCATACCGAGGCTTGGTATCATTATGCCGTTGGATCAGTTGTTACCTTGGTTGCGATTATGATTGTATTTGTTTTCACATTGAAATGTTTTACATAGTTTCAATGTATGGTTTAATTAATTTAGATGCTCTGCAGAGCTTTATGTTGTTAGATGAGAACTATGTATGTACTTTGGTTTTTATGTGATGATGAACTTCTATTAATTTGGTCACTTAATTATCAATTCATGATGTTCTGTAATGATTTTTGACACACTTAATTATATATAATGCATGCAGATGAACCGGCAATGGATGTACGGTTCAAGACACACCTCCGAGTACATTAAGGGCGTGCATGATTTTCTCGAAGTGGCTGAGGCAAACAAGCAGAATGGTTTTATGTGTTGTCCATGCCCTATATGTGGGAATACGAAGTCTTACTCTGACAGGAAAATCCTTCACACCCACCTGCTTTACAAGGGTTTCATGCCACACTATAATATTTGGACAAGGCACGGAGAAATAGGGGTTATGATGGAAGACGGCGAGGAAGAAGAGTACGATGACAACTTTGTGCCCCCTGAATACGGTGATGCTACTGAACATCAAGTTGCACCAGACGATGTGCACGATCGTGCTGCAACGGGCGAAGCTGCTGAAGATCAAGATGAACCAGACGATGTGCCCCATGATGATGATCTCCGCCGGGTCATTGTCGATGCAAGGACACAATGCGAAAGTCAAAGGAGAAGCTGAAGTTCGATCGCATGTTAGAGGATCACATAAAAGGTTGTACCTCAATTGCGAAGATGGCAACACAAAGCTCGGTACCGTACTGGAATTGCTGCAGTGGAAGGCAGAGAATGTTGTGCCTGATAAAGGATTTGAGAAGCTACTGAAAATAATAAAGAAGAAGCTTCCAAAGGATAACGAATTGCCCGACAGTACATACGCAGCAAAGAAGGTCGTATGCCCTCTAGGATTGGAGGTGGAGAAGATACATGCATGCCCTAATGACTGCATCCTCTACCGTGGTGCCTACAAGGATCTGAACGCATGCCCGGTATGCGGTGCATTGCTGTATAAGATCAGACGAGATGACCCTGGTGATGTTGACGGCGAGCCTCCCAGGAAGAGGGTTCCTCCGAAGGTGATGTGGTATGCTCCTATAATACCACGGTTGAAACATCTGTTCAGAAACGGAGAGCATGCCAAGTTGATGCGATGGCACAGTGAGGACCGTAAGAAAGACGGGAAGTTGAGAGCACCCGCTGACGGGTCGCAGTGGAGAAAAATCGAGAGAAAGTACTGACCCAAGGAACGTATGGTTTGCTTTAAGCGCGGATGGCATTAATCCTTTCGGGGAGCAGAGCAGCAATCACAGCACCTGGCCCGTGACTCTATGTATGTATAACCTTCCTCCTTGGATGTGCATGAAGCGGAAGTTCATTATGATGCCAGTTCTCATCCAAGGCTTGACCACCCTACCGGTGAAGGGGAGTATCGGCTGGGTTCTGCTCTGAAGACTCCATGCCTATTGCGGAAGGATCTCATCAACCTTCCGAACTGGACGCCTCCGCCTCCTCCTCCTCCTCCGGCGAGTCAGGGCACTCCGCCTCCTCCACCGCCTCCTCCTCCTCCGGCGAGTCAGGGCACTCCGCCTCCTCCACCGCCTCCTCCTCCGGCGAGTGACGATCAGGGCACTCGGCCGGCTCCTTCTCCGGCGCGTGGCGGCACTCCGTCTCCTTCTCCGCCTGCACCGGCGCGTCCAGGCAGCCAGCCTCCTCCTTCTCCGCCTCGTGAGCAAGGGCGGAAGAGACCCGCCGCCGCTCCGGCTGCTCCGGCGCGTCGTAGTCCTTCTCCTCCGCCTCGTAAGCAAGGAAAGAAGACATCCGCTCCGTCTGCTTTCTGCGGCGTCTAGCAGTACAGCCAAAGGCGGGAGGAGATCAGATTCGGTCCTTCTCTGAAGACTCGGAGAAGTTACCGTCACGAGAGGAGCGAGGAGGAAAACGCGAAGATCGCGCATACGAAGTGGATGACTGGTTTCAAGGGTTGAAAGCAAAGAGACATCCACCTCCGGAGGAGAAGGTAGATCCGGTCAAAGCGAAGCGCACTCGCTGCCCTCGACAAAACCACCCAAGTCTCCGCCGAAAGGCAACTATGAGCGCATTATTGGAAAGGCATTTGCCGAGGCGGAGAGATCGGGAAGTACTGTCGGTGATCAAAGGATGAAAGAGCGACGAGCTGGGAAACAAATTGCCCAGCTCGGCGAACAAGCGAAGGAATCGTGCCCCCGCTCAAGGTGCCTGCTAGCGACATCGTCGATCCGAGGATGGTGCCGGTTATGGCAATCCTGAAGATTACTTGCCCGACGATGTACAATTTGATTTCTTGGAGGTGCAGATACAAAGATACGAGTACGGGAAGCCTCTCGTCAAAGATGAAAGCTCTCTAACAACGATGATGCGAAGGTTGCATGATTGGTACATGAAAACCTGCCAAGAGTCTGCGGGGAGGAGTACTTTGGAGGTGAGAGTTAAAAGGGAGCATGACCTCCTTGGAATTGAACTGTTGCCTATTCCATTTGAGGAGTTCTATCAGTTTTTCAATCAATTGGCCCTCGATAAAGCAACGGTCACCTGCTACTGTCTGTAAGTAGTACTACTTCTGTCATTAAGTATCTCTATATAACTCAGCTGTTTCATTGCATGTATTTATAAATATCCTCACTATATTAGGCAGATTGAAGATAGCCGAAATGAAGAAAAGACAAGTGGGTGATATTGGGTTCATTAACACATATCTCATAGATGCAACTGAGGTTGAATTTCGTGCCAAAGATACCGAGGCCAACTTGCTACAATCGCTGGTAATAAATGAACACAAAGATATAATACTCTTTCCTTATAACTTCAAGTGAGTGTTACTGTCTTGTGGCATATTCGGTTTCCTTATTAGTCCAGGTTATAGTAATGTAATATTGATGAGTTATGCATGTGTGTAGCTATCACTATATTCTCCTAGAGATTAAGCTTGAGAAGTGAGTAGTAACTGTCTTTGACTCCAAGCGAAAAGATCCCTAGGAGTATGCGGACATGACTGAAATGCTCGAGAAGTAAGTTAAATCGATCATTATCCACCGTATCAGCAACTTTGTTCATTTCTGATATCAAGTAATTGTTTTCTTTGTATGGCAGGGCTTGGGGAAAATTCACCAAAAAGCTCCGGGACTACCGAAGAAGCTGCAATTTAGACACCAAAGTAAGTACTATATAGTAGCATATTCCACGCGCATCTCCTAGTGATTCAAGCACTAGTTTCATCAATACCATTTAGCATGTGCTTGCTAATTATCAGTTTGATTGACCTCTGTTTCTTGTAAAGTGGTTGTGGCAGGAACAAGGGAATAATTTCTGTGGATACTACGTTTGCGAGTCCATCCGCCACACGAACTGTGAGAGGGGCTACTCCGACAAACAATATGAAGTGCGTAAATAAAAATATTCACAATTTTATTTTATTACCATCATTTGTGTTGAGTTTCATTCATTCATATATATATATATATATATATATATATATATATATATATATATATATATATGTATTGACCCCTGTCTTTAAATTAGATGTCTCTGAAGCGGGAGGAACTCCTAGCACCAGATCGCATGCGAGCAATTCAAGAGGAATTGGCGGCATTCTTTCTTGACCACGTGATCGCTGAAGACGGAGAATACTATGTGGACCACGCGTCCGTATTGTAAAAGATAACTATTGTATATATGTAGCGGTAGTGTCGGATAGATATCACGAGAACTTGTTGTTCGACCAATCTCTCGGAGAAGGAGAGGTGGTCGATATCACTTCTCTCTGTATACATATATGTTCATGACGATCTTCTGTTTGCTTAATTACTAGCTAGCTAGCATGTCTAGTTAGTCCTCTCTATATGTATGTATAATACGTAGCGTCGACCAAGCACGGACAAAAGAAAGGACACTTTTCTCTATTAATTAGCTAGGTATAGCACAATATATGAAACACCTAAATTAACCCCCCAACCCCCCCCCCCCTTAAAAAAACAAAAACCAGAGCCAAAGAAATGCTGACAAGTGGATGCCTATTGGTCCCGGTTGGTGCCACCAACCGGGACCAAAGGCCCTCCTGCCTGGGCTCAGCGGACAGGCCACGTGGAGGGCCATCTGTCCCGGTTCTGGATAGAACCGGGACTAAAGGGCGAGGGTATTAGTACCGACCCTTTAGTTCCGGTTCATGAACCGGGACTAAAGGCCCTTATGAACCGGGACTATAGGCCCCTTTTCTACTAGTGTGAATGTATTATATTTATTGAACTGAACACTTGAACATCGCTTTTGAAAAGAATACTTAGCACATGATGCTGAGATCATTGCAATAAGCCGCCAACCATACCAATCATATGAGAAAATCAGTTGATGAGGGTGGATTTGAGTCGAAGCAGACTAGCACAGCTTGATAGTGCTACACAATACGAGGCTTAGGCAGTTAGGCTCAGCTTGGGCTTTTTCGCTGCATTGATTTGCAAGGCTGAGGATAGACAGCACCAGCGAGCAGCAGGCAAAATAACCACACAAGATCCATGCATGCAGATCGTTGGCAAAAAAATTCCTAAACAAGAATTAACTAGCAGCTGTAATACTAGACATATACTCCCTCAGTTCCAAAATAAATGACTCAACTTTGTACTAATTTAGTACAAAGTTGAGTCATCTATTTCGGAACGGAGGGAGTATCAAGTTATCAACCCAGCAATACAGTATGCACCAAACCAGCAGCAACAAGGCTTACAACTTCGAATTACCGTGCTGTTCATAACCTGATCATTAACCATCTTAAGTGACAAGCAATCGACAACCAGAATAATGGTTCAAGGAGGTTCAAGTAGGTGTAAAGTTCCAGAATACTGCATACGCAAATGGCACATTAAGTTGATACAAGGCCATCAGGCTCTCAAGACACAGGCCTTGAATCATCATGTATCAGCATCGGCAAAAGACAGCACCACCATCCATCTCACCAGGTCTCCAAGCAATCCTACAAAAACAAGATAAACAAGTGCACATCATTCATCAGTATAGCGCATTGCAAGTCTACGTCAAGTCTACCATCTGATCGTAACGCATGTAAATATGAGGCTAATTAAAAATCTAGGAATGGCTGGCTTTCATGCATCCAAAATGTACCATCCAATTGTTAAAAGGCAAAGACACAAAAAGACCATCTCAGGTGCATTCTTCAAAGTTTGGTCGGGTGGTACGTTTGCATCGTTTCGTCCCACCTCCTTCACACAGAAGAAATAAAAGGAAACTCCCCTCCTCGTATTTCGAGTTTCTCTATATATCCTTCCCACGATCGCTCCCATCCAGATTTTTTGTTCGTAGGTATCCATATCTTCCTTTCCTTTTCCCACCCTCGCTTGATCTAGATCCAGAGGAGGGGTTGCTTCCCTTTTCGTCCCTTCCATCCAGAGAAGGAGCGCGGCGGCGGTGCTGGCCTAAGCAGCTTCAGAGGAAGAGGCGCTCGTGGCGCTGTCCGAGGTCGGTGTGCAAAGGGATGGAGCCCAACTACTGTGGTGATTGACCAACCAAGGTAGAATTTGGTCGTATTGTCCCTTGCGCCGGCGATGGAACAGAAAGAGATAGGAGAAAACCCAACCACGTGGAGAGGCGCCTTGTCCCTGACACAGTGCACGCGGCATGGCGTTCTCCCTCAGATCAGATTTGGCCAGGAGGGTGCAGTTATGCAGCGTAGAAGCCTTGGGGAGGCAGGGAGGGGAGGGACAGGACCACGGCGATGGAGGAGCAGCACCACGATAAGGTACACGCATAGAGCGGCCACTGTCGTCGAGTCCCCGTGTTGCCCGGGGCTCGTCGCTCTCGGTCATCTTCCCACCGGCGATGGTGTCAACTTCTCCTTAAAAGCCCGGTTGCCGCTCCCTTCTGATCATCACATTAGGGATCAAGGTTTGCTAATTGTGGTTTTAACATGCCACAAACATGTACGTAATTGATGTTTTTAATCATGTATTATGTGTTGGGTTTATTCACCTGATTTTCTTAGTTATTTCGTTCAGGTTGCGATCTTCAAACTCCCGTTCCACCCCATCTGCTTGGATTGGCTAGAAAAGCACAGTGGCAAGTAAACATATCTTAAGCGTTCACTGAACACATCAGCTTATCTATTCTTGGAGATCTTCTTACGTTCTGAATTTTCGAGATATTCTTCCATTCTGAATATGTGTGCTCACTTTGATCTACCTACTACCTTAGGTATGTGTAACGTGGCGGGTCCCTAATATGATACTGGTGACTGGTCTATGAGGCATCTGCCAGGGGCATTTTGATGTAGGTGGTCATACTATCTTAGGCAACCTAACTTATTTTGCTTCCAAAAATCTGCACTATTATTTTAGGCAACCTCTTTATGAACATGATCAATGACTCGCAATTTTATGCTGACTATCGTTAGTGATTTAAGTTCATAATATAATTCAGTCAGAGGAGGCTTAAATGGCCCCTTGTCACGCTGTAGTAGTTAACTTTGCTTTTTACAAATATATTGACATAATATGATCATTACTTCTTGATAATAGTTTCATGATGAAGTTCATACATTTAAACAAACTTAACTTATACGGCGAGGCTCATGTATGATTACTTGCTTGTGTAAACCAAAGTAACATTCCTGAAAAAAACAGCAAGGTAACGTCCTTGCGCGCTCGTCTTTATACTAGCAAGAATTTGACACATACTATCATCATTTTCTTGTCCGGAAGTTAATCTTCTTGCACATGGGGAGGCTCGCAAGGTTGGAACTAATAAGGATCGATTTGCTCCCTTTGGAGGTGAACCGTCCTCGCCAGGGTTTGGCCCGAGTAGCCACTCGGTCCACTAGAGGATCGAATGCACTAGTAAGGATCTTGGAGTCCGCCAACGGCATCCCCAAATAGGTTATGGGGTATGAGGTTAGCCTACAGTTTAGGTTATCCGTGATCCTCTGTTGCTCCCCTGCGGGATATCCCAAAACGATGACCTCGCTCTTGTCAAAGTTAATCTTGAGTCCCGACATCGCCTCAAAGCAGAGAAGTAGGAACTTAAGATTAACTATGTCGAGGGCGGATCCCTCCACCACAATCATGGTGTCATCGGCGTATTGGAGATGGGTGACACCTCCTCCCAGAATTAGGTGACCAACGACTCCCAAGAGGTGGCCGGCCCTCCGAGCATTGTCCAGGATGCCTGCCAGAGCCTCCACGGCAAAATTGAAGAGAAGAGGGGATATCGGATCCCCTTGCTTCACTCCCGCATAGGACGAGAAGAACGGCCCCACATCGCCGTTAATGTTAATCGCAGTCTTGCCAGTCCGTACCAACTGCATAATCCAGTTGCACCATCTGTCCTTGAAGCCTCTGCGCTGCATAACTAGCCGCAGGAAGTCCCAGTCTAGCCGATCGTAGGCTTTCTGGAAGTCTAGCTTGAGAAAGACACCCTTCTGGCCACGCGATCGTATCTGCACAATCTCGTGAAGGGACAAAATCCCATCATGGATTTGTCTCCCTTTCAAGAAGGTTGTCTGAAGTGGGTGATTCATCTTCTCAGCTACCGGCGCGGGTCTCATCGTGCATACTTTAGAGAAGATGCGCTCGAGAATGTTGATAACTGTGATAGGTCTAAATTGGCGAATGTCCGCCGCCCCAACTACTTTGGGGATCAGGGTGATAACACCAAAATTTATTCGTGCCATGTCAAATGTTTCGATGTAGAATTCATGAAACATTGGCATGATCACAGGTTTTAGGACATTCCAGAATTTTTGGAAGAAGGCAACCGGCAAGCCGTCCGGCCCCGGTGCCGACCCCACCTTCTTAGAGGCGACCGCCCTCCCCACCTCTTCCGGCGAGAAACGGATAGTTAGCTCCGCATTCTCATTGTCAGATACTCTGTCCGCTAGGGGCCAGAAATCATCCGCCAATGAAACCACACCCCGGGGTTCCACCGAGAAGAGCCCCTTAAAAAGGAGTAAATATGGGCCCTAATCTCATCCGGGTGCTTCAGAAGGGTGTCTCCGTCCCAAAGGCACGGGATGGAGCACTTCCTACGTCGCCCATTAGCGATTGCCTGGAAGTACGCGGTATTAGAATCGCCTTGTAGGAGCCACTTTTGGCCACCCCGGCGTTGCCAAAACAGCTCCTCCCCCTTGAAGATCTCCGTTAGGGAGGCTTCAAGGGAGTATCGCCGCAACCATTCTTCGTCCGACAGACTGACTGAGTCAGCAGTCGCGTCTAGAGCCTTAATCTGGTCCAATAGAGCCCTTTTGCGGGACCTCAGAGAAGCCCCAGGGTTGGCGCCCCAGCCCCTCGTAAACTAGAGAGTGGTTTTAGAGCATTGGTGCCAAATGTCTGTGGCACAGAATACTCTAGGTGGGCTATGCGACGCCTGTACCCACCGGTCCTGAACCATCTCAACGAACCCCGGCTGCAGCAGCCAAGAAGGTTCAAAGTGGAAACGCCGAGATCTCGGTGGAGACCCTTCCCCTGAGGCAAACAATAGGGGAACATGGTCGGAGCCAATCCGAGTGACCGCCCGTAATGAACACATGGGGAACATAACCTCCCACTGTACAGATGAAAGATCGAGGATGTCTCCTAGAGGGGGGGGGGTGAATAGGCGCTTTAAAATAATTACGGTTTAGGCTTGAACAAATGCGGAATAAACCTAACAGTTAATTTGTCAAGCACAAAACCTACAACAACTAGGCTCACCTATGTGCACCAACAACTTATGCTAAGCAAGATAAGCAACTATGTGATAGCAAGATATATGACAAAGAACAATATGGCTATCACAAAGTAAAGTGCATAAGTAAAGGGGCTCGGGTAAGAGATAACCGAGGCACGCGGAGACGACGATGTATCCCGAAGTTCACACCCTTGCGGATGCTAATCTCCGTTTGGAGCGGTGTGGAGGCACAATGCTCCCCAAGAAGCCACTAGGGCCACCGTAATCTCCTCACGCCCTCGTACAATGCAAGATGTCGTGATTCCACTAAGGGACCCTTGAGGGCGGTCACCGAACCCGTACAAATGGCAACCCTTGGGGCGGTCACCGAACCCTTACACTTTGGCAACCTTGGGGGCGGTCACCGGAACCCGTCAAATTGCTCGGGGCAATCTCCACAACCTAATTGGAGACCCCGACGCTTGCCCGGAGCTTTACACCACAATGATTGAGCTCCGAACACCACCAACCGTCTAGGGCGCCCAAGCACCCAAGAGGAACAAGCTCAAGGGCGCCAAGCACCCAAGAGTAATAAGCTTCTCAACTTGTAACTTCCACGTATCACCGTGGAGAACTCAAACCGATGCACCAAATGCAATGGCAAGGGCACACGGAGTGCCCAAGTTCTTCTCTCTCAAATCCCACCAAAGCAACTAATGCTAGGGAGGAAAATGAGAGGAAGAACAAGAAGGAGAACACCAAGAACTCCAAGATCTAGATCCAAGGGGTTCCCCTCACAAAGAGGAGAAAGTGATTGGTGGAAATGTGGATCTAGATCTCCTCTCTTTTCCCCAAAAACTAGCAAGAATCCATGGAGGGATTGAGAGATAGCAAGCTCGGAGAAGGTCAACAATGGGGGAAGAACACGAGCTCAAAAGGATAAGGTTCAATGGGGAAGAAGACCCCCTTTTATAGGAGGGGGAAAATCCAACCGTTACCCCATTGAAAATTCCCGCACAGAGCAGTACTACCGCTAAGGAAGGGCGGTACTACCGCTGAGGGCGGTACTACCGCTCCCTACCTAGCGGTACTACCACGCTAAAGAGAAGGTCAAGGTCCTGGCCCCAGAGCGGTACTACCGCTAGGGAAGAGCGGTACTACCGCTCAGAGCGGTACTACCGCTTCTACTGCCGCTACTAGTGCCGCAAAATCCGACACGAAAAACTTCGTTCGAGAATCGAGGCAGAAGTAGCCCAGACACACAGCGGTACTACGGCCGAAACTCCCAAGCGGTACTACCGTTCGGAGAGCGGTACTACCGCTCCGAGAGCGGTACTACCGCTGGGGAGCTTCGGCGGTACTACCGCTGATGGTCACGGTACTACCGCTGGCACCAATCCTTAAGCCACAACCACGAAAACAAAGAATACTCCAAGGAAAACCAGAACTGCCATAACTTCTTCATATGAGCTCCGAATTGAGCAAACTCAAGCTTGTTTGAAACAAGACAACGAGTAGCATCAAAACAGCGAGGCATACCCTCCAACATCGAAAACATCATAGAAGATGCATGAGAACTCCGTTTTCGATGAACTCGAGCTTGTCATGAAAATGACCATAAGCTCCAAATCTCACAAGGAGAAGAACCAAACAAGAATCCAAAAAGATGATGCAAGGATGCAATGGTTTGAGCTCTCTACGAATGATACGATCAAGCTACTCATCGAGAGCCCCCCTTGATAGTACGGCAATCGATCCTATAACCCGGTCTTCCACAACTACCATGAGACCGGTAAAATAGAAAACCTATCAAGGGCAAACATTTGCCTTGCACATGGTCCACTTGAGCTAGATGATGACGATCTTGACTCCCTCAAGTTGGACCACCTTTCTTGATTGCGTTGGCTCGAAGAAGACTAGTTGATTGCTCCCCATACTCCACTATGGGTGAGCCACTCTTCCGCACATCTTCACAAGTCCATTGTCACCAAATGGACGGCAAGCTTCAAGCACTTGATCTCTTCGTGATGCATCACTTGAACTTGCACACCGCAACCTAACCCCACAAAGAACTCTCACGAAGACCATGGGTTAGCACACAAAGCGTAATGGACAATGCTTACCATACCATGGGATCACTTGATCCCTCTCGGTACATCTTCTATGCTTTGTGAGTTGATCAACTTGATTCACTCTTGACTTAGTCTTGATCAACCTTGAATCTTTCCAACTCTCTTCGTTTGGATGATGTCTTGAAGGTAAACATGAATGATCACACAATCTTCTTCTTCAAGACATGCTTGCAATAAGCTCAACACTCACATGACCAATCTTTGGATAATTCCTTGAATAGCACCTTGGTCGACACATAAACTCCTTGAAACCAACACATGGACTTCAAGAAATGCCTATGGACAAATCCTTCAAATATAACTCAATGCAACCATTAGTCCATAGAGAATGTCATCAATTACCAAAACCACACATGGGGGCACCACATGTCCTTTCAACAGACACGAGGACCAGATCCAGCACACTCCGGATAGGGCCCACCTGATTATTGGTCCATGTGAACCTAGCCCCTACCCGGGCTATCTCACGTAGGGCCATCTCTGCTATGGCATCGTTGAACATGCGCATACGGCACCGGTCGATGTTGGGCGAGCTTTTGTCTGCTTCCTGCCTCATGAGGTTGAAGTCGCCCGCCACCACAACTAGGGTCATGCAACGTTCTACCTTATCCTGAAGCTCGGACAGGAACGCCGCCGACCGCCCGTGATCAACCGGGCCATAGACAATGATCACCTCCCAACTGAGGTTCACACGTCGGTCGGTGATGGACATGCTAAGGAAAAACTCCCCTCGGTCCATATCCTCCACTGAAAAAAAATCCTCCCTGACCCCCAGGAGGATTCTTCCAGACAACCTAGACGCCGGCAACCATTGCTAGGCAAACGGGTGACGAGAAAGCCCTTGTAGCTCCTGGATGGAGAATTCTTGACGAATCGTCTCCTGAAGACCTACTATGTCAATATCTTCCTGCCGGATGTAGTCCATCAGTTGGCATCGGCGGCCCAGGTTGCCGAAGCCCCTAATGTTCCAGCATAGGAGCTTCATATGGGAACACCGACAGAATCACTAGGGCCCTCAGGTGGGGTTGAGCTAGCCCTCCCGCCCAAGGCGGGCATGGATGATTGCTTCGACGGGCGGCCGCGACGCCCCCGCTTAATGGGGGCGTCGCCAGCCATGTCCGCGCTAACACCTCGGACTACCATCATCTGTTCAGAGGGATGGAGTCGTGTAGGAGGTCTTCCCAGCAAGACCCTCCCTACTGCAGGGCCACTTGGGGTGTCCAGCCGGGAAGACGACCGGCTCAAGCCCGATCCAGCTCCGGGCTCTCTATGCCTAGAGCCAGATGGGGCCGAGGCATCCACAGCCCACTGTTCAGCGCGGGCCCGGGCCTCAGCAAGTGCACCATCGAGCCGCTCTTTGGCACAAATGGCCGAGATCTGCTCAAGTTGTGGACCCTTCTCACCCCGAAACACAATATCGCAATCCGAAGCCACTTCACCCAGGTGTGCCATCAGCACCGAGTCGAGAACCACAAAACGAGAATCGGAACCAGAAGGTCCCGAGGGGCCAGAAGGAGGGGGAGGAGTCGTACCTGGAGTGAGGTCGAGTGCCGCAGCCCGCCTGGCCGCCATCTCATAGTGCCTTCGATAGGGATCTCGCGAGGTTCTTTTGGCAGGCAGCCAATGGCCGCCAAAAGTACCACATGGTAAAATGGGCGGATATTTGCATGCCCAAGGACCGTGGTGGACTGGGCATCATTGCCTCCCGGCATATGAACGTGGCGCTCATGTTAAGATGGGTCTGGCTCATCCTACGCGGCGAGGGAGGATTATGGTTATAGCTCATTCAAGCGAAATACCTGAGGGGAGACCCACTCTTAGCATGCAAACGATCGGAAGGCTCACAATTCTGGAGAGCCATCCAAAGGATCAAGGAGGACATCCGCCTAGGGATATCCTTCTCCTTAGGGAAAGGGACAGGGATCCAATTCTGGTTGGATCCTTGGGTGAATGCTGAAGCCCTTCGAGTTTCCTTCCCGAGACTTTTCTCGATATGTTCAGATCCGTCTGTCCTAGTGGCTTCGGCTTTCCAAGCTAGACAGTGGAACATCGGGTTTCGTCGCACCTTTGGACAAGCCGAGAATAACGACTAGACTAGACTGCGGGCTGCCCTCCCGCTCGTGCTCCCGGACTTTCCGGACACGCTATCCTGGCGGGCTCGTGCCGTCGACGGAGTTCTCTGTGAGCACGGCATACCAGGCCCTTTGCCTGTCTCTGGCCACTCCTTGGCTGTCCCCACTTTGGAAAGCCCCCATCCCTTTAAAGATTAAGATCTTTGTTTGGCAATTACTACGGGATCGCCTCCCCTCGGGGACAGAGGTACTTAAGCGGCACGGACCTGGTGATGGTCTATGCCCTCTCTGTGCGGTACCAAAGACCGGGACACATATCCTCTTCTCGTGTACCGCGGCGAGAGTACTTTGGACGTATGTCCGCGAGGCGTTGGGGCCTGAATGGGAGGCCCTAAATCTCGCTGAGTTTCTCCAACTTAGAGCTTTACAGCCGTCACGTCATCGCCGCCTATTTTGGCTTATTTTTGCGGCGATGACGTGGACTCTTTGGACGACTAGGAATAAGATGGTGATAGAGAAGGTTTTCCCAAGGAAGGCGTATGACTCCCTCTTCAAATTCCTTGCTTTCCTGCAGCACTCGCACCCGCTCTCGAGGCAGCGTGATCGTGACCGACTTGGATTGATGATGGATGCGTTTCTGGCTTCGGTGCGTCGACTATCTTCCTCGTAGTGCCGTTATGCGGACGCCACTAGGTGGCTTTTTCTTTCATTTTCTTTTATGCTTTCTTGGGCTTGATTGTGCTATGGCCCCAGCCGTTGTATGTTGAGTGCGGTTGAACTTGGATTGTATGGACCGTTGCTTTATTTATAAAGCGGGGCGAAAGCCTATTTCGAGGTTAATCTGCTTGCCCAAGACACTGTGAGACTACCACGTGATTTTTGCTACATAAGGAATGGGGAGAATCATATTGCCCATAATATACTTACAACTACGAACTGTGTTGCAAGAGCTCTAAAGTAGGTTCACAGTTTGGAATATTAATGCACTTATAAATATAAATAAGAGGTTGTTCTAAAATACGTAGCATATGGATTGTAGTTTGGTGATCTAATTTATGGTTTGACCGTGTATCATGCTAGAAATTATCTGTAGATAATGTTTTTTTTCTAATTTGAAGATGTGTTCGCTTTTTTTCCTCGATCTGGTTTTATGTACTTTTTCCTATATGCTTTGAATTGTTGTAGCAGACATCTGTAGATTAAACACATAATCTGACAATGCTCTGTGTGAAGGCCAACCTGATGCTTATCTTTGTTTGTGTGCTATCTTTAGTTTGAAGACCTTTTCTCCATCATGTCTGTTCAATATCATATTGATATCTTCTCTAGCTTGACCTCCAAGCACAACATGGCCATTTGGATTTAACTAAAGTGAATGGGAGAAGGTTTGCTTTTGTTACTTAGTTTCGTTTTCTTACTACAATAAAACTGGGATATCCTTTTCGGTCTCCTTTTCCTCTGAGCAGAACAATGAAGGTTGGTTTTGTGCATCAAGGATTGGATGGTGTTGTGAGAAATATGAGGCGATGGAGGATGGTTAGTTACTGTTGCAGTGTCGCTTATCATACAATAGTCAAAGTCGTGGTTTATCATACTGTAGTTGAAGATTAGTACAAGCAAAAGCTGTTTGGCAATCTGTAGTTTCTGACTGCATGGGATGCAGCTAAATAAATCCTCAATATTCAGTTCAAGATTTCTTGAGTAAAGATTACTGTGTGTAAACTTTGTATCTTTAGCTCTCTAAATAAAAGCCTCGGTTGTTAACATGGTTTATTAAGATATGTTTGGAGCTTAGTAGGCTTGGACGCACTGATGTTTATCAAGATGAGTCTGAAACATGCTTTGATCTCAATGAGAACATTTATTTGTATTTTTTTGTGCAGGAATGGACATGATTAGTATTTTTGTGTGTGCAATGCACACTTAGCACTGAGCCTGAAACGGTAGGCTGCGGCATACAACGATTCATCATGACTTTGCTAGAGGTAAAAAAAAATTGCCGCTTGCCATGTCACTGGTGACACATGAGAGGCACGGGATAAAAGGATTCGAGTGAGGGGTGCGGGAGGTTAGTGGCACTGGAGACAGTAGGGTTTAGAGGGATGGCATGCTGACGACGGTGATGGAGGCGGTGACTTGAATAGGGGAATGGCGAGGCGTGCTACAAGGGTATAATATATCATATGTGCACACTATGAGCATAGAAATGTGAACTGTCCATATCAGATATAGCACTATCAGAGAGTATTAGACTTTATATGGTTGAGTAATTTCAAATGAATCAGATTTGCAAAATGGAAATCATGTACAGTAGGAGTGGATAGCCGATTTCCACAACAATTTATTAATTCAGTGCTCTCATGAAAAGAAACTGTATGTGCATGGGCTCACCTCATCATTTTGTACCAAAGAAGGAGGACACGCCATGATGTAGGGATGGACAGGCTTGTGATAACAGTTTTGCTAAGTCTCAGTCGACTTAGACTTCGTTATGTCTCAGTCGATAGTATCTTCTTTTGATTTTGCATGAAGATTCGTGCAAAAAATTCTTTTCAGTTTTTTTTTTCTCTTCTTTCATACTATATCACTTGACTTAGACTTGGTTAAGTCTCAGTCGACTGAGACCTAGCCACACCCTTGTGATAATCTTCACATATCAGTTTCAGCTCTGCTGTTTCGAGGCAAAAGGATAGCAACAACTGAGGAGACTCGGTACACCCGTCATACTCAGTACGCAGGTACATGATTCCATCTATAACATCCATAAGCCGCACAATGATAAATTCATCGCCTCCTTTTGGGAACTTAACGAACTGGCGAGTTGTTTTCAAGGGAAATGTCTGGTACAACCAGTAATTGCGACCATCGTCACAATGCTCATCCTCGGGTCTCCAGAAAAAGACATCAAGCGAGCAACCACCCCACAAATCTGGGGAAACGATACAGGGCCTCCCATCCTTGGTATTACCAAACACAAAAGCACACTTACGGCCTTCCTGATCTGCCAAGAGCGGCGGCAGATCCATTTTAGTGAACTTCAGTGTTGCGGTGTAGAGCACGGTGATGTAGGGTTTCCCCACGTGCGTCCAATAGACAGGCCCATTCACCATCTTGCCGGTGACCTCGCTCCCGGTGCCAGGGAACTTCCGGCACTTGGACTTGATGCTGCTGTCCTGCGAGATGAGGTGGACGACCGCCTTCGCCTGAAACAAGTTGAAACCGAAACACACCACGCGGGGTGGTGCGCCGGGGTCCTCTTGGGAGGAGATAATGTGGAATTCGAAGCTAGTGGCATCGGAGAAGAAGCGGGGCGGTGAGGGGTAGAGATGCAGTGCCCGGGTGAGAGGGTTGTAGGCAGCTATCTGCTTGGCCCTCTGGTTGAAGACAACCACGTAGCCGTCGCAGCATCGCTCAATCTCCCACACGGGGGAGGTCTCCTCCTCCTCCTCCTCCTCGTCCAGCTTGTACACCTCCTCCTCCTCCTGATTCTCCTCCTCATCCTCCTCATCCTCGTAATCCCCCTCCTCATCGTACTCCTCCTCCTCTTACTCCTCATCCTCGTCGTCGTCCTCCTCGTACTGCTCCTCCTGGTTGTTGCCATCTTCTTCATCGATGCCCTCATCCTCCTCGTAGCCGTGTGCGCGGCCGTCGGCGCCTGGGAGTGGGACGCCGCTGAGGGAGAAATCGCCGCCGCGGGCAGCGGCCTCGAAGTCCGGGTCCGGGAGGCTGTGGTGGGCCTTGAAAGAGGAGGCCTCGGGCTTCAAGCCTCTGCGCTGGACGAAGAGGCCGACGAAGGGAGACGGGTGGAGAGCCCGGAAGCTGCGGCGGAAGGCGGGGGAGGAACGGACCGCGGAGAGGAAGGTGCGGCAGGAGAGGGCGGCGCGGACGAGGCTCGGGAGGCTGGGGAGGCGGAGGAACACCTCGCGGAGGAGGTCGTCGTCGAGATCGAGCACGGTGGTCGGGCATTTCGCCGGCGGCGGCGGCATCGCTCGAGACCTAGGTTTTTTTCTGAGGGAGAGCTCGAGACCTGGGTAGTGCAGTGGGGGAAGGCGTCGTCTGAAAATTTCGAGTTTTATCCCAGCGGATATGGCCCAGGCCTGTCGCCCATCTGAGTGCAGGGTCGCGCTGATCAAGGCTATAGCGCAGCACGACACCGGCCCATAATGCAGTTGAAACGGAAAAGTGTGTGTGTGTGTTGCCGAGGCCATTGAGCTGTTCCCTGACTTTCTCGACCATGTTGGAATTTTTTTTTTTCAAGAAACTTTCAATCTATTCATATTCAATCATGGCAGTACAAAGAACAATAAGGTAATAAAGATTACAACAATATTCGTGGACCATCTAGCGAGGACTACAAGCACTGGAGCGAGCCGAAGGCGCGCTGCCGTCATCGCCCCTCCCTCACCGGAATCGGGCAAACCTTGTTGGAATTTTCTAACATACCATGTCTATGCCCCTAATGGCTTGATCGATGTACTATGGGTACCGCAATGGAGTGGCGTGATGCCCTGCTGTACTCTCTTTTTCCAATGGAGTGGCGTGATGATAGGATACACAATATCATATGGGATTAGACAAGAACAAATATCCAATCTAACACACACGTTTCAGATGATACTTATGAGAGCACTAAGGCAACATCGATTGGAGAATGCATCTGATAGCTCTAATGGAAGCACTATGAAGAGCCTGGACCTGAAGGTTGGCGCCGGCGCCTACAATTGCCTTACCAGTTGGTTCCTTGAGCCAGCATCAGGTGCCTATGCCGGCCAGCAGCCCGGGTAGCAAACTTTTCGATAGTAAAATGAGAGCAGCAAACTGGTGTATGACTACTCTTATTTGGAGCAGTGTGTGTTTATGACTGAAATTTTAAGTGTGCACTAGACGGGCAAAGACCTGAATGGCCCACATCTTCTTGCAGTTTCTTGTAAAATCTCAGATCGTCAAGTAGACACAACAAAATTCGGCAAAGAATGTGGCACCTTATGACTTCTCACCCGAACCCCAACAAAATGAGTGAGCTGACACAGCACCACCACAAATGGTCTACAGATATATAACAAGGCAAACTGAGTGAGGCCGAAACTTCAGTTGAATATAATCTCAGCTCGTCGGCGAGGCACAACAAAATTTCAGCAAAGAATGTGGCACCTCATGACTTCTCACCCGAACCCCAACAGAATGAGTGAGCTGACACAGCAGCACTAGAAATGGTCTACAGATATATAACAAGGCAAAGTGAGTGAGGCCAAAACTTCAGTTGAATAAATCACACTGTAAGTGTGATGCTTCGGAATGGTGTGACTCATTGCTCATATGGTGTAACGGTAACAAGCATGACCAACTGACCATAGTGCAACAAAGGGCATGAAGGAAGTAAATCATATGTAAAATTGCAGTGCGCTACTTATGTGAGCACTAGTTTTTTTAAAGAAGCTTATGTCAGCACTAAGGCCAAGGCAACAATAGTTGGAATAATAGCAAGTCCAAAAACTCACTTAATTAAACTCCCTAACATCAAAGTTGTTCCTCACCGAATCTGCGTTCTGTTGTTTCTCTATAAATCAAGCTCTGACTGCTCTGTTAATCTTCGAGACAAACTAAATGCCTTCATTTCATCCAAATAATGCACCTATATGAGCACCATAATCTATGTATCCAGTATCTTTACTTCTATAAGATGCCAGGTCCAACTGCGTGACCCAGATTCTGTCACCATGGCCAAATTGTACTTAATTGAGCAATAGTTAGAAGAGTTGATCATGTACAAGAAAAATCTCAATCACTCGGTATCTTAAATGGAAGCGCAGCGATAAGCCTGAACCTGAAGCTTGTCTGGCGCCAGTGACTCCAAGCAGGATTCCTCACCAGTTGCTATCTTAAGCGAACATGAGGCGTCGGAACGTAATGGCAACTTGTACCTATGCGGCTAGCAGCCCGAGTAGCTAGGAATGTGTGGTAACAGAAGGATTAATACAGTGGCTTTTCATTCTGTCATTTCTATGCTCTTGAGTGAGCACTGGTGGGAAGTTGTTTGGAAGCTTAGTTCAGAAGCAAGTTGTACCATGCATTGCTGCCATTTTACTCCTCAGTTACAACATTGCAAAGTGTGACTGGCATGACAGTTTAGATAATTTACTCTACCATTTGACCAGAAGTAGAGTGAGTTCTCTGAATCTGTTCAGTTATCAACTACAATCGAAGAGTTTCTTTAGTTATCTCTATGAATTCTGAAGCAATTATGCATACATGATTTTCTTACTTTTTCCCTCTGTGGAACACAGCATGGGATGCAGACAAGAACAAACATCCCATCGAAACACAAACATTTCAGATGATAAAAGGATTATACACAACTAGAGGATGCATTAAATAATCTGTTGATTCCAGTTCATTTCCGACTCCGAACAAACATAGGTTTCATATAACAAGACTGAGGTTCTCTGAATCTGTAAACTGTGAATAGCGGTCAGAACAGACACAATAACACCGACAGATATACAGGTCTTGAATTGTACTATCTCATGTTCGCCACCCATTGAATGGCGTCTTTTGATTCTTGTTTCTTGAGAGTTCACTGGATGCTATACACCAACGGTTACGCCTTGCTCGCGGCATTCAGATACATCATGCCCAAACTGGTGTATGACTGCTCTCAGTTGGAGCAGCATGTTTTACAACCGAAATTTTAAGTGTTCACCAGTTCGACAAATACTTGACTGGTCCACATCTCGTTGCAGTTTCTTCTAAAATCTCAGCTCGTTGGCGAGACACAACAAAAGTTCAGCAAAGAATGTGGCACCTCATGACTTCTCTCTTGAACCCCAACAAAAGGAGCGAGGTGACACAACGACACTATAAATGGTCTAGAGATATATAACAAGTCAGAGTGAGCGATGGCCAAAACTTCAGTTGAATAAATCACACGGTAAGCATGATGCTTGAATGGTGTGACTCATGGCTCATGAGGTGCAACAATAACAAGCATCACCAACGATGCAACAAGGGCAAGAAGGAAGTTGTCATATGTGAAATTGCAGGGCACTAGTTATATGAACAGAACACCAAGGCAACAACAATTGGAATAATCAAGATTAGCAAGTCCAAAAATTCAATAAAGTTGTTCCTCACTGAATCCGTGTTTTGTTGTTTCTCATACAAATGAAGCTCTGGTATCTCCTAGACAAACTAAAGGCCTTCACTTCATGAACATTTTTTTAAAAATGATTAATATTTTTCAATTCGATGAATAAATTTTGAATTAAAAAATTCATCCTGATTCAAAAAAAATGTTTGTATTTTGAAAAGGAAATCACAAATTTGAAAAAACTATTCCCGTATTTCAAAACACTTTTTTAATTTGATGAACAAATTTGGAATTCAATAAATTCTTTGAAATACGATGATCATTTCTTAAACATTCATGACCATTTCTGAAAAAATGATGCAAATTTTATGAATCGATGAGAAAATTTTGAATTTGAAAAAATGTTCACCCAGATTCGAAAAATTGTTCACCCAGGCTCAAAAATATATTCACCGATTTGAAAAAATCTTCCTAGATCTCTGAAAAAATAGTGAAATTTGGTAGGAAAAACAAAAAATAAAAATGGGAGAAAAAGAAAAGAAAAGTCGAAAATTGAAACATAAAGGAAAAAAGAAAAATAAATGACAAGAAAAAAAAGAAAAAACTATTTGAGGAGGTTCTAGAACCTTCCTAAAACCGGACATGAGCTAGTTTGGACGGCCCACGTATACTCAATGTGCGGTCGCTTCTGGGCGACCTACGTGCGGAATAGCCGCTGTGCCCGCGGTCCAATGATCCACCTATGTTTGTGTCGGATCTTATCCATGCAGCAACCAGGCCGTGGAATATGGAGGTGGTCAGAGAACATATGTATGAGACGGATGCCGAAGCAGTAGCGAACATTCACATCAGTAATGTTGCTCAGCCGGAAAGAATGAAAGACTGGCGGGGCTTCGCACAGGCGCCGAACTAATCAGGCCGGCCCAGGTAGCGAACCCCGCAATGCGGGAAAAAACCAGCAAAAAGGATGCGCGCTACACGTTGCATTCGAACTCGCCCCGGGTGACTCTTCATGGACCGAGCCACTTGACCTAGACAACTTTTCTGAATAATCTGCAGCGCGATTGTTTAAGTAGTCAAACTCGCATAAAATTCCTAAAAAAGGGACACTCTTGAAATATATTGAAAACGTTAACTTTTAAAAAATTGAACATTTTTTGGGAAAAATGAAACATTTATTGAAAATTGGAAGAAAATTTTGAAACGCGAACAATTTTTAAAAAAGTGTACAAAATTAGGAAAAGGCGAACATTTTTAATATCAAGAATATGTTTCTAATTTGTAAACAAAAATTGAAAAACCAGAAACATTTCTGAAATTCTGAACAATTTTTGAAACCCTGAACAAAACTTAGAAAACTAGTATTGTTTTTCAAATTGGGAACTTTTTTGAAAATTACGAACATTTTCTGACTTTATGAACAAAACTGTAAAGACAAGAACATTTTTTGAACTTCTGAAGAAATTATTCAAACCCTCGAATTAAATTTGAAAAGGGCAAACATTTTTTTTATTATGTGAACAATTTTTGAAATAAATAATATGTTGGAAATATGTGGATAAAAATTTAAGAGGAACATTTTTGAACTTTTGAACAATTTTTTAAATGCATGAACATTTTTTAAAGTTCGAAACAAAATTGGAAAACAAGAAAATTTTGTGAAGTTTTGAACAATTTATGAGTAACACAAATATTTTTTTGAAAATAAAAAGAAAATGACCTTGAAAACATAAAAATGAAAAAAATGAAAAAGAAACAGAAAGAAGAAAAACAGAAAAATATAAAAAAAACGAAAAAAAAGATAAAAAGATAAAACGAATGGCTCAGGAATCTCCTAGAAGGTTCCAAAACCGGAGAAAACCAGCTAGGAACCAGCTAGAAAGTTCCCAAAACCGGAAGCGCTCAAACATTTAACGGGCCGGCCCATCCCGAGCGCACGTTCATATTCCTTGTGCGTCACTCCGGCAATTTGCTACAGCGAGCGGCAAATAGGAAAACCCCGAATAGGATCCCGGCACACACAAACTAGTATCCTCTTACCCACTCCACACACACAAACTAGTATCCTCTGATTGTCAGAGTGTGCTCTTGAAGAAGCTGAAGCTACATTTCGGTGTCCAACTGTGTTCAAGTGATCTTTTCCCACTAGGATCGAGTGAGAGGCCAATCTTTTCAGGCTGAGTGATGTCTTTTTTTTTTTTGAAAAAGGAGGATGACCCTTGGCCTTTGCATCTGGGAGATGCAAAGGCCATTTTATTAATTATTCATGAAGACCTTACAAAGTAGTACATCAACAAGTCTGAATCGGTTATCTTGGTAACATCTGTCGCTTCCCCTATCCACTTGATGAAGGGGTGCAGAAATGCTGACCGAATACGCAGACCTCTCACCTAAGCCTAACATCTAAAGCCGGAGGCCCCAGTCGAGACACATACCAGGTCTGGGGCACAAACCGGCCCGATGCACTCTCATGGGTCGTTGCCGCCGTCTTTCATCGATCCATCTTCAAAGCAGGTACTGATGCAACATCCTTGCCAAGGCTGTCGCCGGCGCCACCACGGCGCCAAACAGCACCACCGCCCTGCGCTCATCCATCCAGACACACCTGACGTCGATATCTAGCTGCACCATGCCGCCGATACTCATCATCGTCGACGCGGTAGATCTGATGCCGCTCCTCCTGCCAACCTCCACACCGTTGCCGCTGCAACTGTCACGCAGAGCCCACCACCCACAGTACCTCTCTCCCGAACACCCAAGCCTCCCAAGACGGCACCTCCATGGAGGACACGACGCGCAAGGCACCGTCGCCGCCTAATCCAAGACGGATTTTAGACTTTTGTCCGGGAATGGGTCAGAGGTGGATAGTAGGGACCTCGGCTTCGCGTCCAAGATCATGTCTACAGGGAAGTTGGTAATGTATGGTAGTTCTTCTCGTGGTGTTGTTGACTCCTACGATTTGGTACTAATACAAGGCGCCACATGAAATGTAGGTTACTACAGTAGTTTGCTTCTTAATTTCAGGTTCCTCGGTGGGATTCTACGTTACGGCTGGATGAGCAAAGGGAAATAATTTGCCACTATCGCAAATATAAAAATTTTGTATGAGATGGAATTTCTAAGCAACACCGTTGGCTATTCCATTCGATATCGACATTACCTCCTCATCTATGCACGTCTTGGTAACACCAGGAACATTGCAGTGGCTATTCTTGTGATTTTGATGCTCTTGCGTGAGCATTGCTGTTAAGTTGCTTACAAAATCTCAGTTCACAATTAAATTATGTCATGTATTGCAGCCAATCTACATCGCAATTACAATGATGCAAGTGTGGTAATTTGAATAATTTACTCTACCATTTCCAGAACAGGAATGTTCAGTAATCAACTTCAGTCGATGAATTTGTTTAGTTATATCTCTGAATTTTGGAACAGTTCTGCATACAAGCGCACAAGAGCTTGCTGTTTTTCTTTGGGATGCAGACAAGGACAAGCATCCCATCCAATACAAGCACTTCAGATGACTCAATGATTATATACACAACATGAAGGATGGATGAAATAGTTTATGATTCCATTTAATTTCTGACTCTGCACAAAGATTAATTGAATCTATTATTGCTGTGAAATGCCCCTACCACCGAGCAGATGACGCTACCACCGAGCAGATGATTGTTGCAGGGATTTTAGCTCAACAGCCAAAATAATAAATAATTACTACATAACTAATAACAACGGAACATTTTTCTGCTATCACTGTAAAACAAAAGAGAAAAACTACTACATCTTTCTTTTCTTCTGATGTTGATAGATGAAGCGAACGTGTCAAAGTATGTGTACCCGTGATATACGCTCACACATGATCCTCAAATGCCACACACCAAGTCCCCTCCACAACATCTAGGCGAACCATGGACAAACTGGGCTATTGCTGTTGTGGTTTGCAGTTGTGTGGTTGACAGTGGAAATCTTGTCAAGTGTGCAACATTTGCACAGAATGAGATAGCATGATCAACATCTCCTTTCAGTTTGCCCTAAATCTCAGCTTGTCTAGACCCAACAGAAGCTCAGCATAGAATGTGCAGCACCGCATGACATGGCAACAAATAGTAGAAGAACGAGTACTAGATGGTGTAGATGCATGTATGTAATAAGGCATATAGTGATGAGTGGTGGGCGATGGTCAGAACATTTGTCAAGTAAACCACACGGTAAGTGTGATGCCTCTGAATAGTGTAACTCATGAGGGGTAACAATACAAGCATGACCAGTGTGACGACTATTATGTTGTTTAATGACCATAATGCAAGAAAGGCATGAAGGAAGTCATATGATATACCACTTGAGCACTGAGGATACCAAAACCCTGGAATAATCTAGATTAGCAAGTCCATAAATTCAGTTAAACTCCCTAAGTCAATAGTAGTGTCTCAGCTAATACAGGAGCATATGATTTGTTTGTAAGTGTAAAAGAAAACAGTTGATGAAGTTGATTAAGCGGAGGACAAATGAGCTGAAGACTACGAAACCTTAAGTTCAGCCAAAACTGCATTGCTTGCCTGCCATTGACATGCATCATCCAAACAATATGTACATGATGAGAACAAATTGTGGCATGCACATCCGGTTCATGCAGTGAAGCTAATCCTCGCTAGTGAGAGAGAATTTAATCTGAATAAAATTCTTCATGATCGAACTAAGGTTAGCCATGAGCTAGCAAAGTTTGCTAAACTTTTTTTCTCCAGATCGTGTGCATGATCAATCTATTGACTGTGCTACACAACCTATTCTTATTCAAGAGAAGCACAAACGAAATCTTAAGTTAACTGACTTTTTGCTCATCATTTTCTTGTTGTTGAGTACAAAAGTTGAGCAGGCGATATTCAGATATAGTGTGTACAGTGATATCTTCTTAGCTATTTATCTAAAGTTAAAAGGCTAGCTTAAACCTTGTTTTTATGAATCTTCTACATGTTGATTTATACGAAAAGTTGTGAATTAACTAGTTCATTTGCTTTTGTTCTTACTTCTTAGTTGCGTCTCATACGAAATTTAATTACAAAATGTGTGGTGTTTCACTTATCTAGTCAACAGGAGGAAATATAAAACTGAAAGCACATATGTTGTGAACTATCTTCCGTTTCACTTATCTAGTCAATACGGAGGAAATATAACTGTCGCATAATTCACAACTTTTCAATAGTAAAAGGAGAGCAGCAAACTGGTCTGGTTTTATGGCTGCTCTTATTTGTAGCAGTGTGTTTTACCACCAAAAATTGAAGTGTGCACCAATTGGGTGAAGACCTGATTGGTCCACATCTCTCGGCAGTTTATTCTAAAATCTCAGCTCGTCGGCAAGACACAACAAAATTTTAGCAAAGAATGTGGCACCTCATGACTTCTCACGTGAACTGACACAACAACATTTCAAATGGTTCAGAGCTATATTTAACAAGGCAGAGAACGATAGCCAGAACTTCAGTTAATTAAGTATATCGCATGGTAAGTGCGATGCTGCAAAATTGTGTGACACTTGACTCATGAGGAGTAACAATAACAAGCATTACCAACTGACCATAAATCTATAAAGCAACAAGGGCATGAAGGAAGTCGTCATATGTCAAATTGCATGGCGCTACTCGTGTGAGAACTAAGGCAACATCAATCTGAATAATCAAGATTAGCAAGTCCAAATTTCCAATTAATTAATCTCCCTGGTATCAAAGTACAACAACATATGGCATACAAGCGAGAGGGTTGAATGTAAGAATGATCTCATGAAAATTGGTCCGAGTAGATGGCACTGGACAATACTTGGGAGGACCTCATCGACCTGAAGACTCGTTTTCCTTATGCACCGGCTTGGGGTCAAACGCTTTCTCAAGAAAGCTACCAACAACCACAAAAGTAACTAAAAGTATATTATTTTACAAGAACATCTCTAAACCTTGCTCGTGGATATATTTAATTCCACTTTTGGGGCCATGTGTTTGTTCATGTTGCACACTCTCACAAGCTCTTCAAGTTTTCAACACAAAGAGATTGCTACGCTACTTCTAGATACATAAAGCCCAAAGTGGTTTATGCAGGCTGGTCTCATTTTACTGCTGGAAGCCATGAAATGTGCAACAGTTTGCAAGAAAATTAGAAATGCTAGCTCAAAATTTGCACAACAACATCACCCCAACATCACCCATAAAGCCACACTCCTAAACTTTCTCCATGGGTGCTCACTTTGCCAAAAAAATCCAAGCTGCCTCTTTTTCCCTAACCATATATACAAGAGTGTTTGTTCATTCTGACACTCAGCTGCCATACACCAAGGGTTACAGCTTGCTACGCCGCATTTAGATATATGATGCCCTTGCACTAGCTGGTGTATATCCGCTCTCATTAACATCAGTGTGTTTAAGGTCAAACTTTGAAGTGTGCACCAATGAAGCAGAGGGTAGAAGGTGTATCGACATCTCCTTGCAGTTTCTTCCAAAATCTCAGCTCACCGATGAGACACAACAAAAGTTCAGCAAACAATGTAGCACCTCCTGACCTGATAACTGACGGCAGGAATGCGAATATAAGCACAACAAACGGATCGTATATAACAAGGAAGAGTGAGCGATGGCTAAAACAATCACACGACAAGCATGATGCTTCGGAATTGTGTGACTCGTGTCTCATGTGGTGTAACAGTAACAAGCATGACCAATTGACTATAATGCAACAATGGCATGAAGTCGTCATATGTGAAATTGCAGCGCGCTAGTTGTGCAAGCACCAAGGCCACAACAATTGGAATAGTCAAGATAAGCAAGTCCAAGAATTCAGTTAATTGTACTCCCTAACATCAAAGTTGTTTCTCAATCAAGTTCGGTTATCTCCGAGACAAACTAAAGGCCTTCAGTACATCCAAATAACGCACCTATATGAGCACCATAACAACTATTGTGAATATGTAAATTTGTATAAGATGGAATTTTAAGAAACACTATTGGCCCCTGATAACGACGTGCACATGCCATTCCCATCTGGTCTTCATGCATTCCAAACCATGTGAAGATCTTTGCATGGCTGCTGTTCCGGGATCGACTCAACTCCAAAAGCAACCTACTCGGCAAGCACATGGTCTCTGACTCACTATGCCCGCGCTGTGGGTTCAATGGTGAAACTTGCTTATTGTTTGGCAATGCAACTCTCAACTGATTGGGTGCATACACGCACGTATATATTTACAATGAGCAGCCCACGGCCTCGACTATACATGGAAACTAGGAGGCGGGGCTAGGTAGGAAATGATCCTACATATACATGCGATATACTGCCTATACAAATATATCTAACAACCCCCCGCAGTCGATACGGCATCTGTGACACATAGACTGGACTGAAACTCCTCGAATGTAGTCGTCGGTAACCCCTTGATCATAACATCGGCGAACTGTTGAGCAGTGGAAACATGCAAGACCCGGATGTGGCCGAGAGCCACCTGCTCACGCACGAAGTGAATGTCGAGCTCGATGTGCTTCGTGCGGCGATGATGAACGGGGTTGGCGGAGAGGTAGACAGCGGAGACGTTGTCGCAGTAGACAACGGTGGCCACGCCATGGTGCAACTCCTGGAGAAGCTGGCGTAACCAGGAGCACTTGGCAACAGCATTGGCCATAGCGCGGTACTCAGCCTCGGCACTCGATCTGGACACCGTGGGTTGTAGTTTAGACGTCCACGAGATGACAGAGGGCCCGAGGTAGACGCAGTAGCCAGAGGTGGAGCGACGAGTGTCAGGACAGCCAGCCCAGTCGGCATCTGAGTAACCCACCAGATCAGTGGAAGAGGACGCCGTCAACGTGAGACCCAGAGCCATGGTGGCGCAGATGTAACGAAGGATCTGCTTCACCAGGGACCAGTGAGAATCACATGGAGCATGCATTGAACTGCGTACTACAAGTCGGGCCAAGTGAGCGTCAAGTACTGAAGAGCACCAACGATGGACCTGTAGAAGGCGGCGTCCTGTGCTGGAGTACCCTCAAGAGCGGAGACCTTGGCCCTCGTGTCGATAGGCGTAGGTGCAGGCTTGCAGTTAAGCATGTCGACGCGCTCGAGTAATTCCTGGGCATACTGCTGCTGATGAAGAAAGAACCCGTCCGCACGCCGCACTCACTCGATCCCGAGGAAGGAGTGCAAAGGACCGAGGTCCTTCATGGCGAACTCGATGCCGAGGCGAGCCGTGAGCTGACGAAGAAGCTCCGTCGAGGAAGCGGTCAGGATGATGTCGTCGACGTAGAGCAGCAGATAAGCCGTCCCACTAGCGTGCTGGTATACGAACAGAGAGGCATCCGAGCGAGTGGCTTGGAATCCAAGCTACTAAAGGAATGCAGCAATACGTTGGTACCAAGCACGAGGGGCCTGCTTGAGCCAGTAGAGTGAGCGCGAGAGCAAGCACACGTGATCCGGCTGGGTGGCGTCGACGAAGCGATGGGCTGCTGACAGTAGAGCTGCTCGGCGAGATGGCCATGAAGGAACGCGTTGGAGACATCCATCTGGTGGACGGGCCACGCGTGAGAGACCGCCAGCTTCAGGACAATGCAGATGGTGCCCGGTTTGACAACCGGGGTGAAGGTGTCGATGAAGTCCACACCGGCATGCTGGCGGAAACCGCGAACAACCCAACGAGCCTTGTAGCGCTCAAGGGTCCTGTCAAGTCGAGTGTTATGACGAAAGACCCACTTACCGGTGATCATGTTAGCGTGTGGCGGCCGAGGCACCAACTGCCAGGTGCGGTTGCGCTGAAGAGTGTCAAACTCCTCCTGCATCGCGCCGAGCCAATGAGGGTCACGAAGAGCCACTCAAGCCGAGGTGGGAGGGCAGATGTTGCCGAGGTGGAAGGCGCAAGAAGATACTCATCGGCGGAGTACCACTGACTTGGGCGGAGCGCACCGGTCCAGGCAGGTGTCACCATGCGGGGTGGAGGCAAGTCCGGGGCAGCAGTGGGCAAAGTTGATGAAGAAGAGCCCGATGCGACCGAGCCTGCCGAAGGCACGAGAGAGTCCAGCATGGACCCGGGCGACCCGGGCGCTGGAGAAGCCGGCGCGATCGTCGCGGCCGAAGCCGCCGGAGAGCCCGGCGGAAGGCGCCGGAGGAGCCGGTGGCGAGGAAGGCGCCGACGCGACCGTTGTCGTGGAAGAAGGGGCGTCGGGGGCGCCGCAGCATCGGCCAAGCGGGGCCAGGTGCCGAGCCCGCAACCCTTGAGTGGGGCAGGGGCCCGAAGCCAGGAGCAGCCCGAGGTGGGCTCGAGGGCGCGCATGCGTACCAAGGGAGCCCAAAGCCGAGTCGCCAAGAGCCGGTGGTGAAGTCATCGGCGAGTCGGACGGTGGTACCTACTGAAACGGAAAAACCCTTTCATCTAAGTAAACATGTCTAGAGGTGAAAACACGGAGTGAGATAGGGTCGTAGCAGCAGTAGCCCTTGGTGTTGGGAGGTAGCCCAAGAGGATGCATGCGGGAGAGCGAGGAGCAAGTTTATGAGGGGTGGTAGAGGCGATGCTGGGGTAGCAAAGCCAGGCAAAGATGCGAAGGTCGTCATAGGATGGCGGGCTCCTGAAAAGCAGGTGGTGTGGTGCAAAGTTGCCGCGAACGCGGCATGGACGAATGTTGATAAGAAGTGATGCGGTGGCGAGGGCGTCGGGCCAGAAACGGGGTGGCACGTTAGCATGGAACAATACGGTGCGGACGCAATCATTAAGAGTGGTAGGACCCGTTTGGCCCGCCCATTTTTTTGCGAGGTATAGGGGCTAGTGAGACGAAAAATCTTCCCATGTGTGGCGAGGAGACTGCGAACCGCAAGGTTATCGAATTCCTTCCCATTGTCAGTTTGGATGGCATGAATGGAGCGACCAAACTGCGTGGTGACATATGAGTAAAAGGCGGTGAGAATGGATATGACATCGGATTTCCGCCGCAACGGGAAGGTCCACACATAGTGCGAAAAATCATCCAAAATGACGAGATAGTAAATATAGCCGCTATTACTCAAGAATTCCACACAACACTATGAAGTAGTTCAAACGGATACAATGCAACCGAAGAGGATGTGCTAAAGGGAATACGAGTATGTTTGCCTAGACGACACGCATGACAAGTGTGACCGTCAGTCTTATTACAAGTGAAAGAAAAACTCCGAAGAATATGACGAAGAGTGGTGTCGTTGGGATGTCCCAAGTGAAGGAAATATGCCCTAGAGGCAATAATAAAGTTGTTATTTATATTTCCTTATATCATGATAAATGTTTATTATTCATGCTACAATTGTATTAACCAGAAACTTAGTACATGTGTGAATGCATAAACAAACAGAGTGTCACTAGTATGCCTCTACTTGACTAGCTCGTTAATCAATGATGGTTAAGTTTCCTAGCCATAGACATGAGTTGTCATTTTATTAACGGGATCACATCATTAGAGAATGATGTGATTGACAAGACACATCCGTTAGCTTAGCGTGATGATCGTTTAGTTTGTTGCTATTGCTTTCTTCATGACTTGTACATGTTCCTATGACTATGAGATTATGCAACTCCCGAATACCGAAGGAACACTTAGTGTGCTATCAAACATCAAAACATAACTGGGTGACTATAAAGATGCTCTTGATACGTCTCCAACGTATCTATAATTTTTGATTGCTCCATGCTATATTATATTCTGTTTTGGACATTATTGGGCTTTATTATACACTTTTATACTATTTTTGGGACTAACCTATTAACCGGAGGCCCAGCCCAGAATTGCTGTTTTTTGCCTATTTCAAAGTTTCCCAGAAAAAGAATATCAAACGGAGTCCAAACGGAACGAAACCTTCGGGAACGTGATTTTCGGAATGAACATGATCCAGAGGACTTGGACCCTACGTCAAGACATCAACCAGGAGGGCACGAGGTAGGGGGGCACGCCTACCCCCCTGGGCGCGCCCTCCACCCTCGTGGGCCCCCTGTTGCTCCACCGACGTACTCCTTCCTCCTATATATACCTACGTACCCCCAAACTACCAGATACGGAGCCAAAAACCTAATTCCACCGCCGCTACCTTCTGTACCCGTGAGATCCCATCTTGGGGCCTGTTCCGGAGCTCCGTCGGAAGGGGCATCGATAAGGAGGGCTTCTACATCAACACCATAGCCTCTCCGATGATGTGTGAGTAGTTTACCTCAAACCTTCGGGTCTATAGTTATTAGCTGGATGGCTTCTTCTCTCTTTTTGGATCTGAATACAATGTTCTCCCCCTCTCTTGTGGAGATCTATTCGATGTAATCTTCTTTTGCGGTGTGTTTGTTGAGACCGATGAATTGTGGGTTTATGATCAAGTTTATCTATGAACAATATTTGAATCTTCTCTGAATTCTTTTATGTATGATTGGTTATCTTTGCAAGTCTCTTGAATTATCAGTTTGGTTTGGCCTACTAGATTGATCTTTCTTGCAATGGGAGAAGTGCTTAGCTTTGGGTTCAATCTTGCGGTGTCCTTTCCCGGTGATGAGGGGCAGCAAGGCACGTATTGTATTGTTGCCATCGAGGATAACAAGATGGGGTTTATATCATATTGCATGAGTTTATCCCTCTACATCATGTCATCTTGCTTAAAGCGTTACTCTGTTCTTATGAACTTAATACTCTAGATGCATGCTGGATAGCGGTCGATGTGTGGAGTGATAGTAGTAGATGCAGGCAGGAGTCGGTCTACTTGTCTCGGACGTGATGCCTATATACATGATCATACCTAGATATTCTCATAACTATGCTCAATTCATCAATTGCTCAATAGTAATTTGTTCACCCACCGTAATACTTATGCTCTTGAGAGAAGCCACTAGTGAAACCTATGGCCCCCGGGTCTATTTTCCATCATATTAATCTCCTGACAACAAGCTATTTCTGGCACCATTTTTATTTTACTTTCTTTACTTTGCATCTTTATCATAAAAATACCAAAAAAATATTATCTTATCATATCTATCAGATCTCACTCTCGTAAGTGACCGTGTAGGGATTGACAACCCCTTATCGCGTTGGTTGCGAGGATTTATTTGTTTGTGTAGGTGCGAGGGACTCGTGCGTGGCCTCCTACTGGATTGATACCTTGGTTCTCAAAAACTGACGGAAATACTTACGCTACTTTGCTGCATCACCCTTTTCTCTTCAAGGGAAAACCAACGCAGTGCTCAAGAGATAGCAAGAAGGATTTCTGGCGCCGTTGCTGGGGAGTCTACGCAGAAGTCAACATATCAAGTACCCATCATAAACCCTTATCTCCCGCATTACATTATTTGCCATTTGCCTCTCGTTTTCCTCTCCCCCACTTCACCCTTGCCGTTTTATCCGCCCTCTCTTTTCTGTTCGCCTCTTTTTGTTCGCTTCTTGTTTGCTCGTGTGTTGGATTGCTTGTTTGTCACGATGGCTCAAGATAATACTAAATCATGTGACTTTACCAATACCAACAATAATGATTTCCTTAGCACTCCGATTGCTCCTCTTACCGATACTGAATTTTGTGAAATCAATGCTGCTTTGTTGAATCTTGTCATGAAAGATCAATTTGCCGGCCTTCCTAGTGAAGATGCCGCTACCCATCTAAATAGCTTCGTTGATTTATGTGATATGCAAAAGAAGAAAGATGTGGACAATGATATTGTTAAATTGAAGCTATTTCCTTTTTCGCCTAGAGATTGTGCTAAAGCTTGGTTTTCGTCTTTGCCTAAAAATAGTATTGATTCATGGAATAAGTGCAAAGATGCTTTTATCTCTAAGTATTTTCCTCTCGCTAAGATCATCTCTCTTAGAAATGATATTATGAATTTTAAGCAACTTGATCATGAACATGTTGCACAAGCTTGGGAGAGGATGAAATTAATGATACATAATTGCCCTACGCATGGTTTGAATTTGTGGATGATTATACAAAAGATTTATGCGGATGGAATTTTGCTTCTAGAAATCTTTTAGATTCGGCCGTGGGAGGCACTTTTATGAATCACTTTAGGAGAAGCTACTAAACTCCTAGATAATATTATGGTTAATTATTCTCAATGGCACACTGTAAGATCTACTAATAAAAAATGCATGCGATAGAAGAAATTAATGTTTTGAGTGGAAAGATGGATGAACTTATGAAATTATTTGCTACTAAGAGTGTTTCTTCTGATCCTAATGATATGCCTTTGTCTACTTTGATTGAGAATAATAAACCTATGGATGTGAATTTTGTTGGTAGGAATAATTTTGGTAACAACGCGTATAGAGGAAACATTAATCCTAGGCCTTATCCTAGTAATTCCTCTAATAATTATGGTAATTCCTACAACAATTCTTATGGAAACTTTAATAAGATGCCTTCTAAATTTGAGATTAGTGTTAAGGAATTTATGAATTCGCAAAAGATTTTTCAATGCTTTGCTTGAAGAAAAATTGCTTAAAGTTGATGAATTGGCTAGGAACGTTGATAGAATTTCTCTTGATGTTGATTCTTTAAAACTTAGATCTATTCCTCCTAAGCATGATATCAATGAGTCTCTCAAAGCTATGAGAATTTCCATTGATGAGTGCAAATAAAGAACCGCTAGGATGCGTGCTAAGAAAGATTGCTTTGTGAAAGCGTGTTCTTCAAATTTCTATGAAAATAAAGATAAAGATCTAAAAGTTATTGATGTGTCCCCTATTAAATCTTTGTTTTGCAATATGAATCTTGATAATGATGGGACTGAATATGATCCACCTTTACCTAGAAGGCGTTCCAAAAATTCAGAGTTTTTAGATCTTGATGCTAAAATTGATAAAAGTGGGATTGAAGAGATCAAAACATTAGATATTAATGAACCCACTATTTTGGATTTCAAGAAATTTAATTATGATAATTTCTCTTTGATAGATTGTATTTCCTTGTTGCAATCCGTTGTAAATTCTCCTCATGCTTATAGTCAAAATAAAGTCTTTACCAAACATATAGTTGATGCTTTGATGCAATCTTATGAAGAAAAACTTGAGTTGGAAGTTTCTATCCCTAGGAAACTTTATTATGAGTGGGAACCGCAATGGAGTGGCGTGATGCCCTGATGTACTCTCTTTTTCCAATGGAGTGGCGTGATGATAGGATACACAACATCATATGGGATTAGACAAGAACAAATGTCCAATCTAACACACACGTTTCAGATGATACTTACCAGAGCACTAAGGCAACATCGATTGGAGAATGCATCCGATAGCTCTAATGGAAGCACTATGAAGAGCCTGGACCTGAAGGTTGGCGCCGGCGCCTACAAGTGCCTTACCAGTTGGTTCCTTGAGCCAGCATCAGGTGCCTATGCCGGCCAGCAGCCTGGGTAGCAAACTTTTCGCTAGTAAAATGAGAGCAGCAAACTGGTGTATGACTACTCTTATTTGGAGCAGGGTGTGTTTATGACTGAAATTTTAAGTGTGCACTAGACGAGCAAAGACCTGAATGGCCCACATCTTCTTGCAGTTTCTTGTAAAATCTCAGCTCGTCGGCGAGACACAACAAAATTCGGCAAAGAATGTGGCACCTTATGACTTCTCACCCGAACCCCAACAAAATGAGTGAGCTGACACAGCAGCACCACAAATGGTCTACAGATATATAACAAGGCAAACTGAGTGAGGCCGAAACTTCAGTTGAACTAGATGATTCCTCGCGCGTTGCGGCGGGAACATCTGCATATAAATTGTTGCAGACTTTTTTTTACTATGGAATATTGAATCTTTAAAGTTTGCAATTTAGTATTAAAGATTTCATAAAAAAGAGTAAACAAAAGAAAAAAGAGGAAGATCTAATTGGCCACTCAATCGAGATACACAACTCGAGGATATTTTTTGAGGGGCACAACTCGAGGAATTTCAGCTTCAATTTAATTTCCGATTCGACTAATATCCACAAAGATAAATATTGCATTCACCCAAATGATACATTGAATACTAAATTATCCCCCGAAGAGCCATTGTTAAGATCATCACACCATTAGTCACTGGACAAAAATTGCAAAGGTAAGTGAGAACAAAAAATAAAGAGCTTCTATGGTGAAGTGGTGATTAGAACTGATAAAAATTCAAGAGATTTGTAGCAAGCCTCTGAAATCTGAAAAACATGTTCATATTTGATCTGTTGCCTCTCTTTTTTCCCGGATGATTTGTTGCCTCTGAAATCTGAATAAACATGTTCCAATTTGGTAACAAAGGCTACGGTTGAAACTCTAAAGAAGCAATAAAGCAGTGCATGCAGCTACTACACATAGAAGGAAACATGTGAACAAGTAGGGGATATACCGTGAAATAAATAAATACAAGATGAAGTTAGTCTTATGTTTATACGTGAACTTCTCAATGGCTGAAACATGCTGTCCCGGAACAGCAACACTATCATCCTTTCTGAACGTACGCAAGAATGGGCCTACAATTAAACCTCAGTCACCAATTCACAATGCATCCCAAGCAAACAACTCGGCAAGCAAAAAAAAAAATCATATGTTTGTGTGCATAACTAAGCACAAAGTACCACATCGAAATAATAGGCAAGGAGAATAGCTTACAACCACGCTCGTCGACCATAGTGATGTCTGATGTAGATAACTGAATAAGAATGACAGAGGCATGCAGAACTGTAATTCTGTAAAGACCCTCTCTTTTTCCTCTCCCACCATACTTCATGCTGTTCGTCTCGTGAAGCTCCACACCAGAGCAAAGGGAGGAGGGGATGAGGGTACGTACACTGTGGGGTGGGTGCCGAGGGTAGCGCCGGACCGACGATGCCGATGCAGACGATCAACTATGGTTGGTCGAGCGAAGCCAATGAGGGGCAACGGGGAGGCGCTGCAGGCATGTGGCGGCGCCATCCAGGCGCGGCGTCGTGGCTGGGCGAAGTTGTAGCGAGGCAGTAGTGAAGCACAGCAGACGTGCAGCGGCGCCGTCCAGGCTTGTCGTCATGGCCGTGCGAAGCGGGCGTGGGGCACCAGGGAGGCGCTGCAAGAGTGCGGCGGCGCCTTCCAGGCACGTCGTCATGGCTAGGCGAAGATGATGGAGGTACCACGTAGGCGCTGCGGGCGGGCGTCAGCACGGTCGAAGCGCAACATCGATCTCCATCTCGGTTTGGTGATGAGGTTGCACACCTTGGAGCTCGATTCTGGTCGAGACGGCTTCATTATGAATACGAGGAGGAGATGTGTAGATCAAGCACCGGTGTTACGCATGCATCGTGCCTCTTTGACTACCCCATTTACTATGGAAGACAGAAAAACAAACAACCGAGATGGCTGATCCTTTCCTCTGCCCCCCTAAACAGAAGTCGTAGTGGAAGAGCAAATGCTTGATAAGTAAATAGAAGTTGTGTCGTACTATTTGTTGGTTTTTTCTGATATGGAATGTGTGGGGCATGTGGTGTGACGTGGATAGTTTGCATGTTTAGATAAATTTGATAGTGGGGATGAACTCCTTAGGTATATAGGATAAAATCTCAGCTCGTCGGCGAGGCACAACAAAATTTCAGCAAAGAATATGGCACCTCATGACTTCTCATCCGAAACCCAATAGAATGAGTGAGCTGACACAGCAGCACCAGAAATGGTCTACAGATATATAACAAGGCAAAGTGAGTGAGGCCAAAACTTCAGTTGAATAAATCACACTGTAAGTGTGATGCTTCGGAATGGTGTGACTCATTGCTCATATGGTGTAACAGTAACAAGCATAACCAACTGACCATAGTGCAACAAAGGGCATGAAGGAAGTCGTCATATGTAAAATTGCAGTGCGCTACTTATGTGAGCACTAGTTTTTTTTCAAGAAGCTTATGTGAGCACTAAGGCTAAGGCAACAATAGTTGGAATAATAGCAAGTCCAAAAATTCACTTAATTAAACTCCCTCACATCAAAGTTGTTCCTCACCGAATCTGTGTTCTGTTGTTTCTCTATAAATCAAGCTCTGACTGCTCTGTTAATCTCCGAGACAAACTAAATGCCTTCACTTCATCCAAATAATGCACCTATATGAGCACCATAACCTCTGTATCCAGTATCTGCTGGAATTTTGACTATTTTGGGCCTAGCCCAATAGCAATTTAAGAAATTCTTAATAAATCCTAGAGGCCCACGCAGCCCATTTGTGCAAGGCAAGAGGTGGAACTAAAGTTTAGTCCCACATTGCTAGTTTAGAGGGAGCCGAACCTCTTTATAAGGGAGGCTCTTTCTCCACTTGTATGAGCAAGAGAACAAGAGGGACATCCACGCACGCTCCTCCTCCGCCGCCCGCCTCGCCACGCCACGCCTCGCCATGAGGCGCCGCGCCGCGGGTTGCGGGAATGAGCCGAGCCGATGTCTAAATTTTTGCCACTCACTACGGGTATACGAAAGTTCACGCGGAGCTGAAACGTTTTGCTGTAGTGGAGATTGAATATGAACGGCGCACCTCTTCGCCTGCTGTCTGTTCGTTTCGTCTCCCTCATTCTCTTCAGCTCCCGGCGCAGCCTCTCGCCTCCTTCTCTTGCGCCTATAAAAGGGAGGTCGCTCCTCTCAAAGAGACGCACCAGAATCTCTTCCTCCTCTCGCCACAAGTTCCTGATCACTGCGCTGCTGCTACGATCTTCCTCATCCCGGCTTGCGGCGTGCACCACAGGTCGGGACAGTAGGCCTCCGAGACCGCACCTTTTGAGTCTTGTACGGGAGAAGGGTGATAAGGTTTTTGGGGAGCGCTCAGCGCGACTACTGGCTGCTTCATCACGGACGATCCGGTCGCCGACGACTACTTCCCGACGGCGATTTCTTCCCGGCGTCCACGACCTCCTCGGCGACATGGCAGGCGAGACCACGGACCCCAAGTCCGGTGCTTACGCTGCTGCTGTGTCGTGCGTGTTCTTCTCCTTTACATTAGAAGTCCTCCTACAGTTCTTGGCTCTAGTTTTTGCCCTACGTATGTTAGGTTCTGTTTCGTATGAGCAACTTCATCTAGTGTCTATTCTAGATGTGTTTATCTCAAGTTCATATATGCAGACGATGCTTACCTTCTCTCTGTCAGATTGCATAATATTTGCTATTTTAGTCATGCTTTATCTAGTATTTTTGTTAATAAAATCATTCGGTAAATTGCTCATATTTCCAACAATCCAAAAACCTTATTATAGGCAATTTACCCCGAGTGGTTTTGCTTCTTCCATGAGACCTCCTATGTTTGAGGGTATCCACTATAAGAGGTGGCGCGTGAGAGCAGTCTTATGGTTTCAGACCATGAGCTGCTATGACCCACTCTTGCCAAACCTGAAGGAGAGCAAGATGCCCAACAGGCACAAGCTTTTCAGAAAATGGATACCTTGTTTAAGGTTGCTCTCTTGAGTGTTCTTGGTGAGAACATAGTTGATGCTTATGCGTCAATTGACAATGGAAAAGATATGTGGGGCCTTTTCGAGGCCAAGTTTGGGGTCTCCGATGCCGCACTGAGCTGTACATCATGGAGCAATTCTATGATTACAGGATGGTGAAGAGCGCTCCGTGGTTGAGCAGGCTCATGAGATACAGTCATTTGCTAGAGAACTTGAGCACTTCAATTGCATACTACTGGACAAGTTTGTTGCCGGGGGTATCATTACTAAGCTTCCTCCTTCATGGAGGAACTTTGCTACCTTACTAAAGCATAAGAGACAGGAGTTTTCCGTTCCGAATCTCATTGGTACTCTTGATGTGGAAGAAAAGGCGAGAGCAAAGGACACACGTGCTCAAGGTATTGAGGGAGGATCTAGTGCCAATGTGGTACAGAAGCAGAACTTCCAGCCCCACAAGTTCAAGAACAAGGGCAAGTTTGATGGTAAAGCAAAGTTTGATGGAAAGAACAAGGCTGTGCAACACACGAACTTCAAGAAGAAGAATGGCAAGAAGAAAGGTGCTTGTCATGTGTGTGGAGATCCTCATCATTGGGCTCCTAGTTGCCCTAATCGCTATGACAAAGCGTCATCACAGGAAAGGCAGCAAGACCGCTAATGTTGTCATTGGAGACACCGACATGAAGGATGTGTATGGTATATTTTCCACTATTCTTTCAGTATGTCATTCTCCTGATTGGTTGATTGACACGGGTGCTAATGTGCATGTATGCGGTGATATTTCCATGTTTTCGTCTTATCGGACGCGGGGACTTCAACCGTCTTGATGGGCAACGGTTCAAGTGCTTCTGTTCGTGGTGTTGGCAAGGTCGATCTGAAGTTTACTTCGGGAAGATCGTCGCTGAAGAACGTGCATTATGTCCCCTCCGTCAATAAAAATCTTGTTAGCGGATCTCTTCTGTGTAGAGATGGCTACAAGCTTGTCTTTGAGTCGAATAAATTTGTAATATCCAAGTATGGAACCTTTGTCGGTAAAGGCTATGACTCAGGAGGCCTGTTTCGTTTATCCTTGTCAGACGTTTGCAATAAAGTTGTTAACCATATTTGCAACAATAGTGAATCAAATGTGTGGCATTCACGTCTTTGTCATGTTAACTTTGGTTGCATGTCGCGACTAGCGAAGTTGAACTTAATCCCTAGTTTCACCACTGTCAAGGGATCTAAGTGTCAAGTGTGCGTGCAAGCTAAGCAACCTCGTAAGTCTCACGTGATCATGGAGACGAGAAATCTTGCACCACTAGAACTTATACATTCAGATCTATGTGAAATGAATGGTGTTTTGACAAAAGGTGGAAAGAAATATTTCATGGCGTTAATTGGCGACTCCACTAGATATTGTCGTGTGTATCTTCTGAAATCTAAGGATGAGGCTTTGACCTTTTTCAAGATCTATAAAGTCGAAGTGGAAAACCAACTTGATCGAAAAATAAAGAGGCTTAGGTCCGACCGTGGTGGAGAGTATTTTCCAATGAATTTGATGCTTTTTGTGCGGAACATGGTATAATCCATGAGAGGACACCTCCCTATTCACCTCAGTCAAATGGGGTGGCCGAAAGAAAGAACCGTACTCTAACAGATTTGGTTAACGCCATGTTAGACACTTCGGTCTCTCAAGGCATGGTGGGGGAGGCGATATTGACTGCATGTCATGTCCTAAACCGAGTTCCCACAAAGAACAAAGAGATAACTCCATTCGAGGAATGGGAGAAGAAAAGGTTAAAACTCTCTTATCTACGAACATGGGGTTGTTTGGCAAAAGTCAATGTTCCAATCCCAAAGAAGCGGAAGCTGGGACCAAAGGCGTGGATTGTGTTTTCCTGGGATATGCTTTTCGTAGCATTGGCTATAGATTCTTGGTTGTAAAATCTGAGGTACGACATGCATGTCGATGCGATCATGGAGTCGAATGATGCGACTTTCTTTGAAGATATCTTTCCCATGAAGGATATGGCTACCTCATCTAATCAGGAGATGCCTAGTTCATCGAATCAGGAACCAGTTACAATTACTGAACCTGCCATTTCGATGGAACACTTTGAAAGTCCTGTGGAGGAGAACAATGAAGTTCCTATTAGGAGCAAGAGACAGAGGACTGCAAAGTCCTTTGGTGATGATTTTCTTGTGTATCTCATAGATGACACTCCATGTTCTATTTCAGAGGCCTATGCATACGAAGATCTTGACTCTTGGAAGGAAGCAGTTAAATGGCGAGATGGATTCCATCTTGGCGAATGAAACTTGGGAGATAACTGATCGTCCTTATGGGTGCAAACCTATAGGATGCAAATGGGTATTCAGGAAGAAGCTTAGGCCTGATGGTACTATCGAAAAGTACAAGGCTCGGCTCGTGGCTAAGGGTTATACCCAAAAGGAAGGTGAAGACTTCTTTGATACTTACTCACATGTGGCTCGACTGACCACTATTCGAGTTCTACTTTCATTAGCTGCCTCACATGGTCTTCTCGTTCATCAAATGGATGTTAAGACTGCTTCCCTAAATGGAGAGTTGGATGAGGAAATTTATATGGAACAACCAGATGGGTTTGTAATAGATGGTCAGGAAGGGAAAGTGTGCAAGTTCTTTGAAGTGTTTGTATGGACTCAAGCAAGCACCCAAACAGTGGCATGAGAAGTTCGAAAGAACTTTAACAGCTGCGGGCTTTGTTGTGAACGAAGCTGACAAATGTGTGTACTATCGCCATGGTGGGGGCGAGGGAGTTATGCTTTTCTTGTATGTTGATGACATACTGATTTTCGGAAAAAAATCTGAATGTTATTAAGGAGGTCAAGGATTTCCTATCTCGCTGTTTTGAGATGAAGGATTTAGGAGTGGCTGATGTCATTCTGAACATCAAGTTGTTGAGAGATGATGATGGTGGGATTACACTGCTTCAATCTCACTATGTGGAAAAGATCTTGAGTCGCTTTGGCTATAGTGGCTGCAAGCCCTCTCCAACACCATATGATGCTAGTGTGTTGCTTCGAAAGAATCGGAGAATTGCTAGAGACCAATTGAAATATTCTCAGATTATTGGCTCGCTTATGTACTTAGCCAGTGCTACAAGACCTGACATCTCTTTTGCTGTTAGCAAACTGAGTCGGTTTGTTTCAAAACCAGGAGATGTGCATTGGAAAGCTCTAGAGAGAGTTTTGCGTTATTTGAAAGGCACTGCGAATTATGGAATTCACTACACTGGGCACCCAAAGGTGCTTGAAGGGTATAGTGACTCAAACTGGATCTCGGATGCGGATGAGATAAAGGCCACGAGCGGTTATGTATTCACTCATGTAGGTGGCGCTGTTTCTTGGAAGTCTTGCAAGCAAACCATCTTAACAAGGTCAACAATGGAAGCAGAACTCACACCACTAGATACAGCTACAGTCGAAGCAGATTGGCTTCGTGGGCTCTTGAATGACTTGCCGATAGTTGAGACACCTGTACCGGGTATCCTTATGAACTGTGACAATCAAACTGTGATCACTAAAGTGAGCAGCTCAAAGGATAACATGAAGTCATCAAGACACGTTCAGAGAAGGTTAAAGTCTGTCGGAAAATGAGAAACTCGAAGTTATTGCATTGGATTATATCCAAAGCGTCTAAAAATCTGGCAGATCCTTTTACTAAGGGTCTATCACGTAATGTGATAGATAATGCATCGAGGGAGATGGGTATGAGACCCACAATATGAGTTGTTCACAGTGGTAACCTATTCTTTGTGATCGGAGATCCCGTGAATTAGATGTGGAAGACAAGCTGTTGGTCAACTACGAGGAGAGTATCCTTACTGTTAAAATACCACTCCATGAAGATGCAATACTCTCCTAAATCTGCATGGCAGGTTGATGTATATCTTAATGTGTTCTAAGTGGCTGTTTGAAGCAGAGATGTTGTCCTGCAGAACATCTTTTGAAGAACGCACCTATATGAGCCTGATTGTTAAACGTCGCAATCTATGAGAGTAGGGTTCTCTCTAGTAAACTCATGAAAGGTCACGGAGTATGACGCATAAGCTCCACCAGCAGGGAAGACCCACGGTAGCCACGTGTCGGTCAAGGCTTTATGTGAAACTAGATTCGCAGAAAACTTGCAGTTCAAGGCCCGATCCACTTTATTCAAGTTGCTTACTAGTGTAGCATAGGATTCTAGGTGGAAGTTCAACTTAACAGTCTCCACTGCAGTACCGGTATATAAAACAGTATTTTGGGACCAAAGGCAAATTTTGTGTGCCTCTGGGATCTGGTGGGGGATTGCTGGAATTTTGACTATTTTGGGCCTAGCCCAATAGCAATATCAGAAATTCCTAATAAATCCTAGAGGACCACGGAGCCCATTTGTGCAAGGCAAGAGGTGGAACTAAAGTTTAGTCCCACATTGCTAGTTTAGAGGGAGTCGTACCTCTTTATAAGGGAGGCTCTTTCTCCACTTGTATGTGCAAGAGAACAAGAGGGATATCCACGCACGCTCCTCCTCCGCCGCCCGCCTCGCCACGCCACGCATCTCACGACGCGCCGCGGGTTGCGGGAATGAGCCGAGCCGATGTCTAAATTTTTGCCACGCACTACGGGTATACGAAAGGTCACACGGAAGCTGAAACATTTTGCTGTAGTGGAGATTGAATACGAACGGCACACCTCTTCGCCTGCTGCCTGTTCGTTTCGTCTCCCTCGTTCTCTTCAGCTCAGGCGCAGCCTCTCGCCTCCTTCTCTTGCGCCTATAAAGGGAGGTCGCTCCTCTCGGAGAGGCAGCGAGAATCTCTTCCTCCTCTCGCCACAAGTTCACGATCACTGCGCTGCTGCTACGATCTTCCTCATCCCGGCTTGCGGCGTGCACCACAAGTCGGGACAATGAGGCCTCTGAGACCGCACCTTTTGAGTCTGTCTGACGGGAGAAGGGTGATAAGGTTTTGGGGCGCTCAGTAGCAATCTTGGCTGCTTCATCACGGACGATCCGGTCGCCGACGACTACTTCCCCGACGACCATTTCTTCCCCGACGTCCACGACCTCCTCGACGACATGGCAGGCGAGGACACGGACCCCAAGTCCAGTGCTTCTGCTGCTGCTGTGCCATACGTGTTCTTCTCCTTCTGTTAGAAGTCCTCCTACAGTTCTTGGCTCTAGTTTCTGCCCTACGTATGTTAGGTTCTGTTTCGTATAAGCAACTTCATCTAGTGTCTGTTCTAGATGTGTTTATCTCAAGTTCATATATGCAGACGATGCTTACCTTCTCTCTGTCAGATTGCATGATATTTGCTATTTTAGTCATGCTTTATCTAGTATTTTTGTTAATAAAATCATTCGGTAAAGATCTCATATTTCCAACAGTATCTTTACTTATATAAGATGCCAGGTCCAACTACGTGACCCAGATTCTGTCACCATGGCCAAATTGTACTTAATTGAGCAATAGTCAGAAGAGTTGATCATGTACAAGAAAAATCTCAATCACTCGGTATCTTAAATGGAAGCGCAGCGATAAGCCTGAACCTGAAGCTTGTCTGGCGCCAGTGACTCCAAGCAGGATTCCTCACCAGTTGCTATCTTAAGTGAACATGAGGAGTCGGAACGTAATGGCAACTTGTACCTATGTGGTTAGCAGCCCGAGTAGCTAGGAATGTGTGGTAACAGAAGGATTAATACAGTGGCTTTTCATTCTGTCATTTCTATGCTCTTGAGTGAGCACTGGTGGGAAGTTGTTTGGAAGCTTAGTTCAGAAGCAAGTTGTACCATGCATTGCTGCCATTTTACACCTCAGTTACAACATTGCAAAGTGTGACTGGCATGACAGTTTAGATAATTTACTCTACCATTTGACCAGAATTGAGTGAGTTCTCTGAATTTGTTCATTTATCAACTACAATCGAAGAGTTTCTTTAGTTATCTCTATGAATTCTGAAGCAATTATGCATACATGATTTTCTTACTTTTTCCCTCCGTGGAACACAGCATGGGATGCAGACGAGAACAAACATCCCATCGAAACACAAACATTTCAGATGATAAAAGGATTATACACACTTAGAGGATGGATTAAATAATCTGTTGATTCCAGTTCATTTCCGACTCTGAACAAACATAGGTTTCATATAACAAGACTGAGGTTCTCTGAATCTGTAAACTGTGAATAGCGTTCAGAACAGACACAATAACACCGAGAGATATACATGTCTTGAATTGTACTATCTCATGTTCGCCACCCATGGAATGGCGTCTTTTGATTCTTGTTTCTTGAGAGTTCACTGGATGCTATACACCAACGGTTACGCCTTGCTCGCTGCATTTGGATACGTTATGCCCAAACTGGTGTATGACTGCTCTCAGCTGAAGCAGCATGTTTTACAACCAAAATTTTAAGTGTTCACCAGTTCGACAAATACTTGACTGGTCCACATCTCGTTGCAGTTTCTTCTAAAATCTCAGCTCGTCGGCGAGACACAACAAAAGTTCAACAAAGAATGTGGCACCTCATGACTTCTCTCTTGAACCCCAACAAAAGGAGTGAGGTGACACAACGGCACTGCAAATGGTCTAGAGATATATAACAAGTCAGAGTGAGTGATGCCCAAAACTTCAGTTGAATAAATCACACGGTAAGCATGATGCTTCGGAATGGTGTGACTCATGGCTCATGAGGTGCAACAATAACAAGCATGACCAACAATGCAACAAGGGCAAGAAGGAAGTTGTCATATGTGAAATTGCAGGGCACTACTTATATGAACGGAACACCAAGGCAAGAACAATTGGAATAATCAAGATTAGCAAGTCCAAAAATTCAATAAAGTTGTTCCTCACTGAATCCGTGTTTTGTTGTTTCTCATACAAATCAAGCTCTGGTATCTCCTAGACAAACTAGAGGCCTTCACTTCATGAACATTTTTTTTAAAAAATGATTAATATTTTTCAATTCGATGAATAAATTTTGAATTAAAAAATTCATCCTGATTCAAAAAATGTTTGTATTTCGAAAAAGAAATCAAAAATTTGAAAAAACTATTCCCGTATTTCAAAACATTTTTTAATTTGATGAACAAATTTGGAATTCAATAAGTTTTTTGAAATACGATGATCATTTCTTAAACATTCATGAACATTTCTGAAAAAAATGATGCAAATTTTATGAATCGATGAGAAAATTTTGAATTTGAAAAAAAGTTCACCCAGATTCGAAAAATTGTTCACCCAGGCTCAAAAAAATATTCACCGATTTGAAAAAATCTTCCTAGATTTCAGAAAAAATTAGTGAAATTTGGTAGGAAAAACAAAAAATAAAAATGGGAGAAAAAGAAAAGAAAAGACGAAAATGGAAACATAAAGGAAAAAAGAAAAATAAATGACAAGAAAAAAAGAAAAAAACTATTTGAGGAGGTTCTAGAACCTTCCTAAAACCGGACATAAGCTAGTTTGGCCGGCCCACGTATACTCAATGTGCGGTCGCTTCTGGGCGACCTACGTGTGGAATAGCCGATGTGCCCGCGGTCCAATGATCCACCTATGTTTGTGTCGGATCTTATCCATGCTGCAACACGGCCGTGGAATATGGAGGTGGTCAGAGAACATATGTATGAGATGGACGCCGAAGCAGTAGCGAACATTCACATCAGTAATGTTGCCCAGCCGGAAAGAATGAAAGACTAGCGGGGCTTCGCACAGGCGCCGAACTAATCGGGCCGGCCCAGGTAGCGAACCCCGCAATGCGGGAAAAAATCAGCAAAAAGGATGCGCGCTACACGTTGGATTCGAACTCGCCCCGGGTGACTCTTCATGGACCGAGCCAGTTGACCTAGACAGCTTTTCTGATAATATGCAGCACGATTGTTTAAGTAGTCAAACTCGCATAAAATTCCAAAAAAAGGGACACTCTTGACATATATTGAAAACGTTAACTTTTGAAAAACCGAACATTTTTTCGGAAAAATGAAACATTTATTGAATATCTGAAGAAAACTTTGAAACGCGAACAATTTTTAAAACTGTGAACAAAATTAGGAAAAGGCGAACATTTTTAATATCAAGAATATGTTTCTAATTTGTAAACAAAAATGGAAAAACCAGAAACATTTCTAAAAATCTGAACAATTTTGAAACCCTGAACAAAACTTAGAAAACTAGTATTGTTTTTCAAATAGCGAACTTTTTTTGAAAATTACGAACATTTTCTGAATTTATGAACAAAACTGTAAAGACAAGAATATTTTTTGAACTTCTGAAGAAATTATTCGAAGCCTCGAACTAAATTTGGAAAAGGCAAATATTTTTTTTATTATGTGAACAATTTTTGAAATCAATAATATGTTGGAAATATGTGGATAAAAATTTAAGAGGAACATTTTTTGAACTTTTGAACAATTTTTTAAATGCATGAACGTTTTTTAAAGTTCGAAACAAAATTGGAAAACAATAAGATCTTGTGAAGTTTTGAACAATTTATGAGTAACACAAATATTTTTTTGAAAATAAAAAGAAAATGACCTTGAAAACATAAAAATGAAAAAAATGAAAAAGAAACAGTAAAAAGAAAAACAGAAAAATATAAAAAAAACGAAAAAAAGATAAACAGATAAAACGAACGGCTCAGGAATCTCCTAGAAGGTCCCAAAACCGGAGAAAACCAGCTAGGAACCAGCTAGAAAGTTCCCAAAACCGGAAGCGCTCAAACATTTAATGGGCCGGCCCATCCCGAGCGCACGTTCATATTCCCTGTGCGTCTCTCCGGCAATTTGCTGCAGTGAGCGGCAAATAGGAAAACCCCGAATAGGATCCCGGCACACACAAACTAGTATCCTCTTACCCACTCCACACACACAAACTAGTATCCTCTGATTGTCAGAGTGTGCTCTTGAAGAAGCTGAAGCTACATTTCAGTGTTCAACTGTGTTCAGGTGATCTTTTCCCACTAGGATCGAGCGAGAGGCCAATCTTTTCAGGCTGAGTGATGTCTTTTTTTTGAAAAAGGAAGATGACCTTTGGCCTTTGCATCTGGGAGATGCAAAGGCCATTTTATTAATTATTCATGAAGACCTTACAAAGTAGTACATTAACAAGTCTGAATCCGTTATCTTGGTAACATCTATCGCTCCCCCTATCCACTTGATGAAGGGGTGCAGAAATGCTGACCGAATACGCAGACCTCTCACCTAAGCCTAACATCTAAAGCCGGAGGCCCGGCCGAAACCGCATACCGTGTCAGGGCACAAACCGGCCAGCGACTCTCATGGGTCGTAGCCGCCGTCTTTCATCGATCCATCTTCAAAGCGGTCTTGATGCAACAGCCTTGCCGAACTGTCGCCCGGCCGCCACGGCGTAAACAGCACCACCGCCTGCGCTCATCCATCCAGACACACGACATCGATATCTAGCTGCACCATGCCGCCGATACTCATCATCGTCGGCGGTAGATCTGATGCCGCTCCTCCTGCCAACCTCCACCTTGTTGCGCTGCAAGCTGTCACCCGAAACCCACCACCCACAGTACCTCTCTCCCGAACACCCAAGCCTCCCAAGACGGCACCTCCATGGAGGACACGACAGCGCAAGGCGCCCGCCGCCCGCCTAATCCAAGACGGATTTTAGACTTTTGTGCTGGAATGGGTCGAGAGGTGGATAGTAGGGACCTCGGCTTCGCCTCCAAGATGATGTCTACAGGGAAGTTGGTAATGTATGGTCGTTCTTCTCGTGGTGTTGTTGACTCCTACGATTTGGTACTAATACAAGGCGCCACATGAAATGTAGGTTACTACAGTACTTTGCTTCTTAATTTCAGGTTCCTCGGTGGGATTCTACGTTACAGCTGGATGAGCAAAGGGAAATAATTTGCCACTACCGCAAATATATAAATTTTGTATGAGATGGAATTTCTAAGCAACACCATTGGCTATTCCATTCGATATCGACATTACCTCCTCATCTATGCACGTCTTGGTAACACCAGGAACATTGCAGTGGCTATTCTTGTCATTCTGATGCTCTTGCGTGAGCATTGCTGTTAAGTTGCTTACAAAATCTTAGTTCACAATTAAATTATGTCATGTATTGCAGCCAATCTACATCGCAATTACAATGATGCAAGTGTGGTAATTGGAATAATTTACTCTACCATTTCCAGAATAGGAATGTTCAGTAATCAACTTCAGTCGATGAATTTGTTCAGTTATATCTCTGAATTTTGGAACAGTTCTGCATACAAGCGCACAAGAGCTTGCTGTTTTTCTTTGGGGTGCAGACAAGGACAAGCATCCCATCCAACACAAGCACTTCAGATGACTCAATGATTATATACACAACATGAAGGATGGATGAAATAGTTTATGATTCCATTTAATTTCTGACTCTACACAAAGATTAATTGAATCTATTATTGCTGTGAAATGCCCCTACCGCCGAGCAGATGATTATTGCAGGGATTTTAGCTCAACAGCCAAAATAATAAATAATTACTACAGTCAAGTAAACCACACGGTAAGTGTCATGCCTCTGAATAGTGTAACTCATGAGGGGTAACAATACAATCATGACCAGTGTGACGACTATTATGTTGTTTAATGACCATAATGCAAGAAAGGCATGAAGGAAGTCATATGATATACCACTTGAGCACTGAGGATACCACAACCCTGGAATAATCTAGATTAGCACGTCCATAAATTCACTTAAACTCCCTAAGTCAACAGTAGTGTCTCAGCTAATACAGGAGCATATGATTTGTTTGTAAGTGTAAAAGAAAACAGTTGATGAAGTTGATTAAGCGGAGGACAAATGAGCTGAAGACTACGAAACCTTAAGTTCAGCCAAAACTGCATTGCTTGCCTGCCATTGACATGCATCATCCAAACAATATGTACATGATGAGAACAAATTGTGGCATGCGCTTAATCTGAATAAAATTCTTCATGATCGAACTAAGGTTAGCCATGAGCTAGCAAAATTTGCTAAACTTTTTTTCTCCCCAGATCGTGTGCATGATCAATCTATTGACTGTGCTACATAGCCTATTCTTATTCAAGAGAAGCACAAACAAAATCTTAAGTTAACTGACTTTTTGCTCATCATTTTCTTGTTGTTGAGTACAAAAGTTGAACGGGCGATATTCTGATATAGTGTGTATAGTGATGTCTTCTTAGCTATTTATCTAAAGTTAAAAGGCTAGCTTAAACCTTGTTTTTTTATGAATCTTCTACATGTTGATTTATATGAAAAGTTGTGAATTAACTAGTTCATTTGCTTTTGTTCTTACTTCTTAGTTGCGTCTCATATGAAATTTAATTACAAAATGTGTGGTGTTTCACTTATCTAGTCAACAGGAGGAAATATAACCCTGAAAGCACATATGTTCGGAACTATCTTCCATTTCACTTATCTAGTCAATACGGAGGTAATATAACTGCCGCATAATTCACAACTTTTCAATAGTAAAAGGAGAGCAGCAAACTGGTCTGGTTTTATGGCTGCTCTTATTTGTAGAAGTGTGTTTTACAACCGAAAATTGAAGTGTGCACCAATTGGGTGAAGACCTGATTGGTCCACATCTCTCGGCAGTTTATTCTAAAACCTCAGCTCGTCGGCCAGACACAACAAAATTTTAGCAAAGAATGTGGCACCTCATGACTTCTCACGCGAACTGACACAACAACATTTCAAATGGTTCAGAGCTATATTTAACAAGGCAGAGTGAACGATAGCCAGAACTTTAGTTAATTAAGTATATCGCATGGTAAGTGTGATGCTGCAAAATTGTGTGACTCTTGACTCATGAGGAGTAACAATAACAAGCATTACCAACTGACTATAAATCCATAAAGCAACAAGGGTATGAAGGAAGTCGTCATATGTAAAATTGCATGGCGCTACTTGTGTGAGAACTAAGGCAACATCAATCTGAATAATCAAGATTAGCAAGTCCAAATTTCCAATTAATTAATCTCCCTGGTATCAAAGTACAACAACATATGGCATACAAGCGAGAGGGTTGAATGTAAGAATGATCTCATGAAAATTGGCCCGAGTAGATGGCACTGGACAATACTTGGGAGGACCTCATCGACCTGAAGACTCGTTTTCCTTATGCACCGGCTTGGGGTCAAGCGCTTTCTCAAGAAAGCTACCAACAACCACAAAAGTAACTAATAATATATTATTTTACAAGAACATCTCTAGACCTTGCTCGTGGACATATTTAATTCTACTTTTGGGGCCATGTGTTTGTTCATGTTGCACACTCTCACAAGCTCTTCAAGTTTTCAACACAAAGAGATTGCTATGCTACATCTAGATACATAAAGCCCAAAGTGGTTTATGCAGGCTGGTCTCATTTTACTGCTGGAAGCCATGAAATCTGCAACAGTTTGCTAGAAAATGTGAAATGCTAGCTTAAAATTTGGACAACAACATCACCCCAACATCACCCATAAAGCCACACTCCTAAACTTTCTCCATGGGTGCTCACTTTGCCACAAAATCCAAGCTACCTCTTTTTCCCTAACCATACAAGAGTGTTTGTTCATTCTGACACTCAGCTGCCATACACCAAGGGTTACAGCTTGCTACGCCGCATTTAGATATATGATGCCCTTGCACTAGCTGGTGTACATCCGCTCTCATTAACATCAGTGTGTTTAAGGTCGAACTTTGAAGTGTGCACCAATGAAGCAGAGGGTAGAAGGTGTATCGACATCTCCTTGCAGTTTCTTCCAAAATCTCAGCTCACCGATGAGACACAACAAAAGTTCAGCAAACAATGTAGCACCTCCTGACCTGATAACTGACGGAAGGAAAGCGAATATAAGCACAGCAAACAGATCGTATATAAAAAGGAAGAGTGAGCGATGGCTAAAACAATCACACGACAAGGATGATGCTTCGGAAATGTGTGACTCGTGTCTTATGTGGTGTAACAGTAACAAGCATGACCAATTGACCATAATGCAACAATGGCATGAAGTCGTCATATGTGAAATTGCAGCGAGCTAGTTGTGCAAGCACCAAGGCCACAACAAGTGGAATAGTCAAGATAAGCAAGTCCAAGAATTCAGTTAATTGTACTCCCTAACATCAAAGTTGTTTCTCAATCAAGTTCGGTTATCTCCGAGACAAACTAAAGGCCTTCAGTTCATCCAAATGATGCACCTATATGAGCACCATAACAACTATTGTGAATATGTAAATTTGTATAAGATGGAATTTTAAGCAACACTATTGGCCCCTGATAACGACGTGCACATGCCATTCCCATCTGGTCTTCATGCGTTCCAAACCATGTGAAGATCTTTGCATGGCTGCTGTTCCGGGATCGACTCAACTCCAAAAGCAACCTACTCCGCAAGCACATGGTCTCTGACTCACTATGCCCGTGCTATGGGTTCGATGGTGAAACTTGCTTATTGTTTAGCAATGCAACTCTCAACTGATTGGGTGCATACACGCATATATATATATATATTTACAATGAGCAGCACACGGCCTCGACTATACATGGAAACTAGGAGGCGGGGCTAGGTAGGAAATGATCCTACATATACATGCGATATACTACCTATACAAAATATATCTAACAACCCCCCGTAGTCGATACGACATCTGTGACGCATAGACTGGACCGAAACTCCTCGAATGTAGTCGTCGGTAACCCCTTGATCATAACATCGGCGAACTGCTGAGAAGTGGAAACGTGCAAGACCCGGATGTGGTCGAGAGCCACCTGCTCACGCACAAAGTGAATGTCGAGCTCGATGTGCTTCGTGCGGCGATGATGCACGGGGTTGGCGGAGAGGTAGACAGCGGAGACATTGTCGCAGTAGACAACGGTGGCCACGCCATGGTGCAACTCCTAGAGAAGCTGCCATAACAAGGAGCACTTGGCAACAACATTGGCCATAGCACGGTACTCAGCCTCGGCACTCGATCTGGACAACGTGGGTTGTCGTTTAAACGTCCACGAGATGAGAGAGGGCCCGAGGTAGACGCAGTAGCCAGAGGTGGAGCGACGAGAGTCAGGACAGCCAGCCGGTCGACATCTGAGTAAGCCACTAGATCAGTGGAAGAGGACGCCGTCAACGTGAGACCAGAGCCATGGTGCCGCAGATGTAACGAAGGATCTGCTTCACCAGGGACCAGTGAGAATCACATGGAGCGTGCATTGAACTGCGTACTGCAAGTCGGGCCGAGTGGCGTCAAAATCTTGAAAAGCACCGACGATGGACCTGTAGAAGGCGGCGTCCTGTGCTGGAGTATCCTCAAGAGCGGAGACCTTGGCCCTCGTGTCAATAGGCGTAGGTGCAGGCTTGCAGTTAAGCATGTCGACGCGCTTGAGTAACTCCTGGGCATACTGCTGCTAATGAAGAAAGAACCCGTCCGCACGCCGCACTCACTCGATCCCGAGGAAGTAGTGCAAAGGACCGAGGTCCTTCATGGCGAACTCGATGCCGAGGCGAGCCGTGAGCTGACGAAGAAGCTCCGTAGAGGAAGCGGTCAGGATGATGTCGTCGACGTAGAGCAGCAGATAAGCCGTCCCACTAAGCGTCTTTGGTATACGAGCAGAGAGGCATCCGAGCAAATGGCTTGGAATCCAAGCTCTGAAGGAATGCGATGTCGTTGGTACCAAGCACGAGGGCCTGCTTGAGCACGTAAAGTGGCGCGAGAGCGAGCACACGTGATCCGGCTGGGTGGCATCGGCGAAGCCGATGGGCTCTTGACGATGAGACCGGCTCGGCGAGATGGCCATGAAGGAACGCGTTGGAGACATCCATCGGTGGGCCAGACCCGCGTCACGAGACCGCCACGGTGCAGGACAATGCAGATGGTGCCCGGCTTGACAACCGGGGTGAAGGTGTCGATGAAGTCCACACCGGCACGCTGGCGGAAACCGCGAACAACACAACGAGCCGTGTAGCGCTCAAGGGTCTTGTCAAGTCGAGTGTTATGACGAAAGACCCACTTACCGGTGATCACGTTAGCGTGCGGCGGCCAGGCACCAACTGCCAGGTGCGGTTGCGCTGAAGAGCCTCAAACTCCTCCTGCATCGTGGCGAGCCAATGAGGGTCACGAAGAGCCCTTGAGCCGAGGTGGGAGGGGAGATGGTGCCGAGGTGGAAGGCGCAAGAAGATACTCGTCGGCGGAGTACCACTGACTTGGGCGGAGCGCACCGGTCCGGGCAGGAGTCACCATGCGAGGTGGAGGCAAGTCCAGGCAGCGATGGGCGAAGTTGATGAAGAAGAGCCCGGCGACCGAGCCTGCCGAGTCTTGAGAGTGTCCAGCGGACCAGACGACCGAACCTTTGGAGAAATAGGGCGCGATCGTCAAGGCCGAGCCGGAGAGCCCGCGGTCGTCGTGGGCGAGGCCGCCGGAGAGCCAATGGAAGGCGCCGGAGGAGCCGTGGCGAGAAGGCGCCCGCGACCGTTGTCGTGGAAGAAGGGCGTCAGGCGCCGCATCGGCCGGCAGCGGGGCGGGCGCCGAGCCCGCATGACCCTTGAGTGGGGCAGGGGCCGAAGCCAGGAGGCGGCCCAAGGTGGGCTCGAGGGCGTGCATGCGTACCAAGGGAGCCCGAAGCCGAGTCGCCAAGAGCCGGTGGTGAATTCGTCGGCGAGTTGGACGGTGGTACCTACTGAAACGGAAAACCCTTGGTGTTGAGGTGAAAACCAGCCGGAAAGAATGTAAGACTGGCGGGGCTTCGCACAGGCGCCAAACTAATAGGGCCGGCCCAGGTAGCGAACCCTGCAATGCGGAAAAAAAGGCAAAAAGGATGCGCGCTACACGTTGGATTCGAACTCGCCCCGGGTGACTCTTCATGAACCGAGCCACTTGACCTAGACAACTTTTCTGAATAAAATGCAGCGCGATTGTTTAAGTAGTCAAACTCGCAAAAAATTCCTAAAGAAGGGACACTCTTGAAATATATTGAAAACGTTAACTTTTAAAAACCGAACATTTTTTGGGAAAAATGATTTTTATTGAAAATCTGAAGAAAATTTTGAAACGCGAACAATTTTTAAAACTGTGAATAAAATTAGGAAAAGGCAAACATTTTTAATATCAAGAATATGTTTCTAATTTGTAAACAAAAATTGAAAAACCAGAAACATTTCTGAAATTCCGAACAATTTTTTAAACCCTGAACAAAACTTAGAAAACTAGTATTGTTTTTCAAATTGGGAACTTTTTTTGAAAATTACGAAGATTTTCTGAATTTATGTACAAAACTGTAAAGACAAGAACATTTCTTGAACTTCTAAAGAAATTATTCAAACCCTCGAACTAAATTTGGAAAGGGCAAACATTTTTTTTATTATGTGAACAATTTTTGAAATCAATAATATGTTGGAAATATGTGGATAAAAATTTAAGAGGAACATTTTTTGAACTTTTGAACAATTTTTTAAATGCATGAACATTTTTTAAAGTTCGAAACAAAATTGGAAAAAAAGAAAATTTTGTGAAGTTTTGAACAATTTATGAGTAACACAAATATTTTTTTGAAAATAAAAAGAAAATAACCTTGAAAACAGAAAAATGAAAAAAATGAAAAAGAAGCAGAAAAAAGAAAAACAGAAAAATATAAAAAAACAAAAAAAAGATAAAAAGATAAAACGAACGGCTCAGGAATCTCCTAGAAGGTCCCAAAACCGGAGAAAACCAGCTAGGAACCAGCTAGAAAGTTCCCAAAACCGGAAGCGCTCAAACATTTAATGGGCCGGCCCATCCCGAGCGCACGTTCATATTCCTGTGCGTCTCTCCGGCAATTTGCTGCAGTGAGCGGCAAATAGGAAAACCCCTGAATAGGATCCCGGCACACACAAACTAGTATCCTCTTACCCACTCCACACACACAAACTAGTATCCTCTGATTGTCAGAGTGTGCTCTTGAAGAAGCTGAAGCTACATTTCAGTGTTCAACTGTGTTCAGGTGATCTTTTCCCACTAGGATCGAGCGAGAGGCCAATCTTTTCAGGCTGAGTGATGTCTTTTTTTGAAAAAGGAGATGCAAAGGCCATTTTATCAATTATTTATGAAGACCTTACAAAGTAGTACATCAACAAGTCTGAATCTGTTATCTTGGTAACATCTGTCGCTCCCCCTATCCACTTGATGAAGGGTGCAGAAATGCTGACCGAATACGCAGAGCTCTCACCTAAGCCTAAAATCTAAAGCCGGAGGCCCCAGCCGAGCCACATACTAGGTCTGGGGCACAAACCGGCCCGACGCACTCTCATGGGTCGTTGCCGCCGTCTTTCATCGATCCATCTTCAAAGCAGGTACTGATGCAACAGCCTTGCCAGGCCTGTCGCCGATGCCGCCACGGCGCCAAACAGCACCACCGCCCTGCGCTCATCCATCCAGACACACCTGACGTCGATATCTAGCTGCACCATGCCGTCGATACTCATCATCGTCGACGCGGTAGATCTGATGCCGCTCCTCCTGCCAACCTCCACACCGTTGCCGCTGCAACTGTTACGCAGAGCCCACCACCCACAGTACCTCTCTCCCGAACACCCAAGCCTCCCAAGACGGTAGCTCCATGGAGGACACGACGCGCAAGGCGCCGTAGCCGCCTAATCCAAGATGGATTTTAGACTTTTGTCCGGAAATGGGTCAGAGGTGGATAGTAGGGACCTCGGCTTCGCCTCCAAGATGATGTCTACATGGAAGTTGGTAATGTATGGTCGTTCTTCTCGTGGTGTTGTTGACTCATACGATTTGGTACAAATACAAGGCGCCACATGAAATGTAGGTTACTACAGTACTTTCCTTCTTAATTTCAGGTTCCTCGGTGGGATTCTACGTTACGGCTGGATGAGCAAAGGGAAATAATTTGCCACTACCGCAAGTATATAAATTTTGTATGAGATGGAATTTCTAAGCAACACCGTTGGCTATTCCGTTCGATATCGACATTACCTCCTCATATATGCACGTCTTAGTAACACCAGGTGTCGGTGTCAAAACCGGCGGATCTCGGGTAGGGGGTCCTGATCTGTGCGTCTAGGCTGATGGTAACAGGAAGCAAGGGACACAGATGTTTACCCAGGTTCGGGCCCTCTCGATGGAGGTAAAACCCTACTTCCTACTTGATTAATATTGAAGATAGGGCTAGTACAAGAGTAGATCTACCACGAGATCGTAGAGGCTAAACCCTAAGAGCTAGCCTATGATGGTATGATTGTAATTGTGATCGGCCTTCTAAGGACCAACCTCTCCGGTTTATATAGACACCGGAGAGGGCTAGGGTTTACATGGAGTCGGTTACAAGAAAGGAAACACAATATCCGGATCGCCAAGCTTGCCTTCCACGCCAAGGAAAGTCCCATCCGGACACGGGCCGAAGTCTTGAGTCTCGTATCTTTACGCTTCAATAGCCCGGACGTTGTACATAGTCCGGCTGTCCGGATAACCCCTTATCCAGGACTCCCTTAGTAGCCCCAGAACCAGGCTTCAATGACGATGAGTCCGGTAGCATGATCTTGTCTTCGGCATTGCAAGGCGGGTTCCATCTCCGAATACTCCAAAATACCTGTTACGATGAATAGTGTCCGGCATCCCATCAATGTTGTACTCCTCGGCTTCAGTGTCTCAATAATGACCAACTCCACATGTCGAGCGAATGCAAAGAGTCAAGGCATTTTTGCGTTTGCCACCTTCAATCCTCCGGGCTGACCGTCTATTTGAAGGGACGGGGATTCTCAGATCCAAACCTCACTCTCCCTCCCTGAGCTAGCATCCAACGGGGATTTTTGTCGCAGCTCTTCTGCTCGTCCTCCTCGTTCCAAGTCGGGGGGATTGGGGAGAGTGTTCGGTTCCCCATAGCCGCTTGATAGAGTTACAAACCCAAGGGTTTCTCCCACCGGTGTTCATGGTCCCTGTCCGAGCCTGAATAGCTACTTACGACGGAGGGGAACAAGCGGAAGGATCTCCAAATCCATCTCTAGAGGAGCGTATATGCCTCATCCCGCATCTGCTAAGGGGCGTCGGGTTTCCCATCCACCCGTTTCTTCGCGGGCTCCTGGAGTTCTACGGCCTCCAGTTGCACAACCTTACCCCTACCTCCATTCTGCACATAGCGGGGTACGTCGCCCTTTGCGAGCTGTTTTTAGGCTGCGAACCACACTTCGGATTATGGAGGAAGCTGTTCTGCCTTGTCCCGCGCACCCAGGGAGAATCCCTATGTCAAGTGGGCGGGGCCGAAGTATGGTGTATTTCCGAGACCGAATACTTGTCCGGCACTCCTAAGAAGGCACCAAAAAACTGGCCCTCAGAGTGGTTTTACATTGATGACGTTCCCCTTCTGGATCCAATCCGGACAGGTCTTTCCACATTCAGTAACACCCTGCCGAGGGCACGCCTAAGATGGCGCCCCCGGGGCCCTCAAGAAGAGGATATGAGGGAAATACACTTCCTGATGAGCAGGATAAAATTACTGGCCAAATCCGGACTGACGATAGTCGAGGTCATGGCAATATGCATAAGGCGGGGAGTGCAACCGCTTCAATATCGGGGGAAGCCCATGTGTCACTTCAACGGGAAGACGGCATACCAGCTGCGGCCGTAAGGTCCGGACTCCGTCACTGCTTTGGCAAGGATATTGTCCGATTTATACAAAGGGGAAGAGGAGGAATTCCTTCGCATTAAAACGCGGGACGGATTCTCCATGTACAACCCCCCAGAGTGGGTAAGTCGTCATTCCTTTCTCTGTTCTACTTACTTTAGCGTCCTTCTGCTAAGATTACCTGCATCGATGTTCCCGCGCAGGAGCTAAGGAGGGTCGTAGAAGGAATCTTCAGCCCCTCCCCGCAGCCAGAGGACCCCGGAAGGGCCCTAGATCCAGGACTCAAAGAAGATCCGGATATTACCGTGGAGCTTGTCAACGGGGTATTTTATCAAGCGAGCTGGGATGGTGCCTCAGTGGCCATTACGGCCGACTATCCCGGACTGCTCCCTGTGTCGCGTGTAAGCCGAACTAAAAACCCTATCCTCCGAAGAGGACTCCCCTCAGGCATTATGATTTACCCTTGAGGCATCATGCTGTTTGCAGAGACGACGATCGGAGCGCGGGGCCGAGCCCCTAGGGACTCGTCGACCACGGGCGTCCGGATCGGGCAGGCTCAAGAGGAAGGCGGTGAGGGTTGACACACCGCTGTGGAGGTAAAGTAATAATCTGTCCTGCGATTATAGTATTTGAAATATGACAGCGCCCTTTGTGTCTGGCAGGAAGAGGAGCAGCCGGACTATATCCGGGGATCCCGCCAATCACGCCTCCACCAGCCGGGTTCCAGAACCGGTTTCGAGTGCGGAGGCGGACATGGGGCCAGTACCGCATAGTTCTCCGACAGAGGATGCGGATATATGTTCGGCCACAAACTCCGAAGTGGAGAGCGCCATGAATCACCGGCGCTGGAGGGCCGTGCTTCGGAACAACATCTTTTCTGAAGAGGCTTTTAATGCCTTCAATTCGGCAGACGCATACGTTCGAGCTGCTCAAGGCGGGCTTGCCCAAGCGACGAACCAGTATACCAAAGATATACGGGTACGAAATTTTGACAAGTATGTATAGCAGTAGCCCCTGGGACTTGAAATAGTTGGAACAACTGTTTGAAGGATCAACTTATGCACAGGTTCTTGTGGATAAGAATGAACAATTGGCTCGGGAGCTGGAGAAATGTAAGGCCCAGCTGAGGGACGCGGTTGCCAAGTTAGAGGAATCCCAGAAGGCCTCCTCTGGTAACATTTGTCTCAATTGTACGCAGATGTGCCAGTTAGTAAATGGCTGGTATGACTAGTCTAACAGAAAATTCTGCAGACAATCCCGGGGTGAATCAGGAGGGCGTAACGGATGACGACTCGCATCTCAAAAGGCAGCTAAAGGCCGGCGAGCACATCCTTACGCAAGTGAAGCAAGAGAAGAACAATCTTCAAGATGCCAATATTCGGCTGGACGTGGAATTAAAAGACGTCCGCGCTCAACTGGCGGACTCCGTGAAGGAGAACAAAAGGCTTCGACGCGGCATTTGTGGTGAGTGCCCAGACGAACTGTATGATAGTTCGGCGAGGAAGTATTTTGAAAGAATTTTGCTTGCAGGAATGTTAACGGGTCGCCCTGAAGAGGAGATGCCCTCATCTGCAAGTGATTTACTGCAAGAACTTTCACAGTTGCACGAGCGAGCTCGGCGAGTGATCCACGGCGTTGCTCAGGCCTTGTGGCCATCAAGCCTCCTGCCGAATGGCATGGGGGAGCTTGCGGACCTGCTTCAAGGAGCCCGGCGGCGCTTCCGTCTGTGGAAGATATCAGCATGCCGGCAAGGTGCAAGAGAAGCCTGGGCAATGGTGAAGACGCGCTACACCAAGCTGGACCCGAACCATATGGCCGAAGTAGGACCGGCGGGGCTCGATGGGCAAGAAATCCCCGTAAGTCTGGTATATGACCAGGTAGCGTTAGCTGCTAAGTATTCTCAACAGGATTGTAAGCTAGATAGCCTATTAGATGGTATAGAGGAGGAATATAGTCAGTCCAAGTGAATGTGTAATTCAATGGGCATGAGTAGCCCCTAGCCGGATTAAAATCATTTGTCATGGCGGACCTTTTCGCTTCAACCCCCGGATCCTACAGTCCGGGGTGTGTCCGAATACCCGCTCAGTTATACAAAACCGGGGTATGCGTGGAGACAAGGCGTAGGGGTCATAAGTGCTTGAACAGACAAGTACCCAACTAGTTATGTTATGTTACATGGATAGTAAGAAACATCTTCCAGGGAGAATAGTTCCGTTAGGGGTTCCTTTCCCTGGGTATCCATGCGGCAATGCACATGTCCGGACTGCGAGCAATGGCGCAGGATACAAGACTTCTGGGGGTTTATATTGTAATAAACGAATACGTCCTTTTTTCACCGATCGAATATTATCTTAAGGAAACTAGCTTTCGACTTCACCCAGTCTGAGGTACACATCCGGCTGAACCGGCAGTAACAATCGCAGAGGTGCTCCCCTTATGCCCTAGCCGAATTAACGGGAACATAGGGCATAAACACAAGAGCCAGGCAACCCAGCTTGGCCACATCTTAAGTCATATCGATGCATATAATGGTGAAGAAAAGGCTCATATGAAAAAGAAACTCATATGTGATGAGCAAAAAGCCATTTGCGTAATTATTTTTAGCTTCCGTATAGGAAGCCCCCAGGTATTGCTTACACACATAGTGCGGCTGGAGTAATCCGGGAGTCCGCACTGTATTAAGTATTTTGTGTGAAGAGAAAAAAAAGGTCGGGAAAGGAAAAGTGGGGTGGAGCATAAGTAAAAGGGAGGGAGTAAGGAGACGAACACTGAGTTCAGCGTTAGGCGTAGAATCTCCGGAGTCTGGCCGCGTTCCATGGGTTCGGCTCGAGTCTGTTATCTGATGCGTTACGTAAGCGGTATGCTCCTCCGGTGAGAACTTTGTCAATGACGAAGGGACCTTCCCACTTGGGTTTGAGTTTGTCCTTCTTCTTCTCCGATAGGCGTAGAACGAGCTTGCCAATGTTGTAAGTTTTGGCCCGCACTTCTCTGCTTTGATATCGTCGAGCCTGCTGCTGATAGAATGCGGAACGGGCTTTTGCGACATCGCGCTCCTCCTCCAGGGCATCCAAGTTATCCTGCCGATCTAACTCGGCTTCCTTCTCTTCGTACATGCGTACGCGTGGCGAATCATGTATTATGTCGCAGGGTAGTACTGCTTCCGCACCGTACACCATAAAAAATGGTGTATATCCGGTGGTGCGATTTGGTGTGGTCCGCAGCCCCCAGAGTACGGAGTCGAGCTCCTCCACCCAGTGCGTATCCGATTCTGTCAAAGATCGCACTAGTCTGGGTTTGATGCCGCTCATGATGAGACCATTTGCCCGTTCGACCTGGCCGTTTGTTTGGGGATGGTAGACGGAAGCGTAGTCGAGCTTAATGCCCATTTTGCCGCACCAAGTTTTCACTTCATTGGCTGTGAAATTCGAGCCATTATCAGTGATGATGCTGCGGGGGACACCGTATCGGTGTACGGCCCCGGATATGAAGTCTATTACTGGCCCGGATTCGGCCGTTTTGACTGGTTTGGCTTTTCTATCCATTTGGTGAACTTATCCACCATGACCAATAAGTATTTTTTCTTATGGCTTCCCCCTTTAAGAGGTCCGACCATATCCAGCCCCCAGACCGTGAAGGGCCAAGTTATGGGGATTGTTTGGAGAGCGGTAGGGGGCATATGACTCTGATTGGCGAAGAGCTGGCAGCCGACGCAATGTTGGACAAGGTCCTATGCGTCTGCTCGGGCCGTCGGCCAATAGAAGCCTGTATGGAAGGCTTTGCTGACTAGCGCTCGAGCCGCGGCGTGGTGTCCGCCCAGTCCGGCATGGATTTCAGCCAAGAGTTGTCGCCCTTCCTCTTCGGAGAGCACCTTTGGAGCACTCTGGTCGAGCTTTTCTTATAGAGTTCCCCTTCATGGACTTTGTAAGCTTTAGAACGCCGGACAATGCAGCGTGCTTCATTTTGGTCTTCAGGGAGCTCCTGCCTTATTAGGTAGGCCAAGAAAGGCTCGGTCCATGGGGCGATTACGACCATGATTTCATGGGCCGAAGATGTTATTTCGGTGGCAGAGCCTCCGATTGTGTCTGATGGTTCAGAATCTGGGGGTGTGTTCGGATCCGTGCTAGTATTGCCGAACTCCCCTTCCCATACTACGGATGGCTTGAACAAACTTTCCAGGAATATGTTAGGTGGGACAGGGTCGTGTTTAGCGCTGATGCGGGCGAGGACGTCCGCCGCTTGATTGTTGTCTCGAGCCACATGGTGGAATTAGAGCCCCTCGAACCGAGCTGACATTTTGAGGACGACATTACGATAAGCCGCCATTTTCGTATCCTTGGCATCAAAGTCTCCGTTTATTTGTGATATTGTGAGGTTCGAATCCCCGCGCACTACCAGGCATTGGATGCCCATAGAGACTGCCATCCGAAGACCGTGCAACAGGGCCTCATATTCGGCTGCATTGTTGGAGTCTCTGTGTAATATTTGGAGGACGTACTGGACCGTGTCTCCGGTGGGAGACGTCAGGACTACACCTGCTCCCAATCCGGCCAGCATTTTAGAGCTGTCGAAGTGCATGATCCAGTTGGAGTACGCGCCGTACTATTTAGGGAGTTCGACTTCCGTCCATTTGGCGACAAAGTCAGCCAATACTTGCGACTTGATGGCCCGCCGTGGTTTGTTTATTATGTCGAATGGAAGGAGCTCGATGGCCCATTTAGCAATCCGGCCCGTAGCATCGCGGTTATTTATTATGTCATTGAGTGGTACTTCGGAGGCTATTGTAATCGAACACTCTTGAAAGTAGTGTCGCAGCTTCCGGGATGCCATGAAGACCGCGTATGCTATTTTTTGATAGTGTGGGTATCGGGATTTGCATGGGGTGAGGACTGTAGATACATAATAAACCGGCTTTTGGAGCGGGAATTTGTATCCGTCAACCTCTCGTTCGACGACGAGCACTGCGCTTACAACTTGATGTGTTGCAGCTATGTACAGTAGCATAGGCTCGCCGATACTCGGCGCTGTTAGGACTGGATTACTGGCCAGTAAGGTCTTTATTTCATCGAGTCCGGCCGCGGCTGCATCCGTCCACACGAAGTGTTCGGTGCGCCGAAGGAGGCGGTAAAGAGGTAATGCCTTTTCGCCTAACCTGGAGATAAAGCGGCTTAAAGCAGCCACGCATCCTGCTAGTTTCTGGATGTGCTTGAGGTCTATTGGTATAGCCAACTGCGACAGAGCTCGGATTTTTGCCGGATTCGCCTCGATTCCTCTATTGGAAACAATGAAGCCCAGCAATTTCCTAGAGGGGACGCCGAAAACGCATTTTTCCGGATTCAACTTGATGTCGTATGTCCGGAGGTTGTCTATTAGGGTTTCGACGTGTCTTGGTTTTATGACCACGTCGTCCACATATGCCTCCACTGTTTTGCCGATTTGTTTTTCCAGGCATGTTTGAATCATGCGTTGATAGGTTGCGCCGGCATTCTTAAGCCCGAAAGGCATAGTGTTGAAGCAAAAAGGGCCATATGGCGTTATGAAAGCTGTTGCAACTTGGTCGGTCAAAGTGCAACTATCCCTAGGTGGTTTTGGTAATTCATATCAACATATAGCTCATTGGGCTAATACTATTCCAAGATAAATATTTCAGGAAAGCTCAATGAATGGCATGGCATGGATGATGAAAGTGGATCCCTCAAAATATTAAGGACAAAAGGATTGGCTCAAGCTCAAAAGCTCAAGACTCTACATTTTATATTTTAGTGATCCAAGATCACATTGAGTCTATAGTAAAAGCCAATACTATCAAGGAGGGATGAGGTGTTGCTTAATGAGTCTCTTGCTTCAAGTGCTTAGTGATATGCTCCAAAAACCCTCAACTACTTTCTCATATCCACATATGACCTAAACCTAAAGTCAAACTCGGCCCCACCGTTTCTTTCTATCCGGCGCCATCGAGTTCAGATGTCATAGCCACTGCCACAAACCCTAGGCAAATCGGTCTCACCGATAGGGATCTCGGTCTCACCGAGATGGGATTGTAATCTCTCTGTTTCCCTTCGTAACGTTTCGGTCTAACCAAGTGAGCGATCGGTCCCACCGAGATTGCAATGTAAACTCTCTATTTCCCTTTCGTAACATTTCGGTCTCACCGAAAAGAGCGAATCGGTCCCACCAAGTTTACCTGACCAACTCTCTGGTTAGCTAATTACCAAAATCGGTCTCACCGAGTTTGTGTAATCGGTCTCACCGAGATTACGTTATGCCCTAACCCTAACCATATCGGTACTACCGAGTTGCATGTCGGTCCCACCGAAATCACTAACGGTCACTAGGTTTACTGAATCGGTCCGACTGAGTTTGTTGATTCGGTCCCACCGAGATTGGTAAATTGTGTGAAACGGTTAGATTTTGTGTGGAGGCTATATATATGCCTCCACCTCCTCTTCATTCGTGGAGAGAGCCATCAGAACAAACCTACACATCCAACTTACCATTTCTGAGAGAGAACTACCTACTCATGTGTTGAGGCCAAGATATTCCATTCCTACCATATGAATCTTGATCTCTAGCCTTCTCCAAGTTGCTTTCCACTCAAATCTTCTTTCCACCAGATCCAAATCCTATGAGAGAGAGTTGAGTGTTGGGGAGACTATCATTTGAAGCACAAGAGCAAGGAGTTCATCATCAACACACCATTTGTTACTTCTTGGAGAGTGGTGTCTCCTAGATTGGCTAGGTGTCACTTGGGAGCCTCCGACAAGATTGTGGAGTTGAACCAAGGAGTTTGTAAGGGCAAGGAGATCGCCTACTTCGTGAAGATCTACCGCTAGTGAGGCAAGTCCTTCGTGGGCGGCGGCCATGGTGGGATAGACAAGGTTGCTTCTTCGTGGACCCTTCGTGGGTGGAGCCCTCCGTGGACTTGCGCAGCCGTTACCCTTCGTGGGTTGAAGTCTCCATCAACGTGGATGTACGATAGCACCACCTATCGGAACCACGACAAAAACATCCATGTCTCCAATTGCGTTTGAATTCTCCAAACCCTTCCCTTTACATTCTTCCAAGTTGCATGCTTTAATTTCCGCTGCTCATATACTCTTTGCATGCTTGCTTGAGCTGTGTGAAGATTGCTTGACTTGTGCAAAGATAGCTAAAATCTGCCAAAGCCTAAAATTGGGAAAAGGTTAAGTTTTTAATTGGTCAAGTAGTCTAATCGCCCCCCTCTAGACATACTTCAAGGTCCTACAAGTGGTATCGAGCTTTGGTCTCCATTTGCTTTGATTTCCATAGCTTTTGGTGGTCATAGCCTTGGTTTCACAACCTAGGAGAGTATGGCGTCTAGCGAGGAAATTATCACCGTAGAGGTCCTTACTTTGATGGCACTAATTTTGCTAGTTGGAAGCATAAGATGAAAATGCATATTCTCGGACATAACCCCGCCGTTTGGGCTATTGTGTGTATTGGCTTGCAAGGTGAATTCTTTGATGGGAGAGAACCGAACCGTGAAGCTAGTGTGAATGAGTTGAAGATGCTGCAGTACAACGTTCAAGCTTGCGGTATCCTTTTCAACGGATTGTGCCCCGAAGAATACAACAAAATCAGCCGTCTTGAGAATGCAAAGGAAATTTGGGATACTTTGATTGATATGCATGAAGGTACCGAATCCGTCAAGGAATCCAAGTTGGATGTGCTCCAAAGTCAGCTTGACAAGTTCAAAATGAAGGATGGTGAAGGTGTCGCTGAAATGTACTCTAGGCTTGCTCTTATCACAAATGAGATTGCCGGTTTAGGAAGTGAAGAAATGACCGACATATTCATCATCAAGAAGATCCTAAGAGCATTGGATGGAAAATACGATACCGTGTGCACATTGATCCAAATGATGCCCAATTACAAAGATCTCAAGCCAACGGATGTCATTGGAAGAATTGTTGCTCATGAGATGTCACTCAAGGATAAGGAGGAACTTCACAACAAGTCAAGTGGTGCTTACAAAGCCTCATGTGAAGCCCCCACATCATCAAGTGATAAACAAACCTTCAATGAAGAATTGAGCTTAATGGTGAAGAATTTCAACAAATTCTACAAGAGTAGAAGCAAAGAAAGAAGCTCTAAGTCAAGGTCCTACAATGACAAAAGATCTTCCAGTCGAGAGCGCAATTGCTACAATTGTGGGATACCCGGACACTATTCCAATGAGTGTACGACACCCTACAAAAGAAGAGAAGATTCTCCAAAAAGAAGAAGTAGAAGGGAAGAATCACCACCAAGAGAGAGAAGGAGTAGAGATGATCGTTATGAACGAAGACCCTCACGGAGGAACAAGGATTCGGAAAGGAAGGAAAAGTCATCAAGGAGCTACACAAAACGAAGACATCAAGCTCATGTTGGTGAATGGGTATCCGGCTCCGACTCCGACAATCACTCCGAGAGAAGCTATCACTCGACTCGAATATACTCAAGATGAAGGTGTTGCCGGTCTAGCACTTGTGTCAACCAACTCCTACTACATATTTGTTTCACCAAATGAAGGAATTGGAAGATGCTTCATGGCCAAAGGTCCAAAGGTAACACACCCCGAGTATGTTGATTTCAATAGTGACGAAGATGACTTGTTAGGTGATGATGATTTACTTGTTGACAACTCTAGTGATGGATACTATGATGAAACGACAATTAATGATGCTAATCAAGATAAAACGGATGACAATGATAAGGAAAAATTGAGCATCTAACTAAAGAACTAAACCCTCTTAAGTTAGCTCATGAAACTATCTTCGAAGATCATCGAGAACTTTAAGGGCTCATGAGAAGTTACGCTTTGAAAAGCTCAATCTTGAGCAAGAGCATGAGTTCTTAAAGGCAATCAATGATGATCTCCGTAAGAAAAGTTCTTCTTACATTGCCAAGCGTTTACTCTTATCTACTTACATGCCTCAAGTCAAGTCCATTAACAAGAACAAGAAGGATTCTTCCTCTAGTAGTAGTAACAATAATAATGCTAAATCCAATATTCTTGCTTCTAGTAGTTCTCTTGATTCCACTAATGATTCTCTTAGCCAAGTTACACTTGAGCAAGAAAATAGTTTATTGAAGGGAATTATAGAGAAAGGTGTTTACAAAAGCCTTGCCGGGAGTAAGCAATTCGAGGAAATTATGCATAAGCAAGGAAGGCACCGGAAGAATCAAGGTGTTGGTTTTGAACGAAAGTTCAATGCCAATGGAGTTGAGTGGGAAGAAGATCAATACCCCAAGACGAAGTTTGTTCCACAACAAGAGAAGTATGATCCTACTTCCTTCAAGGGAACTCAAGCTCAAGATGATCTTCCACCACAAGACCACAAGAACAAAGGCAAGGACAACCTTCAAGAGGAGATAGATGCATTTGAAGAAGCTCCTAAGGCCTTGGTCAAGTGGGTTCCCAAGACTACGTCAAGTTCTACTTCATCAAGTACAACTACAACTCCAAGGATTCCCATCAAGATGACGTGAATCACGAAGAAGAAGAACTAGAGAGTTCTTGAGGGTGACTCCGCCAACATACTTCACTCATATCTTTTTGGCAAGGACGAGTGCAATCAACTTCCATATCTTGCACTAGTTCAAGGAGTCACAAACCCTCATGTTGGTAAGGCAAGGGACAAGGTAACCTAATGCTTTCATGGACATCATCTTGTGTGTGCATCACTCTATGTCTATGGATATCCTTGTTTGTTCCTTGTGGGACTAACCCATGTAGGTATTGAAAGTGCAACTCACTCCAAGGGATTGCTCCCTCATCAACATTGAGCATCCACATCTTCAACACCTACATGAAGTCATCATCGACAAAACCCAAGGTTAGTTCATCCCTCTAAGGGGGGATCTCACATCTAGGGGGAGCTTAACTCTAAGAATTGAGTCAAAGCAACTCTAATGATGTGAACACATCAATGCATTATGTAAAAATGGTAACCCCACTTGAGCTTAAACGATGAGTATGACCTATGATCAAATGTTCTCATTTGACTCCTAAGTCAATATACTCATATATAGATGACCTAGTCACCGCAAATTGTTTGATAGATGCTAGAATTGGTTGTGCATGCTCTGCCACATATTTCATTTGCCATTTTATTGTGTGAGCATGTTGGTTGCGTATTTTACTCATTCGAGGACATCCACTTGTTGCTTTGATTGATTGGTTTCTTTTTCTTTTGCCAAGTGGATGAACAAGAATGCCTAAGAACCTTCTCTAGCTTTCTATGCTTTTCTCGTCTCAAACTCTATTCATGCTACATCACAAAATTTGATCAAGTCAGATTCAAACCACTCTGTGTGAGGAGCACTCGGAGTCCCTGATTCGTCATAGACTTAAACTTCCAAAACTTCTTTGTGTGGTTCGGTCTGATTGATTCCTCCATTTCGGTCATACCGCGATCACTAAGTCGATCTAGGTTTTCAATCTCGGTGCAACCTATTCGAACTTTTCGGTCTCACTGAGTTGCTGTAACTGTCAACAGTTATGCATCTCGGTGCCACCGAGTTGTTCAACTCGGTCACACCGACAGGGTCGGGCTATATATTCACATGGGCAAAATTTTGGAAAACTTTCCCCAAAACCTCTTGCCCGCGCATAGCTCGCTCTGCCTTCTAGGTCTCCGGATCGTCGACTTCGTCGCCAGCCGCCTCCTGTTGCTGGTCTCCGCCGCCATCAACGGAATTCATCCCCGCCATTGCCGCCGTAGCGAGTTCATCGCCGAATTAGGTTATGAACTCGATCACAGTGCTATCCTCGTCTGATTCTCAGCACGTTGTGTACATTATGATTCTTGCCACGATTGAAACACATCTATCCAGTCAAATCAATCCGTAGAATAGATGCGATTTGAAAATTTAGGGTTAGGTTTCCGCCGAAACCATCTCGGACCCACTGAGTTGAAAAACTCGGTCCCACCGATTCGGCTTACGCCATTGCAATAGTAACTCTCGGTCTGACCGAGAATTGCTAATCGGTGTGACCGATTTTAGGACTCAGTGAAACCCTAGCAGTCTCGGTGCCACCGAACTGTGACTCGGTCTGACCGAGATCACTAGTTTAGGTTCCAAAACTGCTTCGGTATCACTGAGTTTGAAAATCGGTTGATCCGAAATGCTTTCTATGGAAAACTAAAACTAAGGTTTTGAATCACTCTTTTGCAAAAATATCTGCATTTTGTGATGCTCATCCATTCTATCTCATCTATAACTATTCACAAGTTCAGCAGTCAGAGTTCTCAACATGTCAGACCAAAGTGACAGCCAGAACAGGGAAGAAGAGTAGATTCACATAAGTGAGGGCACTAGTCCCTCCAGTTTCTCAGATGAAGGAAGCAGAAGCACTCCCAGCAATTTACCCAAAGCTGCCACCAGGACAAGGAAGAAGAAAACCTCAGAATCTGAGGATGAGGATTATGTGGCAGTAGAGGATGAGGCCATCTCAAAGAAAAAGGTGCTCAAAAAGGCGTATAGCTCAGCTGCAGTTAAGCCAGGGCTGAAGATCAAAAGGCCAGCAGGAAGACAACCCATGTCTAAAGCCAGAGCCTCCACTCAAGCATCTATGGAATCCCAACCCAAAGAGCCAGCTGCAGAAGGAAAGAAAAGGAAGGAAAGGGTCAAGAAGACCATAGCCAGAGTTGTTGGACAACCTTCCATGATGGAAGAGGAGGAAGAAAAAGAGGTTGCTGCACCAGCACCTAAGGCTCAGAAGCTGATGGGTGATGCTATAAGGTCAGGGGCTGCATCTTCTAAGCCCAAAGAAGCACCCAAAGCTGCCTCCAAGGCCAAATCTGCACCTAAGAGGAATACGAGAGTATACGGTGTTGAGAAGAACAAGGCCCCGATGCACTGAAGTTCTTGTCTTGAGGAAGATGATGAAGGACAAGTCCTAAGGAAGCTCAAACCCAAGATTCCAGACCACAACGATGCTCATCCAGTGGCTGAGAATATGAAGCTGAGGAAGGATGCAGGGCTCAGGCAGTGGAGATTGCCTGATCCATATGCAATCAGGAGAAGAACTGCTGTAGATTACAGGTTCCACACTAAGGAACAGCAGGACTTCTATGAGACAATCTTGTTGGACAAGAAGCCTATAGTGTGTGATATGAGGTGGGTCATTTGGACCTACATAAAGGAAAATGAGGATCATTACCCAGGAGTATATGATAGCTTCAGTGCGTATGGAGTTGCAGACTTTGTTGGGCAGAAGCTCACAAACTGGAATTATGAGCTTGTTATGCAATTCTACTCCACAACACACTTCTATCTAGATGGCAGGATAGTTTGGATGTCTGAAGGTACAAGGTACCAATCAACTATTGAGGAATGGGCCAATCTGATCAATGCCCCAGAGGAGAAGGAAGATGACTTGGATGTCTACTCTAAGAAGAAGAAGGATCACAATTCCATGTCCCATATGTACAAGGAAATCCCAGACAAGGCCCTTGAAACTTTCAAGTTTGGGACTGTCCACTTTCTTCTGTCAGGGCTGCAAACAATCAACTAGATTCTTAGGCACACTCTTTTGCCCAAGTCAGGTGACCACAACATGATCAGAGGGCATGCAATTAATATGCTTCACATTTTTGATGTGCCACAGAGATTCAAGGTCATGAGCCTCATAGTTGAGACTATCAAGAGGACAGCAGCAGACCAAAAGAGAAGTTGTGGATATGTCCCACAAATCCAGGAGCTGATCAACTCAAAGATGGGCACAGGAAAATATCTGTTGGATAAGGAACACTTTGTTCTCTGTCCAGACTTTGAGGACAATCAAGTTGTGATGAATGAGAATGAACCATCATCAGTGCAAGCTCAAGAGAAGAAGGAGAAAGCAAAGAAGGAGAAGGATGCCAAGATGCCAACTCTAGAGGAGGCATCTGAATACTTTTTGAAGAGCAAGCAGGACCAACTTAGTTACTTGATAGCATCAACTCAGAGGATTGGGAAGGGGTTGGCCACCCTAATTCAAAACCAGGAGAGCCTGGAAAGAATCATGGAACAAAAATTCTATGATTTAGATGTCAAAGTAACTGAGATTGATCGGTTGTGGAGCAGCTACAGGATGACATGCAGGAGAGGAAGGGCAGGAGAACTCATCGATGCATTTGCCAGAGTGCCTCGAGCTCAGAGATCAGTTGCAGAGCCTGTGACAGACACCAGAGCCACTTCATCTGCACCAGCTACAGCTCCAGTGCAACCAGCTCCAGCAACAACTCCTTCAGCTCCATCCACATCAACTGAAGTCTTCGTCCAAGGAGCCATCTCTACACCACCAACTGAAGACCAAGCCTGAGAGACGATATAGTACTATGCATTTTATAGGAACTTTTTGGTAACTTGTTGCCAAAGGGGGAGAAAAATGTATAGATCATAGGCTTCGAGAGAGAGAGTTTGCTTTTGTTCTCTCTTGTCTTCTTGGTTGAACTTTATTTGCTTTTGCTTGCTTGAGATACTATGCTATTATCTGTGAGACATTGATGATCATATGTTTGATCATAAGCTACACTTATGCTTGTTAGATGATATTATCTTATTTATCCTTATATGATCATTCACTTTGCTTGGTGATGAGTGCATGTATTCAATCTTTATTATTTTGAGCGCTCCACCAAGATGTATGTGAAATGGAAGAGTAACCCATGAGCCTAATTCCATGTGCATTTGCAGCCCAAAGCAAATCTTAAACTATGCACAGATTTAGGGGGAGCTCTTGCTTATCACATACTTCTCAAAGCGACAATGTTTTTCAATCCTATTATCATTGGTGAAGCTTTGATCTATATGTTGTCATCAATTACCAAAAAGGGGAGATTGAAAGTGCAACTATCCCTAGGTGGTTTTGGTAATTCATATCAACATATAGCTCATTGGGCTAATACTATTCCAAGACAAATATTTCAGGAAAGCTCAATGAATGGCATGGCATGGATGATGAAAGTGGATCCCTCAAAATATTAAGGACAAAAGGATTGGCTCAAGCTCAAAAGCTCAAGACTCTACATTTTATATTTTAGTGATCCAAGATCACATTGAGTCTATAGGAAAAGCCAATACTATCAAGGAGGGATGAGGTGTTGCTTAATGAGTCTCTTGCTTCAAGTGCTTAGTGATATGCTCCAAAAACCCTCAACTACTTTCTCATATCCACATATGACCTAAACCTAAAGTCAAACTCGGCCCCACCGATTCTTTCTATCCGAAGCCACCGAGTTCAGATGTCATAGCCACTGCCACAAACCCTAGGCAAATCGGTCTCACTGATAGGGATCTCGGTCTCACCGAGATGGGATTGTAATCTCTCTGTTTCCCTTCATAACGTTTCGGTCTAACCAAAGTGAGCGATCGGTCCCACCGAGATTGCAATGTAAACTCTCTGTTTCCCTTTCGTAACATTTCGGTCTCACCGAAAAGAGCGAATCGGTCCCACCGAGTTTACGACCAACTCTCTGGTTAGCTAATTACCAAATTCGGTCTCACCGAGTTTGTATGTCGGTCTCACCGAGATTACGTTATGCCCTAACCCTAACCATATCGGTCCTACCGAGTTGCATGTCGGTCCCACTGAAATCACTAACGGTCACTAGGTTTACTGAATCGGTCTGGCCGAGTTTGTTGATTCGGTCCCACCGAGATTGGTAAATTGTTTGTAACGGTTAGATTTCGTGTGGAGGCTATATATACGCCTCCACCTCCTCTTCATTCGTGGAGAGAGCCATCAGAACAAACCTACACTTCCAACTTACCATTTCTGAGAGAGAACTACCTACTCATGTGTTGAGGCCAAGATATTCCATTCCTACCATATGAATCTTGATCTCTAGCCTTCCCCAAGTTGCTTTCCACTCAAATCTCCACCAGATCCAAATCCTATGAGAAAGAGTTGAGTGTTGGGGAGACTATCATTTGAAGCACAAGAGCAAGGAGTTCATCATCAACACACCATTTGTTACTTCTTGGAGAGTGGTGTCTCCTAGATTTGCTAGGTGTCACTTGGGAGCCTCCGATAAGATTGTGGAGTTGAACCAAGGAGTTTGTAAGGGCAAGGATATCGCCTACTTCGTGAAGATCTACCGCTACTGAGGCAAGTCCTTTGTGGGCGACGGCCATGGTGGGATAGACAAAGTTGCTTCTTCGTGGACCCTTCGTGGGTGGAGCCCTCCGTGGACTCGCGCAGCCGTTACCCTTCGTGGGTTGAAGTCTCCATCAACGTGGATGTACGATAGCACCACCTATCGGAACCACGACAAAAACATCCGTGTCCCCAATTGCGTTTGAATTCTCCAAACCCTTCCCTTTACATTCTTCCAAGTTGCATGCTTTAATTTCCGCTGCTCATATACTCTTTGCATGCTTGCTTGAATTGTGTGAAGATTGCTTGACTTGTGCAAAGATAGCTAAAATCTGCCAAAGCCTAAAATTGGGAAAAGGTTAAGTTTTTAATTGGTCAAGTAGTCTAATCACCCCCCTCTAGACATACTTCAAGGTCCTACAGTTGGACTCTGCCATCTTTATTTGATGGTATCCAGAGTATGCGTCGAGAAAACACAACGAGTCGTGTCCAGCTGTGGCATCGATGATTTGATTGATGCGAGGGAGGGGAAAGGGATCCTTGGGGCAAGCCTTGTTGAGGTCTTTGAAGTCGATGCATAGGCGCCAGGATTTATCCTTCTTTGGTACCATTACCAAATTTGCCAGCCAATCCGGATGTTTAATATCTCTGATGAATCCGGCCTCAAGTAGCTTGGCTAGCTCTTCCCCCATTGCTTGTCGTTTGGGCTCTGAGAATCTCCTTAGGGTCTGTTTGACAGGTTTGTATCCCTTTAGTATGTTAAGTCTATGCTCGGCCAATCCACGCGGGATTCCCAGCATGTCCGATGGGTGCTAGGAGAAAATATCCCATTTCTCGCGTAGAAAGTCTCGTAGTGCGACGTCCGTTACGGGGTTCAACTGTTTCCCGATGGAAGCTGTCTTCGTGGGGTCCGTTGGATGGACTTGGAATTTGACTATTTCGTCTGCGGGTTTAAACGAGGTGGACTTGGGTCGCTTGTCGAGTATCACGTCGTCCCTGTCCACGGTGGCCCGTAGCATTGTTAATTCTTCGGCTGCTAGGGCTTCGGATAATGCTTCCAGGGCCAGTGCTGCGGTTTTATTTTTGGCGCAGAGTGCGACGTCCGGATCACTGACTAGAGTGATGATTCCATTGGGCCCGGGCATTTTAAGCTTCATGTACCCGTAATGGGGAATGGCTTGAAAGCTCGTAAATGCGTCCCGCCCTAAAAGGGCGTGGTATCCGCTGCTGAAAGGAGCCACTTGGAATGTGATTTCTTCGGACTTGTAATTTTCTGGGGTGCCGAATACCACATCGAGTGTGATTTTTCCCGCACACCGCGCTTCCCGACTAGGGATGATTCCCCTGAAGGTGGTACCGCTTTGCTCAATGTGAACTTTATCAATTTCCATTTTGTTGAGCGTTTCTTCATAGATCAAGTTCAATCCACTTCCGCCGTCCATGAGTACCTTAGTGAGCCGGAAGCCGTCAACGATTGGGCTGTGGACCAGAGCGGTCGGTGCCTGGACAGTCTGGAATCGAGGTTCATCACTAGCATTGAAAGTTATAGTAGTGTCGTTCCAGGGGTTTATCTTTGCCACATGGCAAATTTTAGCGGAGCTTCGATGAGCTCGCTTGCGCCTATTGTTTGAGGAAAAAGTCTCGAAGACAGTCAATACCGCTTTGTGTTCGTTGGCGGAATGTTGTTCTGCTTTATGGCTTGCAAGAAGATCCTCGCCACTTTTTGCAACCTGCCAGAGTATCCAACATGCTCTAAGGCTATGAGTTGGTGTCATGTCCGAGGTCTGTGGAGTTTACATGGTCCATTGAGCCATTCTTCCAATACGGTTCCCCGTCCCGGGGTGTGCTTAGGTCTCTTGGGGACAGGATCGGCCGACTTACGGGAGTTCGCCCGTTTAGTTCGGACAAAGGTCTTGGTGAGAGCCGTAACTGTCCCAAAATTCGGTTTGGGTTTTCCAGGCGCTTTCCATCGCATAGTACTTCTGTACTATGATTTCCAAATCCATGAAGCGCACTATGTCACGGCGGCTTATAGCATTAAGGAGTCCTTTGTCCGTGCAGTTTTTGCAGAAGAGTAAGACTATGTTCTCCTCGCGGCAGTCCTTGACCTTGTTAAGCGCAAGGAGGAATCTGGCCCTGTAGCAATGTACAGTCTCCTGGGGCTCTTGCCTGATGCGGGAGGGACGGTTTAAGTCCTGGGGAGTGTTGTTAGCTGAATCCGGATTCTGATCCGATCTAACACCCAGGGGCATGGGAGGTTCCGAGACTGACAGCTCGGGATCCGGAGTGCCGCCCAATTTCTTCGGCCCGATGCCCGGTTCTAAGTCCGGGACTTGGGCCATGTCTTCCTTTGAGCAGGTATTCGGCTCAAGGAGTTCGGTGATCTGGACATAGTTCGTCCTCAAAGACGAGGGGCGACCCGCGTGGGGTTCCTCCACTACTACTATCTCATGGGTGATCGGCGGGGATCTGATGTCCCTTTGGTCGGGTTTAAGCCCGATCCGGTCATAGTCTGTAGTGACTCCCAAAGCGTCGATGCGATCCAAGAGCTCATTAAGGGAGGAGAGCTCCATCGGATCTATCTGTTCGGCGAATTCCGAACTAACGCGAAGGTTACGATTGATGAGCCGAGAGGCCATCGTCGGCGCTACCGCTGATGGGGCGGCCATGATAAAGCCGCCAAGCCGGAGAGTTTGGCCTACAGCCAGAGCTCCCCCCGAGGTAATGTTGTCTTTGACGAGGCGAGCCATCCAGCCTTCTTGGCTGACGACACAGAGGAACTCTCAATGAAAGCACCAATGTCGGTGTCAAAACCGGCAGATCTCGGGTAGGGGGTCCCGATCTGTGCGTCTAGGCTGATGGTAACAGGAAGCAAGGGACACAGATGTTCACCCAGGTTTGGGCCCTCTCGATGGAGGTAAAACCCTACTTCCTTCTTGATTAATATTGAAGATAGGGGTAGTACAAGAGTAGATCTACCACGAGATTGTAGAGGCTAAACCCTAAGAGCTAGCCTATGATGGTATGATTGTAATTTTGATCGGCCTTCTAAGGACCAACCTCTCCGGTTTATATAGACACCGGAGAGGGCTAGGGTTTACATGGAGTCGGTTACAAGAAAGGAAACACAATATCCGGATCGCCAAGCTTGCCTTCCACGCCAAGGAAAGTCCCATCCAGACACGGGCCGAAGTCCTGAGTCTCGTATCTTTACGCTTCAATAGCCCGGACGTTGTACATAGTCCGGCTGTCCGGATACCCCCTTATCCAGGACTCCCTCACCAGGAACATTGCAGTGGCTATTCTTGTCATTCTGATGCTCTTGCGTGAGCATTGCTGTTAAGTTGCTTACAAAATCTTAGTTCACAATTAAATTATGTCATGTATTGCAGCCAATCTACAACGCAATTACAATGATGCAAGTGTGGTAATTTGAATAATTTACCCTACCATTTCCAGAACAGGAATGTTCAGTAATCAACTTCAGTCGATGAATTTGTTCAGTTATATCTCTGAATTTTGGAACAGTTCTGCATACAAGCGCACAAGAGCTTGATGTTTTTCTTTGGGATGCAGACAAGGACAAGCATCCCATCCAACACAAGCACTTCAGATGACTCAATGATTATATACACAACTTGAAGGATGGATGAAATAGTTTATGATTCCATTTAATTTCTGACTCTGCACAAAGATTAATTAAATCTATTATTGATGTGAAATGCCCCTACCGCCGAGCAGATGATTGTTGCGGGGATTTTAGCTCAACAGCCAAAATAATAAATAATTACTACATAACTAATAACAACGAAACATTTTTCTGATATCACTGTAAAACAAAAGATAAAAACTTCTACATCTTTCTTTTCTTCTGATGTTGATGGAAGAAGCGAACGTGTCACAGTATGTGTACCCGTGATATACACTCACACATGATCCTCATATGCCACACACCAAGTCCCCTCCACAACATCTAGGCGAATCATGGACAAACTGAGCTATTGCTGTTGTGGTTTGCAGTTGTGTGGTTGACAGTGGAAATCTTGTCAAGTGTGCAACATTTGCACAGAATGAGATAGCATGATCAACATCTCCTTTCAGTTTGCTCTAAATCTCAGCTTGTCTAGACCCAACAGTAGCTCAGCATAGAATGTGCAGCACCGCATGACATGGCAACCAATAGTAGAAGAACGAGTACTAGATGGTGTAGATGCATGTATGTAATAAGGCATATAGTGATGAGTGGTGGGCGATGGTCAGAACATTTGTCAAGTAAACCACACGGTAAGTGTGATGCCTCTGAATAGTGTAACTCATGAGGGGTAACAATACAAGCATGACCAGTGTGACGTCTATTATGTTGTTTAATGACCATAATGCAAGAAAGGCATGAAGGAAGAGGACTGAGGATACCACAACCCTGGAATAATCTACATTAGCAAGTCCATACATTCAGTTAAACTCCCCAAGTCAACAGTAGTGTCTCAGCTAATACACGAGCATATGATTTGTTTGTAAGTGTAAAAGAAAACAGTTGATGAAGTTGATTAAGCGAAGGACAAATGAGCTGAAGACTACGAAACCTTAAGTTCAGCCAAAACTGCATTGCTTGCCTGCCATTGACATGCATCATCCAAACAATATGTACATGATGAGAACAAATTGTGGCATGCACATCCGGTTCGTGCAGTGAAGCTAATCCTCGCTAGTGAGAGAGAATTTAATCTGAATAAAATTCTTCATGATCGAACTAAGGTTAGCCATGAGCTAGCAAAGTTTGCTAAACTTTTTTCTCCCCAGATCGTGTGCATGATCAATCTATTGACTGTGCTACACAGCCTATTCTTATTCAAGAGAAGCACAAACGAAATCTTAAGTTAACTGACTTTTTGCTCATCATTTTCTTGTTAATGAGTACAAAATTTGAAAGGGCGCGATTCAGATATAGTGTGTACAGTGATGTCTTCTTAGCTATTTATCTAAAGTTAAAAGGCTAGCTTAAACCTTGTTTTTTTTTAATCTTCTACATGTTGATTTATACGAAAAGTTGTGAATTAACTGGTTCATTTGCTTTTGTTCTTACTTCTTAGTTGCGTCTCGTACGAAATTTAATTACAAAATGTGTGGTGTTTCACTTATCTAGTCAACAGTAGGAAATATAACCCTGAAAGCACATATGTTGTGAACTATCTTCCGTTTCACTTATCTAGTCAATACCGAGGAAATATAACTGCCGCATAATTCACAACTTTTCAATAGTAAAATGAGAGCAGCAAACTGGTCTGGTTTTATGGCTGCTCTTATTTGTAGAAGTGTGTTTTACAACCGAAAATTGAAGTGTGCACCAATTGGGTGAAGACCTGATTGGTCCACATCTCTCGGCAGTTTATTCTAATAAATCAGCTCGTCGGCAAGACACAACAAAATTTTAGCAAAGAATGTGGCACCTCATGACTTCTCAGGCGAACTGACACAACAACATTTCAAATGGTTCAGAGCTATATTTAACAAGGCAGAGTGAACGATAGCCAGAACTTGATTAATTAAGTATATCGCATGGTAAGTGTGATGCTGCAAAATTGTGTGACTCTTGACTCATGAGGAGTAACAATAACAAGCATTACCAACTGACCATAAATCCATAAAGCAACAAGGGCATGAAGGAAGTCATCATATGTCAAATTGCATGGCGCTACTTGTGTGAGAACTAAGGCAACATCAATCTGAATAATCAAGATTAGCAAGTCCAAATTTCCAATTAATTAATCTCCCTGGTATCAAAGTACAACAACATATGGCATACAAGCGAGAGGGTTGAATGTAAGAATGATCTCATTAAAATTGGTCCGAGTAGATGGCACTGGACAATACTTGGGAGGACCTCATCGACCTGAAGACTCGTTTTCCTTATGCACCGGCTTGGGGTCAAGCGCTTTCTCTAGAAAGCTACCAACAACCACAAAAGTAACTAAAAGTATATTATTTTACAAGAACATCTCTAGATCTTGCTCGTGGATATATTTAATTCCACTTTTGGGGCCATGTGTTTGTTCATGTTGCACACTCTCGGTTAAAATTTGAAATGCTAGCTTAAAATTTGCACAACCACATCACCCATAAAGCCACACTCCTAAACTTTCTCCATGGGTGCTCACTTTGCCACAAAATCCAAGCTGCCTCTTTTTCCCTAACCATACAAGAGTGTTTGTTCATTCTGACACTCAACTGCCATACACCAAGGGTTACAGCTTGCTACGCTGCATTTAGATATATGATGCCCTAGCACTAGCTGGTGTACATCCGCTCTCATTAACATCAGTGTGTTTAAGGTCAAACTTTGAAGTGTGCACCAATGAAGCAGAGGGTAGAAGGTGTATCTACATCTCCTTACAGTTTCTTCCAAAATCTCAGCTCACCGATGAGACACAACAAAAGTTCAGCAAACAATGTAGCAGCTCGACACGATAAGCGGCGGAAGGAAAGCGAATATAAGCATAGCAAGCGGATCGTATATAACAAGGAAGAGTGGCGATGGCTAAAACAATCACACGACAAGCATGATGCTTCGAAATTGTGTGACTTGTGTCTCATGTGGTGTAACAGTAACAAGCATGACCAATTGACCATAATGCAACAATGGCATGAAGTCGTCATATGTGAAATTGCAGCACGCTAGTTGTGCAAGCACCAAGGCCACAACAATTGGAATAGTCAAGATAAGCAAGTCCAATAATTCAGTTAATTGTACTCCCTAACATCAAAGTTGTTTCTCAATCAAGTTCGGTTATCTACGAGACAAACTAAAGGCCTTCAGTTCATCCAAATAATGCACCTATATGAGCACCATAACAACTATTGTGAATATGTAAATTTGTATAAGATGGAATTTTAAGCAACACTATTGGCCCCTGATAACGACGTGCACGTGCCATTCCCATCTGCTCTTCATGCGTTCCAAACCATGTGAAGATCTTTGCATGGCTGCTGTTCCGGGATCGACTCAACTCCAAAAGCAACCTACTCTGCAAGCACATGGTCTCTGACTCACTATGCCCGCGCTGTGGGTTCGATGGTTAAACTTGCTTATTGTTTGGCAATGCAACTCTGAACTGATTGGGTGCATACATGCACGTATATATTTGCAATGAGCAGCCCACGGCCTCGACTATACATGGAAACTAGGAGGCGGGGCTAGTTAGGAAATGATCCTACATATACATGCGATATACTCCCTATACAAAATAAATCTAACAACCCCCCGCAGTCAATACGGCATCTGTGACGCATATACTGGACCGAAACTCCTCGAATGTAGTCATCGGTAACCCCTTGATCATAACATCAGCGAACTGCTGAGCGGTGGAAACGTGCAAGACCCGGATGTGGCCGAGAGCCACCTGCTCACGCACGAAGTGAATGTCGAGCCCGATGTGCTTCGTGCGGTGATGAGGAACGGGGTTGGCGGAGAGGTAGACAGCGGAGACGTTGTCGCAGTAAACAACGGTGGCCACGCCATGGTGCAACTCCTGGAGAAGCTGCCGTAACCAGGAGCACGTGGCAACAGCATTGGCCATAGCGCGGTACTCAGCCTCGGCACTGGATCTGGACACCGTGGGTTGTCGTTTAGACATCCACGAGATGAGAGAGGGCCCGAGGTAGACGAAGTAGCCAGAGGTGGAGCAACGAGTGTCAGGACAGCCAGCCCAGTCGGCATCTGAGTAAGCCACCAGATCAGTGGAAGAGGACGTCGTCAACATGAGACCCAGAGCCATGGTGCCGCAGATGTAACGAAGGATCCGCTTCACCAGGGACCAGTGAGAATCACATGGAGCGTGCATTGAACTACGTACTGTAACTCGGGCCGAGTGAGCGTCAAGTACTGAAGAGCACCGACGATGGACCTATAGAAGGCAGCGTACTGTGCTGGAGTACCCTCAAGAGCGGAGACCTTGGCCCTCGTGTCGATAGGCGTAGGTGCAGGCTTGCAGTTAAGCATGTCGACGCACTCGAGTAACTCTTGGGCATACTGCTTCTGATGAAGAAACAACCCGTCCGCACGCTGCACTCACTCGATCCCGAGGAAGTAGTGCAAAGGACCGAGGTCCTTCATGGCGAACTCGGTGCCGAGGCGAGCCGTGAGCTGACGAAGAAGCTCCGTCGAGGAAGCGGTCAGGATGATGTCGTCGACGTAGAGCAGCAGATAAGCCGTCCCACTAGCGTGCTGGTATACGAACAGAGAGGCATCCGAGCGAGTGGCTTGGAATCCAAGCTACTGAAGGAATGCAACAATACGTTGGTACCAAGCACGAGGCCCTGCTTGAGCCTGTAGAGTGAGCGCGAGAGCAGGCACACGTGATCCGGCTGGGTGGCATCGACGAAGCCGATGGGCTGCTGACAGTAGACCTACTCGGTGAGATGGCCATGAAGGAACGTGTTGGAGACATCCATCTGGTGGACGGGCCACGCGCGAGAGACCGCCAGCTGCAGGACAGTGCAGATGGTGCCCGGTTTGACAACCGGGGTGAAGGTGTCGGTGAAGTCACACCGACACGTTGGCAGAAACCGCGAACAACCCAACAAGCCTTGTAGCGCTCAAAGGTCCTGTCAAGTCGAGTGTTATGACAAAAGACCCACTTACCGGTGATCACGTTAGCGTGCGGCGGCCGAGGCACCAACTGCCAGGTGCGGTTGCGCTGAAGAGCGTCAAACTCCTCCTGCATCGCGGCGAGCCAATGAGGGTCACAAAGAGCCACTCGAGCCGAGGTGGAAGCCGCAAGAAGATACTCGTCGGTGGAGTACCACTGACTTGGGCGGAGCGCACCGGTCCGGGCAGGAGTCACCATGCGAGGTGGAGGCAAGTCCGGGGCAGCAGTGGGTGAAGTTGATGAAGAAGAGCCCGATGCGGCTGAGCCTGCCGAGGGTGCGAGAGAGTCCAGCGCGGACCCGGGCGACCTGGGCGCTGGAGAAGCCAGCGCGATCGTCGCGGCCGAGGCCGCCGGAGAGCCCAGCGGAAGGCGCCGGAGGAGCCGGTGGCGAGGAAGGCGCCGACGCGACCGTTGTCGTGGAAGAAGGGGCCTCAGGGGCGCCGCAGCATCGGCCGAAGCAGCGGGGCCAGGCGCCGAGCCCGCAGCCCTTGAGTGGGGCTAGGGGCCGAAGCCAGGAGGCGGCCCGAGGTGGGCTCGAGGGCGCACCTGCGTGCGGGGAGACCAAGCCGAGTCGCCAAGAGCCGGTGGTGAAGTCGTCGTGAGTCGGACGGTGGTACCCTCTTGAAACGGGAAAACCCTTTCATCAAAGTAAACGTGTCTAGAGGTGAAAATACGGTGTGAGATAGGGTCGTAGCAGCAGTAGCCCTTGGTGTTGGGAGGTAGCCCAAGAGGATGCATGCGGGAGAGCGAGGAGCAAGTTTATGAGGTGTGGTAGAGGCGATGCTGGGGTAGCAAAGGCACGTGAAGATGCGAAGGTCATCATAGGATGGCGGGCTCCCGAAAAGCAGGTGGTGCGGTGCAAAGTTTCCGCGAACACGGCATGGACGAATGTTGATAAGAAGTGATGCGGTGGCGAGGGCGTCGGGCCAAAAACGGGGTGGCACGTTAGCATGGAACAATAGGGTGCGGACGCAATCATTAAGAGTGGTAGGACCTGTTCGGCCCGCACATTTTGTTGCGAGGTATAGGGGCAAGTGAGACGAAAAATCTTCCCATGTGTGGCGAGGAGATTGCGAATCGCAAGGTTGTCGCATTCCTTCCCATTGTCGGTTTGGATGGCATGAATGGAGCGACCAAACTGCGTGGTGACATATGAGTAAAAGGCGGTGAGAATGGATATGACATCGGATTTCCGCCGCAATGGGAAGGTCCACACATAGTGCGAAAAATCATCCAAAATGACGAGATAGTAAATATAGCCGGTATTACTCGAGAAGTCCACACAACATTATGAAGTAGTTCAAACGGATACAATGCAACCGAAGAGGAAGTGCTAAAGGGAATACGAGTATGTTTGCCTAGACGACCACGCATGACAAGTGTGACCGTCGGTCTTATTACAAGTGAAAGAAAAACTCCGAAGAATATGACGAAGAGTGGTGTCGTTGGGATGTCCCAAGTGAAGGAAATATGCCCTAGAGGCAATAATAAAGTTGTTATATATATATTTCCTTATATCATGATAAATGTTTATCACTCATGCTACAATTGTATTAACCGGAAACTTAGTACATGTGTGAATACATAAACAAACATAGTGTCACTAGTATGCCTCTACTTGACTAGCTCGTCAATCAATGATGGTTAAGTTTCCTAGCAATACACATGAGTTGTCATTTTATTAACGGGATCACATCATTAGAGAATGATGTGATGGACAAGACCCATCCGTTAGCTTAGCATGATGATCGTTTAGTTTGTTGCTATTGCTTTCATCATTACTTATACATGTTCCTATGACTATGAGATTATGCAACTCCCGAATACCGGAGGAACACTTAGTGTGCTCTAAAACATCAAAACATAACTGGGTGACTACAAAGATGCTCTTGATACGTCTCCAACGTATCTATAATTTTTTATTGCTCCATGCTATATTATATTCTGTTTGGACATTATTGGGCTTTATTATACACTTTTATACTATTTTGGGACTAATCTATTAACCGGAGGCCCAGCCCAGAATTGCTGTTTTTTGCCTATTTCAGAGTTTCGCAGAAAAAGAATATCAACCGGAGTCCAAACGGAATGAAACCTTCGGGAACGTGATTTTTGGAACGAACATGATCCAGAGGACTTGGACCCTACGTCAAGACATCAACCAGGAGGGCACGAGGTAGGGCGGCGCGCCTACCCCCTGGGCGCGCCCTCCACCCTCGTGGGCCCCGTGTTACTCCACCGACGTACTCCTTCCTCCTATATATACCTTTGTACCCCCAAACTACCAGATACAGAGCAAAAAACCTAATTCCACCGCCGCAACCTTCTGTAACCATGACATCCCATCTTGGGGCCTGTTCCGGAGCTTCGCCGGAAGGGGCATCGATCACGGAGGGCTTCTACATCAACACCATAGCCTCTCCGATGATGTGTGAGTAGTTTACCTCAGACATTCGGGTCCATAGTTATTAGCTAGATGGCTTCTTCTCTCTTTTGGATCTCAATACAATGTTCTCCCCTCTCTAGTGGAGATCTATTCGATGTAATCTTCTTTTGCGGTGTGTTTGTTGAGACCGATGAATTGTGGGTTTATGATCAAGTTTATCTATGAACAATATTTGAATCTTCTCTGAATTCTTTAATATATGATTGGTTATCTTTGCAAGTCTCTTGGAATTATCAGTTTGGTTTGGCCTACTAGATTGATCTTTCTTGCAATGGGAGAAGTGCTTAGCTTTGGGTTCAATCTTGCGGTGTCCTTTCCCAGTGTGATGGGGGCAGCAAGGCACGTATTGTATTGTTGCCATAGAGGATAACAATATGGGGTTTATATCATATTGCATGAGTTTATCCTCTACATCATGTCATCTTGCTTAAAGCGTTACTCTGTTCTTATGAACTTAATACTCTAGATGCATCTTTGGATAGCGGTCGGTGTGTGGAGTAATAGTAGTAGATGCAGGCAGGAGTCGGTCTACTTGTCTCGGACGTGATGCCTATATACATGATCATACCTAGATATTCTCATAACTATGCTCAATTCTGTCAATTGCTCAACAGTAATTTGTTCACCCACTGTAATACTTATGCTCTTCAGAGAAGCCACTAGTGAAACCTATGGCCCCCGGGTCTATTTTCCATCATATCAATCTCCCGACAACAAGCTATTTCTGGCGCCATTTTTATTTTACTTTCTTTACTTTGCATCTTTATCATAAAAATACCAAAAAAAATTATCTTATCATATCTATCAGATCTCACTCTCATAAGTGACTGTGTAGGGATTGACAACCCCTTATCGCGTTGGTTGCGAGGATTTATTTGTTTGTGTAGGTGCGAGGGACTCGTGCGTGGCCTCCTATTGGATTGATACCTTGGTTCTCAAAAACTGAGGGAAATACTTATGCTAATTTGCTGCATCACCCTTTCACTTCAAGGGAAAACCAACGCAGTGCTCAAGAGGTAGCAAGAAGGATTTACGGCGCCGTTCTTGGGAGTCTCTGTGAAGTCAACATACCAAGTACCCATCATAAACCCTTATCTCCCGCATTACATTATTTGCCATTTGCCTCTCGTTTTCCTCTCCCCCACTTCACCCTTGCCGTTTTATCTGCCCTCTCTTTTCTGTTCGCCTCTTTTTGTTCGCTTCTTGTTTGCTCGTGTGTTGGATTGCTTAAAGTTGATGAATTGACTAGGAACGTTGATAGAATTTCTCTTGATGTTGATTCTTTAAAACTTAGATCTATTCCTCCTAAGCATGATATCAATGAGTCTCTCAAAGCCATGCGAATTTCCATTGATGAGTGCAAAGAAAGAACCCCTAGGATGTGTGCTAAGAAAGATTGCTTTGTGGAAGCGTGTTCTTCAAATTTCTATGAAAATAAAGATGAAGATCTAAAAGTTATTGATGTGTCCCCTATTAAATCTTTGTTTTTCAATATGAATCTTGATAATGATGAGACTGAATATGATCCACCTTTACCTAGAAGGCGTTCCAAAAATTCAGAGTTTTTCGATCTTGATGCTAAAATTGATAAAAGTGGGATTGAAGAGATCAAAACATTAGATATTAATGACCCACTATTTTGGATTGCAAGGAATTTAATTATGATAATTGCTCTTTGATAGATTGCATTTCCTTGTTGCAATCCTTCTAAATCCTCCTCATGCCTATAGTCAAAATAAAGCCTTTACCAAACATATCGTTGATGCTTTGATGCAATCTTATGAAGAAAAACTTGAGTTGGAAGTTTCTATCCCTAGGAAACTTTATGATGAGTGGGAACCTACTATTAAAATTAAAATTAAAGATCATAAATGCTATGCTTTGTGTGATTTGGGTTCTAGTGTTTCCACGATTCCAAAAACTTTGTGCGATTTGCTAGGTTTCCGTGATTTTGATGATTGCTCTCTAAACTTGCACCTTGCGGACTCCACTATTAAGAAACCTATGGGAAGAATTAATGATGTTCTTATTGTTGCAAATAGGAACTATGTGCCCATATATTTTATTGTTCTTGACATAGATTGCAATCCTTCATGTCCTATTATTCTTGGTAGACCTTTCCGTAGAACGATGGGTGCAATTATTGATATGAAAGAAGGGAATATTAGATTCCAATTTCCATTAAAGAAAGGCATGGAACACTTCCCTAGAAAGAAAATAAAATTACCTTATGAATCTATTATGAGAGCCACTTATGGATTGCCTACCAAAGATGGCAATACCTAGATCTATCCTTGCTTTTATGCCTAGCTAGGGGCGTTAAACGATAGCGCTTGTTATGAGGCAACCCAATTTTATTTTATTTTAGTTTTTCTGCTTTTTGCTTCTGTTTAGGAATAAATATTTGTTCTAGCCTCTGGTTAGATTTGTTTTTATGTTTTAATTAGTGTTTGTGCCAAGTTAAACCTATAGGATCTTCTTGGATGATAGTTATTTGATCTTGCAGAAAATTCCAGAAACTTTCTGTTCACGAAAACAATTGTTAAAAATCACCAGAACGTGATAAAATATTGATTCCAATTGATTCTGGTCAATAAACAAATTTTCTAGGTCTTCCTATTTTGGCTGAAGTTTTGGAGTTCCAGAAATTTGCGTTAGTTACAGATTACTACAGACTGTTCTGTTTTTGAAAGATTCTGTTTTTCATGTGTTGTTTGCTTATTTTGATGAATCTATGGCTAGTAAAATAGTTTATAAACCATAGAGAAGTTGGAATACAGTAGGTTTAACACCAATATAAATAAAGAATGAGTTCATTACAGTACCTTGAAGTGGTGTTTTGTTTTCTTTCGCTAACGGAGCTCACGAAATTTTTCTGTTAAGTTTTGTGTTGTGAAGTTTTCAAGTTTTGGGTAAAAGATTTTATGGATTATGGAACAAGGAGTGGCAAGGGCCTAAGCTTGGGGATTCCCATGGAACCCCCAAGATAATCTAAGGACACCTAAAAGCCAAAGCTTGGGGATGCCGGAAGGCATCCCTCTTTAAATCTACTTCCATCGGTAACTTTACTTGGAGCTATATTTTTATTCACCACATGATATGTGTTTTGCTTGGAGCGTCTTGTATGATTTGAGTCTTTATTTTTTAGTTTACCACAATCATGTTTGCTGTACACACCTTTTGAGAGAGACACACATGATTTGGAAATTATTAGAATACTCTATGTGCTTCACTTATATCTTTTGAGTTATATAGTTTTTGCTCTAGTACTTCACTTATATCTTTTAGAGCACAGTGGTGGATTTGTTTTATAGAAACTATTGATCTCTCATGCTTCACTTAGATTATTTTGAGAGCCTTAAACAGCATGGTAATTTGCTTAAATAATCCTAATATGCTAGGTATTCAAGACTAGTAAGAACTTTCTTATGAGCGTGTTGAATACTAAGAGAAGTTTGATGCTTGATGATTGTTTTGAGACATGGAGGTAGTGATATCAAAGTTGTGCTAGTTGAGTAGTTGTGAATTTGAGAAATACTTGTGTTGAAGCTTGCAAGTCCTGTAGCATGCACGTATGGTAAACATTATGTAACAAATTTGAAACATGAGGTGTTCTTTGAGTGTCCTACTTATGAGTGGCGGTCGGGGACGAGCGATGGTCTTTTCCTACCAATCTATCCCCCTAGGAGCATGCGCGTAGTGCTTGGTTTTTGATGACTTGTAGATTTTTGCAATAAGTATATGAGTTCCTTATGACTAATGTTGAGTCCATGGGTTATAGGCACTCTCACCTTTCCATCATTGCTAGCCTCTTCGGTACCGTGCATTGCCCTTTCTCACATTGAGAGTTCGTGCAAACTTGGCGGTGAATCCAAACCCGTGATATGATATGCTCTTTCACACATAAACCTCCTTATATCTTACTCAAAACAGCCACCATACCTACCTATTATGGCATTTCCATAGCCATTCCGAGATATATTGCCATGCAACTTTCCACCGTTCCGTTTATCATGACACGTTCATCATTGTCATGTTTCTTTGCATGATCATGTAGTTGACATAGTATTTGTGGCAAAGCCACCATTTGTAATTCTTTCATACATGTCACTCTTGGTTCATTGTATATCCCGGTACACCGCCGGAGGCATTCATATAGAGTCATACTTTGTTCTAGTATCGAGTTGTAATCATTGAGTTGTAAATAAATAGAAGTGTGATGATGATCATTTTCTAGAGCATTGTCAAGTGAGGAATAAAAAAAGAGAGAGAGAAAGGCCATAAAAAAATAAGAAGGCCCAAAAAATGAGAGAAAAAGAGAGAAGGGACAATGCTACTATCCTTTTTCCACACTTGTGCTTCAAAGTAGCACCATGATCTTCATGATAGAGAGTCTCTTGTTTTGTCACTTTCATATACTAGTGGGAATTTTTCATTATAGAACTTGGCTTGTATATTCCAACAATGGGCTTCCTCAAATGCCCTAGGTCTTCGTGAGCAAGCAAGTTGGATGCACACCCACTTAGTTTCTTTTGTTGAGCTTTCATATATTTATAGCTCTAGTGCATTTGTTGCATGGCAATCCCTACTCCTTGCATTAACATCAATAGATGGGCATCTCCATATCTCATTGATTAGCCTCATTGATGTGACACTTTCTCCTTTTTTGTCTTCTCCACATAACCCCCATCATTATATTCTATTCCACCCATAGTGCTATATCCATGGCTCACGCTCATGTATTGCATGAAAGTTGAAAAGGTTTGAGATTACTAAAGTATGAAACAATTGCTTGGCTTGTCATCGGGGTTGTGCATGATGAGAGCATTCTTGTGTGATCAAAATGGAGCATGACTAAACTATATGATTTTGTAGGGATGAACTTTCTTTGGCCATGTTATTTTGAGAAAACATAATTGCTTAGTTAGTATGCTTGAAGTATTATTATTTTTATGTCAATATTGAACTTTTATCTTGAATCTTTCTGATATGAATATTCATACCACAATTAAGAAGAATTACATTGAAATTATGCCAAGTAGCATTCCACATCAAAAATTCTGTTTTTATCATGTACCTACTCGAGGACGAGCATGAATTAAGCTTGGGGATGCTCGATACGTCTCCAACGTATCTATAATTTTTGATTGCTCCATGCTATATTATATTCTGTTTTGGACATTATTGGGCTTTATTATACACTTTTATACTATTTTTGGGACTAACCTATTAACCGGAGGCCTAGCCCAGAATTGCTGTTTTTTGCCTATTTCAGAGTTTCGCAGAAAAAGAATATCAAATGGAGTCCAAACGGAATGAAACCTTCGGGAACGTGATTTTCGGAACGAACATGATCCAGAGGACTTGGACCCTATGTCAAGACATCAACCAGGAGGGCACGAGGTAGGGGGCGCGCCTACCCCCCCTAGGCGCGCCCTCCACCCTCGTGGGCCCCCAGTTGCTCCACCGACGTACTCCTTCCTCCTATATATACCTACGTACCCCCAAACTACCAGATACGGAGCCAAAAACCTAATTCCACCGCCGCAACCTTCTGTACACGTGAGATCCCATCTTGGGGCCTGTTCCGGAGATCCGCCGGAAGGGGCATCGATCATGGAGGGCTTCTACATCAACACCATAGCCTCTCCGATGATGTGTGAGTAGTTTACCTCAGACCTTCAGGTCCATAGTTATTAGCTAGATGGCTTCTTCTCTCTTTTTGGATCTCAATACAATGTTCTCCCCCTCTCTTGTGGAGATCTATTCGATGTAATCTTCTTTTGCGGTGTGTTTGTTGAGACCGATGAATTGTGGGTTTATGATCAAGTTTATCTATGAACAATATTTGAATTTTCTCTGAATTCTTTTATGTATGAATGGTTATATTTGCAAGTCTCTTCAAATTATCAGTTTGGTTTTGCCTACTAGATTGATATTTCTTGCAATGGGAGAAGTGCTTAGCTTTGGGTTCAATCTTGCGGTGTCCTTTCCCAAAGTGATGAGGGGCGGCAAGGCACGTATTGTATTGTTGCCATCGAGGATAACAATATGGGGTTTATATCATATTGCATGAGTTTATCCCTCTACATCATGTCATCTTGCTTAAAGCGTTACTCTGTTCTTATGAACTTAATACTCTAGATGCATGCTGGATAGCGGTCGATGTGTGGAGTAATAGTAGTAGATGCAGGCAGGAGTCGGTCTACTTGTCTCGGACGTGATGCCTATATACATGATCATACCCTAGATATTCTCATATCTATGCTCAATTCTGTCAATTGCTCAACAGTAATTTGTTCACCCACCGTAATACTTATGCTCTTGAGAGAAGCCGCTAGTGAAACCTATGGCCCCCGGGTCTATTTTCCATCATATTAATCTCCCGACAACAAGCTATTTCTGGCGCCGTTTTTATTTTACTTTCTTTACTTTGCATCTTTATCATAAAAATACCAAAAATATTATCTTATCATATCTATCAGATCTCACTCTCGTAAGTGACCGTGTAGGGATTGACAACCCGACCTCAGACGGTCAAGCCTCTGTGTTTCTGTGCCATCCCTGGATCAGTATGCTGGCACACACAGTACATCAATGTATATATCAAAGTGTAATCACATGTATAAATAACGTAAAATGATATATACCTCATAATACTCAATGAAACAATCAAACGGGTGTGGAGTCCCATCAACGCCATCGGCAGGTTGAGTGTAGACCGTAACCCTGTATCGTAACTCTTACTCGTCGAGGAAATATCTGCAACATGATACGTTGCAGTCGTGTAGGTCAGTACATTGAATGTACCGGCAAGATCACAATAAGAGAAAACAGATGATAAACTATACTATATGCATGGTTTTGTGGCTCTGTATATGAGTTTTGTTTGCGTAAAAGCTGGTTTTATTTACCCTACATCAAAGGAATAAATGAAGTCTGTACTATGGAGTTTTCTAGCATGACATGGTTCCGCCAACCGATGTCTCATAGCCCAAAATCATCATAAGTTGCCCACAATTAAGTTATCAATCTGGTGTTGAGAGTTCCGAGATAGATCCAAGTCCAGATGCTCAAATTGTCCATAACCGGGGACACGGCTAATCGATTAGGTTTTAACCCTCTGCAGAGGTTTGTACACTTTACCCGCAAGATTCGATCCCTCTCTTTACGTTCTCGCACTTCAGGGTGTTTGAGAACAAGATGACCGAAACATGGTCTTCCGAAGAGTTCCTCTGACCACTGTCCGGTGCTCATTCAATCCTAGCGTAGTTCTACATCTGCTAGCACCGTCCCAGCCAGAGTCACAACTAAGGTCAACCAAGCCAGAGCCCATAGTGACTTGCGGTTGCACAAGTAAGCTTCCGGGCATGAAGTATTCTTCCGTCTCTTTGAGTCTGGGTGAAGCTTTCCGCAAGATGTCATGGCGCTTCTCCATGCATCCCGGCCAACCACTGGTTTCTCCAGGGTGCCCACAACCGTCCTTCACCCAAGAGTGTGTATTGAATTCTTGTCTCGAGTCTTGAAGTCTTGAGGCCTTGAAGATGCAGTCCTTGCAGATTCCATCATGGAGTTGTCGTCATTGACGTAGATCCTCCATTCTCACACCACTCAGTGCACTCATACCAAACCCGTCTACTATAGCGTAGCATTAAAATAAAATATCGTCCGGGCTTGGTAACAGGGTGATGGGTTCCTACCTCATGCATACTACTCAACTACAAGAATTCAATATCACTACTGGAGGGTTTGTTGCGAAGATGACACTAGATGCAATAAAACACATAGGTATGAAAAACATGGTCAAAGTGAACTTGCCTGGTATTACTTGATGAAGATAACAACGCTGTCAGAAAATGACTTGGTAGAACTAATCGTCACTCCGTTGAAAATCTATATAGTCAAACATAGCATTCACATAAGCAAACATCCTAGCAAACAATTCTAACACTCATAACAATACTCAATCAAAATAAAAGCGACAAAGAAAACCAAGTCGAAAACCAAAGGAAAAACTTCGAAAGAAAAATTCAAGGAAAAACTAGTGGTGACCAACTCACACAAATCTTAACATAACATCACTAAATTACTCTAATATTTTTTTCTACAGCAAAGAAAATATAAATCTAATAAAATAACAGAAAATAAATTACTAATTTAATAACTAACAAAAAGAACTAATATAAAACTACTATAACCATCTAGTTAATACTAGAACAAATATAGCAACTAGCAAAACACTAAAGACAACTATAACAGCAAATAATTTATTAAAACATTAATAAACTATACTAAATAAATATAACAACTAATGTGTTCACAAATAACAGAAACAAAAGCAATATAACTTGAAGTGGAAAAAGAATTACTTTTAAAACTAATAAAACTATTTTTATCCACTATCACTATGAACTATACAAGCAATTACAAAACAGTAGCTAAACACTAATAAATAACTACAAAAATTTATCTACTGTAGCTAAACATAAACATATAACAACAAGTGAAAATCTACAAAAGGAATGAACTAAAAATAATTAAAAACAATAATTACATAACTAAAACAACTATATAAGCAAAACAGTACTGTTTTTACTAAAAATCTAATTTAAAATACTCCAAAATTACCAAACTAAATCCTACAGCTAAAAATATCACAAGTGACCAGGAGCAAAAGAATCAATTAAAAACCTATCTTTAAACTCAAGTTATGGCCAAAATACTAATCTGAACAAAATTTATCAAATCCAAATTTAAACTACTCAAATTTGAAATCCAGAGACACTAACGGAAAATTCAGCAAATTTGTGACACATAGCAATTGGAATCACTCAAAAATACTAAAAACTCTAAAAGATATGAATTTTCTAAGATTGCTATTTTCTGAAAAAACAATGAATTACGGGATTTCGTGGATCTCACCGGAGTAGTCGTCGGAGTTGAGGAAGATCGGATCCGATGTTGCGGTTGATCCTAGAGGAAAGGAGATCACGGGATGGTGGAGAGGAGATCATATAAACCTCAGGAGAGGTCGAGGGCGCGGCGGCGGCACTTGGCGGCGGCGGTGGTGCTGCACTGCTGCTGCTGCGGAGAGGAGAGGAGAGGAGAGGTGTTGGTTTGATGTGTTGGAGGGGGGGGGGGTGCTTGGGTATTTATATTGGGGAGGGGAGGGTTTTGCTTGGGGTAGGGGACAAGAAATAGACTAGGATTAGGAAACAAAAGGGAAAAGATCTAGAAACAAATGGGAATAAACGGAAGTAGGACAAAAGTCCTACTAGGAAATGGAAAAGGAGCGGCGGCTCCCTGGTGCATGTGATGGCCTTGGCCGGCTGGCCGCTGGCTTGGCCTTGGGCCTTGGCCCTTGGCCCGGCGGGGCGCATCGAACTTTTTTTTTTTGACAGAGACAACAAAACAAAAATAATAAAACCAGATAAAAATTTTATATAGGCATATAATATATCAAAATTTTCAGAAAAAGATTTTCTACAACATGAACTATTTTTCAAGTTCAAATAAAATCCTCAAAAATTTACAAAACTCAAATAGTGTTGCTGTTGCAATAAAACCCAACAAAAATCATTTTTAAAATACCAACATTATTTCAGTTTTATTTTCTCCTAATTTTCCATTGAAGGGAGTCATTTTACCCTAATTTCCATTTATTTATCTTTAGGAGAAAATAATTTGAACAAAATCCAAATAATTCCAAATTTGAAAGGGAGTTTCAAAATACTTTCAAATGACTTTCAATTTGCTTCTTTTTAACTTCCAACTCATATTTCATATAATTGAAGAAGTCATCTTCTCTCATGAAAATCATTGAGTTGCATAAAGCTTTGAATTTGAAATCTTTTCAAATGAAATTCAAATATTTTCAAAACCCTTTTATTTCAAATGGAAGAAGTCATGTCATCTTCACTCTAGGGTTTTGTGTTGGAATGAAATTGAGTTCATTGAGATCCAAAAGGGCAAAGGGAAAGTTTGGGAAAGTCATTTCATTCCCTCTCATTCAACTTTCAAAAGTTTCAAATTCCACTCAATTTCACTCAATCAATCAAACAAACAATCAGACAACAAGCATAGCTATTTATTTAATATGACATTCCAAAATTTAGAATTTTGGGATGTTACAAATCTACCACACTTAAAATGAATCTCGTCCTCGAGATTCGAAGAGGCTAGCAAGAAAGGGTTAGGGTTGGGGGTCTTCTAGCAAATCCATTGATCTGTATGGTCTAGTGTGCTACCATACTTAGAAGCAGGGTTATGGTTCCAACGGAACTCATGTACTCCATCCCTTTGGGTTGACCGTGTCGCTCCGGATAACTCTTTTACTGAGGCCCTTTCGGTAGGGGTATACCCTTTTCCACAATATCATGTGTCATTTCGTCATGGTAAGGTTCTTCCGAAACTGGGTATTCATCTCTGACGGGTCTGTTGCCAATACTAAACAACTATCGGAATTCTCATGGTGGTCGACAATTCATGGTTTCTCCTGCAGGAAAATGGTCGGGGTTGGATCTCCGCGTATAACCTACGATTGGCAACGGTTGCCTGTAAAGGGTTCCATCGTCCTACCATTCTATGGTTTTATGGCTTATCGCGTCGACACTCTTCTAAGGTTTTCGAGGCTCTCTGATTTTCCATCAACATATGATAGTTCATGATAGAAGTCTCCGGTATGGGGGCCAATCCATCCCGTACTTGAATCATTACCACATACGTAATTAGTGAATCACGCATTCTAACACTTGGGCATACTCACAAGCATTGCAGAATTTCCCTTGTCGACGAACTGAGTTCGTATAAATCCATGGTTTCTGCAAGCTGAACAAGGCATCTATCGTTCTTCACAATCCTCGGGTTTTCGTATCCTCCTAAAAATGTCGGATGATTAAACTCGGAGTTTTGTTCCGAAATATGTTCCTACAGCAAGAGTGTGCTTGCTTCTTATTAGCTCCTGGGCCTGTGGGTTATGGCCCACTTCAACTCTTGTACAAGTTTAATTCATCCTTCCTAGGATTATCATTCCATATTCCAACATTACATCTCCTGTAAATCCAATAGTACTTCTTCCTTCATACCCTTGTGGTGACGATCATACAAAACTCCAACTTATTTTGTCCAACTTCCTTCTATGGACCGTCATGAATAACACATTTCTTTCTTCATTGATCCTGTGGCTTTAAGGAGTACTACGACACCAAAAAAATGCACTAGTTTATCCATAAATCTCATTATTTTCATATCAATCTTTTATTACATCCTTAACCATTTTTCATGAATCCAAATTCCAAAAAGTTTATTACAAATGCTGCCACCCACATGGTTCGGTATGGTCAGACATTACTTCCAACTTTATTTATTTATCTTCCTCGAGGATTCTTTAGTCCTGCTGGAATTGTGCGACATGCGCCTTCAAATCTTCAATCTTCTGTTTCATCGTGGTGGCCTTGAGCTTCACCTCCATCATCTCTGCATGCACTTCTCTTAGGTATTCCTGAGTATAACGGAGTCTTGCTTCAAGTATTTCTACGATCTGGCGTATGGCTTCCATGGCTACTTCACGAACAGCATCGAAGAAAGTTGTTTGTGGCACACGTGAGATGAAAAAGTACTGCCCCATCATCTTTGGGCAAACTCCTTTCAAACGGTGGAGGTGTACCTCCACATACCAAAGTTCCACTCCCTTTTGCATGAAGGGGTAGCCTTTGTAGACTGCCTCTCCTTCAAGGTGAATATGCTTCATCATGTCCTTCAGGATCTTCGGGTAATCATGATCACTTGCCAGGGTCATGATCGTTTCCGGACCTTTAAGGAAAGACTCGTAAAGGGTCGTCATCTGCAGTTGTAAAACAAAAATGGTGCTCAGAATAAGGTACATATCTCCTGGGGCACACATTCATATCATCCAAATAAAACTTCAAACTCAATTTCCAATATCCAGTTTATGCATCACAACTCACTTTCTTCCATGTTCATCCAGAATATTAATTTCCAAGATAAAATATAACAACTCCTTAAAGCCTTTCAGCATATGACATTTCAACTTTATTGAGTCATGAACTATTACAATCTCTGAGTAATCTATTACATAACTCAACTCATCGAACTCATGAAAATGAAATTGCTTTCTACTACTCTTATTATGCATATCAAAATTCCAACTACTCAACTCCAGCTTTCGTCTTGTTGGGACATTTAGTAGCATAATGTCCTGCTTCCTTGCAGCGAAAACAAAAGGCTTCCGACATGTCTCGGGGCTTCTTTGTGATTACGTAGGCTCCTTGGATTCTTGGCTTCTTTTCCGGACATTTACTAGCGTAATGACCTAAATCCTTGCACCTGTAACAAGTGATATGACTCAAGCCCTTCTCTACGAAAATTGTGTTGTTGTGGGGTTGCCTTCTTTTCTCTTCCTGGATTTCTCTGTAATGATCGGAGCTTATATTTCCGAGGATCAAACTTCACTTCTGCTGTCGGGAAATATCCCAGATACTCTTTTCTTTCCTTGGTGCAATACTGCGAAAAATGTCCTTCTTCTCCACATGAATAGCAGGCATTGGAGTAAAATACGTTGAGGCCTTCTCCATCAGGGTCTTCAACACATTCCTTCATCATGTGTTCTTTCATAACTTCTCGGAGGGCTTCTTTCATTCCTTCTTCCTGCTCCTGAATAGTTTGTTGCACCATGGGGTAAACGTGACACTGAGTCGGGTAGTGGGTGGCTCCTTCACACAAGAAACAAGTCACCTGACTAGTTGGGCATTCCTCAGCTGGGTGTTTTTCCTCACAATGAGGACATCCATCCTTGTGTTCCTCACAGGTGTGTCCTATTTCTCCATAAATCTTGCAAGTACAAGGTTTCTTCTTCGGGTTATCGTAGTGCTTCCGCATAAGACGGGACCTCAAGAGAGTCTTCTTGAATTCTTCCCAAGTCTTTGCTCCATTCCATCCCTGTATAGCTTGATGCATCTGCCACCATGTTGCCGCACTTCCTTCAAAGTACTGAAGAGCGTACGATACTTCATTCTTCCTTGAAACCAAATTGCTCTCGAAGTGATTCTCCATGTTCTGAATCCATCGCTCTGCCTCCGGCTGGGTTTTCGGTCCAGAGAATACCGGTCCCACTTCATTCATCATCTATGGGGTCCAAAAGTTTTGGGATGAGATATGAGAGAGGTGGGGAGGGATATACACACTGTCTGAGACAATAGTTTTTTGAAGAAACAAGTTTTACTTTGTGGCTGTCGGAAAACATCAAACAAATGACAGCTCACAAATCGTCGCATCTAACGTAGGGTGTATAACAGGGTTTGGTCCCTAAAGGTCAAATAATTCTTCAGGAACTTCAAATTCTTCAAGTCTTGAGTCTTCAATTGTTGCAGCTGCAATTCTTCCAACGCATGGTGAAATCCTCTTTACTCTGAAATGGCCATCGGTTGTCCGATATCTTTAATTCTTGGAGCGACTTCAGTTGATCTTCCGTGGTGGTCAAAAGGGAAAGGTGTATATTCTAACTATTTGAGGTGAGAGTGTCTATTTGATAAAGTCGAGAAAAGATGAGGAGTAAGAGTCTTTTGAAAATAAAGTTTTGAGATATCACGGCCAAGGGGCTTTCCGATTTCTAGGGTCACGTCCTACAGTCAACATGTGCTCGATACCATATCTCATGCGACCCGACCTCAGACGGTCAAGCCTTCGTGTTTACATGCCATCCTCGGATCAAGATCTTTGGCACACACAGTACATCAATGTATATATCAAAGTGTAATCACATGTATAAATAACGTAAAATGATATATACCTCATAATACTCAATGAAACAATCAAACGGGTGTGGAGTCCCATCAACGCGCCATCGGCAGGTTGAGTGTAGACCGTAACCCTGTATCGTAACTCTTACTCGTCGAGGAAATATCTGCAACATGATACGTTGCATCCGTGTAGGTCAATACATTGAATGTACCGGCAAGATCACAATAAGAGAAAACAGATGATAAACTATACTATATGCAGTATGGTTATGTGGCTCTGTATATGAGTTTTGTTTGCGTAAAAGCTGGTTTTATTTACCCTACATCAAAGGAATAAATGAAGTTTGTACTATGGAGTTTTCTAGCATGACATGGTTCCGCCAACCGATGTCTCATAGCCCAAAATCATCATAAGTTGCCCACAATTAAGTTATCAATCTGGTGTTGAGAGTTCGAGATAGATCCAAGTCCAGATGCTCAAATTGTCCGTAATCGGGGACACGGCTAATCGATTAGGTTTTAACCCTCTGCAGAGGTTTGTACACTTTACCCGCAAGATTCGATCCCTCTCTTTACGTTCTCGCACTTCGTGGTGTTTGAGAACAAGATGACCAAACATGGTCTTCGAAGAGTTCCTCGACCACCGTCCGGTGCTCATTCAATCCTACCGTAGTTCTACATCTGCTAGCACCGTCCCAGCCAGAGTCACAACTAAGGTCAACCAAGCGAGCCCATAGTGACTTGCGGTTGCACAGGTAAGCTTCCGGGCATGAAGTATTCTTTCGTCTCTTTGAGTCTGGGTGAAGCTTTCCGCAAGATGTCATGGCGCTTCTCCATGCATCCCGGCCAACCACTGGTTTCTCCAGGGTGCCCGTCAACCATCCTTCACCCAATAGTGTGTATTGAATTCTTGTCTCGAGTCTTGAAGTCTTGAGGCCTTGAAGATGCAGTCCTTGCAGATTCCATCATGGAGTTGTCGTCATTGACGTAGATCCTCCATTCTCACACCACTCAGTAATCGATACCAAACCCCGTCTACTATAGCGTAGCATTAAAATAAAATATCGTCCCGGCTTGGTAACAGGGTGATGGGTTCCTACCTCATGCATACTACTCAACTACAAGAATTCAATATCACTACTTTGGAGGGTTTGTTGCGAAGATGACACTAAATGCAATAAAACACATAGGTATGAAAACATGGTCAAAGTGAACTTACTCGGTATTACTTGATGAAGATAACAACGCTGTCGGAAAATGACTTGGTAGAACTAATCGTCACTCCGTTGAAAATCTATATAGTCAAACATAGCATTCACATAAGCAAACATCCTAGCAAACAATTCTAACACTCATAACAATACTCAATCAAAATAAAAGCGACAAAGAAAACCAAGTCGAAAACCAAAGGAAAAACTTCGAAAGAAAAATTCAAGGAAAAACTAGTGGTGACCAACTCACACAAATCTTAACATAACATCACTAAATTACTCTAATATTTTTTTCTACAGCAAAGAAAATATAAATCTAATAAAATAACAGAAAATAAATTACTAATTTAATAACTAACAAAAAGAACTAATATAAAACTACTATAACCATCTAGTTAATACTAGAACAAATATAGCAACTAGCAAAACACTAAGACAACTATAACAGCAAATCATTTATTAAAACATTAATAAACTATACTAAATAAATATAACAACTAATGTGTTCACAAATAACAGAAACAAAAGCAATATAACTTGAAGTGGAAAAAGAATTACTTTTAAAACTAATAAAACTATTTTTATCCACTATCACTATGAACTATACAAGCAATTACAAAAACAGTAGCTAAACACTAATAAATAACTACAAAAATTTATCTACTGTAGCTAAACATAAACATATAACAACAAGTGAAAATCTACAAAAGGAATGAACTAAAAATAATTAAAAACAATAATTACATAACTAAAACAACTATATAAGCAAAACAGTACTGTTTTTACTAAAAATCTAATTTAAAATACTCCAAAATTACCAAACTAAATCCTACAGCTAAAAAATATCACAAGTGACCAGGGGCAAAAAGAATTAATTAAAAACCTATCTTTAAACTCAAGTTATGGCCAAAATACTAATCTGAACAAAATTTATCAAATCCAAATTTAAACTACTCAAATTTGAAATCCAGAGACACTAACAGAAAATTCAGCAAATTTGTGACACATAGCAATTGGAATCACTCAAAAATACTAAAAACTCTAAAAGATATGAATTTTCTAAAATAGCTATTTTCTGAAAAAACAATGAGTTACGGGATTTCGTGGATCTCACCGGAGTAGTCGTCGGAGTTGAGGAAGAAGATCGGATCCGATGTTGCGGTTGATCCTAGAGGAAAGGAGATCACGGGATGGTGGAGAGGAGATCATATAAACCTCAGGAGAGGTCGAGGGCGCGGCGGCGGCACTTGGCGGCAGCGGTGGTGCTGCACTGCTGCTGCTGCGGAGAGGAGAGGAGAGGAGAGGAGAGGTGTTGGTTTGATGTGTTGGAGGGGGGTGCTTGGGTATTTATATTGGGAGGGGAGGGTTTTGCTTGGGGTAGGGGCCAAGAAATAGACTAGGATTAGGAAACAAAAGGGAAAAGATCTAGAAACAAATCGGAATAAACGGAAGTAGGACAAAAGTCCTACTAGGAAAAGGAAAAGGAGCGGCGGCTCCCTGGTGCGCGCGATGGCCTTGGCCTTGGCCTTGGGCGGCCGGCCGCTGGCTTGGCCTTGGGCCTTGGCCCTTGGGCCGGCGGGGCACAGCGAATTTTTTTTTTGACAGAGACAACAAAACAAAAATAATAAAACCAAATAAAAATTTTATATAGGCATATAATATATCAAAATTTTCAGAAAAAGATTTTCTACAACATGAACTATTTTTCAAGTTCAAATAAAATCCTCAAAAATTTACAAAACTCAAATAGTGTTGCTGTTGCAATAAAACCCAACAAAAATCATTTTTAAAATACCAACATTATTTCAGTTTTATTTTCTCCTAATTTTCCATTGAAGGGAGTCATTTTACCCTAATTTCCATTTATTTATCTTTAGGAGAAAATAATTTGAACAAAATCCAAATAATTCCAAATTTGAAAGGGAGTTTCAAAATACTTTCAAATGACTTTCAATTTGCTTCTTTTTAACTTCCAACTCATATTTCATATAATTGAAGAAGTCATCTTCTCTCATGAAAATCATTGAGTTGCATAAAGCTTTGAATTTGAAATCTTTTCAAATGAAATTCAAATATTTTCAAAACCCTTTTTATTTCAAATGGAAGAAGTCATGTCATCTTCACTCTAGGGTTTTGTGTTGGAATGAAATTGAGTTCATTGAGATCCAAAAAGGGCAAAGGGGAAAGTTTGGGAAAGTCATTTCATTCCCTCTCATTCAACTTTCAAAAGTTTCAAATTCCACTCAATTTCACTCAATCAATCAAACAAACAATCAGACAACAAGCATAGCTATTTATTTAATATGACATTCCAAAATTTAGAATTTTGGGATGTTATAGTTCAGCGGTAGCATTATAAGATGATCTCTCACTAAATTTCAAGGTACAAGTGTTCTCCCTGAGTATGCACCTTTGCTACAACTCGTCGTGCCGAGACACCACATGATGATCGGGTGTGATAAGCTCTACATTCACATACAATGGGTGCAAGCCAGTTTTGCACACGCAGAATACTCGGGTTAAACTTGACGAGCCTAGCATATGCAGATGTGGCCTCGGAACACTGAGACCGAAAGGTCGAGCGTGAATCATATAGTAGATATGATCAACATAGTGATGTTCACCATTGAAAACTACTCCATCTCACGTGATGATCGGATATGGTTTAGTTGATTTGGATCACGTGATCACTTAGATGATTAGAGGGATGTCTATCTAAGTGGGAGTTCAAGTAATATGATTAATTGAACTTTAATTTATCATGAACTTAGTACCGATAGTATTTTGCATGTCTATGTTGTTGTAGATCAATGGCCCATGCTCTTTACGTTGAATTTTAATGCGTTCCTAAAGAAGGCTAAGTTTAAAGATGATGGTAGCAACTACACGGACTGGGTCCGTAATTTGAGGATTATCCTCATTGCTGCACGTAAGAATTATGTCCCGAAAGCACCGCTAGGTGCAAGAACCGCCGCAGAGCAAAGCAGGATGTTGTGAATGCCGATGAGCAAAGCTGATGACTACTCGATAGTTCAGTGTGCCATGCTTTACGGCTTAGAACCGGGACTTCAACGACGTTTTGAACGTCATGGAGCATATGAGATGTTCCAGCAATTGAAGTCAATATTTCAAGAAAATGCCCGGATTCAGAGATATGAAGTCTCCAATAAGTTCTACAGCTGTAAAATGGAGGAGAATAGTTCTGTCAGTGAACATATACTCAAAATGTTTGGGTACCATAATCAGTTGACTCAGCTGGGAGTAAATCTTCTAGTTGATAGTGTCATTGACAGAGTTCTTCAATCACTGCCACCAAGCTACAAAAGCTTCGTGATGAACTATAATATGCAAGGGATGGATAAGACAATTCCCGAGCTCTTCGCAATGCTAATGGCTGCGGAGGTAGAAATCAAGAAGGAGCATCAAGTGTTGATGGTCAACAAGACCACCAGTTTCAAGAAGAAGGGTAAAGGAAGAAGTGGAACTTCAAGAAGAACGGCAAGCAAATTGTTGCTCAAGTGAAGAAGCCCAAGTCTGGACCTAAGCCTGAGACTGAATGCTTCTACTGCAAAGGGACTGGTCACTGGAAGCGGAAATGCCCCAAGTATTTGGCGGATAAGAAGGATGTCAAAGTGAACAAAGGTATATGTGATATACATATTATTGATGTGTACCTTACTAATGCTCGCAGTAGTGCCTGGGTATTTGATACTGGTTCTGTTGCAATCAGCATTTGTGGTCCTTCTAGCAAAATGAATATCAAAAGACTGAAAAATGGATTACTATGTGATTCCATCTTACCAGCCATAGACTCACCAACTCTTCGGTCATTTTCACAAATATAATGATCTCAAGTTCTATTGTTTGGCAAACATGAGAAACATAACATAAGTAATGCAAGTCATTTGATGTTGGATGAACAAACGATGCTCTGATAGAAACGTGCCAACTTCTTCAGAAATTGAAGATGCATAAATGCCGCTCGTGGCAACGCACGGGCATTTTACTAGTTTGATTAGGTGAGGAGTTGCCGTCCCAGATGACCAGCTTCGATAGGTACACATATATAGTGGAAAATATTTACAGTTAAATTAGTTCTACAAGACTACAACCAATACAGGAACAACTCCATGACCTCTACACCCTGATGACCCTCCCTCAGTTATTAGATGAGTGTGTGCTTATCAATGAAAGTATTATTTGTCATATGCATAAAACCTTAACCATGGTGTTTGATCTGCCACACTCTAAATCCACACCTGTAATGGTACCGATCTAGATCTGGGGAGTAGGTAGAGGAGAAGGGAAGGGAGGAGGAGGCTGGTGGAGAAGAACAACTTCTCACGATAAGATTCGATACAATAATTCTCGATGCCTCCTTTGGGCGCAGCCAACACCTACTAGTAATCCACCACACGCACGCCGCAGGCATGCAGGCCCACTTGTCATCTACTCGTCAGGTCCAGTTGTACGCGGCTTTCCTTCCTCTTGCTGGCCACCTTCACTGAAGAGCAGGCCTGCTTGCTCGCCTCATGGTTACCGTATACTGCCTCCCAATGGTTGCACCCAATAACCAAAAGCTCCGTGGAGTCCGCATGAGTGAGTAATGACCACGCACGGATCCAAATCTGTAGCTCTGTAGATAACCTGCAAAAAATTTAGTGAAGTTTGCCCCATTAAAGATTAAATCATTCCTAGTGTTCCATATAGCCCAAAATAATGCACATATTCCTATCTGAATATGTTTCTCTATATATACGTCCACCCCATTAAGCCACGTCCCAAATAACGTGTTTATACTAGTTGGTGGATGAACGTTAAAGGCTATATGAATAGAGCGCCATAACAATTTTGCAAGTGGACACTCGAGAAAGAGGTGTTTAACTGCTTCGTTTTGATCACAAAAACGACATCTGGGATTACCGACCCAACTTTTTTTCACCAAATTGTCTTTTTAGTATGACTCCTTTGTGAACGAACCACATGAATATTTTATTTCGATGTGGAACTTAATATTTCATATATGCAATGACCTAGACAATGACCCAGAATCAATTAAGTCGAGAAACATAGATTTCACCGAAACGATCCATTCGTAGCTAACTTTCGATGAATCAAATCAACACGGTGCGATAGTTGAACATCCATCAACCTGCGGACCAGGTGCAACCAAGCGTTGCCCAACATTCCCCCACTAGGGATCTCCTAAATTGGATATTGCGATACCGAATGTAATATTGCGGCGACATAATCCTCCTTACGCTGCACAATATTATATTATGAAGGATATTGCAAAGCCAAGGGTGTCTCCCCTAGCCATGTATCCTCCTAGAATCTAGTAGTGGTACCATTACCTACTATGAACTTCACCCGCTGGAAGAAGGTTACCTTTGTTCGCATTAATGCCTTCCGAAAAGGCGATTCCGTAGGCCTAGCGGTAACCTGGGCCAAAGTCTTAGAGCGTAGGTACTTATTTCGCAGGATTTGTACCCACATAGCTTCGCTCTCAACGGATAACCTGTATAGCCATTTGCTAAACAAGCATCTATTCTTTACTTCTAAATTCTCGATTCCTAACCCACCTTTGTCCTTTGGTCGGCAAATAATATCTAGTGTATTTCCTCTTGGCCTCATCAGATTGTAAAAGAAACGTGATCGATAGAAGTCTAGTCTTTTCCGCATTCTCTACCGGTAATTCAAAGAAGGATAAAAGGAACATCGGCAGGCTCGTCAAAACCAAATTTATCAAAACCAGTCAACCTCAGAAGACATTAGCCTGCCATACCAGCAGCTTAGTCTTTTTTCAAATCTATCTTCTATACATTTTCATTACTTGTTCGTTAATCGCCTATGAAAAATTGGGATTTCTAGATAACTAAACGGTAGGGATCCCATTTCACATTTGAACAATTGTTTGTAATCTTCTTGTTCCGCTTTCGCTTTCCCAAAGCAAAACAATTCACTTTTGTTAAAGTTAATTTTTAGTCCAGACAATTTCTCAAAAAGGCATAACACAAGCTTCATATTCCTAGCTTGGGCGAGATCGTGTTCCATGAAAATAATAGTGTCATCCGGGTATTGTAGAATGGAGACACCCCCTTCAACATGTTAGGGGACAAGTCCTCCAACTTGGCCAATCTCTTTAGCCCGACCAATAAGGACTGCCAACATATATGCTACTATGTTGAACAGCACGGAGACATGGAGTCCTCCTGTCTTAACCCCTTACGTGTCCGGAAATAATGCCCTATGTCATCATTTACTTTTATTCCAGCACTCGCTTTCTACGTATGAATGAGTCCACCTGAGACCTCCAAGACTCATTGAACCCCTTCATACGCAAGGCTTGCTGGAGGTAGGGCCATTTGACCTTATCATATGCTTTCTCAAAATCCAGTTTGAAGATTACACCATCTAATTTCTTCGTATGGATTACATCGAGAGTTTCATGGAGGACAACAACCCCTTCTAGGATGTGTCGCCGGCATGAAAGCAGTTTGGGTTGGTTGGACTACAGAATGGGCTATTTGCGCCAACCTATTCGTGCCAACCTTGGTGAAAATGTTAAAACTTACATTGAGAAGGCAGATTGACCTGAATTGCTCAATGCGAACAGCCTCCACCTTCTTTGGCAACAGCGTTATTGTTCCAAAATTTAGGTGAAATAGCTATAAGTGACCTTCGAACAAGTCATGGAACAAAGGCATAAGATCTACCTTTATGATATGCCAACATCTCTTATAAAATTCCGCCGGGAACCCATCCAGTCCAAGGGCCTTATGTCGGTGTACTAGAGTAGGGGTACCCCTAGTATCCCGAACTCGTGCACGGGCAGTTGCAGCACCCCGCGGCAAGGCTTGCCTGGTGACCGCCAAGGTCCTCCATGGTTCCTTTGGAGCCATTCAAGAACAAAGTATTTAAGCCAAGGAGACAAGGCCCCGGCAAGAGGAGCTTGCCGGGAAGGCCACTCAAGGCACAAAGAAGACAAGACCCGGCAAGAGGAGCTTGCGGGAAGGCCCGGAGGCGACAAGCTTAGGACGCGACAAGGATTCAGCCGGCAAAGGCGCTTGCGGCGGCAGCAACCACTCTTCATCTCCGCTCCAGCTCATCCACCAGCGGTCGCCATGGGACCATTCGGTAGCGTGTCAAGAAGGTTGTGACCAGCGGAGCGGTGGCCGACAAGATTGCCATCGTGGCAAGCGGTGGCGCCCCTGACGGTCCCTGTTGCACTGTTTAGGCGACATGGACGGGCATTTAATGCTTTTGTCCCCTGCCGTCAGGGTTAGGTAGAATACACTGTACAAGTAGCTGTACCAACCGCAACTCATTTTCCCTTATTGCCCTTGTCTACGTTGCCACCTGTTGGTGACCCTTGAGCATATAAAAGGAGGCCCATGCATAGCGTGGGGGGTTCGGTTCCTTCGAAACCAGAGAACACTCACGCTAGGTCTTGTAGCTCTCATCGCTCTCTAGCAAGAACACAATACAATCAGACAAGCAGCAGTAGGAGTATTATCTCTCCGGAGAGCTTCGAAGCTGGGTAAACTGCTCGTGTGCTTCGCCTCGATCTGCTCTTCGTGCGACCTCCGCCCCCCACCGAACCGAAGGGGCTCGGTCCGCCGTCCCATAGGTGTTCGTGGGTCCGATCAGCTTCCCGACATCTTTGGCGCGCCAGTAGAAGCGCCGAGGCTGTGTGAACCTGATCCGGCGTTCACACGAGCAACATCTTCATCATCTTCATCAACATGCCACCGAAGAAGAAGGCTTCGGCAGTGAGCCGTCCACGTCAATCCCGCCACCACCGGAGCAAATGGGTGGTGGGGTAGGCACCGGCGGAAGAACGGGCGTCGGCGAGGGAGCTCATGATGCTGCCAAGTCCAAGGACAAGGCCGCGCAGACCTCGGCGTCCGTACACGCACCGCGCCCATCTCAGGAGGCGCGGGACCGACAGCGTCATGGTATTCACAATACCATACGTTCGTTGGATCAAGATCGGGCTGGAGGATCTCGAGGCCCTCAAGACCAGCGTGCACGTCAACATGCTGGCACCAGCGAGGTACGGTCGCCTGGACGGGATGCTGCTCCTTCTAACATAGTTAGAAGTCTGAGCATATCCCGCTCCTCGCACTGTTCACCACTTCCACCCACCACTCCAGAAGATGCTTTGGCGAGAGCTCAACTGCTCCTAGACTACCCTCCAACAGCCGACAAAAGTCGACGAATGGAGGGCCACCATCCGTAGTCTCATCGGCTTTGCCAACGGGCGACACTCCGCTGCAATGATCGGACCCACGAACACCTATGGGACCGGGCGGACCGAGCCCTTTCGGTTCGGTGGGGGCAGAGGTCGACGAAGAGCAGATCGAGGCGGCTAACACGAGCAGTTTACCCAGCTTCGGAGCTCTCCGGAGAGATAATACTCCTACTGCTGCTTGTCTGATTGTATTGTGTTCTTGCTAGAGAGTGATGAGAGCTACAAGACCTAGCGTGAGTGTTCTCTGGTTTCGAAGGAACCGAACCCCCTCTACGTTGCGCATGGGCCTCCTTTTATATGCTCAAGTGGTCACCAACAGGTGGCAACGTAGACAAGGGCAAAAAGGGAAAATGAGTTGCGGTTGGTACAGCTACTTGTACAGTGTATTTTACCTAACCCTGACGGCAGGGGACAAAAGCATTAAATGCCCGGCCCATGTCGCCTAAACAAAGGCAACAGAGGACCGTCAGGGCGCCACCGCTGCCACGATGGCAATCTTGTCGGCCACATCACAAGGCCTCGCTGGTCAAGACAGCTCTTGACACGCTGCTACCGAATGGTCCCATGGCGACACGTTGGTGGATGAGCTGGAGCGGAGATGAAGAGTGGTTGCTCGCCGCTGCAAGCGCCTTTGCTGCTGAATCCTTGTCGCGTCCGGAAGCTTGTCACTCTCTGGCCTTCCCAAAGAAGCTCCTCTTGCCGGGTCTTGTCTTCTGGTGCCTTGAGTGGCCTTCCCGGCAAGCTCCTCTTGCCGGGGCCTTATCTCCTTGGCTTAAATACTTTGTTCTTGAATGGCTCCAAAGGAACCACGGAGGACCTTGGCGGTGACCAGGCAAGCCTTGCCGCTGGTGTGCAAGAATCGCCTGCACGAGTTCGGGATACTAGGGTACCCCTACTCTAGTACACCGACAGGAGCCCCCGGGCCTGGGCCACACACGGTGCCGAGCGCTGTTGGGCCAGGCCCAAAACAGTGCACGGGCACGCGCGGCCTAGATCACGCCGTAACTTGCTCCGGACCCACCACGTCCCCCACGAACAGCACGCGTCGAACGTGGCGTCGTGGGAGAGATCGTGGGGGGTTTCTTTATTTGGAAAAGCGGAACGTCTGCCCCCTCTCCCTCCTTATAAACAGGGGAAACAGGGGCAGGTCGCCCACCTCGCCATTTGCTGTCTAATCTCTAAAACCACCGCCGCTCCCCCCTTCTTCTCTAGTCTGAAGAGAGCAGCGCTCCGCCCCCCATCGCCACCAGCGCCATCAACGTCGTCGGTCTCCTCCACCGCCTCCGCCATGGCTCCGAAAGCCGATAAGGGGAAGGGCGTGAAGTCGGCCGAGGCGCAGCGGCTCGCGGCGCTGCGAAAGGAGTGGGCCGTCTCCCCCCCCCCCCCCCAGCTCGCCGCAAGGGAGCTGAGGGAAAACTACTACATGTTCTAGTCGACGGAGACGCGGGCGCATCCGCGCACGAAGGTACTCCCAGCCGCTGCTTCGGAACTAGCCCCAACTGGGTACCCTTTCTTCGCACTGTTCTTCTATTATGGCTCTGCCCGCCCTTCTCTGAATTTTTCTGCGATATCATGAACACCTACGGGCTTCGCCTCCTTGATTTCACCCCCAATGTTGTCCTGACCATGGCAGTTTTCGCACACCTTTGCGAAAACTTTGTCGGAGTCCACCCAAACGTAGCCCTCTTCCGCCACTTCTTCATGCCCCGAGTTGAGAGAGGAGAGCCACTTCCCGGAGGGATTGCTTGGATCTCAAGGATCGGCAAGAAAGAAGCCTATCTGGAAGGAGAGCTCCGTAGCAAGTGGGAGGAGTGGAGGGCGGCGGTGTTGGATCATTGAGGAGAACCCGCAGCCCTTCACTGCTCAGCGCTAAACCCCAATAGTGCGCGGCAACGATTGGAGCAACTTGGCGCCGTAAGATGCTAGGTTGAAGATTGCCGTGACCCGGATCTTGCGCCTCAGGCTTGCCGGACTCACCGTAGGCGCAGTTGGCGCAGATTTCCTTCGCCGCCAGACGCTTCTTGCAGGAGAGGAGAAGAACTGCTAGGGAGTTCCAAAAAGCGGCGGACATCAAGAGGCAGCGCCCGGGCCTCAACTTCAATTTCACCGTCTTGGAGTTGGATGAGATGCTCCTGGAGCTGTTCAAGCACGACCCCGATCACCCGAATGGTTTAGGGTTGCCGAGGAGTCGTCCCATTGTGCAACAACTCTTCGCCGACCGCATCCGTGCAATGATGCCGCCAGCGATTTGCATGGGATTGTTCCAACCTGGCAAGAGCCTTCAGACGACAAGCAGCGGCAGTTCTTCGACAGCTTGGAAGAAGTGCCGATCCGCCCGACGAAAGCGTAAGAGCCTCACCCGCGACACCACCGACGACGAGATGCAGCGCCATCGCCACCAGGCTGGAGGAGGCGGCAGCAGCTGCTGCCGCTGGCGAATTCGGGTTCACCGTGGAGGAGGCAGAGGCAGCAGAGGCGGCAAGCCTTGTCGAGCGAAGGGAGTTCGCCGGTGAGGAAGAGCTTGCCGAACCCGAAGCCGAGTCGAGCGAACCCGCCGAGGGCGCTTCCTCCCCACCATCTAGCAGCTTGCCGCAAACGGAGCCCCCGGCTCCACCAAGAAGGCGTCTCCGCAAGGCTGGAGACCAGACGGGGCGGCAGACGGGCCAACAGCCGCAGCGCCGCGCGACGCGCTCTACCGCGGCAAGCACTATTGCCGCGGGAGCACCCCACACCGCTGCAACAACTGGGGCGGGATCCTCCCAGGCCACCGCTGCCACCCCCGCCAAGCGGTCACGGGAACCTACTCCTCCACCTCGTCGCACCGGAGGCGAGCCGAAATTTGATCTCTCCGCGCTCAGCTCCGACGAGGAAGAAGAAGAGTAAGCTTCTATATTGTGCTTGTATTTCTTCAATTTTGTTGCTTCGTCTTGTATCTGATTTGCTTCATTCTGAACTCTTTCCTTTTCGTGACGCTTGGCCCAGAGCGTCGAAGAGAGCCAAGACCCCGGTGGTTGTCATCGAGGATGATCCCCCCGTGGCAACAGGAGGCGCGTCTGAGACCCCCTTGCCGGACCCGGCAACCCTTCCTCAAAGCAGCCCCCAGCACAGCCCCCAGCATAAGTATATGGTTTACTTCTTACTGTTAGGCGTGCATGGGTGCTCCTTCTTTGCTGATATCTGACTGTTGGTTTGTGTAGGAGCAGAGCAGCCTCACCAGGAGTGCCCGGAAGCCGCTCCCGAAATGCTATCTGCTTCTACTACACCGCCAAGGGAGGATTCCCCGGCAAGGGAGCGTTCTCCGGCAAGGGAGACTTCTCCGGCAAGGGACGACACCAGTGATCCTCCGGTGGTCGAGACCATGGCTGCAGATCCCATCGCAGGTAATCCTCTTGCCTGAAAATTTCCCTTAGGTTCTTTTTCTTCTGTTTTTCTGCCGCCGGCTTTTCTTTGCCGGAGCAGTCTCCTCACTATCAGATCCTGCTTCAACATTCTCTCCTGGGAGTCTCCTCCCTTCCTCAGCACGTGCACACTTGTCGGCCAGGGCATACAGCTCACTGACGTCCTTGACTTTGCACATCGCCATCTCCTCCCTCATCCTGCGGTTCCGCACGTTCTGATGGAACGCACATTACCGCGGCAGGGTGGACATCTGGGATGTTGTAGTGTACACAGCTGAATCTCTGAATGAACTTGCGCAGGGACTCCCGTTCCTTCTGGGCGAGCAGATGAAGGTCGCTCTCTTGGCCATGAGGCTTGTGGCCGCCTGTGAAGGCGCCGACAAACTGATGGCATAGATCTGCCCAAGAGGATATGGATCCGTCTGGCAAGTGCATGAGCCAAGATCTGACATTGGGCTTGAGTACCAGCGGGAAGTAGTTGGCGAGGATCTTGTCGTCTCGCCCCCTCGCAGCTTGCACCGCGATGGTGTAGATGCGAGGAACTTCGACGGATGCGCCCTGCCATCGCATTTCTCCGCACGCGTCGCTTGAAATTCTTCTTGCTGGGCCATCGGACTTGCCGCTGCTCACGAGTGAATGCAGGGCAACCTCATCACAGACGGCAAGTCGCCTGGTTCTTCGGGCGCATGCATATCGACAGAGGCCCAGCGCGCTGGTCGGATTGACGTTGCGCTTCTCTTGGCGCCGGCGAAGTTCGAGCGTCTTCTTGTTGTCGTCAGGAAGAACTTGGCGCTGATCGCGGCGAGCTCGTGGATCCGGCGACGGTGGAGTCGCTGTCGAGGTGGATCCGACGAGTTGGCGATCTTGGCCTTCGGGGTGGAGAGTGCATGGTGGTTGCACCCCCACAGGTTTCGTCGTCATCGGCTCGTGCCTTGTCGTCTTGCCGCGGCACCTTATTTAATTTCATTTGTGATATTGCGTCAAATTCTTAGTGAAAGGAGCAGACAACACCTCATTCTCGTCTAAGTCGAGCTGAGGTATATCTCTTGATCGTGCTCTCATCTAGAGACACAAAATTTTCTTCGGGTGCCCCAAAAAGCTTCTTATAATAATTGGAGATGTACAATTTTAGATTCTCATACCCTACAACTATACCCTCATCTTTTTCGAGTTGTAATATTTTATTCCTCTTATGCTTCCCATTAGCTATCATGTGGAAGAATTGGGTATTATCTTACTCCATAGCTAATAATAATGGAACATTTTTTTTGCTATCACTGTAAAACAAAAGGGAAAACTACTACATCTTTCTTTTCTTGTGATGTTGATGGTGGAAGTGAACGTGTCAAAGTATGTTTATCCATGATATATGCTCACATATTATCCTCAGATGCCACACGCCAACTGCCCTCCACCGTATCTAGTCGAATCATGAACAAACGAAATCTGGTTTGGTTTGCAGTTGTGTGGTTGACAATCAAATCTTATGAAGTGTGCAACATTTGCACGGAATGACCTAGCATGATCTGCATCTCGTTTCAGTTACCTCTAAAATCTCAGCTTGTCTAGACACGGCAAAAACTCAGCATAAAATGTGTACCACCGCATGGGCATCAGAACCAACGGGAGAAGAATGAATACTTAGTAGTGTAGACGTATATAACAAGGCTTGTATAGTGGTGGCTGGTGAGCAATGGCCAAACCTTTAATTTAGTCAAGTAAAGCACACGGTAAGTGTGATGCCTCTGAATAGTGTAACTCATGAGGGGTAATAATACAAGCATGACCAAGGTGTCGACCATTATGTTATTTAATGACCATAATGCAAGAAGGGCATGAAGGAAGTCATACGTATGATATACCACTTGAGCAATCGAGGATACCACAACCCTAGAATAATCTGGATTAGTAAGTCCATAAATTCACTTGAAATCCCTAAGTCAACACTAGTGTCTCAGCTAATACAGAAGCATATGCTTTCTTTGTAAGTGTAAAAGGAAACAACTGATGAAGATGATTAAGAGAAGGAACTAAAGTAGATGGAGGTATGACCGATGAGCTGAAGACTACGAAACCTTCAGTTCAGCCAAAAAAGCACTGCTTGTCTGCCATTGACATGCATCATCCAAACAATATGTACATGATGAGAACAAATTGTGGCACGCACATCTGGTCCGTGCAGTGAAGCTAATCCTCACTAGTGAGAGAGAATTTAATCTGAATAAAATTCTTCATGATCGAAGTAAGGTTAGCCATGAGCTCGCAAAGTTTTCAAACTTTTTTTCTCCCCAGATCGTGTGCATGATCAATCTATTGACTGTGCTACACAATCTATTCTTATTCAAGGGATGCACTAAAGAAATCTGAAGTTAACTGACTTTTTGCTCATCATTTTCTTGTTCTTGAGTACAAAGGTTGAACAGGCGCGATTCAGATATAGTGTGTACAGTTATGTCTTCTTAGCTATTTATCTAAAGTTAAAAGGCTAGCTTAAACCTTGTTTTTTTATGAATCTTCTACATGTTGATTTATACGAAAAGCTTTGAATTAACTAGTTCATTTGCATTTGTTCTTACTTCTCTTAGCTGCGTCTCAGACGTAATCTAATTACAAAAAGTGTGGTGTTTCACTTATCTAGTCAACATGAGGAAATATAACCCTGAAAGCACATATGTTGTGAACTATCTTTAGTTCCACTTATCTAGTCAATACGGAGGAAATATAACTGCCGCATGATTCACAACTTTTCAATAGTAAAAGAAGAGCAGCAAACTGGCATGGTTTTATGGTTCCTCTTATTTGTAGCAGTGTGTTTTACCAAAAAATTTAAGTGTGCGCCAATTGGGTGAAGACCTGATTGGTGCACATCTCTCGCAGTTTATTCTAAAATCTCAGCTCGTCGGCAACAAACAACAAAATTTTAGCAAAGAATGTGGCACCTCATGACTTCTCACGCGAACTGACACAACAACATTTCAAATGGTTCAGAGCTATATTTAACAAGGCAGAGTGAACGATAGCCAGAACTTCAGTTAATGAAGTATACCGCATGGTATGTGTGATGCTGCAGAACTGTGTGACTCTTGACTCATGAGGAGTAACAATAACAAGCATTACCAATTGACCATAAATCCATAAAGCAACAAGGGCATGAATGAAGTCGTCATATGTCAAATTGCATGGCGCTACTTGTGTGAGAACTAAGGCAACATCAATCTGAATAATCAAGATTAGCAAGTCCAAATTTCCAATTAATTAATCTCCCTGGTATCAAAGTACAACAACATATGGCATACAAGCGAGAGGGTTGAATGTAAGAATGATCTCATGAAAATTGGTCCGAGTCGATGGCACTGGACAATACTTGGGAGGACCTCATCGACCTGAAGACTCGTTTTCCTTATGCACCGGCTTAGGGTCAAGCGCTTTCTCAAGAAAGCTACCAACAACCACAAAAGTAACTAAAAGTATATTATTTTCCAAGAACATCTCTAGACCTTGCTCGTGGATATATTTAATTCCACTTTTGGGGCCATGTGTTTGTTCATGTTGCACACTCTCACAAGCTCTTCAAGTTTTCAAAACAAAGAGATTGCTACGCTTACATCTAGATACATAAAGCCCAAAGTGGTTTATGCAGGCTGGTCTCATTTTACTGCTGGAAGCCATGAATGTGCAACAGTTTGCAAGAAAATGATAAATGCTAGCTCAAAATTTGCACAATAACATCACCCCAACATCACCCATAAAGCCACACTCCTAAACTTTCTCCATGGGTGCTCACTTTGCCACAAAATCCAAGCTGCCTCTTTTTCCCTAACCATAGAAGAGTGTTTGTTCATTACGACACCCAGCTGCCATACACCAGGGGTTACAGCTTGCTATGCTGCATTTAGATATATGATGCCCTTGCACTAGCTGGTGTACATCTGCTCTCATTAACGCCAGTGTGTTTTATGTTCGAACTTTGAAGTGCGCACAAATGAAGCAGAGGGTAGAAGGTGTATCGACATCTCCTTGCAGTTTCTTCCAAAATCTCAGCTCACCGATGAGACACAACAAAAGTTCAGCAAACAATGTAGCACCTCCTGACCTGATAACCCATTTAAAGGAAAGCGAATATAAGCACAGCAAACGGATCGTATATAACAAGGAAGAGTGAGCAATGGCTAAAACAATCACACAACAAGCATGATGCTTCGGAATTGTGTGACTCGTGTCTCATGTGGTGTAACAGTAACAAGCATGACCAATGGACCATAATGCAACAATGGCATGAAGTCGTCATATGTGAAATTGCAGCGCTTAGTTGTGCAAGCACCAAGGCTACAACAATTGGAATAGTCAAGATAAGCAAGTCCAAGAATTCAGTTAATTGTACTCCCTAACATCAAAGTTGTTTCTCAATCAAGTTCGGTTATCTCCGAGACAAACTAAAGGCCTTCAGTTCATCCAAATGATGCACCTATATGAGCACCATAACAACTATTGTGAATATGTAAATTTGTATAAGATGGAATTTTAAGCAACACTATTGGCCCCTGATAACGACGTGCACATGCCATTCCCATCTGGTCTTCATGCGTTCCAAACCATGTGAAGATCTTTGCATGGCTATTGTTCTGGGATCGACTCAACTCCAAAAGCAACCTACTCCACAAGCACATGGTCTTTGACTCACTATGCCCGCGCTGTGGGTTCGATGGCGAAACCTGCTTATTGTTTGGCAATGCAACTCTCAACTGATTGGGTGCATACACGCACGTATATATTTACAGTGAGCAGCCCACGGCCTCGACTATACATGGAAACTAGGAGGCGGGGCTAGGTAGGAAATGATCCTACATATACATGCGATATGCTGCCTATACAAAATATATCCAACAACCCCCCGCAGTCGATACGGCATCTGTGACGCATAGACTGGACCGAAACTCCTCGAATGTAGTCGTCGGTAACCCCTTGATCACAACATCGGCGAACTGCCGAGCAGTGGAAACGTGCAAGACCCGGATGTGGCCGAGAGCCACCTGCTCACGCATCGAAGTGAATGTCGAGCTCGATGTGCTTCGTGGCGATGATGAATGGGGTTGGCGGAGAGGTAGACAGCGGAGACGTTGTCGCGATGAACAACGGTGGCCACGCCAAGATGCAACTCCGGAGAAGCTGCCGTAACCAGGAGCACTTGGCAACGGCATTGGCCACAGCGCGGTACTCAGCCTCGGCACTCGATCTGGACACCGTGGGTTGTCGTTTAGACGCCCACGAGATGAGAGAGGCCCGAGGTAGACGCAGTAGCCGGAGCTGGAGCGACGAGTGTCAGGACAGCCAGCCCAGTCGGCATATGAGAAAGCCAACAGATCAGTGTAAGAGGACGCCTTCAACGTGAGACCCAGGCCATGGTGCCGCAGATGTAACGAAGGATCCGCTTCACCAGGGACCAGTGAGAATCACATGGAGCGTGCATTGAACTGCATATTGCAAGTCGGGCCAAGTGAGCGTCAAGTACTGAAGAGCACCGATGATGGACCTGTAGAAGGCGGCGTCCTGTGCTGGAGTACCCTCAAGAGCGGAGACCTTGGCCCTCGTGTCGATAGGTGTAGGTGCAGGCTTGCGATTAAGCATGTCGACGCCGCCGAGTAACTCCCGGGCATACTGCTGCCGATGAAGAAAGAACCCGTCCGCCGCGCCGCCGTCACTCGATCCCGAGGAAGTAGTGCAAAGGACCGAGGTCCTTCATGGCGAACTCGGTGCCGAGGCGAGCCGTGAGCTGACGAAGAAGCTCCGTCGAGGAAGCGGTCAGGATGATGTCGTCAACGTAGAGCAGCAGATAAGTCATCCCACTAGCGTGCTGGTATACAAACAGAGAGGCATCCGAGCGAGTGGCTTGGAATCCAAGCTACTGAAGGAATGCAACAATATGTTGGTACCAAGCACGAGGGGCCTGCTTGAGCCTATAGAGTGAGCGCGAGAGCAGCCACACATGATTCGGCTGGGTAGCGTCGACGGCCGATGGGCTGCTGATAGTAGACCTGCTCGGCGAGATGGCCATGAAGGAACGTGTTGGAGACATCCATCTGGTGGACGGGCCACGCACGAGAGACCGCCAGCTGCAGGACAGTGCAGATGGTGCCCGGTTTGACAACCGGGGTGAAGGTGTCGGTGAAGTCCACACCGCACGCCGGGCGAAAACCGCGAACAACCCAACGAGCCTTGTAGCACTCAAGGGTCCCGTCAAGTCGGAGTGTTATGACAAAAGACCCACTTACCGGTGATCACGTTAGCGGCGGGCGGCCGAGGCACCAACTGCCAGGTGCCGTTGCGCTGAAGAGCGTCAAACTCCTCCTGCATCGCGGCGAGCCAATGAGGGTCACGAAGAGCCGCTCGAGCCGACGGTGGGAGGGGAGATGGTGCCGAGGTGGAAGCCGCAAGAAGATACTCGTCGGCAGAGTACCACTGACTTGGGCGAAGCACGCCGGTCCGGGCAGGAGTCACCATGCGGGGTGGAGGCAAGTCCGAGGCGGCAGTGGGCGAAGTTGATGAAGAAGATCCCGATGCGGCCGAGCCTGCCGAGGGCGCGGGAGAGTCCAGCGCGGACCTGGGCGACCCGGGCGCTGGAGAAGCCGGCGCGATCGTCACGGCCGATACCACCAGAGAGCCCGGCGCGGTCGTCGTGGGCGAGGCCGCCGGAGAGCCCAGCGGAAGGCGCCGGAGGCACGGGTGGCGAGGAAGGTGCCGACGCGACCGTTGTTGTGGAAGAAGGGGGCGTTGGGGGCCCCGCAACATCGGCCGAAGCAGCGGGGCCAGGCGCCGAGCCCGCAGCCCTTGAGTGGGGCAGGGGGCCGAAGCCAGGAGACGGCCTGAGGTGGGCTTGAGGGCGCGCATGCGTACCAAGGGAGCCCGAAGCCGAGTCGCCAAGAGCCGGTGGTGAAGTCGTCGGCGAGTCGGACGGTGGTACCTACTGAAACGGAAAAACCCTTTCATCAAAGTAAACATGTCTAGAGGTGAAAACACGGTGTGAGATAGGGTCGTAGCAGCGGTAGCCCTTGGTGTTGGGAGGTAGCCCAAGAGGATGCATGCGGGAGAGCGAGGAGCAAGTTTATGAGGGGTGGTAGAGGCGATGCTGGGGTAGCAAAGGCACGCGAAGATGCGAAGGTCGTCATAAGATGGCGGGATCCCGAAAAGCAGGTGGTGCGGTGCAAAGTTGCCGCGAACGCGGCATGGACGAATGTTGATAAGAAGTGAAGCGGTGGCGAGGGCATCGGGCCAGAAATGGGGTGGCACGTTAGCATGGAACAATAGGGTGTGGATGCAATCATTAAGAGTGGTAGGACCTGCTCGCCCGCCCATTTTGTTGCGAGGTATAGGGGCAAATGAGATGAAAAATCTTCCCATGTGTGGCGAGGAGATTGCGAACCGCAAGGTTGTCGAATTCCTTCCCATTGTCGGTTTGGATGGCATGAATGGAGCGACCAAACTGCGTGGTGACATATGAGTAAAAGGCGGTGAGAATAGATAGGACATCAGATTTCCGCCGCAACGGGAAGGTCCACACATAGTGCGAAAAATCATCCAAAATGAAGAGATAGTAAATATAGCCGGTATTACTCGCAACTGGAGAAGTCCACACAACACTATGAAGTAGTTCAAACGGATACGATGCAACCGAAGAGGAAGTGCTAAGGGAAGACGAGTATGTTTGCCTAGACGACACACATGACAAGTGTGATCGTCGGTCTTATTACAAGTGAAAGAAAAACTCCGAAGAATATGACGAAGAGTGGTGTCGTTGGGATGTCCCAAGTGAAGGAAATACGCCCTAGAGGCAATAATAAAGTTGTTATTTATATTTCCTTATATCATGATAAATGTTTATTATTCATGCTGCAATTGTATTAACCAAAAACTTAGTACATGTGTGAATACATAAACAAACAGAGTGTCACTAGTATGCCTCTACTTGACTAGCTCGTTAATCAAAGATGGCTAAGTTTCCTAGCCATAGACATGAGTTGTCATTTGATTAACGGGATCACATCATTAGAGAATGATGTGATTGACAAGACCCATCCGTTAGCTTAGCACGATGATCGTTTAGTTTGTTGCTATTGCTTTCTTCATGACTTATACATGTTCCTATGCCTATGAGATTATGCAACTCCCGAATACCGTAGGAACACTTAGTGTGCTATCAAACATCACAACGAATCGGGTGACTATAAAGATGCTCTACGGGTGTCTCCGATGGTGTTTGTTGAGTTGGCATAGATTGAGATTAGGATTTGTCACTCCGATTGTCGGAGAGGTATCTCTAGGCCCTCTTGGTAATGCACATTGATAACCCACAAGTGTAGGGGATCGCAACAGCTTTCGAGGGTAAAGTATTCAACCCAAATTTATTGATTCGACACAAGGGGAGCCAAAGAATATTCTTGAGTATTAGCAGTTGAGTTGTCAATTCAACCACACCTGGATAACTTAGTATCTGCAGCAAAGTATTTAGTAGCAAAAGTGGTATGATAATAATGGTAACAGTAGCAAAAGTAAAGATAAATGTTTTTGGGTTTTTTGTAGTAGTTATAACAGTAGCAATGGAAAATTAAATAAGCGAAGAACAATATATGAAAAGCTCGTAGGCAATGGATGAGTGATGGATAATTATGCCGGATGCGATTCCTCATGTAATAGCTATAACATAGGGTGACACAGAACTAGCTCCAATTCATCGATGTAATGTAGGCATGTATTCCGTAAATAGTTATACGTGCTTATGGAAAAGAACTTGCATGACATATTTTTCCTCCCCTCCCGTGGCAGCGGGGTCCTAGCGTAAACTAAGGGATATTAAGGCCTCCTTTTAATAGAGAACCGGAACAAAGCATTAGCACATAGAGAATACATGAACTTCTCAAACTACGGTCATCACCAAGAAGTATCCCGATTATTGTCACTTCGGGGTTGTCGGATCATAATACATAATAGGTGACTATAGACTTGCAAAATAGGATCAAGAACACACATATATTCATGAAAACATAATAGGTTCAGATCTGATATCATGGCACTCGGGCCCTTGTGACAAGCATTAAGCATAGCAAAGTCATAGCAACATCAATCTCGAACATAGTGGATACTAGGGATCAAACCCTAACAAAACTAACTTGATTACATGGTAAATCTCATCCAACCCATCACCGTCCAGCAAGCCTCACGATGGAATTACTCACGACGGCGGTGAGCATCATGAAATTGGTGATGCAGGATGGTTGATGATGACGACGGCGATTTAATCCCCCTCTCCGGAGCCCCGAACGGACTCCAGATCAGCCCTCCCGAGAGAGATTAGGGCTTGGCGGCGGCTCCGTGTCGTAAAACGCTATGAAACTTTCTCTCCGATTTTTTTCTCCCTGAACGTGAATATATGGAGTTGGAGTTGAGGTCGGTGGAGGTCTAGGGGGCCCACGAGATAGGGGGCGCACCCTACAGGGGGGGCGCGCCCCCTGTCTCGTGGACAGGCCCTGGGCCCCCTGGTGTATTTCTTTCACCCAATAATTCTTATAAATTCCAAAAAGTGCCTCCGTGGATTTTCAGGACATTCGAGAACTTTTCTTTTCTACCCATAAAACAACATCATGGCAGTTCTGCTTTGAAAACAGCGTCGATCAAGGTTAGTTTCATTCAAATCATGCAAGTTAGAGTCCAATACAAGGGCAAAAGTGTTTGGAAAAGTAGATACGTTGGAGACGTATCAACTCCGCCAAGCTTAAACCTTTGCTTGTCCTCAAGCAATTCAGTTGATAAACTGAAAGTGATAAAGAAAACTTTTACAAACTCTGTTCGCTCTTGTTGTTGTAAACATGAAAAGCCAGCATTCAATTTTCAGCAAATATTATGAGCTAACCATACTCACAATAACACTTAGGTCTCATAATTACTCATATCAATAGCATAATCAGCTAGCGAGCCATAATAATAAAACTCGGATGACAACACTTTCTCAAAATAATCATAACATGATATAACAAAATGGTATCTCGCTAGCCCTTTCTGAGACCGTAAAACATAAATGCAGAGCACCTTTAAAGATCAAGGACTGACTAAACATTGTAATTCATGGTAAAGAGATCCAGTCAAGTCATACCCAACATAAACCAATAGTAATGAATGCAAATGACAGTGTGCTCTCCAAATGGGTGCTTTTTAATAAGAAGGGTGATGACTCAACATAAAAGTAAATAGATAGGCCCTTCATAGAGGGAAGCAGGGATTTGTAGAAGTGCCAGAGCTCGATTTTAAAATAGAGATTGAATAACATTTTGAGCGGCATACTTTTGTTGTCAACGCAACAACTATGAGATGGCTGTATCTTCCATACTACATGCATTATAGGCAGTTCCCAAACAGAATGGTAAAGGTTTATACTCCCCCAACCACCAACAAGCATCGATCCATGGCTTGCTCAAAACAACGAGTGCCTCCAACTAACAACAGCCCTGGGGAGTTTTGTTTCATTATTTTGATTTACTTTGATCTTTTTGGATCATGGGACTGGGCATCCGGTTACCGCCCTTTCTCGTGAATGAGGAGCGGAGTCCATTCCTCTTGAGAATAACCCACCTAGCATGGAAGATATAGGCAGCCCTAGTTGTAACATGAGCTGCTCGAGCATACAAAACAGAATTTCATTTGAAGGTTTGGAGTTTGGCACATACAAATTTACTTGGAACGGCAGGTAAATACCGCATATAGGAAGATATAGTGGACTCATATGGAACAACTTTGGGGTTTATGGAGTTTGGATGCACAAGCAGTATTCCCGCTTAGTACAGGTGAAGGCTAGCAAAAGACTGGAAGCGACCAATCGAGAGAGTGACAACAGTCGTAAACATGCATTAAAATTAATTTACACCGAGTACAAGCATGAGTAGGATATAATCTACCATGAACATAAATATCATGAAGGCTATGTTGATTTGATTCAACTACATGCGTGAACATGTGCCAAGTCGAGTCACTCAATTCATTTAAAGGAGGATACCATCCCATCATACCACATCATATTCATTCTAATAGGATGTTGGCACGCAAGGTAAACCATTATAACTCATAGCTAATCAAGCATGGCACAAGCAACTATAATCTCTAAATGTCATTGCAAATATGTTTACTTCATAATAAGCTGACTCAGAAACGATGAACTCATCATATTTACAAAAACAAGAGAGGTCGAGTTCATACCAGCTTTTCTCATCCCAATAAGTCCATCATATATCGTCATTATTGCCTTTCACTCGCACGACCGAACGATGTGTATAATAATAAGAGTGCACATGCATTGGACTAAGCTGGAATCTGCAAGCATTCAACTCAAAAGAGAAGACAAGTAATATGGGCTCTAAGTTAAATAAACAATCATGCATATGAGAGCCACTAAACATTTTCAATATGGTCTTCTCGACCCCCAAAGGAAAGAAAAGAAAATAAAACTATTTACATGGGAAAGCTCCCAACAAGTAAGAAGAAGAACTAGCAATCTTTTTGGGTTTTCATTTTAATTTCTATTACAAGCATGGAAATTAAACTAACTAATTTTTTTGGTTTTTCTTAAGGTTTATCAAACACACAAGAAGAAAACTAGAAAAGAAATTTAAATTAGCATGGATAATATAATGAAAGAGTATGAGCACCGACGACTAATGTGTGAACATGAATGTAAAGTCGGTGAGAAATACGATTCCCCCAAGCTTAGGCTTTTGGCCTAAGTTGGTCTAGTACCAAGGACCGCCGCTACTCTCCCCGGTGTACTGGGAGGTGTAATCAGGATAGCACTGGCTGGTCATCTCCGGATCCCACTGGACAGATGATGCACGATAAGGGTCCAGTTCAGGCCCCGGCTCAGGTTCAGGTTCTGGAGTAAAAGCTTGAGCTCGATGATTGTCTACCGCTTCCGGTGTGACAAAAAAAAATTCTGCAAGCAAATCAAACAACAGAGGCGCAGGCAAAATAACAATCACAATGTGCTTCTTATTAAATCTAAGTTTATACAAGAGCATCTTATCTTCATTATCAACAATAAACTTGTGTGCTACCATGCTCTTGTAATCTAAAATGTGAGGAGGCAATTTTATCTCCTCCTTCTCATGGTGCCTAATGGGTATCTAAAAATGTTTAGCAAGACGTGCAGCATAGATACCTCCAAATATGGGCCCTTTGTACACAATTCAGGGCTAGCCGTTTAGCAACGACGGCACCCATACTAAAAGTATTGTCTCCAAGCAAAGCATGTTGTAGAATGATAATATCAGGAATGCTCAAGTTTCCACTATTCCCACGACCAATCAAGCATCTACTAGCATATATGGCAAAGTAGCGTAAAACAGGAAAGTGTATGCTAGAGACTTTCCTTGGAGCCCTTCTTTGGCTCCTCTATAGCTATAGTATTAACAAAGCCACCCACATCTTCACGATGGGGTTCCTCTAATTCTCCCTCATAAGGTATCCTACACACCGCGCAAAAATTGCGTAAAGACATTTCTTTGAATTCATCATATAAATGAAATGATACTGCAGGTGGTGACTTCTTAGGATAATAATAAAAGTTTTGCACGAAAGTATTGGTGAGTAAGAGATACTGATCGATCCGGTCGTTGATGAAACCGGTGAGGCCTGCAGTCTCGATCAAAGCATAAAAATCTTCATGAATTCCGCTTCTTTCAAGAAATCCTCACACGGCCATCCACACGACTGCATTTCCGCTAAGCGAGGGACATTATACTTGGCTTTTTTCCTTCTCTTTGGCTTGTTTTTCCTGAGAGCTTTGGCTAGAAGAGCCCTTCAAAACCTCCTTAACATTTTCTGAAAATTTCTGAAATTTTAGTAACTTCAAAATAAAAGTGAATAAAACTAAACAAGATTGATAGCAACTACTCCTACAAGTGCCTAGAGCTTATATCATGCATTGGAATTGCTTGGGACCTCAAAAATTTAACATGCAAGCTCAAGAACATGGTCACCTATGCAGCAAAAAAGTGCAATGAATAAAGTACTAGAACAAAAACTAATTGGACCAATGGAGGAGTCACATACCAAGCAACAATCTCCCAAAGCAGTTTTGTGAATGGAGCTTTGAGCAAGGAGATCAAAAATCGCAGCAAAACGAGCTAGAACTCGTGCTTGAGCTGGATGGGGATTTTTTTTGGGTAGAAGATGAAGTGTGTGGGTGCTGGCATAAGTGGAGGGGGCCACCAGGGGCCCACGAGACAGGGGGCGCGCCCTATAGGGGGGCGCCCTCCACTCTCGTGGCCTGGTGCTTGCCCCTCCTGCAGTGTTTTCAGTGCCTAAAATCCTCAAATATTCCAGAAAAAATCATACTAAATTTGCAGGGCATTTGGAGCACTTTTATTTTCGGACTATTTTTAATGCACGGATAATTCAGAAAACAGACGGATAATACTATTTTTGCTTTATTTATTCTAAATATAAGAAAGTAAAAAGAGGGTACAGAAGGTTCTGCCTTCTAGTTTCATCCATCTCGTGATCATCAAGATGAATCCACTAACAAGGTTGATCAAGTCTTGTTAACAAACTCATTCCGAATAGCACGGAACCGGAGAAATTTCGAATAACACTAAGTTACCTCAACGGGATATGAAAATCCCCAACAATAAGAATATCATACTTTTTCTTGACAGTAGGGAGAGGAAATTCAAAACCTCCAATAATAATAGTTGGAACTTTTCCAATAGAATTGATGCTATGAACCTGAGATTGTTTCCTCGGAAAGTGTACCGTATGCTCATTACCATTAACATGAAAAGTGACATTGCCTTTGTTGGAATCAATAACAGCCCCTGCAGTATTAAGAAAAGGTCTACCAAGGATAATAGACATACTATCGTCCTCGGGAATATCAAGAATAACAAAGTCCGTTAAGATAGTGACATTTGCAACTACAACAGGCACATCCTCACAAATACCGACAGGTATAGCAGTTGATTTATCAGCCATTTGCAAAGATATTTCAGTAGGTGTCAACTTATTCAATTCAAGTCTACGATATAAATAGAGAGGCATAACACTAACACCGGCTCCAAGATGACATAAAGCAGTTCTAACACAATTTCTTTTAATAGAGCATGGTATAGTTGGTACACGGATCTCCAAGTTTCTTTGGTATTCCACCCTTAAAAGTGTAATTAACAAGCATGGTGGAAATTTCAGCTTCGGTATCTTTCTTTTATTTGTGATGATATCCTTCATATACTTAGCATAAGGATTTACTTTAAGCATATCAGTTAAGCGCATACGTAAGAAAATAGGTCTAATCATTTCAGCAAAGCGCTCAAAATCCTCATCATCCTTTGACTTGGATGGTTTAGGAGGAAAGGGCATGGGTTTCTGAACCCATGGTTCTCTTTCTTTACCGTGCTTCCTAGCAACAAAATCTCTCTTACCATAACGTTGATTCTTTGATTGTGGGTTATCAAGATCAACAGCAGGTTCAATTTCTACATCATTGTTTTTGCTAGGTTGAGCCTCAACATGAACATTATCATTAACATTATCACTAGGTTCATGTTCATCACCTGATTTAGTTTCAGCATCAGAGATAGAAATATCATTAGGATTCTCAGGTGTGTCTACAGTAGGTTCACTAGAAGCATGCAAAGTCCTATCATTTTTCTTCTTCTTCTTTTTAGAAGAACTAGGTGCCTTTAAATTATTTCTCTGAGAATCTTGCTCGATTCTCTTAGGGTGGCCTTCAGGATACAAAGGTTCCTAAGTCATTCTACCAGTTCTAGTAGCCACTCTAACAACAAAGCCATTTTTATTATTTAATTCATCAAGCAAATCATTTTGAGCTTTAAGTACTTGCTCAGCTTGAGTAGCAACCATAGAAGCATATTTGCTAACGAGTTTGAGTTCATCTTTAACTCTAGCTATATTATCGCCTACCGTCCTATCTCAAAAGCATTATTCTTTAACTCTCTACCAACATAAGCATTAAAACTTTCTTGTCTAGCCATAAAGTCATCGAATTCATCTAAGCATGGGCTATGAAATTTAGTATACGAAATTTCAACTTTATCATATCTATAGAGAGAATTTACCTTTACTACCTGTGTCGGGTTATCAAGACAATGTGGTTCTTCAACAGGCGGTATATTAAGACCATGTATTTCTTCAATAGGAGGTAAATTCTTAACATCTTCAGCTTTAATACCTTTTTCTTTCATTAATTTCTTTGCCTCTTGCATATCTTCAGGACTGAGAAATAAAACACCTCTCTTCTTCGGAGTGGGTTTAGGAATAGGCTCAGGAGTTGGCTCAATTGGTTCAGGAATTGGCTCAGGAACAGTCCAGTTATTTTCATTAGTCAGCATATTACTCAATAATATTTCAGCTTAAATCATTGTTCTTTCCTTGAAAACACAACCAGCACAACTGTCCAAGTAGTCCTTGGAAGCATCGGTTAGTCCATTATAAAAGATATCAAGTATTTCATTTTTCTTGAGAGGATGATCAGGCAAAGCATTAAGTAATCGGAGAAGCCTACCCCAAGCTTGTGGGAGACACTCTTCTTTGATTTGCACAAAATTATATATTTCCATAAGGCAGCTTGTTTCTTATGAGCAGGGAAATATTTAGCAGAGAAGTAATAAATCATATCCTGGGGACTACGCACACAACCAGGAGCAAGAGAATTATACCAAGTCTTAGCATCACCCTTTAATGAGAACGAAAATATCTTAAGGATATAAAAATAGCGAGACTTCTCATCATTAGTAAATAGGGTAGCTATATCATTCAACTTGGTAAGATGTGCCACAACAGTTTCAGATTCAAGGCCATAAAAAGGATCAGATTCAACTAAAGTAATAATCTCAGGATCAACAGAGAATTCATAATCCTTATCAAGAATACGTATAGGTGAAGTAGCAAAAGCAGGGTCAGGTTTCATTCTAGCATTAAGATACTGCTGCTTCCATTTAGCTAATAATTTCTTAAGATCATATCTATCATTGCAAGCAAATATTTCCCTAGCAGCTTCTTCATTCATAACATAACCCTTAGGAAAAATAGGCAATACATAATCATTGGGAGAACCTTCATCATCACTATCATCAATAATAGCATCTTCAATATTTTCATTCCCCCTAACTCTAGCAAGTTGTTCATCAAGAAATTCACCTAATGGCAAAGTAGTATCAAGCACAGAAGTAGTTTCATCATGCATAGCAGAAGTGGCATCATCAATAACATGCGACATATCAGAATTCATAGCAGTAGCAGGTTTAGGTGTCGCAAGCCTACTAATAACGGAAGGAGAATCTAGTGCAGAGCTAGATGGCAGTTCCTTACCTCCCCTCGTAGTTGAGGGCAAAATAGTAGTTCGGTCGTCTTTCAAGTTCTTCATAGTGATCAACATATATAAATCCCAAGTGACTCAGAGAATAGAGATATGCTCCCTAACGGGCGCCAGAAATTAGTGTTGATAACCCACAAGTGTAGGGGAACGCAACAGCTTTCGAGGGTAAAGTATTCAACCCAAATTTATTGATTCGACACAAGGGAGGCAAAGAATATTCTTGAGTATTAGCAGTTGAGTTGTCAATTCAACCACACCTGGATAACTTAGTATCTGCAGCAAAGTATTTAGTAGAAAAAGTGGTATGATAATAATGGTAACAGTAGCAAAAGTAAAGATAAATGTTTCTGGGTTTTTTATAGTAGTTGTAACAGTAGCAACGGAAAAGTAAATAAGCGAAGAACAATATATGAAAAGCTCGTAGGCAACTCACTTTCTTCCATGTTCATCCAGAATATTAATTTCCAAGATAAAATATAACAACTCCTTAAAGCCTTTCAGCATATGACATTTCAACTTTATTGAGTCATGAACTATTACAATCTCTGAGTAATCTATTACATAACTCAACTCATCGAACTCATGAAAATGAAATTGCTTTCTACTACTCTTATTATGCATATCAAAATTCCAACTACTCAACTCCAGCTTTCGTCTTGTTGGGACATTTAGTAGCATAATGTCCTGCTTCCTTGCAGCGAAAACAAAAGGCTTCCGACATGTCTCGGGGCTTCTTTGTGATTACGTAGGCTCCTTGGATTCTTGGCTTCTTTTCCGGACATTTACTAGCGTAATGACCTAAATCCTTGCACCTGTAACAAGTGATATGACTCAAGCCCTTCTCTACGAAAATTGTGTTGTTCTGGGGTTGCCTTCTTTTTCTCTTCCTGGATTTCTCTGTAATGATCAGAGCTTATATTTCCCGAGGATCAAACTTCACTTCTGCTGTCGGGAAATATCCCAGATACTCTTTTCTTTCCTTGGTGCAATACTGCGAAAAATGTCCTTCTTCTCCACATGAATAGCAGGCATTGGAGTAAAATACGTTGAGGCCTTCTCCATCAGGGTCTTCAACACATTCCTTCATCACAGGTTCTTTCATAACTTCTCGGAGGGCTTCTTTCATTCCTTCTTCCTGCTCCTGAATAGTTTGTTGCACCATGGGGTAAACGTGACCGAGTCGGGTAGTGGGTGGCTCCTTCACACAAGAAACAAGTCACCTGACTAGTTGGGCATTCCTCAGCTGGGTGTTTTTCCTCACAATGAGGACATCCATCCTTGTGTTCCTCCTGGGTGTGTCCTATTTCTCCGCAAATCTTGCAAGTACAAGGTTTCTTCTTCGGGTTATCGTAGTGCTTCCGCATAAGACGGGACCTCAAGAGAGTCTTCTTGAATTCTTCCCAAGTCTTTGCTCCATTCCATCCCTGTATAGCTTGATGCATCTGCCACCACCATGTTGCCGCACTTCCTTCAAAAATCTTGAAGAGCGTACGATACTTCATTCTTCCTTGAAACCAAATTGCTCTCGAAGTGATTCTCCATGTTCTGAATCCATCGCTCTGCCTCCGGCTGGGTTTTCGGTCCAGAGAATACCGGTCCCACTTCATTCATCATCTATGGGGTCCAAAAGTTTTGGGATGAGATATGAGAGAGGTGGGGAGGGATATACACACAATACAGACAATAGTTTTTTTTGAAGAAACAAGTTTTACTTTGTGGCTGTCGGAAAACATCAAACAAATGACAGCTCACAAATCGTCGCATCTAACGTAGGGTGTATAACAGGGTTTGGTCCCTAAAGGTCAAATAATTCTTCAGGAACTTCAAATTCTTCAAGTCTTGAGTCTTCAATTGTTGCAGCTGCAATTCTTCCAACGCATGGTGAAATCCTCTTTACTCTGAAATGGCCATCGGTTGTCCGATATCTTTAATTCTTGGAAGCGACTTGATTGATCTTCCGTGTGGTCAAAAGGAAAGGTGTATATTCTAACTATTTGAGGTGAGAGTGTCTATTTGATAAAGTCGAGAAAAGATGAGGAGTAAGAGTCTTTTTGTAAATAAAGTTTTTGAGATATCCTGGCCACGGGGCTTTCCGATTTCTAGGGTCACGTCCTACAGTCAACATGTGCTCTGATACCATTTCTGTGGCGACCCGACCTCAGACGGTCAAGCCTCTGTGTTGCTGTGCCATCCCTGGATCAGTATGCTGGCACACACAGTACATCAATGTATATATCAAAGTGTAATCACATGTATAAATAACGTAAAATGATATATACCTCATAATACTCAGCGGAAACAATCAAACGGGTGTGGAGTCCCATCAACGCCATCGGCAGGTTGAGTGTAGACCGTAACCCTGTATCGTAACTCTTACTCGTCGAGGAAATATCTGCAACATGATACGTTGCAGCCGTGTAGGTCAGTACATTGAATGTACCGGCAAGATCACAATAAGAGAAAACAGATGATAAACTATACTATATGCAGTATGGTTATGTGGCTCTGTATATGAGTTTTGTTTGCGTAAAAGCTGGTTTTATTTACCCTACATCAAAGGAATAAATGAAGTCTGTACTATGGAGTTTTCTAGCATGACATGGTTCCGCCAACCGATGTCTCATAGCCCAAAATCATCATAAGTTGCCCACAATTAAGTTATCAATCTGGTGTTGAGAGTTCCGAGATAGATCCAAGTCCAGATGCTCAAATTGTCCGTAACCGGGGACACGGCTAATCGATTAGGTTTTAACCCTCTGCAGAGGTTTGTACACTTTACCCGCAAGATTCGATCCCTCTTTACGTTCTCGCACTTCAGGTGTTTGAGAACAAGATGACCAAACATGGTCTTCGAAGAGTTCCTCGACCACCGTCCGGTGCTCATTCAATCCTACCGTAGTTCTACATCTGCTAGCACCGTCCCAGCCAGAGTCACAACTAAGGTCAACCAAGCGAGCCCATAGTGACTTGCAGTTGCACGGTAAGCTTCGGGCATGTTGTATTCGTCCGTCTCTTTGAGTCTGGGTGAAGCTTTCCGCAAGATGTCATGGCGCTTCTCCATGCATCCCGGCCAACCACTGGTTTCTCCAGGGTGCCCGTCAACCTTCCTTCACCCAGTAGTGTGTATTGAATTCTTGTCTCGAGTCTTGAAGTCTTGAGGCCTTGAAGATGCAGTCCTTGCAGATTCCATCATGGAGTTGTCGTCATTAACGTAGATCCTCCATTCTCACACCACTCTCGTGCACTGATACCAAACCCCGTCTACTATAGCGTAGCATTAAAATAAAATATCGTCCCGGGCTTGGTAACAGGGTGATGGGTTCCTACCTCATGCATACTACTCAACTACAAGAATTCAATATCACTACTGGAGGGTTTGTTGCGAAGATGACACTAAATGCAATAAAACACATAGGTATGAAAAACATGGTCAAAGTGAACTTACCTGGTATTACTTGATGAAGATAACAACGCTGTCAGAAAATGACTTGGTAGAACTAATCGTCACTCCGTTGAAAATCTATATAGTCAAACATAGCATTCACATAAGCAAACATCCTAGCAAACAATTCTAACACTCATAACAATACTCAATCAAAATAAAAGCGACAAAGAAAACCAAGTCGAAAACCAAAGGAAAAACTTCGAAAGAAAAATTCAAGGAAAAACTAGTGGTGACCAACTCACACAAATCTTAACATAACATCACTAAATTACTCTAATATTTTTTTTCTACAGCAAAGAAAATATAAATCTAATAAAATAACAGAAAATAAATTACTAATTTAATAACTAACAAAAAGAACTAATATAAAACTACTATAACCATCTAGTTAATACTAGAACAAATATAGCAACTAGCAAAACACTAAGACAACTATAACAGCAAATCATTTATTAAAACATTAATAAACTATACTAAATAAATATAACAACTAATGTGTTCACAAATAACAGAAACAAAAGCAATATAACTTGAAGTGGAAAAAGAATTACTTTTAAAACTAATAAAACTATTTTTATCCACTATCACTATGAACTATACAAGCAATTACAAAAACAGTAGCTAAACACTAATAAATAACTACAAAAATTTATCTACTGTAGCTAAACATAAACATATAACAACAAGTGAAAATCTACAAAAGGAATGAACTAAAAATAATTAAAACAATAATTACATAACTAAAACAACTATATTTGGTAAACAGTACTGTTTTTACTAAAAATCTAATTTAAAATACTCCAAAATTACCAAACTAAATCCTACAGCTAAAAAATATCACAAGTGACCAGGAGCAAAAAGAATTAATTAAAACCTATCTTTAAACTCAAGTTATGGCCAAAATACTAATCTGAACAAAATTTATCAAATCCAAATTTAAACTACTCAAATTTGAAATCCAGAGACACTAACAGAAAATTCAGCAAATTTGTGACACATAGCAATTGGAATCACTCAAAAATACTAAAAACTCTAAAAGATATGAATTTTCTAAGATAGCTATTTTCTGAAAAAACAATGAATTACGGGATTTCGTGGATCTCACCGGAGTAGTCGTCGGAGTTGAGGAAGAAGATCGGATCCGATGTTGCGGTTGATCCTAGAGGAAAGGAGATCACGGGATGGTGGAGAGGAGATCATATAAACCTCAGGAGAGGTCGAGTGTGGCGGCGGCACTTGGCGGCAGCGGTGGTGCTGCTGCTTTGCTTCTTGCGGAGAGGAGAGGAGAGGAGAGGAGAGGTGTTGGTTTGTTGTGTTGGTGGGGTGTTCTTGGGTTTTTATATTGGGAGGGGTTGGTTTTGCTTGGGGTAGGGGCCAAGAAATAGACTAGGATTAGGAAACAAAAGGGAAAAGATCTAGAAACAAATCGGAATAAACGGAAGTAGGACAAAAGTCCTACTAGGAAAAGGAAAAGGAGCGGCGGCTCCCTGGTGCGCGCGATGGCCTTGGCCTTGGCCGGCCGGCCGCTGGCTTGGCCTTGGGCCTTGGCCCTTGGCCCGGCGGGGCGCAGCGAATTTTTTTTTTAAGACAGAGACAACAAAACAAAAATAATAAAACCAAATAAAAATTTTATATAGGCATATAATATATCAAAATTTTCAGAAAAAGATTTTCTACAACATGAACTATTTTTCAAGTTCAAATAAAATCCTCAAAAATTTACAAAACTCAAATAGTGTTGCTGTTGCAATAAAACCCAACAAAAATCATTTTTAAAATACCAACATTATTTCAGTTTTATTTTCTCCTAATTTTCCATTGAAGGAGTCATTTTACCCTAATTTCCATTTATTTATCTTTAGGAGAAAATAATTTGAACAAAATCCAAATAATTCCAAATTTGAAAGGGAGTTTCAAAATACTTTCAAATGACTTTCAATTTGCTTCTTTTTAACTTCCAACTCATATTTCATATAATTGAAGAAGTCATCTTCTCTCATGAAAATCATTGAGTTGCATAAAGCTTTGAATTTGAAATCTTTTCAAATGAAATTCAAATATTTTCAAAACCCTTTTTATTTCAAATGGAAGAAGTCATGTCATCTTCACTCTAGGGTTTTGTGTTGGAATGAAATTGAGTTCATTGAGATCCAAAAGGGCAAAGGGAAAGTTTGGGAAAGTCATTTCATTCCCTCTCATTCAACTTTCAAAAGTTTCAAATTCCACTCAATTTCACTCAATCAATCAAACAAACAATCAGACAACAAGCATAGCTATTTATTTAATATGACATTCCAAAATTTAGAATTTTGGGATGTTATAGTTCAGCGGTAGCATTATAAGATGATCTCTCACTAAATTTCAAGGTACAAGTGTTCTCCCTGAGTATGCACCTTTGCTACAACTCGTCGTGCCGAGACACCACATGATGATCGGGTGTGATAAGCTCTACATTCACATACAATGGGTGCAAGCCAGTTTTGCACACGCAGAATACTCGGGTTAAACTTGACGAGCCTAGCATATGCAGATGTGGCCTCGGAACCTTTGAGACCGAAAGGTCGGCGTGAATCATATAGTAGATATGATCAACATAGTGATGTTCACCATTGAAAACTACTCCATCTCACGTGATGATCGGATATGGTTTAGTTGATTTGGATCACGTGATCACTTAGATGATTAGAGGATGTCTATCTAAGTGGGAGTTCAAGTAATATGATTAATTGAACTTTAATTTATCATGAACTTAGTACTGATAGTATTTTGCATGTCTATGTTGTTGTAGATCAATGGCCCATACTCTTTATTACGTTGAATTTTCATGCGTTCCTAAAGAAGGCTAAGTTTAAAGATGATGGTAGCAACTACACGGACTGGGTCCGTAACTTGAGGATTATCCTCATTGCTGCCATGTAAGAATTATGTCCTGAAAGCACCGCTAGGTGCAAGAACCGCTGCAGGAGCAAAGCAGGATGTTGTGAATGCCTGACAGAGCAAAGCTGATGACTACTCGATAGTTCAGTGTGCCATGCTTTACGGCTTAGAACCGGGACTTCAACGACGTTTTGAACGTCATGGAGCATATGAGATGTTCCAGCAATTGAAGTCAATATTTCAAGAAAATGCCCGGATTCAGAGATATGAAGTCTCCAATAAGTTCTACTGACTGTAAAATGGAGGAGAATAGTTCTGTCAGTGAACATATACTCAAAATGTTTGGGTACCATAATCAGTTGACTCAGCTGGGAGTAAATCTTCTAGTTGATAGTGTCATTGACAGAGTTCTTCAATCACTGCCACCAAGCTACAAAAGCTTCGTGATGAACTATAATATGCAAGGGATGGATAAGACAATTCCTGAGCTCTTCGCAATGCTAATGGCTGCGGAGGTAGAAATCAAGAAGGAGCATCAAGTGTTGATGGTCAACAAGACCACCAGTTTCAAGAAGAAGGGTAAAGGAAGAAGTGGAACTTCAAGAAGAACGGCAAGCAAATTGTTGCTCAAGTGAAGAAGCCCAAGTCTGGACCTAAGCACGAGACTGAATGCTTCTCTGCAAAGGGACTGGTCCTTTGGAAGCGGAAATGCCCCAAGTATTTGGCGGATAAGAAGGATGTCAAAGTGAACAAAGGTATATGTGATATACATATTATTGATGTGTACCTTACTAATGCTCATGCAGTAGTGCACAGGTATTTGATCTTGGTTCTGTTGCAATCAGCATTTGTGGTCCTTCTAGCAAAATGAATATCAAAAGACTGAAAAATGGATTACTATGTGATTCCATCTTACCAGCCATAGACTCACCAACTCTTGGTCATTTTCACAAATATAATGATCTCAAGTTCTATTGTTTGGCAAACATGAGAAACATAACATAAGTAATGCAAGTCATTTGATGTTGGATGAACAAGCGATGCTCGATAGAAAGCGTGCCAACTTCTTCAGAATTTGAAGATGCATAAATGCGCCCGTGGCAACGCACGGGCATTTTACTAGTTTGATTAGGTGAGGAGTTGCCGTCCCGGATGACCAGCTTCGATAGGTACACATATATAGTGGAAAATATTTACAGTTAAATTAGTTCTACAAGACTACAACCAATACAGGAACAACTCCATGACCTCTACACCCTGATGACCCTCCCTCAGTTATTAGATGAGTGTGTGCTTATCAATGAAAGTATTATTTGTCATATGCATAAAACCTTAACCATGGTGTTTGATCTGCCACACTCTAAATCCACACCTGTAATGGTACCGATCTAGATCTGGGGAGTAGGTAGAGGAGAAGGGAAGGGAGGAGGAGGCTGGTGGAGAAGAACAACTTCTCACGATAAGATTCGATACAATAATTCTCGATGCCTCCTTTGGGCGCAGCCAACACCTACTAGTAATCCACCACACGCACGCCCTTGCAGCATGCAGGCCCACTTGTCATCTACTCGTCAGGTCCAGTTGTACGCGGCTTTCCTTCCTCTTGCTGGCCACCTTCACTGAAGAGCAGGCCTGCTTCGTCTGCCTCATGGTTACTGTGCTACCGTCTCCCAATGGTTGCACCCAATAACCAAAAGCTCCGTGGAGTCCGCATGAGTGAGTAATGACCACGTACGGATCCAAACTGTAGCTCTGTAGATAACCTGCAAAAAATTTAGTGAAGTTTGCCCCATTAAAGATTAAATCATTCCTAGTGTTCCATATAGCCCAAAATAATGCACATATTCCTATCTGAATATGTTTCGCTATATATACGTCCACCCCATTAAGCCACGTCCCAAATAACGTGTTTATACTAGTTGGTGGATGAACGTTAAAGGCTATATGAATAGAGCGCCATAACAATTTTGCAAGTGGACACTCGAGAAAGAGGTGTTTAACCGTTTCGTTTTGATCACAAAAACGACATCTGGGATTATCGACCCAACTTTTTTTCACCAAATTGTCTTTTTAGTATGACTCCTTTGTGAACGAACCACATGAATATTTTATTTCGATGTGGAACTTAATATTTCATATATGCAATGACCTAGACAATGACCCAGAATCAATTAAGTCGAGAAACATAGATTTCACTGAAAACGATCCATTCGTAGCTAACTTTCAGTGAATCAAATCAACACGGTGCGATAGTTGAACATCCATCAACCTGCGGACCAGGTGCAACCAAGCGTTCCAACATTCCCCCACTAGGGATCTCCTAAATTGGATATTAAGCGATACCGAATGTAATATTGCGGCGACATAATCCTCCTTACGTTGCACAATATTATATTATGAAGGATATTGCAAAGCCAAGGGTGTCTCCCCTAGCCATGTATCCTCCTAGAATCTAGTAGTGGTACCATTACCTACTATGAACTTCACCCGCTGGAAGAAGGTTACCTTTGTTCGCATTAATGCCTTCCGAAAAGCGATTCCGTGAGCCTAAGCGGTAACCTGGGCCAAAGTCTTAGAGCGTAGGTACTTATTTCGCAGGATTTGTACCCACATAGCTTCGCTCTCAACGGATAACCTGTATAGCCATTTGCTAAACAAGCATCTATTCTTTACTTCTAAATTCTCGATTCCTAACCCACCTTTGTCCTTTGGTCGGCAAATAATATCTAGTGTATTTCCTCTTGGCCTCATCAGATTGCGAAAAGAAACGTGATCGATAGAAGTCTAGTCTTTTCCGTACCCCTACCGGTAATTCAAAGAAGGATAAAAGGAACATCGGCAGGCTCGTCAAAACCAAATTTATCAAAACCAGTCAACCTCCGTAAGACATTAGCCTGCCATACCAGCAGCTTAGTCTTTTTTCAAATCTATCTTCTATACATTTTCATTACTTGTTCGTTAATCGCCTATGAAAAATTGGGATTTCTAGATAACTAAACGGTAGGGATCCCATTTCACATTTGAACAATTGTTTGTAATCTTCTTGTTCCGCTTTCGCTTTCCCAAAGCAAAACAATTCACTTTTGTTAAAGTTAATTTTTAGTCCAGACAATTTCTCAAAAAGGCATAACACAAGCTTCATATTCCTAGCTTTGGCGAGATCGTGTTCCATGAAAATAATAGTGTCATCCGGGTATTGTAGAATGGAGACACCCCCTTCAACATGTTAGGGGACAAGTCCTCCAACTTGGCCAATCTCTTTAGCCCGACCAATAAGGACTGCCAACATATATGCTACTATGTTGAACAGCACGGGAGACATGGAGTCCTCCTGTCTTAACCCCTTACGTGTCTGGAAATAATGCCCTATGTCATCATTTACTTTTATTCCAGCACTGCCTTTCTGTATGAATGAGTCCACCTGAGACCTCCAAGACTCATTGAACCCCTTCATACGCAAGGCTTGCTGGAGGTAGGGCCATTTGACCTTATCATATGCTTTCTCAAAATCCAGTTTGAAGATTACACCATCTAATTTCTTCGTATGGATTACATCGAGAGTTTCATGGAGGACAACAACCCCCTTCTAGGATGTGTCGCCCTGGCATGAAAGCAGTTTGGGTTGGTTGGACTACAGAATGGGCTATTTGCGTCAACCTATTCGTGCCAACCTTGGTGAAAATGTTAAAACTTACATTGAGAAGGCAGATTGACCTGAATTGCTCAATGCGAACAGCCTCCACCTTCTTTGGCAACAGCGTTATTGTTCCAAAATTTAGGTGAAATAGCTATAAGTGACCTTCGAACAAGTCATGGAACAAAGGCATAAGATCTACCTTTATGATATGCCAACATCTCTTATAAAATTCCATGGGAACCCATCCAGTCAAGGGCCTTATGTCGGTGTACTAGAGTAGGGGTACCCTAGTATCCCGAACTTCGTGCCTGGCGATTCTTGACACCAGCGGCAAGGCTTGCCTGGTGACCGCCAAGGTCCTCCATGGTTCCTTTGGAGCCATTCAAGAACAAAGTATTTAAGCCAAGGAGACAAGGCCCCGGCAAGAGGAGCTTGCCGGGAAGGCCACTCAAGGCACAAAGAAGACAAGACCCCGGCAAGAGGAGCTTGCCGGGAAGGCCCGGAGAGCGACAAGCTTCCGGACGCGACAAGGATTCAGCCGCGGCAAGGCGCTTGCAGCGCAGGCAACCACTCTTCATCTCCGCTCCAGCTCATCCACCAGCGATGTCGCCATGGGACCATTCCAGCGCACGTGTCAAGAGGTTGTCTTGACCAGCGGAGCTTAGCGATAAGCGGCGCGACAAGATTGCCATCGTGGCAAGCGGTGGCGCCTGACGGTCCTGTTGCCTTTGTTTAGGCGACATGGGCGGGCATTTAATGCCTTTGTCCCCTGCCGTCAGGGTTAGGTAGGATACACTGTACAAGTAGCTGTACCAACCGCAACTCATTTTCCCTTTTCGCCCTTGTCTACGTTGCCACCTGTCGGTGACCCCTTGTGCATATAAAAGGAGGCCCATGCATAGCGTGGGGGTTCGGTTCCTTGAAACAGAGAACACTCACGCTAGGTCTTGTAGCTCTCATCGCTCTCTAGCAAGAACACAATACAATCGGACAAGCAGCGGTAGGAGTATTATCTCTCCGGAGAGCTTGAAGCTGGGTAAACTGCTCGTGTGCCGCCTCGATCTGCTCTTCGATGCGACCTCCGCCCCACCGAACCGAAAGGGGCTCGGTCCGCGGTCCCATAGGTGTTCGTGGGTCGATCAGCTTCCCGACATCTTTGGCGCGCAGTAGGCGTCGAGGCCGTGTGAACCTGATCCGGCGTTCACACGAGCAACATCTTCATCATCTTCATCAACATGCCACCGAAGAAGAAGGCTTCGGCGGCAGCGGAGCCGTCCACGTCAATCCCGCCACCACCGGAGCAAATGGGTGGTGGGGTAGGCACCGGCGGAAGAACGGGCGCCGGCGAGGGAGCTCATGATGCTGCCAAGTCCAAGGACAAGGCCGCGCAGACCTCGGCGTCCGTACACGCACCGCGCCCATCTCAGGAGGCGCGGGACCGACAGCGTCATGGTATTCACAATACCATACGTTCGTTGGATCAAGATCGGGCTGGAGGATCTCGAGGCCCTCAAGACCAGCGTGCACGTCAACATGCTGGCACGAGCGAGGTACGGTCGCCTGGACGGGATGCTGCTCCTTCTAACATAGTTAGAAGTCTGAGCATATCCCGCTCCTCGCACTGTTCACCACTTCCACCCACCACTCCAGAAGATGCTTTGGCGAGAGCTCAACTGCTCCTAGACTACCCTCCAACAGCCGACAAAGTCGACGAATGGAGGGCCACCATCCAGAGTCTCATCGGCTTTGCCAACGGCGACACTCCGCGGCAATGATCGGACCCACGAACACCTATGGGACCGGCGGACCGAGCCCCTTTCGGTTCGGTGGGGGGCAGAGGTCGCACGAAGAGCAGATCGAGGCGAAGCACACGAGCAGTTTACCCAGCTTCGGAGCTCTCCGGAGAGATAATACTCCTACTGCTGCTTGTCTGATTGTATTGTGTTCTTGCTAGAGAGCGATGAGAGCTACAAGACCTAGCGTGAGTGTTCTCTGGTTTCGAAGGAACCGAACCCCCTCTACGTTGCGCATGGGCCTCCTTTTATATGCTCAAGGGGTCACCAACAGGTGGCAACGTAGACAAGGGCAAAAAGGGAAAATGAGTTGCGGTTGGTACAGCTACTTGTACAGTGTATTCTACCTAACCCTGACGGCAGGGGACAAAAGCATTAAATGCCCGTCCATGTCGCCTAAACAGTGCAACAGGGACCGTCAGGGGCGCCACCGCTTGCCACGATGGCAATCTTGTCAGCCATCTTACGCTTCACCGGTCAAGACAGCCTCTTGACACGCGCGCCTGGAATGGTCCCATGGCGACACGTTGGTGGATGAGCTGGAGCGGAGATGAAGAGTGGTTGCCTGCCGCGGCAAGCGCCTTGCGCGGCTGAATCCTTGTCGCGTCCGGAAGCTTGTCGCTCTCCGGGCCTTCCCAGCAAGCTCCTCTTGCCGGGGTCTTGTCTTCTGTGTGCCTTGAGTGGCCTTCCCGGCAAGCTCCTCTTGCCGGGGCCTTATCTCCTTGGCTTAAATACTTTGTTCTTGAATGGCTCCAAAGGAACCACAGAGGACCTTGGCGGTGACCAGGCAAGCCTTGCCGCTGGTGTCAGAATCGCCCGTGCACGAGTTCGGGATACTAGGGTACCCCTACTCTAGTACACCGACAGGAGCCCCCGGGCCTGGGCCACACACGGTGCCGAGCGCTGTTAGGCCAGGCCCAAAACAGTGCACGGGCACGCGTGGCCTAGATCACGCCGTAACTTGCTCCGGACCCACCATGTCCCCCACGAACAGCACGCGTCGAACGTGGCGTCGTGGGAGAGATCGTGGGGGGTTTCTTTATTTGGAAAAGCGGAACGTCTGCCCCCTCTCCCTCCTTATAAACAGGGGAAACAGGGGCAGGTCGCCCACCTCGCCATTTGCTCTCTAATCTCTAAAACCACCGCCGCTCCCCCCTTCTTCTCTAGTCTGAAGAGAGCAGCGCTCCGCCCCCCATCGCCACCAGCGCCATCAACGTCGTCGGTCTCCTCCACCGCCTCCGCCATGGCTCCGAAAGCCGATAAGGGGAAGGGCGTGAAGTCGGCCGAGGCGCAGCGGCTCATGGGCGCTGAAAAGGAGTGGGCCGTCTCCCCCAGCTCGCCGCAAGGGAGCTGAGGGAAAACTACTACATGTTCTAGTCGACGGAGACGCGGGCGCATCCGCGCACGAAGGTACTCCCAGCCGCTGCTTCGGAACTAGCCCCAACTGGGTACCCTTTCTTCGCACTGTTCTTCTATTGCGGGCTCTGCCCGCCCTTCTCTGAATTTTTCTGCGATATCATGAACACCTACGGGCTTCGCCTCCTTGATTTCACCCCCAATGTTGTCCTGACCATGGCAGTTTCGCACACCTTTGCGAAAACTTTGTCGGAGTCCACCCAAACGTAGCCCTCTTCCGCCACTTCTTCATGCCCCGAGTTGAGAGAGGAGAGCCACTTGCCGGAGGGATTGCTTGGATCTCAAGGATCGGCAAGAAAGAAGCCTATCTGGAAGGAGAGCTCCGTAGCAAGTGGGAGGAGTGGAGGGCCGACTGGTGTTGGATCATTGAGGAGAACCCGCAGCCCTTCACTGCTCAGCGCCAAACTCCAATAGTGCGCGGCAACGATTGGAGCAACTTGGCGCCGGAAGATGCTAGATTGAAGATTGCCGTGACCCGGATCTTGCGCCTCAGGCTTGCCGGACTTACTGTAGGCGCTGTTGGCGCAGACTTCCTTCGCCGCCGCATCGCCCCCTTGCAGGAGAGGAGAAGACCTGCTTGGGAGTTCCAAAATGCGGCGGATATCATGAGGCTGCGCCCGGGCCTCAACTTCAATTTCACCGTCTTGGAGTTGGATGCGATGCTCCTGGAGCTGTTCAAGCACGACCCCGATCACCCCGAATGGTTTAGGTTGCCGAGGGGAGTCGTCCCATTGTGCAACAACTCTTCGCTCGACCGCATCCGTGCAATGATGCCGTTGTGCGATTCGCATGGGATTGTTCCAACCTGGCAAGAGCCTTCAGACGACGTTGTGCGGCAGTTCTTCGACAGCTTGGAAGAAGTGCCGATCCGCCCCGACGAGCAGAAGAGCCTCACCCGCGACACCACCGACGACGAGATGCAGCGCATCGCCACCAGGCTGGAGGAGGCGGCAGCAGCTGCTGCCGCTGGCGAATTCGGGTTCACCGTGGAGGAGGCAGAGGCAGCAGAGGCGGCAAGCCTTGTCGAGCGAAGGGAGTTCGCCGGCGAGGAAGAGCTTGCCGAACCCGAAGCCGAGTCGAGCGAACCCGCCGAGGGCGCTTCCTCCCCACCATCTAGCAGCTTGCCGCAAACGGAGCCCCGGCTCCACCAAGAAGGCGTCTCCGCAAAGGTGGAGACCAGACGGGCGGCAGACGGGCCCAACCGCAGCGCCAGCAGCCGCTCTACCGCGGCAAGCACTATTGCCGCGGGAGCACCCCACACCGCTGCAACAACTGGGGCGGGATCCTCCCAGGCCACCGCTGCCACCCCCGCCAAGCGGTCACGGGAACCTACTCCTCCACCTCGTCGCACCGGAGGCGAGCCGAAATTTGATCTCTCCGCGCTCAGCTCCGACGAGGAAGAAGAAGAGTAAGCTTCTATATTGTGCTTGTATTTCTTCAATTTTGTTGCTTCGTCTTGTATCTGATTTGCTTCATTCTGAACTCTTTCCTTTTCAGGACGCTGGCCCAGAGAGCGTCGAAGAGAGCCAAGACCCCGGTGGTTGTCATCGAGGATGATCCCCCCGTGGCAACAGGAGGCGCGTCTGAGACCCCTTGCGGACCCGGCAACCCTTCCTCAAAGCAGCCCCAAAGACAGCCCCCAAAGCATAAGTATATGGTTTACTTCTTCTTGTTAGGCGTGCATGGGTGCTCCTTCTTTCTTGATATCATTGTTGGTTTGTGTAGGAGCGAGCAGCCTCACCAGGAGTGCCCGGAAGCCGCTCCCGAAATGCTATCTGCTTCGACTACACCGCCAAGGGAGGATTCCCCGGCAAGGGAGCGTTCTCCGGCAAGGGAGACTTCTCCGGCAAGGGACGGCACCAGTGATCCTCCGGTGGTCGAGACCATGGCTGCAGATCCCATCGCAGGTAATCCTCTTGCCTGAAAATTTCCCTTAGGTTCTTTTTCTTCTGTTTTTCTGCCGCCGGCTTTTCTTTGCCGGGCGGTCTCCTCACTATCAGATCCTGCTTCAACATTCTCTCCTGGGAGTCTCCTCCCTTCCTCAGCACGTGCACACTTGTCGGCCAGGGCATACAGCTCACTGACGTCCTTGACTTTGCACATCGCCATCTCCTCCCTCATCCTGCGGTTCCGCACGTTCTGATGGAACGCACTGATTACCGCGGCAGGGTGGACATCTGGGATGTTGTAGTGTACACAGCTGAATCTCTGAATGAACTTGCGCAGGGACTCCCGTTCCTTCTGGGCGAGCAGATGAAGGTCGCTCTCTTGGCCATGAGGCTTGTGGCCGCCTGTGAAGGCGCCGACAAACTGATGGCATAGATCTGCCCAAGAGGATATGGATCCGTCCGGCAAGTGCATGAGCCAAGATCTGACATTGGGCTTGAGTACCAGCGGGAAGTAGTTGGCGAGGATCTTGTCGTCTCGTCCCCCTGCAGCTTGCACCGCGATGGTGTAGATGCTGAGGAACTCCGACGGATGCGTCCTGCCATCGTACTTCTCTGGCACGTCTGGCTTGAAATTCTTCTTGCTGGGCCACTGGACTTGCCGCAGCTCACGAGTGAACGCAGGGCAACCTACCGCGTACGGCAAGTCGCCTGGTTCCCCTGGCGCATGCATATCGACAGAGGGCCCAGCGCGCTGGTCGGATTGACGTCGCGCTTCTCTTCGGCGCTCGATGCGAGTTCGAGCGTCTTCTTGTTGTCGTTCGTGAAGAACTTGGCGCTGATCGCGGCGAGCTCGTGGATCCGATGACGCGGTGGAGTCGCTGTCGAGGTGGATCCGACGAGTTGGCGATCTTGGCCTTCGGGGTGGAGAGTGCATGGTGGTTGCACCCCCACAGGTTTCGTCGTCATCGGCTCGTGCCTTGTCGTCTTGCCGCGGCACCTTATTTAATTTCATTTGTGATATTGCGTCAAATTCTTAGTGAAAGGAGCAGACAACACCTCATTCTCGTCTAAGTCGAGCTGAGGTATATCTCTTGATCGTGCTCTCATCTAGAGACACAAAATTTTCTTCGGTGCCCCAAAAAGCTTCTTATAATAATTGGAGATGTACAATTTTAGATTCTCATACCCTACAACTATACCCTCATCTTTTTCGAGTTGTAATATTTTATTCCTCTTATGCTTCCCATTAGCTATCATGTGGAAGAATTGGGTATTATCTTACTCCATAGCTAATAATAATGGAACATTTTTTTGCTATCACTGTAAAACAAAAGGGAAAACTACTACATCTTTCTTTTCTTGTGATGTTGATGGTGGAAGTGAACGTGTCAAAGTATGTTTATCCATGATATATGCTCACATATTATCCTCAGATGCCACACGCCAACTGCCCTCCACCGTATCTAGTCGAAGCATGAACAAACGAAATCTGGTTTGGTTTGCAGTTGTGTGGTTGACAATCAAATCTTATGAAGTGTGCAACATTTGCACGGAATGACCTAGCATGATCTGCATCTCGTTTCAGTTACCTCTAAAATCTCAGCTTGTCTAGACACGGCAAAAACTCAGCATAAAATGTGTACCACCGCATGGGCATCAGAACCAACGGGAGAAGAATGAATACTTAGTAGTGTAGACGTATATAACAAGGCTTGTATAGTGGTGGCTGGTGAGCAATGGCCAAACCTTTAATTTAGTCAAGTAAAGCACACGGTAAGTGTGATGCCTCTGAATAGTGTAACTCATGAGGGGTAATAATACAAGCATGACCAGTGTGTCGACCATTATGTTATTTAATGACCATAATGCAAGAAGGGCATGAAGGAAGTCATACGTATGATATACCACTTGAGCACTGAGGATACCACAACCCTAGAATAATCTGGATTAGTAAGTCCATAAATTCACTTGAAATCCCTAAGTCAACACTAGTGTCTCAGCTAATACAGAAGCATATGCTTTCTTTGTAAGTGTAAAAGGAAACAACTGATGAAGATGATTAAGAGAAGGAACTAAAGTAGATGGAGGTATGACCGATGAGCTGAAGACTACGAAACCTTCAGTTCAGCCAAAAAAGCACTGCTTGTCTGCCATTGACATGCATCATCCAAACAATATGTACATGATGAGAACAAATTGTGGCACGCACATCTGGTCCGTGCAGTGAAGCTAATCCTCACTAGTGAGAGAGAATTTAATCTGAATAAAATTCTTCATGATCGAAGTAAGGTTAGCCATGAGCTATAAAGTTTTCAAACTTTTTTCTCCCCAGATCGTGTGCATGATCAATCTATTGACTGTGCTACACAATCTATTCTTATTCAAGGGATGCACTAAAGAAATCTGAAGTTAACTGACTTTTGCTCATCATTTTCTTGTTCTTGAGTACAAAGGTTGAACAGGCGCGATTCAGATATAGTGTGTACAGTTATGTCTTCTTAGCTATTTATCTAAAGTTAAAAGGCTAGCTTAAACCTTGTTTTTTATGAATCTTCTACATGTTGATTTATACGAAAAGCTTTGAATTAACTAGTTCATTTGCATTTGTTCTTACTTCTCTTAGCTGCGTCTCAGGCGTAATCTAATTACAAAAGTGTGGTGTTTCACTTATCTAGTCAACATGAGGAAATATAACCCTGAAAGCACATATGTTGTGAACTATCTTTAGTTCCACTTATCTAGTCAATACGGAGGAAATATAACTGCCGCATGATTCACAACTTTTCAATAGTAAAAGAAGAGCAGCAAACTGGCATGGTTTTATGGTTCCTCTTATTTGTAGCAGTGTGTTTTACGACCAAAAATTTAAGTGTGCGCCAATTGGGTGAAGACCTGATTGGTGCACATCTCTCGGCAGTTTATTCTAAAATCTCAGCTCGTCGGCAACAAACAACAAAATTTTAGCAAAGAATGTGGCACCTCATGACTTCTCACGCGAACTGACACAACAACATTTCAAATGGTTCAGAGCTATATTTAACAAGGCAGAGTGAACGATAGCCAGAACTTCAGTTAATGAAGTATACCGCATGGTATGTGTGATGCTGCAGAACTGTGTGACTCTTGACTCATGAGGAGTAACAATAACAAGCATTACCAATTGACCATAAATCCATAAAGCAACAAGGGCATGAATGAAGTCGTCATATGTCAAATTGCATGGCGCTACTTGTGTGAGAACTAAGGCAACATCAATCTGAATAATCAAGATTAGCAAGTCCAAATTTCCAATTAATTAATCTCCCTGGTATCAAAGTACAACAACATATGGCATACAAGCGAGAGGGTTGAATGTAAGAATGATCTCATGAAAATTGGTCCGAGTCGATGGCACTGGACAATACTTGGGAGGACCTCATCGACCTGAAGACTCGTTTTCCTTATGCACCGGCTTGGGGTCAAGCGCTTTCTCAAGAAAGCTACCAACAACCACAAAAGTAACTAAAAGTATATTATTTTCCAAGAACATCTCTAGACCTTGCTCGTGGATATATTTAATTCCACTTTTGGGGCCATGTGTTTGTTCATGTTGCACACTCTCACAAGCTCTTCAAGTTTTCAAAACAAAGAGATTGCTACGCTACATCTAGATACATAAAGCCCAAAGTGGTTTATGCAGGCTGGTCTCATTTTACTGCTGGAAGCCATGAATGTGCAACAGTTTGCAAGAAAATGATAAATGCTAGCTCAAAATTTGCACAATAACATCACCCCAACATCACCCATAAAGCCACACTCCTAAACTTTCTCCATGGGTGCTCACTTTGCCACAAAATCCAAGCTGCCTCTTTTTCCCTAACCATAGAAGAGTGTTTGTTCATTCTGACACCCAGCTGCCATACACCAGGGGTTACAGCTTGCTATGCTGCATTTAGATATATGATGCCCTTGCACTAGCTGGTGTACATCTGCTCTCATTAACGTCAGTGTGTTTTATGTTCGAACTTTGAAGTGCGCACAAATGAAGCAGAGGGTAGAAGGTGTATCGACATCTCCTTGCAGTTTCTTCCAAAATCTCAGCTCACCGATGAGACACAACAAAAGTTCAGCAAACAATGTAGCACCTCCTGACCTGATAACTGACGAAAGGAAAGCGAATATAAGCACAGCAAACGGATCGTATATAACAAGGAAGAGTGAGCAATGGCTAAAACAATCACACAACAAGCATGATGCTTCGGAATTGTGTGACTCGTGTCTCATGTGGTGTAACAGTAACAAGCATGACCAATGGACCATAATGCAACAATGGCATGAAGTCGTCATATGTGAAATTGCAGCGCGCTAGTTGTGCAAGCACCAAGGCCACAACAATTGGAATAGTCAAGATAAGCAAGTCCAAGAATTCACTTAATTGTACTCCCTAACATCAAAGTTGTTTCTCAATCAAGTTCGGTTATCTCCGAGACAAACTAAAGGCCTTCAGTTCATCCAAATGATGCACCTATATGAGCACCATAACAACTATTGTGAATATGTAAATTTGTATAAGATGGAATTTTAAGCAACACTATTGGCCCCTGATAACGACGTGCACATGCCATTCCCATCTGGTCTTCATGCGTTCCAAACCATGTGAAGATCTTTGCATGGCTATTGTTCCGGGATCGACTCAACTCCAAAAGCAACCTACTCCACAAGCACATGGTCTTTGACTCACTATGCCCGCGCTGTGGGTTCGATGGCGAAACCTGCTTATTGTTTGGCAATGCAACTCTCAACTGATTGGGTGCATACACGCACGTATATATTTACAGTGAGCAGCCCACGGCCTCGACTATACATGGAAACTAGGAGGCGGGGCTAGGTAGGAAATGATCCTACATATACATGCGATATGCTGCCTATACAAAATATATCCAACAACCCCCATGGTCGTCGGCATCTGTGGCGCATAGACTGGACCGAAACTCCTCGAATGTAGTCGCCGGTAACCCTTGATCACAACATCGGCGAACTGCCGGCGGTGAAACGATGCAAGACCCGGATGTGGCCGAGAGCCACCTGCTCACGCACGAAGTGAATGTCGAGCTCGATGTGCTTCGTCGGCGATGATGAATGGGGTTGGCGGAGAGGTAGACAGCGGAGACGTTGTCGCGATGAACAACGGTGGCCACGCCAAGATGCAACTCCTGGAGAAGCTGCCGTAACCAGGAGCACTTGGCAACAGCATTGGCCACAGCGCGGTACTCAGCCTCGGCACTCGATCTGGACACCGTGGGTTGTCGTTTAGACGTCCACGAGATGAGAGAGGGCCCGAGGTAGACGCAGTAGCCGGAGCTGGAGCGACGAGTGTCAGGACAGCCAGCCCAGTCGGCATCTGAGTAAGCCACCAGATCAGTGGAAGAGGACGCCGTCAACGTGAGACCCAGGCCATGGTGCCGCAGATGTAACGAAGGATCCGCTTCACCAGGGACCAGTGAGAATCACATGGAGCGTGCATTGAACTGCATATTGCAAGTCGGGCCAAGTGAGCGTCAAGTACTGAAGAGCACCGATGATGGACCTGTAGAAGGCGGCGTCCTGTGCTGGAGTACCCTCAAGAGCGGAGACCTTGGCCCTCGTGTCGATAGGTGTAGGTGCAGGCTTGCAGTTAAGCATGTCGACGCGCTCGAGTAACTCCTGGGCATACTGCTGCTGATGAAGAAAGAACCCGTCCGCACGCCGCCGTCACTCGATCCCGAGGAAGTAGTGCAAAGGACCGAGGTCCTTCATGGCGAACTCGGTGCCGAGGCGAGCCGTGAGCTGACGAAGAAGCTCCGTCGAGGAAGCGGTCAGGATGATGTCGTCAACGTAGAGCAGCAGATAAGTCATCCCACTAAGCGTGCTTGGTATACAAACAGAGAGGCATCCGGCGAGTGGCTTGGAATCCAAGCTACTGAAGGAATGCAACAATATGTTGGTACCAAGCACGAGGGGCCTGCTTGAGCCTATAGAGTGAGCGCGAGAGCAGCCACACATGATTCGGCTGGGTAGCGTCGACGAAGCCGATGGGCTGCTGATAGTAGACCTGCTCGGCGAGATGGCCATGAAGGAACGTGTTGGAGACATCCATCTGGTGGACGGGCCACGCACGAGAGACCGCCAGCTGCAGGACAGTGCAGATGGTGCCCGGTTTGACAACCGGGGTGAAGGTGTCGGTGAAGTCCACACCGGCACGCTGGCGAAAACCGCGAACAACCCAACGAGCCTTGTAGCGCTCAAGGGTCCCGTCAAGTCGAGTGTTATGACAAAAGACCCACTTACCGGTGATCACGTTAGCGTGCGGCGGCCGAGGCACCAACTGCCAGGTGCGGTTGCGCTGAAGAGCGTCAAACTCCTCCTGCATCGCGGCGAGCCAATGAGGGTCACGAAGAGCCGCTCGAGCCGACGGTGGGAGGGGAGATGGTGCCGAGGTGGAAGCCGCAAGAAGATACTCGTCGGCAGAGTACCACTGACTGGGGCGACGCACGCCGGTCCGCGCAGGAGTCACCATGCGGGGTGGAGGCAAGTCCGAGGCGGCAGTGGGCGAAGTTGATGAAGAAGATCCCGATGCGGCCGAGCCTGCCGAGGGCGCGGGAGAGTCCAGCGCGGACCTGGGCGACCCGGGCGCTGGAGAAGCCGGCGCGATCGTCACGGCCGATACCACCAGAGAGCCCGGCGCGGTCGTCGTGGGCGAGGCCGCCGGAGAGCCAATGGAAGGCGCCGGAGGCACGGGTGGCGAGGAAGGTGCCGACGCGACCGTTGTTGTGGAAGAAGAGGCGTTAGGGGCCCGCAACATCGGCCGGCAGCGGGCCAGCGCCGAGCCCGCAGCCCTTGAGTGGGGCAGGGGGCGAAGCCAGGAGACGGCTGAGGTGGGCTTGAGGGCGCATGCGTACCAAGGGAGCCCAAGCCGAGTCGCCAAGAGCCGGTGGTGAAGTCGTCGGCGAGTCGGACGGTGGTACCTACTCAAACTGAAAAACCCTTTCATCAAAGTAAACATGTCTAGAGGTGAAAACACGGTGTGAGATAGGTTCAGAGCAGCGGTAGCCCTTGGTGTTGGGAGGTAGCCCAAGAGGATGCATGCGGGAGAGCGAGGAGCAAGTTTATGAGGGGTGGTAGAGGCGATCTTTGGGGTAGCAAAGGCCTTGAAGATGCGAAGGTCGTCATAAGATGGCGGGATCGAAAAGCAGGTGGTGCGGTGCAAAGTTGCCGCGAACGCGGCATGGACGAATGTTGATAAGAAGTGAAGCGGTGGCGAGGGCATCGGGCCAGAAATGGGGTGGCACGTTAGCATGGAACAATAGGGTGTGGATGCAATCATTAAGAGTGGTAGGACCCGTTCGGCCCGCCCATTTTGTTGCGAGGTATAGGGGCAAATGAGATGAAAAATCTTCCCATGTGTGGCGAGGAGATTGCGAACCGCAAGGTTGTCGAATTCCTTCCCATTGTCGGTTTGGATGGCATGAATGGAGCGACCAAACTGCGTGGTGACATATGAGTAAAAGGCGGTGAGAATAGATAGGACATCAGATTTCCGCCGCAACGGGAAGGTCCACACATAGTGCGAAAAATCATCCAAAATGACGAGATAGTAAATATAGCGGTATTACTCAAGAACTGGAGAAGTCCACACAACACTATGAAGTAGTTCAAGCGGATACGATGCAACCGAAGAGGAAGTGCTAAGGGAAGGCGAGTATGTTTGCCTAGGCGACACACATGACAAGTGTGATCGTCGGTCTTATTACAAGTGAAAGAAAAACTCCGAAGAATATGACGAAGAGTGGTGTCGTTGGGATGTCCCAAGTGAAGGAAATACGCCCTAGAGGCAATAATAAAGTTGTTATTTATATTTACTTATATCATGATAAATGTTTATTATTCATGCTGCAATTGTATTAACCAAAAACTTAGTACATGTGTGAATACATAAACAAACAGAGTGTCACTAGTATGCCTCTACTTGACTAGCTCGTTAATCAAAGATGGCTAAGTTTCCTAGCCATAGACATGAGTTGTCATTTGATTAACGGGATCACATCATTAGAGAATGATGTGATTGACAAGACCCATCCGTTAGCTTAGCACGATGATCGTTTAGTTTGTTGCTATTGCTTTCTTCATGACTTATACATGTTCCTATGCCTATGAGATTATGCAACTCCCGAATACCGGAGGAACACTTAGTGTGCTATCAAACATCACAACGTAACTGGGTGACTATAAAGATGCTCTACGGGTGTCTCCGATGGTGTTTGTTGAGTTGGCATAGATTGAGATTAGGATTTGTCACTCCGATTGTCGGAGAGGTATCTCTAGGCCCTCTTGGTAATGCACATTGATAACCCACAAGTGTAGGGGATCGCAACAGCTTTCGAGGGTAAAGTATTCAACCCAAATTTATTGATTCGACACAAGGGGAGCCAAAGAATATTCTTGAGTATTAGCAGTTGAGTTGTCAATTCAACCACACCTGGATAACTTAGTATCTGCAGCAAAGTATTTAGTAGCAAAAGTGGTATGATAATAATGGTAACAGTAGCAAAAGTAAAGATAAATGTTTTTGGGTTTTTTGTAGTAGTTGTAACAATAGCAATGGAAAAGTAAATAAGCGAAGAACAATATATGAAAAGCTCGTAGGCAATGGATCAGTGATGGATAATTATGCCGGATGCGATTCCTCATGTAATAGCTATAACATAGGGTGACACAGAACTAGCTCCAATTCATCGATGTAATGTAGGCATGTATTCCGTAAATAGTTATACGTGCTTATGGAAAAGAACTTGCATGACATATTTTTTCCTACCCTCCCGTGGCAGCGGGGTCCTAGCGTAAACTAAGGGATATTAAGGCCTCCTTTTAATAGAGAACCGGAACAAAGCATTAGCACATAGAGAATACATGAACTTCTCAAACTACGGTCATCACCAAGAAGTATCCCGATTATTGTCACTTCGGGGTTGTCGGATCATAATACATAATAGGTGACTATAGACTTGCAAAATAGGATCAAGAACACACATATATTCATGAAAACATAATAGGTTCAGATCTGATATCATGGCACTCGGGCCCTTGTGACAAGCATTAAGCATAGCAAAGTCATAGCAACATCAATCTCAGAACATAGTGGATACTAGGGATCAAACCCTAACAAAACTAACTTGATTACATGGTAAATCTCATCCAACCCATCACCGTCCAGCAAGCCTACGATGGAATTACTCACGCACGGCGGTGAGCATCATGAAATTGGTGATGCAGGATGGTTGATGATGACGACAACGACGAATCCCCGTCTCCGGAGCCCTGAACGGACTCCAGATCAGCCCTCCCGAGAGAGATTAGGGCTTGGCGGCGGCTCCGTGTCGTAAAACGCGATGAAACTTTCTCTCTGATTTTTTTCTCCCCGAACGTGAATATATGGAGTTGGAGTTGAGGTCGGTGGAGGTCCAGGGGGCCCACGAGATAGGGGGCGCGCCCTACAGGGGGGCGCCCCCCTGTCTCGTGGACAGGCCCTGGGCCCCCTGGTGTATTTCTTTCACCCAATAATTCTTATAAATTCCAAAAAGTGCCTCCGTGGATTTTCAGGACATTCGAGAACTTTTCTTTTCTACCCATAAAACAACATCATGGCAGTTCTGCTGAAAACAGCGTCAGTTCGGGTTAGTTTCATTCAAATCATGCAAGTTAGAGTCCAATACAAGGGCAAAAGTGTTTGGAAAAGTAGATACGTTGGAGACGTATCAACTCCCCCAAGCTTAAACCTTTGCTTGTCCTCAAGCAATTCAGTTGATAAACTGAAAGTGATAAAGAAAAACTTTTACAAACTCTGTTTGCTCTTGTTGTTGTAAACATGAAAAGCCAGCATTCAAGTTTCAGCAAATATTATGAGCTAACCATACTCACAATAACACTTAGGTCTCATAATTACTCATATCAATAGCATAATCAGCTAGCGAGCCATAATAATAAAACTCGGATGACAACACTTTCTCAAAATAATCATAACATGATATAACAAAATGGTATCTCGCTAGCCCTTTCTGAGACCGTAAAACATAAATGCAGAGCACCTTTAAAGATCAAGGACTGACTAAACATTGTAATTCATGGTAAAAGAGATCCAGTCAAGTCATACCCAATATAAACCAATAGTAATGAATGCAAATGACAGTGTGCTCTCCAGCGGGTGCTTTTTAATAAGAAGGGTGATGACTCAACATAAAAGTAAATAGATAGGCCCTTCATAGAGGGAAGCAGGGATTTGTAGAAGTGCCAGAGCTCGATTTTAAAATAGAGATTGAATAACATTTTGAGCGGCATACTTTTGTTGTCAACGCATAACAACTATGAGATGGCTGTATCTTCCATACTACATGCATTATAGGCAGTTCCCAAACAGAATGGTAAAGGTTTATACTCCCCCAACCACCAACAAGCATCGATCCATGGCTTGCTCAAAACAACGAGTGCCTCCAACTAACAACAGCCCTGGGGGAGTTTTGTTTAATTATTTTGATTTACTTTGATCTTTTTGGATCATGGGACTGGGCATCCCGGTTACCGGCCCTTTCTCGTGAATGAGGAGCGGAGTCCACTCCTCTTGAGAATAACCCACCTAGCATGGAAGATATAGGCAGCCCTAGTTGTAACATGAGCTGCTCGAGCATACAAAACAGAATTTCATTTGAAGGTTTGGAGTTTGGCACATACAAATTTACTTGGAACGGCAGGTAAATACCGCATATAGGAAGATATAGTGGACTCATATGGAACAACTTTGGGGTTTATGGAGTTTGGATGCACAAGCAGTATTCCCGCTTAGTACAGGTGAAGGCTAGCAAAAGACTGGGAAGCGACCAACTGAGAGAGCGACAACAGTCGTAAACATGCATTAAAATTAATTTACACCGAGTACAAGCATGAGTAGGATATAATCTACCATGAACATAAATATCATGAAGGCTATGTTGATTTGATTCAACTACATGCGTGAACATGTGCCAAGTCGAGTCACTCAATTCATTTAAAGGAGGATACCATCCCATCATACCACATCATATTCATTCTAATAGGATGTTGTACGCAAGGTAAACCATTATAACTCATAGCTAATCAAGCATGGCACAAGCAACTATAATCTCTAAATGTCATTGCAAATATGTTTACTTCATAATAAGCTGACTCGAAGCGATGAACTCATCATATTTACAAAAACAAGAGAGGTCGAGTTCATACCAGCTTTTCTCATCCCAATAAGTCCATCATATATCGTCATTATTGCCTTTCACCGCATACGACGAGCGATGTGTATAATAATAAGAGTGCACATGCATTGGACTAAGCTGGAATCTGCAAGCATTCAACTCAAAAGAGAAGACAAGTAATATGGGCTCTAAGTTAAATAAACAATCATGCATATGAGAGCCACTAAACATTTTCAATATGGTCTTCTCGACCCCCAAAGGAAAGAAAAGAAAATAAAACTATTTACATGGGAAAGCTCCCAACAAGTAAGAAGAAGAACTAGCAATCTTTTTGGGTTTTCATTTTAATTTCTATTACAAGCATGGAAATTAAACTAACTAATTTTTTTGGTTTTTCTTAAGGTTTATCAAACACACAAGAAGAAAACTAGAAAAAGAAATTTAAATTAGCATGGATAATATAATGAAAGAGTATGAGCACCGACGACTAATGTGTGAACATGAATGTAAAGTCGGTGAGAAATACGTACTCCCCCAAGCTTAGGCTTTTGGCCTAAGTTGGTCTAGTACCAAGGACCGCCGCTACTCTCCCCGGTGTACTGGGAGGTGTAATCAGGATACCACTGGCTGGTCATCTCCGGATCCCACTGGACAGATGATGCACGATAAGGGTCCAGTTCAGGCTCCGGCTCAGGTTCAGGTTACGAGTAAAAGCTTGAGCTCGATGATTGTCTACCGCTTCCGGTGTGACAAAAAAAATTCTGCAAGCAAATCAAACAACAGAGGCGCAGGCAAAATAACAATCACAATGTGCTTCTTATTAAATCTAAGTTTATACAAGAGCATCTTATCTTCATTATCAACAATAAACTTGTGTGCTACCATGCTCTTGTAATCTAAAATGTGAGGAGGCAATTTTATCTCCTCCTTCTCATGGTGCCTAATGGGTATCTAAAAATGTTTAGCAAGACGTGCAGCATAGATACCTCCAAATATGGGCCCTTTTGTACAATTCAGGGCTAGCCGTTTAGCAACGACGGCACCCATACTAAAAGTATTGTCTCCAAGCAAAGCATGTTGTAGAATGATAATATCAGGAATGCTCAAGTTTCCACTATTCCCACGACCAATCAAGCATCTACTAGCATATATGGCAAAGTAGCGTAAAACAGGAAAGTGTATGCTAGAGACTTTCCTCGGAGCCCTTCTTTGGCTCCTCTATAGCTATAGTATTAACAAAGCCACCCACATCTTCACGGTGGGGTTCCTCTAATTCTCCCTCATAAGGTATCCTACACACCGCGCAAAAATTGCGTAAAGACATTTCTTTGAATTCATCATATAAATGAAATGATACTGCAGGTGGTGACTTCTTAGGATAATAATAAAAGTTTTGCACGAAAGTATTGGTGAGTAAGAGATACTGATCGATCCGGTCGTTGATGAAACCGGTGAGGCCTGCAGTCTCGATCAAAGCATAAAAATCTTCATGAATTCCCGCTTCTTTCAAGAAATCCTCACACGGCCATCCACACGACCGTACTTCCGCTAAGCGAGGGACATTATACTAGGCTTTTTCCTTCTCTTTGGCTTGTTTTTCCTGAGAGCTTTGGCTAGAAGAGCCCTTCAAAAACCTCCTTAACATTTTCTGAAAATTTCTGAAATTTTAGTAACTTCAAAATAAAAGTGAATAAAACTAAACAAGATTGATAGCAACTACTCCTACAAGTGCCTAGAGCTTATATCATGCATTGGAATTGCTTGGGACCTCAAAAATTTAACATGCAAGCTCAAGAACATGGTCACCTATGCAGCAAAAAAGTGCAATGAATAAAGTACTAGAACAAAAACTAATTGGACCAATGGAGGAGTCACATACCAAGCAACAATCTCCCAAAGCAGTTTTGTGAATGGAGCTTTGAGCAAGGAGATCAAAAACCGCAGCAAAACGAGCTAGAACTCGTGCTTGAGCTGGATGGGGATTTTTTGGGTAGAAGATGAAGTGTGTGGGTGCTGGCATAAGTGGAGGGGGGCCACCAGGGGCCCACGAGACAGGGGGCGCGCCCTATAGGGGGGGCGCCCTCCACTCTCGTGGCCTGGTGCTTGCCCCTCCTGCAGTGTTTTCAGTGCCTAAAATCCTCAAATATTCCAGAAAAAATCATACTAAATTTGCAGGGCATTTGGAGCACTTTTATTTTCGGACTATTTTTTATTGCACGGATAATTCAGAAAACAGACGGATAATACTATTTTTGCTTTATTTATTCTAAATATAAGAAAGTAAAAAGAGGGTACAGAAGGTTCTGCCTTCTAGTTTCATCCATCTCGTGATCATCAAGATGAATCCACTAACAAGGTTGATCAAGTCTTGTTAACAAACTCATTCCAAATAGCACGGAACCGGAGAAATTTCGAATAACACTAAGTTACCTCAACGGGGATATGAAAATCCCCAACAATAAGAATATCATACTTTTTCTTGACAGTAGGGAGAGGAAATTCAAAACCTCCAATAATAATAGTTGGAACTTTTCCAATAGAATTGATGCTATGAACCTGAGATTGTTTCCTCGGAAAGTGTACCGTATGCTCATTACCATTAACATGAAAAGTGACATTGCCTTTGTTGGAATCAATAACAGCCCCTGCAGTATTAAGAAAAGGTCTACCAAGGATAATAGACATACTATCGTCCTCAGGAATATCAAGAATAACAAAGTCCGTTAAGATATTGACATTTGCAACTTCTAGCAGGCACATCCTCACAAATACCGGCAGGTATAGCAGTTGATTTATCAGCCATTTGCAAAGATATTTCAGTAGGTGTCAACTTATTCAATTCAAGTCTACGATATAAATAGAGAGGCATAACACTAACACCGGCTCCAAGATGACATAAAGCAGTTCTAACACAATTTCTTTTAATAGAGCATGGTATAGTTGGTACACCCGGATCTCCAAGTTTCTTTGGTATTCCACCCTTAAAAGTGTAATTAACAAGCATGGTGGAAATTTCAGCTTCCGGTATCTTTCTTTTATTTGTGATGATATCCTTCATATACTTAGCATAAGGATTTACTTTAAGCATATCGATTAAGCGCATACGTAAGAAAATAGGTCTAATCATTTCAGCAAAGCGCTCAAAATCCTCATCATCCTTTGACTTGGATGGTTTAGGAGGAAAGGGCATGGGTTTACGAACCCATGGTTCTCTTTCTTTACCGTGCTTCCTAGCAACAAAATCTCTCTTACCATAACGTTGATTCTTTGATTGTGGGTTATCAAGATCAACAGCAGGTTCAATTTCTACATCATTGTTTTTGCTAGGTTGAGCCTCAACATGAACATTATCATTAACATTATCACTAGGTTCATGTTCATCACCTGATTTAGTTTCAGCATCAGAGATAGAAATATCATTAGGATTCTCAGGTGTGTCTACAGAGGTTCACTAGAAGCATGCAAAGTCCTATCATTTTTCTTCTTCTTCTTTTAGAAGAACTAGGTGCCTTTAAATTATTTCTCCGAGAATCTTGCTCGATTCTCTTAGGGTGGCCTTCAGGATACAAAGGTTCCTAAGTCATTCTACCAGTTCTAGTAGCCACTCTAACAACAAAGCCATTTTATTATTTAATTCATCAAGCAAATCATTTTGAGCTTTAAGTACTTGCTCAGCTTGAGTAGCAACCATAGAAGCATATTTGCTAACGAGTTTGAGTTCATCTTTAACTCTAGCTATATTATCGCCTACCGTCCTATCTCAAAAGCATTATTCTTTAACTCTCTACCAACATAAGCATTAAAACTTTCTTGTCTAGCCATAAAGTCATCGAATACATCTAAGCATGGGCTATGAAATTTAGTATACGAAATTTCAACTTTATCATATCTATAGAGAGAATTTACCTTTACTACCTGTGTCGGGTTATCAAGACAATGTGGTTCTTCAACAGGCGGTATATTAAGACCATGTATTTCTTCAATAGGAGGTAAATTCTTAACATCTTCAGCTTTAATACCTTTTTCTTTCATTAATTTCTTTGCCTCTTGCATATCTTCAGGACTGAGAAATAAAACACCTCTCTTCTTCGGAGTGGGTTTAGGAATAGGCTCAGGAGTTGGCTCAATTGGTTCAGGAATTGGCTCAGGAACAGTCCAATTATTTTCATTAGTCAGCATATTATTCAATAATATTTCAGCTTCGTCGACTGTTCTTTCCCTGAAAACACAACCAGCACAACTGTCCAAGTAGTCCTTGGAAGCATCGGTTAGTCCATTATAAAAGATATCAAGTATTTCATTTTTCTTGAGAGGATGATCAGGCAAAGCATTAAGTAATCGGAGAAGCCTCCCCAAGCTTGTGGGAGACTCTCTTCTTTGATTTGCACAAAATTATATATTTCCCGCAAGGCAACTTGTTTCTTATGAGCAGGGAAATATTTAGCAGAGAAGTAATAAATCATATCCTTGGGACTACGCACACAACCAGGAGCAAGAGAATTATACCAAGTCTTAGCATCACCCTTTAATGAGAACGAAAATATCTTAAGGATATAAAAATAGCGAGACTTCTCATCATTAGTAAATAGGGTAGCTATATCATTCAACTTGGTAAGATGTGCCACAACAGTTTCAGATTCAAGGCCATAAAAGGATCAGATTCAACTAAAGTAATAATCTCAGGATCAACAGAGAATTCATAATCCTTATCAAGAATACGAGATAGGTGAAGTAGCAAAAGTGGGGTCAGGTTTCATTCTAGCATTAAGAGACTGCTGCTTCCATTTAGCTAATAATTTCTTAAGATCATATCTATCATTGCAAGCAAAGATTTCCCTAGCAGCTTCTTCATTCATAACATAACCCTTAGGAAAAATAGGCAATACATAATCATTGGGAGAACCTTCATCATCACTATCATCAATAATAGCATCTTCAATATTTTCATTCCCCCTAACTCTAGCAAGTTGTTCATCAAGAAATTCACCTAATGGCAAAGTAGTATCACGCACAGAAGTAGTTTCATCATGCATAGCAGAAGTGGCATCATCAATAACATGCGACATATCAGAATTCATAGCAGTAGCAGGTTTAGGTGTCGCAAGCCTACTAATAACGGAAGGAGAATCTAGTGCAGAGCTAGATGGCAGTTCCTTACCTCCCCTCGTAGTTGAGGGCAAAATAGTAGTTCGGTCGTCTTTCAAGTTCTTCATAGTGATCAACATATATAAATCCCAAGTGACTCAGAGAATAGAGCTATGCTCCCCGGCAACGGCGCCAGAAATTAGTGTTGATAACCCACAAGTGTAGGGGAACGCAACAGCTTTCGAGGGTAAAGTATTCAACCCAAATTTATTGATTCGACACAAGGGGAGGCAAAGAATATTCTTGAGTATTAGCAGTTGAGTTGTCAATTCAACCACACCTGGATAACTTAGTATCTGCAGCAAAGTATTTAGTAGAAAAAGTGGTATGTTAATAATGGTAACAGTAGCAAAAGTAAAGATAAATGTTTCTGGGTTTTTTATAGTAGTTGTAACAGATGTAGCGGAAAAGTAAATAAGCGAAGAACAATATATGAAAAGCTCGTAGGCAATGGATCGATGATGGATAATTATCTTTGGATGCGATTCCTCAGGTAATAGCTATAACATAGGGTGACACAGAACTAGCTCCAATTCATCGATGTAATGTAGGCATGTATTCCGTAAATAGTCATACGTGCTTATGGAAAATAACTTGCATGACATCTTTTGTCCTACCTCCCGTGGCAGCGGGGTCCTAGCGGAAACTAAGGGATATTAAGGCCTCCTTTTAATAGAGAACTGGAACAAAGCATTAGCACATAGTGAATACATGAACTCCTCAAACTACGGTCATCACCGAGAAGTATCCCGATTATTATCACTTCGGGGTTGTCAGATCATAACACATAATAGGTGACTATAGACTTGCAAGATAGGATCAAGAACACACATATATTCATGAAAACATAATAGGTTCAGATCTGAAATCATGGCACTCGGGCCCTAGTGACAAGCATTAAGCATAGCAAAGTCATAGCAACATCAATCTCAGAACATAGTGGATACTAGGGACCAAACCCTAACAAAACAAACTTGATTACATGGTAAATCTCATCCAACCCATCACCATCCAGCAAGCCTACGATGGAGTTACTCACGCACGGCGGTGAGCATCATGAAATTGGTGATGGAGGATGGTTGATGATGACGACGGCGATGAACCCCCCTCTCCGGAGCCCCGAACGGACTCCAGATCAGCCCTCCCGAGAGAGATTAGGGCTTGGCGGCGGCTCCGTGTCGTAAAACGCGATGAAACTTTCTCTCTGATTTTATTCTCCCCGAACGTGAATATATGGAGTTGGAGTTGAGGTTGGTGGAGGTCTAGGGGGCGCGCCCTACAGGGGGGCGCCCCCTGTCTCGTGGACAGGCCCTGGGCCCCCTGGTGTATTTCTTTCGCCCAATAATTCTTATAAATTCCAAAAAGTGCCTCCGTGGATTTTCAGGACATTCCGAGAACTTTTCTTTTCTACACATAAAACAACATCATGGCAGTTTTGCTGAAAACAGCGTCAGTCCGGGTTAGTTTCATTCAAATAATGCAAGTTAGAGTCCAAAACAAGGGCAAAAGTGTTTGGAAAAGTAGATACGTTGGAGAGATATCACACATCACTATAAGCCTTGCAAGCAATGTGACTAATAAGTTAGTTATAGGATGATGCATTACGGAACGAGTAAAGAGACTTGCCGACAACGAGATTGAACTAGGTATTGAGATACCGACGATCGAATCTCGGGCAAGTAACATATCGATGACAAAGGGAACAACGTATGTTGTTATGCGGTTTGACCGATAAAGATCTTTGTAGAATATGTGGGGCCAATGTGAGCATCCAGGTTCCGCTATTGGTTATTGACCCGAGATGAGTCTCGGTCATGTCTACATAGTTCTCGAACTCGTAGAGTCCGCATGCTTAATGTTTGATGGTGATCGGTATTATGAGTTTATGTGTTTTGATGTACCAAAGGTAGTTCGGAGTCCCGGATGTGATCACGGACATGACGAGGAGTCTCGGAATGGTCGAGACATAAAGATCGATATATTGGAAGGCTATGTTTGGGCACCAGAATGGTTCTGGATGAGTTCGGGCATTTTCCGGAGTACCGGGAGATTACCTGAACCCCCTGGGAGTCAATGGGCCTTATTGGGCCTTAGTGGAAGAGAGGAGGAGGCGGCCAGGTGGAGGGTGCCCCCCCAAGCCCAATCCGAATTGGGGTGGGGGGGCCGGCCCCCTTTCCTTCTCTCCCTCTCCCTCTTCCTTCTTCTCCTACTCCAACTAGGAAGGGGGGAAACCTACTCCTACTGGGAGTAGGACTCCCCCCCTTGGACGCGCCCTATGAGGGCCGGCCCTCTCCTCCTCCCCTCCTTTATATACGGGGGAGGGGGCACCCCATAGACACACAAGTTGATCTTAGCCGTGTGCGGTGCCCCCCTCCACAGATTTCCACCTCGGTCATATCATTGTAGCGCTTAGGTGAAGCCCTGCGTCAGTAACTTCATCATCGTCGTCATCACGCTGTCATGCTGACGAAACTCTCCCTCGGCCTCAGCTGGATCAAGAGTTCGAGGGACATCACCGAGCTGAACGTGTGCAGATCGCGGAGGTGTCGTGCGTTCGGTACTTGATCGGTTGGATCACGAAGATGTTCGACTACATCAACCGTGTTACTTAACGCTTTCGCTTTCGGTCTATGAGGCTACATGGACACACTCTCCCGCTTGTTTCTATGCATCACATAGATAGATCTTGCGTGAACGTAGGTAAATTTTTTGAAATACTGCGTTCCCCAACACCAAGCGAGCGTGCCAAAGGTCCACACCGACGGAGAGGGCGACCGGAGATGTGTTGGTGGAGGCGCGTGGGTGGAACGGGTAGAGCTCGTCGGGGCTATCACATCGGTGGAGCACCATCCGGGTATGGGCGTCCTTAACAGAAAAAACACACATGTCAAATTCAACGGTAACAGGATTTTCACGAGTATGAGAACGAACGGAAACAAGATTTTTAATGAGGTCGGGAGACACAAGTATGTCGTAAAGTAAGCATGGCCTATGTGTGTAATGGGAAGTGACGATCCATCACCGACGATAAGGAGAATTGAAGTATGGACGGGATAAGAAGTGTGGAGAGTACCGGGGTTGGCAGCCATATGAGCGATGGCGCCGGTGTCCATATACCAATCGCCGCCACCTGTGTAGTTGGCCGGCGAGGGGGCGGAGTGGAGCGCTGCATGGAGGGCCGGATCCCACGGAGCCGGCGGGAGTGGGGCATCGACGGTTGGGCGGGGTAAGGGGCCGGCGGCAGCGTGGCGTACGGCGCCGCGGCGTTAGGAGCCGGCGGCAGCACGGCGTATGGCGTCGCGGCATAGGGCGCTGGCGGGGCCCCGACGTACGGCACTGACGATAGCGCGGCGTACGGTGCCTGCTGGGCGCGGTGATCCGCGCCTGGTGCGAGGTGGGACGCAGGCCCAGGAGGCCGGGAGCGGGCGGGCGGGGCACTGGCATGCTGTACGCATGAACCAGGCCCGTCCATGAGTTCTAGGCCGCGGCCCAGGGCGCGGTGGCCTGCTGCTGGCGAGGCGGGCCGCCTTGGCCGTTGCCCTTCCGACCACGACGCCCACCACAACGGCGATCAAAGGATGCCGGCTGGGGCGGCGGCCCCTGGAAGAAGCCCGTGGGCGGCGGGTACTTCCCGTAGGAAGCCACCGGTGGAGGGAACCGCGGCGCGGCAGGCGCCTGCGAAGACGGCGGTGGCGGGCCGCCGCGGGAAGTCCCGGCGGTGAGGGCGGTGTGGGTAGCCCTGGTCTTCGCCATCTTCATGTGACACTCCTCCAGACGCAAATAATCCACAACCTTGGGAAAGGTTGGCTCCGGGATCAAGGTGAGATTCGAGGCAGCATTGCCGAACTCCTCATTGAGCCCGGTGGTGAAGGGGCTAAGGAGGAGGTCATCGGAGATGGTTTCGCCAAGGTCACGGAGCTCATCTGCAAGTTTCTTGAGACGCTGCAATAATCATCGATGGATGAATCAAGTTGATGAGACCCAAAAAATTCTTGCTGAAGAAAAACCTGGCGTTGGAGTTGGTTGTCGGTGAAGAGCCCGTTGAGTTTGGTCCAAACGGCGAGGGTGTCATCCCCGTTGGTGACCACCATGTGGAAGAGATCACGGGAGATGGTGAGGTAGAACCAACGAATGAGCGTAGCATCGATGTTCGTCCACTCTTCATCACCAAGCATGAGGCTGGAATCAATGGAACCTTCGACGTGATCATGAAGATGATACTCGCGAAACACTAGAGAGAAATATGTTTTCCGGGCGTAGTAGGTGGAGGTGGAGTGATCAAGGCACACGGGGACACCGCGATGGATGTCAAGATCGCGGATGAGGACGGGACCGGGACCGGCGAACGGGTTGTTGTTGGTGGAACCGGAGGCGGATGATCCGGGTGAGGCCATGGCAATGGAGGGAAGTGGATAGGGTTGTGGGAGGGAAGAGAGGGCGCGGCAGCTGTAGGGAGGCTGCAGCGGCAGGGAGGAGGTGCAGCGGCGGCGCGGCGGCAGCCTAGGGGCGCGGCGGCGGCAGGAGCGGAAGCTGAGAAAAGGGATCGTAGAAGGGAAACTGATACCATATTGTTTGGCAATGCAACTCTCAATTGATTAGGTGCATACATGCACGTATATATTTACAATGAGCAGCCCACGGCCTCGACTATACATGGAAAATAGGAGGCGGGGCTAGGTAGGAAATGATCCTACATATACATGCGATATATTGCCTATACAAAATACATTCAACACTGCTCACATATATTTATCGACTGCCCGCTTGCGCAGCGGATATGGCAAGGGATTGGGCTTTCCCCCTCGGCCAACATCGACGATCTTTGGGACTGTCGTCTCCCTTCTTAGCTGGATGCGGCAATCTGGCACTCCATCCTCCTCATTATTCTATGGAAGATTTGGGACTCCATAAATGCTATGACCTTCAAGCAACAAAACCACCACAGTATCCTCACCCTTAGGAGAATCATTGATGATCTCATGCTCTAGACGCACCGGATGAAGAAAACAGAGCAAAAGCAGGCCGCCTCTTCATGGCGTTCCTACCTCTTATCACGATTACACGTGCTTATGTAATTTCACCTTGTAATCAGTCAAATGATGGGTTACAAACTGTTGGCTTTTGATCGTTGCTAGATCAAAATCACCCAGGAGCTCACACGTACATGCAAAGCTAGCTAGCTAGCAACCAAGCCAGGCAAGCTGCTGGATCATGTCTAGCCGGCGACTTGCGTATCTACGTATGCCTTGCCGTAGCTTCCGTACGTGAGCGAGCACTTCGGTGCCTTCGGCGGAACTCGTGCGTAACGTGACGATGGGAAAACACAGATCGATATGATGGCCAAAGGCTCTTGTCGAGCCTTGTATACTTTTTATTGCTTCTGATCGACTTTCGTTGTTCTGGTTACAAGGAGCACCCCTGGGGTGCTTTTTATACATGTCCATAAGGGACTATGGAAATAGACTAGGACTAGGAATCCTAATACTACTAGGACTCATACTTACTCCTTTTCCTAATCCTACGTGTACTAAGGCAACGTGGTTAACTTCTACATTCACCTCCTTAACCTTGTTGCTTGACTTCATCTCACGTACTCCGACTTTGTTCCTCATCTCGATGAACTGTCGGCCGAGGGACTTCGTGGAGAATGTCGGCAAGCTGGTCCTTGGTGCTCACGTGCTGAACCTCGATCATCCCTTCCTCAATGCACTCCGGATATGGTGGAACCGGGTATCTATGTGCTTGCTCCTTCGTGATAAACCGGATTTTTGCACAATGAGATTGCAGCTTGGTTGTCGATCTTCAATGACACCCTCTGCACCTCCCGCTTTGCAAGATCAGCTAGGAGTCTTCTCAGCCACACTGCTTGACAAGCCGCCGTGCTTGCCGCTATGTATTCTGCCTCGCATGAAGACAGTGCAACCACCTTTTGCTTCTGAGAATTCCAGCTGATAGGATTTGGGCCAAGATAGAATATCATGCCCGTTGTGCTTTTCCGGTCATCCACATCACCTGCCATGTCGCTATCTGAGTATCCACGAAGGATCAATCCTCCCTTTCCCTTTCGGTACGTGCAGCCAAGATTAATAGTGCCTTTCACATAGCGCAAGATTTGCTTGACCGCGCTCATGTGTTCGGTTGTCGGATTCTCCATGAAACGACTCACGATTCCGACTGAATAAGCCAAGTCAGGTCGGGTATGCACCAAATATCTTAGGCTGCCTACAACGCTTCGATACATTGTGGTGTCCACCGGCGGATTTGAGCTACGCTTGCTCAACTTGTGTCGTTGGTCCATTGGAGCATGTGTCTCGTAGCAATCTGTCATGCCACACTTGTCCAATAACTTGACCGCGTAAGCCGATTGACATAGGGAAATCTCTCCGGAGCTTTGCTTCACTTCGATGCCCAAGTAATAGCTGAGTAATCCTAGATCGCTCATGCTAAACTTCTTCTTCATCTGCGCCTTGAAACGTTCAATTTCTTGCGGCGCTATCTCCGGTGATAATCAGATCGTCGACATAAACTCCAACTAGCAGGTTTGATCCTTTGGAGTTCTTTGTATAGACCGGCGTGCTCGAGGGGACATCTCTTGAACCCGAGCGAGATCAAACTTCGGTCTAACTTTGCGTTCCAAGCTCTTGGCGCTTGCTTCAACCCGTAAAGTGCCTTCTTGAGCTTGTAAACTTTCCCTTCTTCGCCTTTCTTCTCGTAGCCGAGGGGTTGTTCCACGTACACTTCTTCTTTGAGGTCGCCGTTGAGGAAAGCGGATTTCACATCCATATGATGAACCTTCCAATCCTCTTGTGCTGCCAAAGCTAGGAGCACTCTCACCGTCTCGATTCGAGCAACTGGTGCAAACACCTCCTCATAGTCAACTCCTTGACGTTGTCGTAGCCCTTTGCGACGAAGTCTTGCCTTGTGCTTCACAATGGCACCCTTCGTGTCCTTCTTCAACTTGTAAACCCACTTCAAACCTATGGCCTTTTGGTTCGGAGGTCGGGTTACCAAAGTCCACGATGCCATTGCTCTCGATCGCCTTCATCTCCTCATCCATGGCGTGCATCCAACTTGAACTTTTGCTCGCCTCTCTGAAGTTCGGGGCTCCTCAACTCCGAGTAAACACAAATCGGAGTACTCGAGTGTAACTGGCTTTGCGTACCTGTAGACTTTCTTGAGGGGCTTGTAGCGACGAGGCCCGGAAGAATCTGTCGTGGCTTGCGAAGGAGGCGACACAAATTGTGTCGGCGATGCACTTGAGGAAGATGACCGAGTCTCGGGCGTGGTAGATGCCGGGTCGTTGGCATCCGCATCATTGACATCCACGTCGTTGGCGTAGTCGCCGTGACCGTGACCATCATCTTGATTGTAAATGCGTCACTATGCGCCTCATTGTCGATGTCGTCGCCGAGATCTCCGCTTTCGTGTCATGCGGCGTCGTTGTCGCTATCACCTTGCGACCCATGCGCTTCGTCGTCGGTGTCGGCACCATGGTGATCACTACCATTGCGGTCACCTTGGTTGTGCGTCTTGCCAACCACCTGGACATCCTCCCCTGCATCATCATCAGTTGGAAATTCAACTGTGAATATGTTACTGTTTGGAGCATCGTTGGCTGCTGCGCTCCAATTCCACGCTTGGTTTTCTTCAAACACGACGTCGCGTGAAATTCGTAGACGCTTGGTTTGTGGATCGTAGAAGCGGTATGCCTTGGTGCGGAACTCCTCTCGTATCCGATGAACACCATCTTGGTGCTACGATCGGCAAGCTTTGAGAGATGCTTGGCTCCGCCGTCTTAACATGCGCCACGCACCCAAATGTCCGTAGATGAGACACATTAAACTACGTCCGTAAATTGCTTCTTCGGAGTCTTGCCGATCACTGCCTTCGTTGGAGCCAGTTAAGAAGATAGACCGCCGTCGAGACAGCTTCTCCCCAAAAGTCCCCGGCAAGTTCTTGCTCTTGAGTAAACTTCTCGCCATGTCAACGACGGTTCGATTGCGCCTTTCAACAACCCCGTTCTGCTGTGGCGTATAAGGTGCCGTGAGGAACCTCTTTATGCCAATCTTCTCGCAGTAGTCGTTGAACTCGTTTGGCGTAAACTTCGCCGCGCGATCTGTCCGTAGAGCGCGAACCTTCAGCTTGTGTTCCATCTCCGTTGCAGCCTTCAGCTTCTTGAACGCTTCAAACGCCTCATCTTTAGATCGTGGGAGAACGACCCACATGTATCTCGAGTAGTCATCTACCACAAGGAAGAAGTACTTCTTTCCTCCGTGAGTTGCTGGGGTGATAGGGCCACATAGATCACCATGGAGCAGCTCGAGTGCATCACTTGCACGATAGGTAGACTGAGCAGGGAACGGCCTGCGGTGCTGTTTTCCAACTAAGCACCCATCACATACTAGATCAACATGGTCGATAAACGGCATCCGAGATACCATCTCCATCTTCGACATCTTCTTCAAGGCGTAGAAGTTGACGTGTCCAAATCTAGCATGCCATAACCACGAATCATCATCACTCTTGGCGAGCCAACACTCCGGTTGAGATTGATCAAGGTTGAGAATATAGAGCCTGTTCCGCGTGCGATTCACACGCGCTTAGCATCGCTTCGGAGGTTGTCGAAGATCGTCATCACTCCGTTCTCGATATTCACCTTGCATCCATTCTCATCAAGTTTCCCGACAGAGATGATGTTGTTGCGGCCGTGGGATGTAGTACACTCCGGTGAGTATGCGATGTTCTCCTGTGAGACCCTCGAAGAGGACAGAACCTTGCCCGCAAATCTCGACATTTGAACCATCACCAAACTTGACCGAGCCTTGAACATCATATTCCAGCTCGAGGAACTTCTCCTTGCACCCCGTCATGTGGTTACTGGCACCCGTGTCGAGATACCACGACACGTTCTGGCTTCCGGATAACTTTGGTGTTACTTTTTCTCATGAAGTAGCACCTTCGGTTTGGTTTCACAACCGTTGTTTGGGCGAGATCACAAACTTGACCATCGAAGACCTGGACGTTCGTCTTCCTGCTTCGCCAAATTTGCCTTGATCTCCCGCTTGTTAGGCTCCACGAGATCACAAACTTCGGCCATCAGAAGACCTGGACGTTCGTCTTCCTGCTTCGCCAAATTTGCCTTGATCTCCCTCTTGTTAGGCTCCGGACAATCCTTCGCAAAGTGACCCATCTCGTTGCAGTTATAGCACTTGATCTCGGACATATCCAAGTTCCGTGGCTTCCGCTCTTTAGATCGGTCCGCCTTACCACGACCTTGTGGCTTGCCTTTTCCTTTGCCTTCTTTGGTTTGTCCGCCGCGCTGCGCGTTGCTTGAGCCTTCGCCAACGTTGCGCCTTCCTTTGCTACTTGGGGACTCCCAATCTGCGCGTGAGTACATGAGTTGGTCATCACCTCCTCCTTTGCCTTTTCGACAACCACGAGCATTCTCTTCCCATGTCCGCAAGCGTCCGATCGCCTCCGTTATGGTCATGTCGTCGATGTCGTAAAGCTGCTCGAGCGTGCCGATGATGTACGTAAATTTATCAGTCACCGAACTGAAAAACTTCTCCACAATCTCGGTCTCCTCGAGCTTTGCACCAAGCGCGCGGATCTCTCCCACCAATGTAGTCAGACGCATAGCATAGTCGTTCACCGATTCAGTTTCCTCCATCTGCAACTTGTGAAATTGACGCTTCAACACTTGTGCCCGAGCCTTGGTGACGCGATCTTCTCCGATCCTCATCTCTTTGAGTGCGTTCCATGCCTCTCTTGTTGTCTCGAACTCCGCCAATGTCATCAGCACGGAATCCGCATGCATCGGGCTATGGCGGCCATGGCACCTTCGTCGCACTCCTCGTCGGCGTCGTCGTCCGTGATGGCCTCCCACACTCGAAGGGTTCGGAGAATGATCTTCATCTTCACCGCCCTGCGCCCGTAGTTGGCGTCGATGAGCATCGGGTCTTGGATGGGGATGTTGCGATGCGCTTTGTCGTTGGCGCCGCCCGTTCCACCACCACCTGTTGCTGACTTGCCGCCCTTCTTCACATTGTCGCCGTTCTTGTTCGCCTTGGAACCGCCGTTGCCGGACTTGACTGACTCAGCATCGCTGTCCGTCATCGTAGATCGTAGATCGTCGAGGCTCTGATACCAATTGTTGGCTTTTGACCGTTGCTAGATCAAAATCACCCAGGAGCTCACACGTACATGCAAAGCTAGCTAGCTAGCAACCAAGCCAGGCAAGCTGCTGGATCGTGTCTAGCCGGCGACTTGCGTATCTACGTATGCCTTGCCGTAGCTTCCGTGACGTGAGCGAGCACTTCGGTGCCTTGGCGGAACTCGTGCGTAACGTGTGATGGGAAAACACAGATCGATATGATGGCCAAAGGCTCTTGTCGAGCCTTGTATACTTTTTATTGCTTCTGATCGACTTTCGTTGTTCTGGTTACAAGGAGCACCCCTAGGGTGCTTTTTATATACGTCCATAAGGGACTATGGAAATAGACTAGGACTAGGAATCCTAATACTACTAGGACTCATACTTACTCATTTTCCTAATCCTACGTGTACTAAGGCAACGTGGTTAACTTCTACACAAACTTGAGAACTATTGGCCCCAATTGAAATTCACATTACCTCATCTGCTATGCACAGCCGTGGTAACAGAAAAACCAATGCAGTGGCTATTCATTCCATCATTTTGCTTCCCTTGAGAGTGAGCATTGCTGGCAAGTTGTTTGGAAGCTTAGGTTAGTAATAAGTTGTACCATCCATTGCTGCCATTTTACACCATTCAGTGACAACAATGCAAAGTGTGACTGGCATAATAATTTACTCTACCATTTCACTAGAATTAGAGTGAGTTCTCTGAATTTGTTCAGTTATCCACGTCAGACGACGAGTTTGTTCAGTTATCTCTCCATGGGGCACAACATGGGATGCAGAAAAGAACCATTATGGAGGATGGAAGAAATAGTCTGTTGATTCCATTTCATTTCCCACCCTGGAAAAATATTACAAGGTTCATATAACAATAGTGAGGCTCTGAATCTGTTCGGTTATCTCTCTGAATTCTGTGCAGAGAATTTGCTATTTCTCTCATGGGAATGGGATACACAACACCACATGGGATTCAGACAAGAACAAATATCCAATCTAACACACGCATTTCAGATGATACTTATGAGAGCTCTAAGGCAACATCAAAAGACCACAAGAAAAGGCAGCCCGGTTTGCGGAAGAAGTCGCACGTATGTGTGCACAACTGTGTGACCCAGATTGTTGCACCATGGCCAAATTGTACTTAGTTGATCAATGATCACAAGAGTTGATTGTGCACAAGCAACCTCAAGCACTCTGCTGGAGGAATGCATCCGATAACACTAAGGGAAGAGCGATGATGAGCCTGGACATGAAGGTTGGCGCCGGTGCCTCCAAGCAGGATTCCTCACCAGTTGGTTCCATTAGCGAGCATGAGGTGCCTGTGCCTGAAGGCCCCTGGAGGAGTCGTTCTGTGAGTTGTATTCAAGCTCGCCCTTAGACCGAGTCAAGTTAGCGATAAGAGTCAGCTACTTTGGCATACCAGCCAGCAGCCTGAGTAGTGAGTAGCAAACTTTTCAATAGTAAAATGAGAGAAGCGAACTGGTGTATGACTGCTCTCAGAGTGTTTTATGACTTAAATTTTAAGTGTGCACCAGATGAGTGAAGATCTGATTGGTCCACATCTCCTTGCAGTTTCTTCTAAAATCTCAGCTTGTCGGTGAGACACAACAAAAGTTCAGCAAAGAATGTGACACCTCAGGACTTCTCAACCGAACCCCAACAAAATGAGTGAGCTGACATAGCAGCATTTCAAATGGTCTATAGGTATACTCCCTTCGTCCCAAAATAAGTGATTCAACTTTTGTAATAATTTTAGTACAAAGTTGAATCACTTTGTACTAAAGTTAGTACAAAGTTGAGTCACTTATTTTGGGACGGAGGGAGTATATAACAAGGCAAAGAGAGTGATGGCCAAAACTTCAGTTCCATAAATCACACGGTAAGCATGATTCTTCGGAATGGTGTGACTCATGGCTCATATGGTGTAACAATAACAAGCATAACCAACTGACCATGCCGCAACAAAGGGCATGAAGGAAGTCGTCATATGTCAAATTGCAGTGCAAAAAGCTTATGTGAGCATTAGTTTCTCAAAAAAAAAGCTTATGTGAGCACTAAGGCTAAGGCAAGTCCAAAATTCAATTAATTAAACTCCCTAACATCAAAGTTTTTCCTCACCAAATCTGCGTTCTGTTGTTTCTCATATAAATCGAGCTCTGACTGCTTTGTTATCTCGGAGACAAACTAAATGCTTTCACTTCATCCAAATAATGCACCTATATGAGCACCATAACCACTATATCCAGTTTCTTTACTTCTATAAGATGCCAGGTCCAACTGCGTGACCCAGATTCTGTCACTGGGGCCAAATTGTAGTTAATTGAGCAATAATCACTCGATAGCTTAAATCTCAATTACTTGATAGCTTAAATGGAAGCGCGGCGATAAGCCTGAACCTGAAGCTTGGCTGGCGCCGGTGACTCCAAGCAGGATTACTCACCAGTTGCTACCTTGAGTGAACATGAGGAGTCGGAACAGAATGGCAACTTCTACCTAGGAATGTGTGGTAACAGAAGAATCAATGCAGTGGCTTTTTATTCTGTCATTTATCTGCTCTTGAGTGAGCATGCTGGGAAGTTGTTTGGAGGCTTAGAACAGAAGCAATTTGTATCATGCATTGCTGCCATTTTACACGTCAGTTACAACAATGCAAAGTGTGACTGAACATAATAATTTAGATAATTTACTCTACCATTTGACCAGAAGTAGAATGAGTTCTCGGAATTTGTTCAGTTATCAACTTGACTCGACGAGTTTCTTCAGTTATATCTCTGAATTCTCAAGCAATTATGCATCATGATTTTCTTACGTTTTCTCTCCATGGAAAACAACATGGGATGCATACAAGAACAAACTTCCCACCAAAACACGAACATTTCAGACGATACAAAGTTTATATACCACATGGAGGATGGATGAAACAATATTTTGATTCCATTTTATTTCTGGCTCTGAACAAAGCTTACAAGCTTGAAAGGGATGGTTGAATGCAAACATGATCTCAATAAAACCGAAATCTGCCAATTAACAACCACTGAAGTAACTAAAAGGAAATTGAAAGTATTCTATTGTAAGAACATCTAGCAACCTTCCTTGTGCAGATATTTACTTCCTCTTTCTCACCAATTGTAGAAAACGTGTTTTTTCATTCTGCACACTCACGTGCACTTCGGGTTCTCCACAAAGAGTTTGCTGATACATTTACATACATCAAACCCAAAGTGGTTTATGCGGGTTGCTCTCATTTTACTATTGAAAAGTTGTGAACTCTGCAGCAGTTCACTAGAAAATGTGAAATGTGCTCTGAACAGGCACATCACCAACAACAGCTATACAAGCGATCCTTGCTATCTCTTTTTCACCAGCCATGGAACGGTGCTTTGTGACTCTACACACTCATTCATACACTTCAGATGCTATACACCAACGGTTATGGCTTGCTACGCTCCATTTGCATACATCATGCCCAAACTGATGTATGACTGCTCTCATTTGGAGCAGCCTGTTTTACGACTCAAACTTTGAGTGTGCACTAGTCTGCACTAGACCTGGTGAAATGTCCACGTCTCCTTGCAGTTTCTTCTAAAATCTCAGCCTATCAACGATACACACAAAAGTTGAGCAAGGAATGTGGCACCTCATGACTTCTCACCTGACAACCAACAACAGAAGGGGTGAGTTGACACAACAACATTCCAAATGGTTTAGAGATACATATATAACAAAGGCAGAGTGAGCGATGGCAAAGCTTCAGTTGAATAAATCACGCAGTAAGTGTGATGCTTCAAAATGGTGTGACTCATGGCTCATGTGGTGTGACAATAACAAGCATGACCAATTGACCATAACGCAGCAAGGGCATGAAGGAAGTCGTCACATGTCAAATTGCAGGGGCTACTTACGTGAGCACTAAGGCAACAACAATTGGAATAATCAAGATTAGCAAGTAAAAAATCAGTTAATTAAAGTCCCCAACATCAAAGTTGTTCCTCACTGAATCCGCGTTCTATTGTTTCTCATATAAATCAAGCTCTGTTATCTCCCAGAAAAACTAAAGATGGCTTCACTTCATTCAAATAATGCACCTATATGAGAACCATAACAGCTACTGGGAATATGTAAATTTGTACGAGATGGAATTGTAAGCAACACTGGCCCGAATTGTAATTCCTGTTACCTCATCTGCCATTCACAGCCCGTAACATTGGCTTTTCATTTGGTCATTTCGCTGCTCTTTAGTGAGCACTACTGGGCAATTTAGTTCAGAAGCAAGTTGTACCATGCATTGCTGCCATTTACAACAATGCGAAGTGTGATTGACATAATCATTTATAGTTGATAATTTAACTCTACCATTTCATTAGAGCTAGAGTGAGTTCTCTGAATTTGTTCAGTTATCAACTACAGTCGATGAGTTTGTTCAGTCATCTCTCTGAAACACAGCATGGGATGCAGATAAGAATAACAAGAGGTTCTCTAAATTCTGGAACAATTGTGCGCATAGAATTCACTACTTTTCTCCATGGGAATGGGATTCAGTCAATTCAGACAAGAACACATTTCGAATGACACAAAGATTATATACAGAACATGAAGGATGGAAGAAATAGTCTATTGATGATTCCGTTTCATTTCCGCCTCTGCATAAAGATTACAAGGTTTCATGGGTGTTTCATATGTCATCCGTAAGTTTTGTTGCTGAACCATTGACACTAGAAAATGGCCTCCTCGGACCCAACACTGGATTTATTTTTGGAGGGGAAGTAATGCTGACACTTGATCGCAATTCTTTATTCTTCTATGGATCAAAAGACCACACGGAAAGGCAGCCCAGTTTCGGAAGACGACGCACATATGTGTGCACAACTGTGTGACCCAGATTGTTTCACCAGGGCCAAATTGTACTTAGTTGAGCAATGATCAGTTACAACTTACAACAATGCAAAGTGTGACTGGCATAATAGTTCAGACAATGTAGTCTACCATTTTCACCAGAGCTAGAGTGAGTTCTCTGAACTTTACTCTACCATTTCCAACTGAAAAAAGATTGTGCGCACGGTGGGTTCTCAAATGATACAAAGATAGCATGGAGGATGGATGAAGTAGTATGTTGGTTCCATTTCATTTCCACTCTGAACAAAGATTGCGAGGTTACATATAACACGAGTGCAGTTCTCAGAATTCGTTCGGTTATTCTCTAAATTCTGGAACAATTGTGCCCACAAACATACAGAATTCGCTATGTTCCTCCATGGGAGTGGGATACACAACACCACAAGAACAAATATCCAGTCCAACACACGCACATTTCATACGATATATATACACAACGTGAAGGATTGATGAAATAGTCTATGATTCCATTTCATCTCTGGCTCTTGAACGAAGATTACAAGTTTCACATAGTTACTGCAAAGAATGTGATGAAATGTAGTAATGCAGTGAAATATCCCTGCCGCTTCAGGTAAGGTCGTCTCGCCGAGCTGTGCCAATGTAGTGCTAGCGCCTGAAAATTGCACTTGTTCGATTTGCTTGCTTCTTTGGTTCAGGGAAATTTTAAAAAGAAAGAAAGAAAAGGAGCAAGCGAGTCGAATTAATCATATGCGTGCGTTAGATCTCCAGTTGCATATCTTGCACTGCATTCATATTCCGCAATTTTTGTTTTTGAGTGGAATTCATATTCCGCAAATGCATTAGGTCACCCGTTGCAAGCGAGCGTACAGGAACGGCGAAGTGGGTGCATCCCAATTAGATAGAACCGTTTTCTTCTCGCGTGAGGCGAAGCGAGCTTGAGACCGGTTCAGAAGGTTCCTGGAATGCATCTTTTCTTTCTAGGTTTTTCCCTTTTTTGTGTGCTCTTTTGTTTTCTCTGTGTTCTTTTACCTTTTCCCCTTTTTTCCATTTTTTACATACATAAATATCGTAATTTGGTATTTTTAAAATCCGATTTTCGAATTTTGTTCAAGTTTTTCAAGAAAATCTGAAAAAGAAAATTGATTTTTACTAAATTTCCTGGATTTCAAAAAATTCTCACATTTTATAACATTTGTTCACCATTGCAAACAAAATGAAAATTTTCAAAATTATAAAGGGTTTTAGAAAATAATTCAAGAATTCAAAAAGCAATCACTTTTTCAAAATTATTCGTTTTCCACCCACGAAAAGTTTTTGGATTCATAGACAGTTTTCCAATTTGTGATCATTTCTTGGAATCACAAAAACAATTTATATTTTGTGAACATTTTTCCAATTTCCAAACAATATTTGTATTCATGACCATTTTTTCAAATTTCCAAAATTTTTGAATTCTTAAACATTTTTCGTATTCACATATATTTTTATGAATTCGTGAACATTTTATAATTCAATAAAAGATTTTGAGTTCGCGTGGATATTTTGAATTCAGAACATTTTATGTGCTATCGATTTTTTAAAAATTAAATTAAACAGACCTCGCGCTCCCCGGCCAATGTCATCATTTTCGGTTTTGGGAAGGTTCTTTTTTTTTCTTTAGGATTTGTTCTCCTATTCTTTGTTTTTTCCTTTGCACTTTTAGTTTTCGTTTTTTCTTTTCTATTTTCTTTTTTCGTTTCATTCTTTTATTTCAAATGCATGAATATTTTTTGAAATCTCAGAACAATTTTTAGGTCTGTGAATTTTTTTGAAATTCAAACGTTTTTAAAATTGGTGAATATTTTGGGAAATTCAAAATTAGAGATCAAATTCTAAAACAATCATCATATAAAAAATGATCAATAATTTTTTAAATATCCATCTAATTCAAAAACTGTGTTGCTATATTAAAATTTTGTACATTAAGTTCTGAAAAATGTCCATCGAATTTAATTGTTTTGTGCATCAAACACAAAAAATCTTCATAATTCAATAAATGTTTATCATAAGTCCAATAAAGTTTTGAACAAATAAAAAGAATCTATTTTTTAATTGAGAAAGAAGGTCTCAATTTTTCTAATATTTTTAAAAATTCATTAACATATTGTTGTGGCAGTAAACATTTTTTAAAATTATATTGTTTTAATCTCAAACATTTTTAAAGAAGCAAAAAAACAAGGAAAATAAATAAAAAGAAAACATTTTTTGAAATTATATTTTTGTAAGGTCGTGCGAGGGGAGGAGTGGTGTGTGTTGCCTTCTTTCCCAGCGCGCAGGTTGCTGTATAGGAGGTCCCAGATGGCCCTTCATATCCAACCGTACAACTAGCTATGGAGAGCACCTGTTTGACGCTCGTTAGCGTCAAGACAAGCTTTTGCTAAAGATAGACACACATGGGCTGGCGCATTTGGAACTTAGGAGCTCGAGCGCGTAAAAGGAATTGCTAAAATACACGCAGTAGCGAAAGATCGAACTCGTGACGTCCAGCTTGTGAAGCCTAGAAGCTTACCAATCGAGCTGAAAAATTATACTGATCTGCAAGCAGCGCATGAGTTTAAAGTACCGTATATCTTTTGAATTTTCTTGAACAATTCAAAGAAAATTGATAACAAAAAAAAGAAAATTCTGATCAAAATTTGACAAACACGAACACTTTTTAAAACCATGAACAACTTTTTTCCAGAAAATGTGAACAAATTTTCAAATTTGAACAAACCTTTCAAACATGAACAATTATTGAACGGATGAACAAAAATTTTGATTTTCCAAACAAATTAAAAAAAATTAAAATATATATTGAAAATTTTGTAATATACGCTGAAATTATTTTAAATATATACTGAACATTTTTGTAATATATGATAAACAAATTTGAAGAATCACTACTAGAAAAAGGCCTGCTAGTGACGCACCTGTTTTGGCTACTAATGGCGCACTACAGGTGCGCCACTAACATCACGTCATTAAAATTTAATACTAACGACGCACCCTGGTGCGCCATCAGTATATCACGCACCAAGAAGTGCGCCATTAGTATATCACACGATGCGCCATTACTAACAATTTTTTTCTGAATTTTTTTTTCAATTTTTTTTCTTAATCTCGCTTAACAATGGCTTAATTTCGGGTCAATACGCTTAATCTGAAGTCAAATCACACTAAGTGGTCAAACTTCCCGAATGGTCACCCATCCTCACACTACTCCAGCCCGAGCACGCTTAACTTTGCAGTTCTATCCAACCCCAGCACCACCTCACTTAACAGGCACTTGTTGATATATTTATCATATCAATCCTATTAAACCTTGTTGATGTCTAGGACTTTGTTCATGTTCATGAGTATTATGAAATTTTGAAAAATATTTCAAACTTCCCGGTCATATTACGTATCATTTTTTGAAAAAAAAATTCCAAAAAAATTTCAAAACTATTTTTTTTTCTATTACTAGTGGTGCACCTAGCAAATGGTGCGCCACTAGTAAGTTTGAAACTCTTTCCATTTTTTCCCCTCTAGATCTTAAAAGCCCCGTAGTTTTTTTTGGTTAGGTATTTTAAGGATTTTGAAAATGTTTAAATTCGGATGTAACTTTTTGAGTAGATGATTTTTCATATAAAATTTTTTTAATCCGAGTTCGTATGCAAAAGTTATGCCCATTTTACAAATTCCAGAAAGATTTTGCAAATAAAGTCGAAATTCATATTTGTAAATTTTCCCAACAAGTAGACCACATATCACATGGGAAACTTATTTTCTTTTAATTTTTTGGCATTTCCATTATTTTCTTTTATTTCTTTTAAAACTGAAAAGGCGGTCAGGGGGTGCATTTGGTGGATTTTTTGGGCCAAGTTAGTAATGGCGCACCGTGGGAGTGGTGTGCCATTACTAGTTACACTAATAATGTCGCAACTAGTAATGGCGCACCACACCCACTAGTTTTAAAAAAGTAAAAAAATTAAAAAAAATTAGTAGTGGCGCACCATGGAAACTAATAATAGCGCACTATCCCTGATGCGCCATTACTAGTTTTGAAAAAAAATAAAAAAAATAAAAAATTTGAAAAAATATACTAGTGGCGCACCGTGGATGTGGTGCGTAACTAGTAATGGCGCACTATCACCTGTTGCGCCATTACTAGTTTTGAAAAAAAATTGAAAAAAATTTGTTACTAATGGTGCATCGTGGATGTGGTGCGTCATTAGTATCTGGACACTAATGGCGCATCAACACATGGTGCGCCATTAGTATATAGTAGTGGCGCACCACATGTCTGATGCGCCAGTAGTGTTCATATAATCTATAGCCCTTTTCCTAGTAGTGATACATTGGACTTTTTTGTTATATATGCTATATACGCTAAACAGTACTTAAATACTCAATGAACATTTCTTTCATACACGCTCAACAAATTTTGAATTGTGAAGAATATTTTAAAACCATGAATTTGTACGCAATCATAAAGAAATTTTGGAATTTCAAATATATTTTTGAAACAGAGGGTACAAATAAAAACAAAAAATGATAAAATAAAAAGAGAAGGAAAAGAAAAGGAAACATAATCAAAATAAAAGAAACAGAAACAAGAAGGGCAAACGAAGAAAAACATGAAAAAACGCAAAACCGTCAAAGTGGTAAAAAACAGAAGGAAACCTTTTTCGGAAACCTTCTAGAAGGCTCCCAAACCGGTTTTCCTGGCATTACTTTAACTCGCGAACTCGGCTGGCCCGTCGCGCGCCGCTGCTACTATGCTTCAGCAAAGCCACGGTTGACCAAAATCACTAATTAAGGAGTACTCGTTGCAAAGAACACTCTACTTCCCCGGTCGCGACAAGTGGCGCATATGCAGCACGCCACTTGTCGCAACCTGGGAGTTTTTCCTTTTTTTAGATCCGTTTATTCAGAACGTTTTATATCTTAAACCGTGTGTCCAAATTTCGAACCGTTTTCACCATTGGATTCCTCGCGTCGAGATCTTCAAAACTAGATCCCATGTTGATAGATTTTGACGAACTTTTCTTTCACGAAAAAAACCGAACGAAAAAACCGGGCGAAAAAATTGAACCGGGAGCATGGTTTTTTCCCTCTCCGAAAGAGGCACGCCCGTGCCTCTCGTGAAATCATAACCGTGCCTCTCGTGGAAGCAAAACCGTGACTCTCGTGGAAGGAAAAAAACAGAAAACGCGTTTTTTTTCATTTTCGAGAGACACGGCCAAGACTCTCATGAAAGCACAACCGTGCCTCTCACGAAAGCAAAACCGTGACTCTCATGAAAGAAAAAAACAGAAAACGTGTATTTTTTCCCTTTCCGAAAGGCACGGCCGTGACTTTTGCGAAAGCACAACCGTGCCTCTCGCGGAAGCAAAACCGTGACTCTCACGAAAGAAAAAAACAGAAAACGTGTATTTTTTCTCTTTCCGAAAGGCACGGCCGTGACTTTTGCGAAAGCACAACCGTGTCTCTCGCGGAAGCAAAACCGTGACTCTCACGAAAGAAAAAAAACAGAAAACGCGTTTTGTTTTTTCCTTTCCGAGAGGCACGGCCGTGACTCTCGCGAAGCACAACCGTGCCTCTCGCGGAAGCAAAACCGTGACTCTCGCAAAAAAATAGAAAATGTGTTTTTTTACGTTTCCGAACGGCACGGCCTTGACTCTCGCTAAAGCACAACCGTGCCTCTCGCGGAAGAAAAACCGTGACTTTCGCGAAAGGGAAAAAAAGAAAACGTGTATTTTTCGCGCAAAAAAAATTCGAAATTTTTTTTGATCGAAAAGCTAAGAAAGACCGGGGGAAAATCAAAACGTCGAAAAACCCCGGAAAAAACCGTTTCAAAAGCCGAAAACGCATGCGGAAAAATAAAAAAACAAAATCCGAAGGAAGCGTCCAGAACGCGACACGTGGCGAATGGCTGAGAGCGCGCCAAATGGTGTTGATCGTTGCGAGGCTCCCGAAGGAGCGCTCATTAACTAGTTGCTCCCATGGTTGACGCACGCGCGTGAGGGAGCTCCTATACGGCGCTGCAGAGGCCCGTTCACGCTCCTGGCGCCTGCAGCGCCCCGCACTGGGCCGGCCCACGAAACGTGCAGACCCGTGAATGCAAAAAGCTCGCAAAAAATGGGGGGAAATGGTTGCTCTCTACAGGTTTCAAACTCCCTTTCTCAAAAAAAAATACAGGTTTCAAACTCCCCACTTCGTGTTAACGCACAGGCAAACGCTTAATAACAAGTACGCAGCGCTATGTATATTGAACTGAACCATTCATCTATTGTACCACTTAATTTTTTTGAATTATTTGGGAAAAAATATTGTGATTCTGAAAAAAGTTCATCATTTTGGAAGAAAAGGTTCACAAATCTGAAAAAAGTTCATTGATTTAAAAAAAAGTTCATCAAATTTGGAAAATGTTCACAGATTTTTAAATGAAAAAAATTAAATCTGGAAAACGTTCATCGAGACAATTTTGATAAAAAGTTCAGCGGATTTGAAATACGTTCATCGAATTTGGAAAAAAAAAGTTAATCGATTTTCAAAAAAAGTTCTGTGATTTTCGAAAAAAGTTTATCAAATTTGAAATAAAAGTTCATCAAACTAGAAAAAAGTTCACTGATTTTAAAAAACAATCACTGAATTTGAAAAAAGTTCAACAATTTTGAAACAAGTTCATATTTTTTTAAAGTTCATTGAATTTGAACAAGTACATCAAATTTGAAAAAACAGTTCATCGTATTTGAAAAAAAGTTCATCGAATTAAAAAAGTTTATGTAATCTCAAAAAAGTTCATCAATTCTGAAAAATCGTTCATTGATTTTTAAAAACACGAAATCCTTTTAAAAATCATTCATTTAAAAAAACAAAAAAAGGAAAGCAAAAAAAAGGCCCAAGAGAACAAGCACATGCAGCTCTTGCTTCATTCCCCTGGAATATCGTCGACGGGTTTGCATGCTTGATCCCAGGCTTGAAGCCCAAGCTAAACCATGAAGACAACGATGGCTCATATATTGGTGAAAACCGCTGGTATGTCAATCAAAAAATGCTATAAGACAGCATAATTTACGATGAATGCAAATTGTCAACACCATCCTGAGTAAGCGAGGGCAAGATAAACTTGTACCAGTAGGTACAATATATACTATCATAATGAGAAGTCGTTCATGTAATTCTCTAGTACAAAAAATATCATTATGCATTATGGATGAAGATGGCGCTAGATCCTTAGTACGCCTTGCCCATCAACACACCGAGCATGGGTAGACATAGAAGCATCGGCCAAGCCATGGAGCTATGAGAAAAAAAGCACCTTCATGTGAAGCATTATCATTAACTGGGAATGAAGGGTTCTACCAAGTGTTTGTGAAGAACATGGTATAAAAGTCACTGCCCAAGATCACCGCAACACTTTCATCTCAACATCAATACACTTCCAATGCCACTAAGGGAAAATAGAGTTAAAATTCAGTTCAGAATGACTGTGGCCAAGATGCATAACCCTTGGTCAAATCAAACTGATAATCACCAAGTGCTATATATTTTGGCTCCCTCCCACATAAATTAATTTACAGTTATGCAGGGGTGTTCTTAACAAAGTAATCGACAAATAATTGATCGCCAATTACACTGTGTACTTATGTCTTTATGAATGCAAATGCAAGTGGAAACTACCTAGGTTTGGTAGATAAGGATTGACCAATAGCTTTTTTTGGAAACTGGAAGGAACAAAGTCTCACTTCTCACCCCACTGAGTGGAGACCACATCATGTCATTCTTTTGAGACAAACATCCCTCTGCGTCAAGTGGTCATTCTTAGTCTGCACCCCGCCATTGCTAGGTATGACGACCTTGGGTCAGACCTAGGCTCTTCACCCCGAAACTCGAGACCGGATGTACAAGTATCACCACCATCTGGGCCACTCATGTGTTATTGCCATGACTTCTCCATGATCCCGGTAGCTACATGAGATTTGCAACCGCCACCGCTACACATAACCATCCCTCTGCGTCAAGTGGTCGTTCTTAGTCTGCATCTCATGCTGAAGTCAACCATTAGATCTGGAGAGATGAACCCCGCCGCATCTGACCTTCAACATCGTGGAGTCATGGTGGGCCACTACAGGTTTGCAACTACCACCATCGGCCGACCTGATCTTGATCACCACAACCAAACCACCCCAATCTGAATTTGGACAAGAACATGAAGGATGCCAGCCACCCAACAACACATCAGGAGCCGTTGCCCAACAATATGCATGTATCAATCGAAATCTCTAAATTGCAAGGCTGAAAAGCTACATGTGGTGCATCTGCAAGACCGTGAGAAGAGTAATGGTATACCTGCAAACGAAATTGGAGATTACACACACTCATAAATCATAAAATAAAGTAAGTTGTGCTTCCGAGAAAAGGTCCACCGCCTACAGTGAGATTGCTCATACATCCATAATAATAAATGGTGTCGGTTTCGATCAACTCTTTGTTCCATCCAAAAAGCCCAAGTCCACACTGTCATCCTAAAAGCAGCAAGAATATCATATATATCAAGATGTATCGCGAGTATATCAAACTTACTTCCAAGATATCTTCTTTTAGCTTGGTATGCCCAAAATCATCATAAACTTTCGGAAATCAGAAAAGGCTGATGGGTTTCATATGAACAATAAAGAATGAAAACAACGCTTGATGATAATTTTAGTATCCCTGGTCACTTCCAAACAGTAAATTAAGAACCGTGACACCTAATGACAAAGTATTTGTAAGAAACATCCATAATTATTTTATCGTACAGTAAAATAGCAATGGAGACAACACCTAATGAGTAATGACCAATGGTCTTTTCAGAACATCAGCAGCCGAACGAATCATGAACCACTAACCAAGGGTCTGAAGCCAAGGGAAATGCAAAACATTTTAGTGCATATGGTAGAAAAAAAATATGTGGTTTCGGCGGTGAAACTACCTTTGCAGGTTTGACGGGTCTTTGTGGGGGGCGGATAACTTACTTCATAGTGCATCACTACACACCAATGAGCAATTAAGAAAAGTTGAGGTGCAATAAACACATGAAAATTCACAAAACACCTATTTTTTACCTGGACATGGTTTCAGGGGAGTGCTTCGGTACAACCCCCCCCCCCCCCCCAAAAAAACGTATAGTGGATAGTATGGTAATTTCACATTAGGTATAGGAATACCCACCCGACGCCGTACGTCCGCGCGCGACGTCATACGCCCGCCCGCGTATGCCGCACCCGTCGCTGTACGTACGCCCGCCCGCGTACCCGCACCCGTCGCCGTACGTCGCCGTCGTACGCCCGCACGTCTCGACGTTGGCGTCGACAGTTGTTGGAGGAAAAAAAAAGACACAACCCTGAACCCTAACGCATCCACGCCGTCTCCACGCCGGCCCCCGTCTGCGCTGAAGTCGCCGTCGCCTGGTCGCCGCCCAAACAGGCCGCCGCTGCGTTCCCGGCGCCGTTATCGGCCGCTGCGTGCTCCGTTAGGCGCTGCCGCCGCGTTCCATTCCCGTCGCCAGATGGCGCCCACCCGCGATCTACGTCGCCGCCTCCTTCCGCGTACGCCTGCTACGACCAGCCATCGTCCTCACGCCGTCGACACCTGCCTCCGCCCGCCCAGCAACGTCAGGCCGTCATCACGTTCGTTATCGGAAGAAATAGATCCGGCTGAAATCCTGGCCGCCGTGCAAGAGGTTGGTTAGAGACATCATTGTGCTTGATGAAATAATTGTTTTAGGGATGATGTTACACGGTGTTTGATTGATCGTACAATTTTTTAAAAACATCTATAGTTAGAGGAGGAGGGCGATTATGATGGCGATGATTACGGCGAGGACAACGAAACCTCATCACTGAATATGGATGAACCTGCTGAGGAGAACTACATGAGTTTGGATGAATCTTATAGTGGCAATGTAAGTGTGATCAAGGTTGATAAAAACAATAAATATGGTAGACCGCACGGAAATTTTCATAATTTTTTGCATCATGCAGCGACATGGTGATGATCATGATGATATGGATATTCATTTGCCGAAAGTGCACTCCGGGTATGTCATAAATAAAATCAGAGAAGAAATGACATAATAACCATATTAGCGCTTACATGTTTTTTTGCAATGCACGCAGATGGACGACGACGGGGACTTTGTGAGGAATATTGTGGACGACGAAAGTGACAAATCGCACGTTGATGCATCTCATGATGACAGCTCCAGCAAAGTAAGTTTTCAAACTTACATCACTACATTATTACATATTAAAATAATAACTGACTGACATAAATGGTTTAATGCATTAATTTACAGGGAGATGTAGATGGTACAAGCGGGAATGATGAGCATGTTGGTGATGATCTGTTTAATTTTGACATCAGATTTGATGAATATCAGCAAGAATTATTGGACATGCATTGGAAGGTCATGAGGAAGACGTTCAAGTCACTAGGAGAGGCTTACAATTTATATAACCAGTATGCTTACGAGCGTGGTTTCAGCGTAAGAAAGGACTCACTGAAATATTCGAAAGGTCCTGAGGGAACTAAGCGCTTGAGAAAGTATCGGTGTGCGAGAGCTGGGAAACGACAGGGAAAACTTTGTACAATGGAAGGCAGGACCCGCAGACTGAGAAGGGGAGACTCGTTGCTTCTGCGATGCGCATATAAATTTGAAACTTGATAAAGAGCGTGACGTTTGGTATGTCAGCAGTTTCAATGATGATCACAGTCACGTTCTAGCTAGACCGGATGAAGTCACGTTTCTTCGGTCTCATAATCAGATAAAAGAATATCAGAAAGCTGAGATCTTAACCATGGCAGGTGCTGGAATCAGGAAACATATGATCTATGATCAACTCGTCAGTAGGTATGGGTCATATGCAAAGGCTGGTTTTGGGAGGAAGAAGCTTTATAACATGTGTTATAGAGAAAAAATAAAGTTGCTTGCACAAGGTGATGCAGACACTGCCATTGGGATCATGATGACCAGAAAAGAGAGATCCAGATTTCTTCTTTGAGCACACCGTCGATGATGAAGGAAGGCTGAAAAACATATTCTGGTGTGATTCTCAATCACGTCGAGACTATGTTGACTACGGTGATGTGACAGTCTTCGACAGCACATACATGATGAATAGGTATGGCATGCCATTTATACCTTTTGTTGGTCTGAACAACCACCGTTGTACCACGGTATTCGGTTGTGTTCTTGTGTCTGACGAGACGGAAGATACATATGTCTGGCTGCTTCAGACATTTTTTAGGGCTCATTGTCAGAAGAGGCCCAGGTCAGTAATTACTGATGGAGATGCAGCTATGATTAAGGCCATAAGAAAGGTACTTTCGGAGGTTTGGCATCGTCTTTGCTCGTGGCATATTGAGAAGAACATGCAGAAACACCTTCATCATAAGTCTCTAAAGGAGTTCAGGTCTCTACTTTATTATGCCACTTCAAAGAAGGTATTTGAGGAGAGATGGGCACCATTTTGCGCCAAATGGCAGTCGGAGAAAACAAAGACATGGTTACATAGGATGTACAAGAAGAAAAGGCTTTGGGCTGCATCATATCTGTCAGGTGGGTTTTTCTTAGGTATCTTGAAGTAACCAGCTAAGTGAGAGTCTGAATTCATGCCTTCACTTGCATCTAGACTCGGTATGACTATTGTTGATATGATTGTGCACTATGAGAACTACATAGTTCGTCTTCGTGAGAACGAGGCGCATAGCGATTACACAAACTCACGTGACAGTTCCAGTACCAGTATTGGACGAGTGTAAAGATATTGAGAAATCAGCTGCTCGTGAGTTCACTGCGGCAAACTTTTATATCTTGCAGGAAGATATGAAAAAGGCACGGGAGCTTGAGGTCCTTGAGAGACTGAGAGGAGCAGACACTCACAAATTCATACTGACATGGAAGGAAAATAGGGATATCAGATTCACTGTGGAGTACACCCCAGGTAACTCCGAAGAAACTGTGAGGTGCAGTTGCAGAAGCATGTATCGCAAAGGACTTCCTTGCAAACATATTCTTCATGTTCTGATTCAGCTACGCTTACGTGAGATACCTAAGTGTTTAGTGCTGCGGAGGTTGAGCCAAGTTGCAAGGGGTGGACTTCCTGTGAAGCGCACTAGCGATCTGTTTGCGTGGGGATGGGCAGGTGCAGGTGATGAGCTAGGTACAGTGAGTTGACTATCTTATCTGCTGAAGCAACTCATAAAGCATGCCATAAACCATTTTTATTCGAAAAGTTGTAGGAGGCTCTGATGGACATAATAGATAATTATTACACCGAGGAGGATGAGCACAGTGCGGAGGTACAGTTTGTGAACGACGATGCATTTGAGCCTAATCAAGATCATGGTCTTGTTCGTGATCCCGCTAAAGTTAACACCAAAGGCGCACCAAAACAGAATGTTAAAGGCCGCGGTAAGGATTGTCCTGATGTCACTAAAAATGGGCGACCTAAAGCTTTTGATGAGAAAAGCAAACGTCAATGTGGACAGTGCGGTCTTACGGGTCATTATAAGTCCACGTGCCCTCAAAATCCTAAGTATGATTTTCTTATGTTATTGTAATCTTATTGTTCAAACCAAATTTATTTGTTTATTGTGAATTAACACATATCTTACTGTTATGTAGGAACTTTGTTTGAATTGTGGAGTATGGAAGATTGCTTCACCCCTTGATTGAAGACAGTTTTATTATGGATTGCTATGGAAGATTGCTTCACCCTTTCATTGGAGACAGTTTTTAATGTTCTATATATGTGATCTTTAATAATTGTTGAAATATGTTATATGAACTTATTTTACTTTGTTGATGTCAGACTATTTGCTACGATATACCAACATAAGTAGTTGTTTTGATGACATACTATGTAATGCAACAAGGAGTTTTTACTTTGTTTATTTTGATGTGCCCATTTTGCACAGTACTGCCGTCGCTTATTTTGACAGTGCTCATTTTTGCACACTAGTGTCGTCCCTGTTTACTGTTATTTTGCTCTTTACTGTTATTTTTCAGCACTGTACGGTCGCCGTCGCTTAGAACCCCGTCGTTTTAATTTTTTTTAAAGCCTGACAATTGCACCGGCGGCACTGTCCCACAGCGGCAGCGTCGGACGGCTGGCGGCAGTACAAAGTACTCAACTAGTTCGACAACTCATGTGCCGCCGGGTATATAAGCTGGTCGTCGCGCCCTCCGTCGGGCGAGGTGGGACTAAACATTTCCGTCGCCTGCTGCGGAACTTGGGCCGTCGTCCGCCGCTGCTACTGGGGCCGTCTTCACGCCGCGGGCGTAAACAGTGTTATTGGGCCGGCCCACGCGGTCACGCGCGTCGCTGCAGGCACGGCGGCTGCGGGTAGCCGAGTTTTTAGTCCCACCTCGCCCGACGGAGCGCGCGACGACCGGCTTATATACCCGGCGGCGCACTTGCAGTCGAACGTCTTTGATTAAACTGCTAAGCCACCCGTCGTCGGACGCTGCCCTGTTGGACGCTGCCCTGTTGGACAGTGCCGTCGGTCCTGTCTGACGTCAGACTAGCCGGCGCACTTGTCGGGTAATTTTTTTTACAATGGAAAACTAAGAACGTCGGTGTTATAAGCGACGGCGTCAGTGCTTTCAAAATAAAACATAAGAACGTCGGTGTTACACGCATAATAAATACATGTGCATTTTTATTAACGTTCAGCAATACAGGAAAACATGGACTGTTATATCCAAACAATTTGACGACCACAGAACTATGAATATGAATATGAAGATTTCAAATTGAAAGACAATGGCTTGAAGACAACATAATAATCCAAATGTCATTCTCGCCTTAATAAATATTCAAAATAGTAGTGTCTTCTTCGTCACAAGATATCAAAGTCGAAATAAATGTAAACATTATTTGAGCCTACAAAATTTTCTAGTACAAAAATTTTGCCACATTTATTTCTTCTTTGCAAGCCAGGTAACTTTGTCCTTCACATCGTTGAGCGTATTTCCCTCCATAAAAAATAAGCTGCGCAATCATTAAGTCCCTCGATTTATCAATTGACCCCTGTTAGAACTTCATATTAGTACAATTTAAATAGTATTACATAATGAATTTAATTCAATATAACCATTTGAAATAAAACCAGACCTGAGAAAAATGGCTTGTCCATTTTTCACCGTTCCAATATTGAAAGCATCGAAGAACAAATATTCCACATGAATTGCTGGTCCATACAAACAATGGTTCATAAGTTCGCATTTCAGGTAAGATATTATAACAATATGAAAGTATTTACTCACCCGTCTTCTTGTTGTGGCATCTTATACGTTTTGATAGGCCAATTAGACACATCCGGATAATTCAGAGCACTGATAGCATTCGCATCACGTATGTCATATCCAAGTTGTTTTCTCTGTTCATATAGATGATAGCACGAAAAGAATTTAACATAGTTCAGTTACTAAATGATAGTTTCAATATGCTCATGTAAATTTATGTCGTACCAACTCCTCAGCTTTTTCTCTAATTTCACTGTCAAGTTCGGGTCCCATCAAAGAATCAAGAACCTGAAACTCTTCCTTCGGGCGATGCATGACAACCGAAACCCAGTGGGTATTTCCCTTATTAAGAGGAATATAAAGCTGCATCACAACGAAAATATGATGCAATCAACACATACCCTCTTATTATTTATCCCATATATGCATACATTAAAGCAGTTGAACTTACCTTATCTTTTTTAAAATACTCATCGGTGCATCTATTCACGGGTCCATTCTTCTTCGCCACAACTTCGTTCTCATTTCTCCCTGGCTCGGTGTCCGATCTAATTTCAAGTAACCAATTGACCAGATAGGTCGGCATTATATGACGATCGTCACCAACAACTCCCAACAGAATCTGACGAATAAGCATTGATAACCTGAAAATAATTTATATGATGTATAACAATTCCAATTTGCATTGAAAGCTAATATAAAGCACAACAATAACTTACATCACCGGTTAGCCATTGATGGTCAAGAATTGTACAAGTCCTCTCTGCACTGAGACCTTCGCGCATGCCATCATTAAATATTTCCTTCTTTCTATGTTTTGCTGACCGCTCATAAGCACGAAAAAACTTAACACTAGCTTTAATCACATCGTATTCATCTTGAAAGACTTCTTTCTCGAATAGTTCTGCATTACATGACGGTAATATGTTAATAAGTCAATGATAAGTACAAGGTTCATCTAGAAAACAATATGATAAAACTCACTTGCTTTTGCTGTACGTTTTGCACGCTTTGTAGGTATAACTGGAATATAAGGAAACTTTACAAGGTTTGATAGCATCCGCTTCCATTTCCCTACACCCTCCTTTTGTACCTCATCTTCTCCAATACAATCTACGGATCCACGTGATGCGATTTCATCTGTTCCTAAAGATGTAATGGATTTCTCGTCAGATACCTCAGGAACTTCGATAGGATCTTCTTTATCACCCTTGAAACTATCCCAATATTCAGGTGTGCAATAATAAGGTGTCTTCTCTTCAGAATCATTAATATCATCTTCATCATCCTCTTGCACATTCTTTTTTCCTGGTGTTTTGAAATTGTCCACGTCAGGATTATATACAAATTCTTTACGAGGTTTCCCATCATAGTTTCTACTTTCACTATTTTCACCATACTCATTCTCTTCTTCTTTTTCAATATCACCGGCTTTGTAGAATACAACGCTTTTGTTCATTTTCTCTATGACCCTCTGTGATTACAAATTAGTTGTAATTAGTTATGTGACACATAAAAAAACATAGTGAACGGCAAAATCAGAAAATGTGTACCTGTGCGCATAGCTCCGGCATACGAAGCATATCCTCACGAATGTGCTTCAGCTCAGTCAAAATCCGATCCATCATAGTGTTCTGGGTAGCTGAAGCCTCAGATGTACTAACTCATGTTCTCCTTCCAGTAATGTTAGACTTTCTCGTACTGGATTTCTTGTTCTTTTCAGCCTGTTCCATTCTAATTTTGTTTAAGCGGTACTCTTCAGTAATGGTGTCATCGATCTACAACATAAAGAATCATACAGTCATATTTAATTAATAATAAATTGCAGACTTTAAATGAACAAATATGTATTTAACGTATTACCATTCCAACACCACGACCATATTGAAAGTCGTACTTGTCTCTTTTCTCCGCTGCCGCTTTTGTCCAATTCCTCATCAAGGGGCTCAACAACGCTAAAGGATCATACTGTGGACCGGTGCTTGGCTGCACCTTCTCCCAATATAGATGCTGCAAAACAAACAAACAACCATTTAGCATGTGTTACAGTATTACTACATAAAAAAACTATTCAATTTAAAAAACAAATCATACCTGCAGAAGTGCAAGGTTGCCACGTGGCCATTCCCTAACACGACCGGGTTGCAAGACCATACCAATCTCCGACAAACAAAACCGCAAAGTGAATGCGTTCCAGTTGAACTTTTTTATCTGCCTGACATCTTGCACTAGTGCATAATAATTCTTCGGAATGTACTCATCAGACACTGGTGCAATTATAGTCCCTAACAGGACGAGAAACGCCATCCGAACAAATTCATCGTCCGCGTTTTTATTTCTCACAATCTTCTCAATAAGATCATCAATCAATATTTTACCATTCTTCTTGTTAACAAAACTAGCTGGAATTTTTTTAATTGCTTTGCCTTGGTCCATACTCAAAAAACTAGAAACGTCAACTCCTTCATTCTTCAAACCAAATATAGCGAACACATCATCAGGCCTCAGTGAAATCAACCCTTTTTTCCGGCTGCCTCTTGCACCATGAATATTTTACTACTAGGATTGTAACCTTGAATCATAAGCGCAAGCAAATTATCACGCATCTTGACCGAAGGTTTTCGTAACATGCCCTCCATCTCTGTTTCGTAAAACGTAAATCGCTAACTTGGTGTTAACTTATTAACAAGACTAACCCACTTTTCTACGAAACATGCAATCACACCATCTATGTCCATACTGCATATAATAATATCTATGTGACGTTGCATGCAGCTAATGTGATATATACTGTTGAAAATATTAAAAGAAATACCTGCCCGACGGCTACTACAGCGGGCGACGGCGATCACAGCGGCTGACGGCGGGGCGTTGACGACCGGCGCTGACGGCGGGTGGTGACGTCGACTAGTGCGGGGTGACGAAGGGCGTTGACAACCGGCGCTGACGGCGGGTGGTGACGTCGACTAGTGCGGGGTGACGACGGGCGTTGACGGCGGGTGGGGAACGATAGTGTGGGCGGCGGCGGGCAACGGGGATCAGATCGGGCGCGTCGTCGGCACGTACGACGCAAAAAACTGCATGCGCGACGTGATTGGGCGACGTGCGCGTTGTCGGGAATATTCCCTCAGATAGCGACGGCTCTGGCAGATTTTTTGCTGCATCGGGCCCGCGGCAATTATTAAGTGGACGACGGCCCGTCTACTATTTCAGTCTGGGCGACGGCAAGTTGGCTAGTTTAGTCCCACCTCGGCCGCCGAACGACGCCCTGACCAGCTTATATAGAGGCGTCAATTAACCCATACATGGTCATAATTAATATTGTGATATGGCTCTACATAACTGCTGGGTAGTACAACTGTCTGGGTTGTACTGACCCGGCATTTAGGTAAAGTCACATCGCAATATTAAATATTATTTATTAATTTGTAGAATTTTGTCATTTATTGTATTTTTTTAAAACTTTGCACGAAAAACATATATGTTTGTATCATTATTTTTTTTTAAACTTTGCACGAACAACAAACATGTTTATTAATATTGTGACGCACTGGCTGCCAAAACTTGGGTGCATTCCGGCGAACCGCACTGGCACTTGCTGTGCAACCCGGTGGTTTCAGTATGGGCGGAGGGGACCCTCGGTCGTACGTCTCTCCGTCGCATCCGCCAAAGTCGTTCATTTTTTTTCCACGGGCCACAGGGACCATGCAGGCTACGCACGCCAAAATTTGTCGCGTTCCGACGCTGTGCGGATTTTCTATGATTTTTCGCACCCAAAACCCCTATAACACTGCCCGCACGTGACGCAACGTGCGTTCGTAGTCCGTTTTCATTCATCTCTGGCGTGCGGTCCCCGGGCGGGTCCCCACACGCGTTGCCAAAACTTGGGTGCATTCCGGCGAACCGCACTGGCACTTGTTGTGCAACCCAGTGGTTTCGGTATGGGCGGAGGGTACCCTCGGTCGTACGTCTCTCCGTCGCATCCGCCAAAGTCGTTCATTTTTTTCCACAGGCCACAGGGACCATGCAGGCCACGCACGCCAAAATTTGTCGCGTTCCGACGCTGTACGGATTTTCTATGATTTTTCGCACCGAAAACCCCTAAAACACTGCCCGCACGTGACGCAACGTGCGTTCGTAGTCCGTTTTCGTTCATCTCTGGCGTGCGGTCCCCGGGCGGGTCCCCACACGCGCTGCCAAAACTTGGGTGCATTCCAGCAAACCGCACTGGCACTTGCTGTGCAACCCGGTGGTTTCGGTATGGGCGGAGGGGACCCTCGGTCGTACGTCTCTCCGTCGCATCCGCCAAAGTCGTTCATTTTTTTTCCACGGGCCACAGGGACCATGCAGGCCACGCATGCCAAAATTTGTCGCGTTCCGACGCTGTATGGATTTTCTATGATTTTTCGCACCGAAAACCCCTAAAACACTGCCCGCACGTGACGCAACGTGCGTTCGTAGTCCGTTTTCGTTCATCTCTGGCGTGCGGTCCCCGGGCGGGTCCCCACACGTGCTGCCAAAACTTGGGTGCATTCCAGCAAACCGCACTGGCACTTGTTGTGCAACCCGGTGGTTTCGGTATGGGCGGAGGGGACCCTCGGTCGTACGTCTCTCCGTCGCATCCGCCAAAGTCGTTCATTTTTTTCCGCGGGCCACAGGGACCATGCAGGCCAGGCACGCCAAAATTTGTCGCGTTCCGACGCTGTACAGGTTTTCTATGATTTTTCGCACCGAAAACCCCTATAACACTGCCCGCACGTGACGCAACGTGCGTTCGTAGTCCGTTTTCGTTCTCTGGCGTGTGGTCCCCGTGCGGGTCCCCGCACGCGCTGCCAAAACTTGGGTGCATTCCGGCGAACCGCACTGGCACTTGCTGTGCAACCCGGTGGTTTCGGTATGGGCGGAGGGGACCCTCGGTCGTACGTCTCTCCGTCGCATCCGTCAAAGTCGTTCATTTTTTTCCACGGGCCACAGGGACCATGCAGGCCACGCACGCCAAAATTTGTCGCGTTCCGACGCTGTACGGATTTTCTATGATTTTTCGCACCGAAAACCCCTAAAACACTGCCCGCACGTGATGCAACGTGCGTTCGTAGTCCGTTTTCGTTCATCTCTGGCGTGCGGTCCCCGGGCGGGTCCCCACACGCGCTGCCAAAAGTTGGGTGCATTCCGGCAAACCGCACTGGCACTTGCTGTGCGACCCGGTGGTCTCGGTGTGGGCGGAGGGGACCGTCGGTCGTACGTCTCTCCGTCGCATCCGCCAAAGTCGATAATTTTTTTCCACGGGCCACAGGGACCATGCAGGCTACGCACGCCAAAATTTGTCGCGTTCCGACGCTGTGCGGATTTTCTATGATTTTTCGCACCGAAAACCCCTATAACATTGCCCGCACGTGACGCAACGTGCGTTCGTAGTCCGTTTTCGTTCATCTCTGGCGTGCGGTCCCCGGGCAGGTCCCCACACGCGCTTCCAAAACTTGGGTGCATTCCGGCAAACCGCACTGGCACTTGCTGTGCAACCCGGCAACTCGAATAATTTGAACTTAAAAATCTAGTGCAGAATGAATGCACGCATTTTTTTGGACAAATAGACGGATATTGTGTTCGAATTCAAATAATTTTATGTGTTTACATCTAGATAAATGTAAATATAGTTCAGAATGCTGGTAGGTAAATTTTTCGTACAAATGAACTATCTTTTCTGAATTCGAATAATAAAAAATTAAAAAAATCTAGATAAAAGAAGATATAGTGCAGAATAAATGTACGTGATTTTCTTTCAGGCAAACTAGTGCGTTTTTTCCGAATTTGATTAATTTTAAAGTTGAAAATATACATAAATGAAATGATTTGTCCAAAAGAATTTAAAATTTTGAATAATTTTACATTAGAAAGAAAATGATCGCTCAAACAGAATGATTTCCACTCTCCCATTGATAATGTGCATAAATTTCTATTACCTGCGTAGTTTTTTTAATTACACAAATACATTTTAGAATGTTTAATTTTTATAAATATCACACACTTTTTAACAGCGTATGAACATTTTTGAAACGTCAAAAACAACAAAATATAAGTTGTTTTCTTACATCATTTTATTCCTGTGGGCAATAACATGAACATGTTTTTAGTTTTCGTTTATTCCTATGTTTTTTTAGGATCGTTTATTCCTATGTTGGGCTGAGCAAGCATTGTATTAAAGAAATTTAATTAAACATGACTTAATTAAACTTAATTAAACATGTCTTAATTAAACATTACAACATAAAAACTTAATTAAACATGACTTAATTAAACTTAATTAAACATAACTAATTAATCCTAATCTACTAAATGCCGTCGAGTCGGCGAGGTCCACGATCTCCCCTGCACCGACGTCACCGTCGTCGTCACCGTCGCCGTCGTCGCTGCTCTTGCCGCCGTCCTCCCAGTAGCCGTCGTCGCCCTGCTCCTGAGCAATCTGCGGCTGCGCCGCTTCGATGGCCGCCGCCGCGTCGAGTGCGGCCTGCAGCTCGGCGGCCTCTCTCGCCTTCACGGCCGCCGCCGCGGCCGCCGCTTCTGCCTGCGACGCCCGCAGTGCGATGAGGTAGCAGAAGCGGTCGTCGGTCGCCGTCCTCGCGCGATCTGGCTTCTCGGCGGGATCTCGGCAGCAGGAGGCGGGCAGGCGATGGCGGAACCGGACAGCGGGACGAGCTTCGGAGGCAGCGCGGCTGCCGGAGGGGCAGGCGGCTGCCGGAGGGCCAGCGGGGGCAGCCAAGGCGAGCAACGAGCAGCCTTGCGACAGACGACGAGCCGCGGTCCGCATCTCCGGCGAGCTGCGGCAGCGACCAATCTGTGCCCTTCCAAAACCTCGTGCGGCGGCGATGTTCCACCGGCCGCCCTCGTCTTTGGCGAACTCGGCCGTCGTCGCGCGGGCCCCCTCGTCGGGTACCCGTCGGCGGTGATGTGGAGCAGCGAGGCGGCAACGCCAGCGGCACCATCAGCCCGAGACGGATGAGCTCGTCCGTCTCCGGCATGCCCAGGCTCGTCGGCCACGAGCTGCCGCCGCCGTCGCCGTCGGGCGCCATGGAGGCCGCCGAGAATGGGAGCTCGTCGGCGGTGGAAGCGCGTCGGTGGGTGGGGTGAGCGGTCGAGGCGCGTCGAGTGGAGTGGGGGAGGAGGCAGACGGGCGACGGGCGGTGTTTTAAAGGCAGGCGTCGGTGGGTGGGGGAGGCCGTCCGGTAGGTGACCGACGCCCCGGCGTAACGCCGGCGTAACGCCGGCATTAATGGCGCATCGGGCCGGCCGCCGCGTCGGGAACCGCCTTTGACCGACGCTTAGACGGCACGCAACTGCCCGTCCACACACGCCGCGTCGTCGTCCCCACACGTCGCGTCGTCTTATTTTTTTTCCGTCCAGCCGACGCCACGTCGCCACAAGTACGTCGCTCGTCACGTCACGTCGTTTTTTTTCTTTGGTCGTTAAATGCGACGTGATGACCAGACGCGTCTGACGGGTAGTCGGCGTAGAGCCCCGTCGTGCGGGTACAGCCCCGTCGCGCGGGCGGGTACAGCCTCGTCGCGCGGGCGGCGGCTTTTTATGTGTTGGGACGATCCTATCCTTTTTTGTGAAGGGGTACGGAACTATCTCAGCCGTTGTTGTGTTTAGGGGGTTGTACCAAAGAAGAAGTGAGGTTTCATCATGTTTCAAGATTGGTTATGGGATTCACTGTTGACGAACGACCCAAGCGTCCACCGGCTGTACGCGCCGCTGTTGACGTGCACCTGCAAGATGGAATCATGGTATACATGAACATGTCCAAACAACCAGTTTCTCACCACCAGGCTGTGTGCGCACATGGTGTCATGGTTGCCAATACCATATAGAAATAGATCAATGTGGTCGTACAAACATACTAAAAACCTTTAGAAGTTGTAGTTGTGTTGCTATAAAATTATAAAAATTCTTCAATAATTCTGCAGTAAAAATTAATCTAGTGACTACTGCCCATATGTAGATACTTGAACATACTACGTGCTGGTGTAGTGCTGTACAAATAAAAAATTACATGGCTGCCTGACTCCTGCGAAACCGGGGCTGCCGCATGCCTGCAGTCTCGAGACTCCACTGAATCGAAGTAGGGTGAAGAACAGGAGGAGCTTCCGAGTCCAGACAAATTCAGATTTGTACCAAAAATCTTGTCAAATTCGATGTAAATTTATCTAAACCAGAGATTCAGAGAAAGTGAGCACCCATGGGGGAATGGGGGATCAGGGCATGAGGTACGTCTCTCGAAAGAAGGCAACGGGCACAGCCGCAGCAGCGCGCCTGAGCGGACTGGGAGGCTCCAGCAGTCCGGCAAAGAGTGGCGGCTCGGCGCACTGCTGGCCGGTGGTGCGCGCATGTGCGGACAGCAGCCAGGCGGGCGGGCAGAGGCAGGCCACGGCACCGGAGCGCCTGGGCAGACTGGGCGGCTAATAGGGTCCGCTTGGCGCGCTGCTGCGCAGTGGTGCCCGCCTCCAAGGACATCAATCGGCCGGGCGCGCAGAGGCACAGGCCACGGCACCGGGGGCCTCCTAGCTAGGTTGCCGCCGCCAGTGAGGAGAGCTCACGTTCGCCATCGGTCCCGCGCCTCCCCCGGCCGGGAATCCGCCCGTGAGGAGGAGGGGAAGCCAGGAGAGCGGCTAGGGTTCTCCCCCGAGCAGCAGGGAGCAGGGAGACGACGCGGGTCGCGAGTTGGAGTGGAGAGCGCTTTTTCCCCCTCTGGTTTAGTACGAATTTTTGCGTTGAGGAAGCGTTGTATGCGGACGCAGCGTGGAATATTCCTCTCGGGGTGGAGTGCGTTCAGTCCTGGTAAACCGCTAATTGCACACTTGACACATAATTAAATTAATCCTAACCATTAGTGGGGCTAATCTAACGGTGCTAATTCAGTTGTGTACATCTGCGGGGTGGCTTTAAGAAAGAATTAGTTGGATTGTTTAATAATAGTATAGATGCGTGAGCTGGTCCATATACGACGAGCGTTTCTGAGACTAGTAATCATGCACGTACAACACACGTATTGATATAAACTTAAATAACACACATATTACGACAAAGTTTTGGAAAGGGAGTGAAAGAAGGAACCATGTTAAATGCCAATGAATATGTAGTGACTGAGCGAGTGGTTACTTATGCTATTTGGCAAAAAAAAAAGGCCCAAGAGAACAAGCACATGCAGCTCTACCTGTAACCATGAAGACAACGATGGCTCATATATTGGTGAAAACCGCTGGTATGTCAAATAAAAAAATGCTATAAGACACGCGCGGCCTCTCGGCACGCCACACCACCACGTCGTAGGCACGCGCGGCCTCGTGGGCGGAGGTGTACGTGCCGATCCACCAACGCCTCCCGGCGTCGGAGAACTCCACTCCGAAATTACCGGAGGGCTTCTGCCTCACGCCGAAGAAGCTCGACTTGCCCTTCGGCGTCTTCTTCGGCGCCATCGGAGAGCGGTGAAAGCGGTGGAGCGGCGGCGGTGTGCGGCCGGGGCGGTGGCGAGCAAGCCGGCGGGCGGTGGCGAGCGAGCAGGTGGATGGGGCGGCGCCTGAAGCGTCGATGTCTTGGCGCACGCCGCCGAGATCGCGGCAATGGCGGCGAAGCGGCGTAAACAGCTGTGATGGGCGGCGGGACGGATCTGATGCGGGCGACGTGCGGTGGGGCGGCGGCAGGGTGTGGAGGCGGCGGGGCGACGGCGGACGGGCGGGAGGTCACGGGCGGGAAAGGAAAGGAACTGGCTGTTGGGCGTTCGCGGTTTTGGACCAGATGCACCTCGTGATGTAAATTTGCACCGCGAGGTGTTATATTTTACATCACGAGGAGGCAGCGGTCCAATTTTTTTTACATATGGTCCATCTGTTGGAATTGCGTTTTTGACCTCAGATGGTCCAAAAGTTAGTTACTTTTACATTTGGACCATCTATTGGAGATGCTCTTAGACGGTCATTGAGTGACACATGACTATCAAAGCTGTGTGTGATAGAGAGAGAGAGATGGACTGCAACAGCTAAAATTCCATATCTCCATTTTTTCAAAAAGAAAACCCTAAATTTTTCATGTATGAGTTCTAGCTAGCCATGTCATGGACGAAGAGCAAGAACTGGAGAGGCCAGATGAGTGAGAGACGGGCTGCAGAATGAAACAAGGGATGGGGAGAAAATGCATGCGATGGTGCAGGTTGCCGTTAATGTACAACATGAATGTACGCTGCAAGCAGATAACTGAGAGAATAACTCTGATCAATAGTGTGGGATCAGTCATCAATGAGGCTTTAGCTGCACTAGTGCAGATCTGTGGGCCATACTCGTCTATTATATGTGAGATACGACCTATATACATTTTGGCATTTTAAATACAACACGAATCATGAAGAAATGAGTGGTGTGGATACCATCCTCGCGTGGCACCGTCCGGTCGTGATTATCGGGTCGGCAAGCAGACAACCTTCATCATAAAAAAGAAGAGAAAGCAGACTTGTTTCTTAATAATAATAATAAAACAAGCGACCAGACATGCACCCATGCCATTGACAAGAATTTCTGACCAGTACACGCAAGCGCCACCGCCAACTGTGAAATAAAATTCTCAAAGACAAATATTTTCATAACTCTTCTATTTGGAAAGCCAATGTTCATGTTCCTAAATCTGCTTCTTGGTCCTCTAACCTCAAAATTCTTCCATTCAGGGCTAGTCAAACTCAGCTTGCTAATGGTCATACTTGCCTTTGGACTAATCCATGGTACAAAGACTGCGATAACACTCATGATCATCTTAACCCAAATTTAGATAGGCCTTGTCCCAAGGTTGTGAGTGATCTTTGGAAACCCAATAGTAAGAGTTGAGATGAGGATAAAATTAGCATCTTCTCTTATGAGTAATTTTAGAACAAAATTTTAGATACTCTTGTCATTAATGCTAACATGGAGACTGTTCAGAGAGACTTGATGGATTGGAGTATCACCAAAGAACTAGCTATGGACAGGGATGCGTGGAAGCTTGCTATATCCATGCGCCAGAGCCATGAGTTGGTCGCGAGATCTTATGGATTTCATCTCTAGTCTACCCCAATTTGTTTAGGACTAAAGGCTTTGTTGTTCTTGTCAGTGGTTAACTCTTCGCAAGTTTTCTTTTCCTTTTCAAGGAGGCTAAGTTGTTAGCATTTTGATTATTAGTAGTTTGAACAGTTATGCACAAATCATCATTTCGTGCTTCTACAACTTCGACATTCCACTCAAGGAGTTTATTATTCTCCTTTTCCTCGGTAACGAGGGTCTCAAGTTCCTTAATAGAAGCGGTGTGCATACCCACCATATGTGTAAGCATACTAAACATGATGAGCTTCTTTCCTTTGAAGGAGCCTGTTTTTCTTTTTTCATTTTTGCAAACAATTCATTATTTACATCATTTTTATCACACTTGACAACATCACCATCCTTGTTGACAAGTCTCAACATGCTTTGGCAATCTTTGGATACAACGACAACACCACCAATATCATCGGGCAACAACAGGTAGCCGTGTGGCCTTTCGTGGCACCATGATTCTCCATAAGCTTCCCATTGCAAAACTTTTTTCCGTGAATTTTCCTGATTTTTTCAGCTCCGTAAAATTGATTTCCTGAAAGTTCAAAAGCAAGTAAAAAACAATAATTGTCACTCGGCATTGGATTCATAGGTTAACGTTGTAATACCGAATGGGCTCGAAGTGTATCTCTCATCATCGACGAAGAATACCCCAGTCTTGAACTATCGATACCAAGACATACTTTTTTGATATACCCGCAAGTTATTTTTATTGTCACCCAGTTATGGTATGTTGTTAGAGCATCTCCAGCCTCACCCAAGGCCATTTTTTTGCGCCGACGCCGAAAAATCAGCCCAGTCGTGCCCCCGGGATCTCGTCTATCGCCGGTTTGGGCCGAAATAACAGTCGGCGAACCCAAGCCGAACCCAAGCCCTCGGGGGGGGGGGGGGCGTCTGGGGGCACCGGCCGAAGCGAAAAGGCGCGTGGGTCTGCTCTCTCGGCGAGGCAAAGACCTTTTCCCGCCGATCACCCCTCTTTTCCTCCTCCGTTTCCCTCCATCTCCCCCTTCTCCCGCCATTCTCCTCCCCCTCCCCTCCATCCGGCCACCATGCAGCCAAAGAAGTACGCTGCCCCTCGCGCCGCCACCGATGCCAGCACCGCCCAGCCGAAGCAGAGGAAGCAGAGGGCGCCGCCGTCCAAACCCCCGGGCACGTCAATCGCCGACTGGAAGGTGGAAGTTCAGCGCCGGAAGGCTGTCACCACTGACCGGCGGAATAGGCTCAACGCCAAGAAGGCCCGAGATAGGGCGGCTCTGGCGGCGGCGGCTGCCTTGACGAAGCAGACGGATCGCGCAGCGAAACAGGCCGAGGCGTCTCGGCGGCCAGGGCATCTCGCCCGACGGTCACGGCCTGCACGCTCCCTGGAGCCAGCAGAGCGTCAGATCGTCGGCTGGATTCTCGACGTCTCCCTCTAGCTCAAGGCGTGGTACCTGGCGGAGCGTGACCTCATCCTGAACCAGATGCCGTGGACGGCGGCGCCAACTCCCATGCTGATACCAACGCCACCGCTAAGCCCGAGTGATGATGCCTCCACGACGCCCAGCACAGAAGCCGCGCCGACGCCGACCAGCCCGCGCACGCCGACTCCTCCAATGCCACAAGCCGACGCTGCCGTTTGATGCATTGCCTACGCGTCCTTTCTTTTGCACGCCGAACTTTTTTATTGATCGCCGAACTGTGGCAAGGTGATCGCCGATCGCCGGGACTTTTGTTGTGGCGCTGATCGCCGGACTTGTGGCGTTTTTTGGGTGGTGGGAATGGACAAGTTTGAATTTACGATGCCTTGGGGGTGGCACCTGGGGGCGTGGCTGGTACCTAGATCGCCCCCAGGGCCTAAAAATCGTCGGGCGAGCTCCCAAAATAGCGTCGGCCTAATGCGCTGGGGGACCGAACGAGTGGAGTTGCTCTTATATGGTATTCTTATGGTCCAATGACATAAGTAAATGTCAACATTTTATATGAAAATACCGACAACATAGTGACGATATGATCTTGCGGTAATTCATAAATTGGGCCTATCCAACACCATTGTTTCGATAACACTATGTTCTCTCATCATTGTTGGCATCCTTGTTACTTTAATAATGCCCATGATCAGGAAACACAATCACAATCAATACATGAGCTAGTCCTAGAGACATGACTAGAGAACCCACCCGAGTTGGTAACCCAACGTTTTCACCTACGATTTCTCCCTCGTCTTCTTTGCCTAGCCTTTTGCTTCTTTCTTGTCTGATCTTAGATTTCACTGTTAGGAAATAGGGGGGTCCATTTGGTGTTTATGTTTCCACGCATGCAATTCAGTTTTCTCAAAATCTCATATTCATGAATCAATGCAATTATAGCTCAAAAATATATAATTAATTATAAACATGGAAATACAATAATACATTTATTATTGTCTCCATAGCATATTTCCAACACCAGTTCTACTACCTTATGCCCGAGCTTTGGCCTGCGCCGAGCATGGGCAGAGGTATCGCCGCCGTCTCCCTTCTCCCTGGCACATCGATCTGTTGTAGCCACCAGTTTTAGGGTATAGTGACCTCCGCGCCTTGCGGTGGAGGGCTGCCACCACCGACAATGTCGCACTCGGTCTTCATTACCTTGTCAGTTAAGATGAAACGGGTGAACATTGTATGCATCCACACATAGCGCAGTTGAGCCTATCTACCATTACAGTGCACATCTAGGAACTGATCATAGCAATGTGCACTGCTGTGATCAATGCACAGTGATCATAGCAATGTGCATTTTTATGATCACAGTGCATTGATAAAGAAAGCAATGCACTGATCACATAGCAATCCCAGCAATATGTCTACATATCAGTGAGCAATCCTACCAATCAGTCTAGTCATGAACACACACTATGATCCCAGCAATCGATCCAATCTGCAAATCGGAAGAAGCAACAGCCATTCCATTCCATTTTGAATGGACCGACTATTGCAAGTTCCATCTGTCCAACCAAACACATCAACATAAACATAACCAATCCATTCCATTTTGTAGTTCAAACAAACTGAAGAACGGAACCGACCCATTCCTATGGAATGGAATCATTCCATTACATTACACTTGGTTCTCGAACCAAACAACACCCTAACTGGACATCAAAAGACCAGAGCTGGAAGGCATTCGTCGCCTGTAAAACTAACATGTGTGTGTGCTGCTCTGCTCCTCCTCTGTTTTTGCTTCTGTCCATTTGCTGGAGCAGCTTGCATGCGCATGTGTGTGCATCCAGCGGGAACAAGGCTCTTGCCAACATAATAAACCTCTTCCAAAGACGTATAAACTTACCCTGCAAAAAAGGCAAAAAAAAAGGCATATTAAACTTACAAAGAAAGTGCGTTCCTCGCCGCCATGATATTGATTTTCATACTACAGTACTAGTATGTATGTGTTGCCTAGGCATGTTGTTGATAAATCACTTTCAAACATGGGAGAGTTTTCTATCGTGCCGTGCTTAGTGGAATTAATCATCGCTAGAGTCCTTTGTGATTGCCGGCATATGGACTAAAGTTTGACTAGTAGCGATTAAGCATTCCAAAAAGAACTTTTGAGTGTTTGGTTAGCACCCAATACGTCCGAAACTATGCGGAAACCCCATACGAACCGCACTATATATCACCAGCAAAGCTAGATGCACGAACGTCAGGCAGTAGCAACTCAATGGCCACCGCATCCATTTCCAGCGTCCTACTTCTTCTATCAGCCTTCTCTTTAGCTGCTCTAGGCACTTCTTCTCCGACTCCGGCCAACGGCAACGGCAGCGACACGGACCTTGCCGCGCTGTTGGCTTTCAAAGGCCAGCTCTCCGATCCTCTAGGCATCCTTGCCAGCAACTGGACCACGGGCACGTCTTTCTGCCACTGGGTCGGCGTCTCGTGCAGCTCAAGGAGGCGGCGCGTCACAGCTCTGCGCCTCACCTACATACCCCTCCATGGATCGCTCACTCCTCAGCTTGGTAACCTCTCTTTCCTCTCGGTCCTCAACCTCACCAGCACAAACCTCACCAGTTCAATCCCTGATTCTATAGGGAGATTGCATCGCCTAAAATATCTAAACTTTATGTTCAATGGCCTCTCGGGTAGCATCCCACCCACTATAGGAAACCTCACCAGGCTTCAGGTTCTTACCCTAGGCTTTAACAGTATCTCTGGTCCGATCCCGGTCGAGCTACAGAACCTACACCATCTCAACTCCCTATATCTGCAGCATAATTCCCTCGCCCGGCACCATACCGGTCAATCTGTTCAACAGCACAGCAATGTTGACTGTTCTAGACATTGGCAACAACAGCTTGTCCGGAGCAATACCGCCTTGCATCGCGTCCTTAGAAATGCTAGGGTTACTGGACCTGCAAGTAAATCATCTCGCCGGTCCGGTGCCCCCAGCCATCTTCAATATGTCCAAACTGCATTCTTTATGGCTCGGTGACAACTACAACTTAACTGGCTCTTTCACAACCAACTCAAGTTTTAATCTACCATCGCTAGAAAAATCATCCTTCAAAACAACGGTTTCACAGGTCAGATCCCACTGGGGCTCATGTCTTGCCAGTACCTTCAAATTATTTCCTTTTCAAGCAATTCATTTGAGGGTCTTGTGCCAACATGGCTGGCAAAGTTGACCAATCTTCGTTACCTTTTATTGGGTGGGAATAACCTTTTTGGGCCAATCCCAGTTGCTCTCAGCAACCTCACTTCACTGTATGCCCTAGACTTGTCATTCTGCAAGTTGGCAGGATCCATTCCGGCTCAACTTGGACAACTTGGCCAGCTATCCGAATTGCACCTTGCCACTAGTCATCTATCAGGTGCAATTCCACCTACCCTCGGCAATTTATCTCAACTAACTTACCTCGATTTGCAAATAAATCCACTGTCTGGATCCATACCAGCAACACTTGGCAACATTGCAACTTTGAACATGCTTATTCTAACGGATAACAATTTAGAGGGGAATCTGGGCTTCCTATCAGATCTTTCCCGATGTAGGGATCTCCAACTCCTTTTCATAGAGGGAAATTCATTCACCGGGTCCATCCCTAACCACGTGGGAAACCTCTCTACACAGTTGATCACTTTTCGTGCGGGTCGCAACAAGTTAACCGGTGGACTTCCAGCTACTTTCTCAAACTTATCCAACCTTGAATGGTTAGATATTTCAAACAACCTACTCACCGAGGCAATCCCAGAGTCCATCACTACAATGAAAAATTTGGTGCTTCTTAACCTCTCTCAAAACAGTATCTTGGGCCCAATACCAACACAAATTGGCATGCTCGTGGGTCTACAGAAGTTGTTTCTCCAAGGAAACAAATTCATTGGCTCTATACCAGCCAGCATCGGCAATCTTAGCATGTTGGAATACATTGACTTGTCCAATAACCAAATAAGTTCAAAGATACCGACAAGCTTATTCCAGCTTGATAAACTTATCCAGCTATTTCTTTTCCAAAATTTCCTTGCTGGCGCATTACCGACCAATGTTGATGGTCTAATACAAATCGATCAAATGGACATTTCTTCCAACTTCTTGATGGGAACCATCCCACAATCATTTTCTCTACTTAGGATGCTAACCTACCTAAATATGTCACACAACTCATTCGATGGCTCAATCCCAGACCAGCTTCAAAGGTTAACCAGCTTAGCAACATTAGACCTCTCCTCCAACAATCTTTCCGGCAAAATTCCCAAGTTCCTTGCCAATTTTACCTACTTGACTACACTAAACCTCTCATTCAATAGGCTAGAAGGACAAATACCAGAGGGAGGTGTTTTCTCAACCCTCACATTGCAATCTTTGATTGGGAATGCTGGACTATGTGGTGTTCCACGCTTGGGATTTTGTCATGCCTTGCCCAATCCCACTCAAGCAGTAGGCATTTGCTGGAATTTCTGCTCCCTGCTGCCATTGTAGCTTTTTGCGGTTTTGCTATCTTCGCATACCTATTGATAGGAAGAAAGCTTAAACAGGGGGATGTTGTTAATGCCTCGGCTGATCCGACTGATTCTGTAATAAGCCATCAGTTAGTCTCCTACCATGAGTTAGTTCGTATTACTGATAACTTCAGTGATGATAAGATGTTGGGGTCTGGAAGCTTTGGAAAAGTTTTCAAGGGACAATTGAGCAACAGTTTGATGGTTGCAATAAAAGTCCTAGACATGCAGCTGGAGCAGGCTATCAGAAGCTTCAATACTGAGTGTGGTGTATTGCGCATGGCACGACACCGCAACCTCATAAGGATACTCAACACCTGTTCCAACTTGGACTTCAGAGCACTTGTGTTGCCGTACATGCCTAATGGTAGTTTGGAGATGCTCCTACACTCCCCTCAAGGCTCAACATACTTGGGGTTCCTTGAGAGGCTCGGCATCATGCTTGAAGTGGCACTGGCAATGCAGTACCTGCACCATGAACACCATGAGGTGGTCTTGCACTGTGACTTGAAGCCTAGCAACGTGTTGTTCGATGAGCACATGACGGCGCATGTAGCAGACTTTGGCATCGCAAGGTTGCTACTCCGGGATGACAACTCTATGATCTCTGCCAGCATGCCTGGGACAATTGGCTACATGGCACCAGGTACTTGGCTAGACCTTGTAATTAATTAAGCTTGCTCGGTCTATTGTTGTTAAGCCCTTTTGGTCAACCAATCATGCCTTAAATTTCCTTTCATGAATTCCTTGAGCAGAGTACGGGTCCCTTGGAAAAGCATCACGGAAGGCTGATGTGTTCAGCTACGGGGTCATGCTCCTTGAAGTCTTCACTAGAAAGAGGCCAACCGATGCCTTTTTCAATGGAGATCTAAGCCTTAGGCAATGGGTTTTTGAAGCGTTTCCTGCGGAACTCGTCCATGTTATAGATGTCCATCTACTCCAAGGCGCTTCTGGCTGCAGCTTTGAAGGGTTTCTAGCGCCAGTATTCGAGCTGGGTTTGCGCTGCACCAGCTTCGCACCTGACGACAGGATGACGATGAGCGATGTGGTTGTGATGCTGGAGAAAATAAAAAAGGAATATGCTAAATCAGCACTTGAACAGAGTCATGCATCCGAATGATTCATCACTCTCGCCTATATGTGTACGGACGCATCTGCCCTGCATATATAGGTACTGAGAATAGCATCCATTGTGAAACGAATGTTTTCCTATTTTTAATTGTAAAACTGATCAGAGAAAATGAGAGGTACCCTGAATATAATGTGCAGCTTCCTCACGTTTTGTCAATTATCTGAGTTACCCTGCCTCTGTTTCACATGAATGCAACCTGGAGCCTACTCCAATAACTGCGAGGTGTTGTAGCAGTGAGAAGGTCAGTAAAAATGAAGTCCTGGAAAATCAAAATATGTGCAGGAAAAAGAAAACCACGAGAGAACAGAAAAATAATCGGATGGACAAAGAAAAGGGAAAAAGCTCACTAGAAAATTAAAAGTGAAGTAGAAAAAAAGTTTGTCAACCAAAAGCGACTACTCCACACTCTTGGGGGTGTTCTTCCGCCCCGTCAATAGTAACGACATAGGGCTCTCGCCCGACAGTCGTTGCTTACAACTGCTGTCTTAACCGCTGGTGCTGACGAACACCACCGACGATTCCAGTGACATTGGTCATCAGCCATCAGGTGGCGCTTGCCTCCGAACTAATCTATATTCAGTGAATTATAACACTAAAAAAATGGAACATTGGATTTTCAAGGATACTAAATCTCAACACGAATCCTAATCTCAACACAAATCCTAAGTTCATAACATGCATGCATGTAGCTATACATAGCTCTACGTCCGGAATGCCAGCGGACGCATGCACGGCTCGCTAAGCTCATGAGCAAGCGCCATCTCATAGGAGCGAGTTCCAGAAAAAAAGTATGTTTGTTCCAAAAAACTGAGAAGTATATAAATAATTGTTGCTGACCGTCTAGTTCATTTCAGATCATCCACCAACCAATCATTTTGTTTACCTAGATGAGGGTTGTACTGATTGGTTTGCAGAAGCAAATCATGACATTTTCAATTGGCCGATGCCATCTCCGTTGTGCTATTTTATACTCCCTCCGTCCCAAAATTCTTGTCTTAGATTTGTCTAGATACTGATGTACCTAATACTAAAAGATGATTTGATACATCCGTATTTGAACAAATCGAAGACAAGAATTTTGGGACGGAGGGAGTAGTACTTTCAGTATTCTGAATCGTTTGATGTTTTGATGACAGGAAAACAAATGATAGTCAGCTACTACTATATGTTCAAGCGCGGAAAGAAATGTGATTTAAAGTAACAATGTAACTGCAAATCATCAGTCTGACGCCGTTATGCCAGTATGTTTGGAACACTGGTTTCATGCCAAATCTACAGGATTCAGGCATGAGATGCCCCAAGAACTAAAGGTGGATGCTATACCAGGTCAACTAAAGAAGTGCCATACAAATCAGTCTCAAGATGTTACCAAATCCAGACTGGTGGACTGCATGTATAACTCCAGTCCATAGCATGATCACTCTGATGTTGTCTGATACAAACAAAGGAATACTTAATTAGCAACAAAACTGTTTACATAGCAAGAACAAACTCTGAAGAAATCATGCTGATGTGGTACAGAAATAAGAGCAAAACTGTAATTATGGAAGTGCCCTTGTCTTGAATCAGGTTATAGATTCATCAAATAGTTCACAGATGTTACTACTACACTGGTGCACTAGTACACATGCAATTTCAATTTACTTTCTGACGGCGTAGGTCATGATGAAGAACATAGCCAATTCACATGTCAGGAATTGTTAGCCAATGTTGATCCCAAAAACAAAAAGAATTGTATGGCATCTGGAGCACAACTAGCAACCTGGATCTGATTATAATATGGAAAAAAAACAGCATGAATGGATCTCTGGATTATTAATCCTTTAGCCAAGAACAAAGCAGAGTACTTGACTTTACCTTCAGATTGGCAACTCGAGCCAAGCATGCCTACATTGCTTTCATTCTCCTTTGACTGATAGCTATCTACCTTAGGTTTAATTTTGAATTTCTTGGTAACTTTATATTTCTTTCATACTACTGACGACATGATTGGTGCAGAAGTACAAAACTAAAAAATACCACTAAAAATGTAACAGTTCTTCCAGCCAAACGTTTACAACAGGTGCAAACTGTAAAAGATATTTTACTGCATGAAGAACGGGATTACAAAGTTATCCATCTTCTCTTTTCTCTCAAGTTCGTCCTTCTCAGCAATCTGCTTCAGTGTAGTCCACCCTTTTCTTGCCCGCTTCCTCGAACTGCCAGCTGGCTGAGTAGAATCACATGGTGCAGACTTTTTATTCGATGCTGACTTGCTATAACTTCCAGGGGTCTTGCCAGCAACTGAACCACAATTCTTCGCTTTATTGTTCAGTGTACTTCTAGTCTTCAATGGTTCTGCTGAACCTATAGCCGCAGTCACTTCTGCCAGTTTGCTCTTCCGAGGAGTAACAAAGTTTGACCCAGCTAGAAATTCTGCTTGGGAAGTGACATCGGGTTCACATGTTGTAGTATTTTTAGAAGCCGCAGGCTCAATTCCACTCACATATTTATCATGTGCGCTTTCTACTTCGATTTTCTGCAGGATGTCTTCGTGTGCAGCCGCTAACTGACCACGGTCCACCATTGAGAAAACTGCCCCTTTCTCCATTTTATAATCTTCAGGAAGATTAGATTTTGGCCCATTACCTTGTTTACCATTTTTAGTACTTATTGTTGGCACGTTCATATGTTCTCCTTTCAACATTGTGCTAACAGGCTTTCTTGATGCTAACAGGCCCTTCACGATACCCTTTCCACTGCCCCGTATCAGGTTTTGGTCTCCACAGAAATGACATGCATAGACAACACTGTTTTGGCCAGGATTTGACTTCTTGCGCCGCTCTGCTTTCTTTTTGTTGTTCTTTATGCGGATTGTGCAGTTAAAACCTGGCTGTAAGATTGATTCACACCTGCAATATTCGAATAATCTTTCTTCAGAGGTCCATTTAAGGCTTATTGATATGGACAAAGGTACAAAAATAGAAAATAAAATGCAGCATAAATAACAAACTGCATTGACCACATATATAATCTATAAATGTACAAGAATACCGCCGACCCTTCAACCTGGCCACTTATAAACATACTGCAGATTGGAGATGTGTTGGTGTTAGTGTTGTTAGTTAATATATTCTGAAGGACCTTTTTGCAAACGTGCTAAATGAAAAGAGTCTGAATGTGGTGATCTGAGCTAAACACATAATTCCAAATATTCTAGCATTACTACATGCTGTAACGCATTATTAAAAATAAATTGATACATACATACATACATAGTACTATAACAGATCTGAGATCAAAGGTTAAGCAAGACAGACAAGCTTTGCAGTAATTTACTCTAAGACGGAATACTCATACAACATTATCAGCACAGTTTTCTATTTCCAGTTCTTGTATGCTGATAAGCTCACATTTTGACAATACAAGGATCCAGAGCCATCAGCTAAGGTGCAGTCCGGTAAAGAACCAATCTAACATGCAAAATCTTGGTCCTGCAAATTGGACGACCAATAACCTTCCCATCCTTTCTCTCGCTTTTGTGTAGTTCATTGTTTTAAACAAAAGATGTTTCACTTAAAAGTTTGCATGTTCAATCATTTTTTTGGCCTTACGACCACCCATCTAAACATTATCTGTACCTGACAGATTGCTCTCATTGAATAAAACAAGTTCTTCAAAGCTATAGGAGACAGCATGTCAGCAACAATGGGTGCTGAAAACAGAACAGAAATCACTGCAATAAAGTGGTGCCACTTAATTAATGTAAGCCAACAAATATTGTTGCTTAGTGAGTGTCAGGAGTTTAGCAGAAAACAAGTGAACTGATATACTGCATTTAGAAACTTTGAGAAAGGTAATTGGAGGTCCAAGCAAACATGGATCCAGCAACATAATTGTACAGCATAGTTAACACAATTGTAGACCGATTTCAACATGTACTGTATGTGTATATACTGATACTGGGGTCCTTGCACTTAGTTGGCTTCCTCTTAGGATCTCAGGATGGAGGGACCAAACTTTTAATTAAGCAGCTACCGCTGGCAGCAACTTATGGCTCTATCTCTGCCTATGATATGCTGCTACTACAATATGGAAGGAAGAGAGGAAAGCATAAATCAAACAAATAAGTCAGCACGACAGAGGATTGGAAGGAACGGATGAAAGCACAAATCAAGAGTTCAGCAAGGAGCGGAGAGGGCAGCCGAGAATATCACTCAGGAGGGCAGCAACGGCCATTGTTGTGGCCCCCAGTCACTCCGGCATTGGCCTGACAAGGTTAGGCTTTGTAACACCCAGGAGGTGACTCGGTCTGGAGGCTGCTCGGGCAGGGACTAAGATTTTGAGTCGCTTGAATCAAGGGGGTCAATTTGCCGAGATTAGTCAGCGACTAGTCAACCAGTTACTTGACTGTGCCAACCAGTACAGTCAATGTGCCCAGTCGACACCTAAGGTAGGACTAGTACACTGTCGCTCAACTCTTAATCATTTGGCGGAAGTTTCCATTATATATTTCAAATAAGACTTTCCATGTAAAAGGTGAAAACAAAACTGAGATATATCTCATTCACTCAGTCATTCTGTTACAGTTTTGCCTATGTGAACCAAAGAACAAAACTCGGGTAATAAGCCCCTAATACTTCCCCATTTCTCCAATCAAATATTATCAGCAATGGCCTAAGAGAGAAAAAAAATACTGTATTGCTTGTTGGAAAGCTCATACAATGTGTTTGTTTCTCGAAGTCTCAGTTTGCCACATCACAAGATGCAGACATGCTACTTTGATAGAACAAGCATTTGTCCGAAAACAATATATAATGGTACATAAGTCGCACACAAATGAACTATAGTAGAATTTCAAATGGGTAGATAATAATCAGATTGATACAGTCAAACAATTAGACACATGAATGGAGCATTTTAAAAATACACAGTAATGCTTTAACTCTCACCTCTGGCAAAGGAAGGTGGAGGCTTCAATGGGAATCCTGGACACCTCGGCGTTCGTGGCGAGGCGATGGCCCAGTAGCGCCCCAATCGAGCCAACTCCCGCCTCCCTGCTCGCCCATGCAGCCAGCCGCTGCAGGTGCTGGACCCTCAGCAGGGAGGGCACGTCGGCCTGCGCCTTCCCGGAGGTCTCCTCGCGGAGCGACATGGCCTGGTTCATGGGCCTGGATGCTGAGGAAGGGCCGGCATTACCCGGCTTCTTCCCCATGTAGAAAAGTTTCTGGTTGTACAGAGGGTCAACTAGTTAGACAAATCTAGGTATCTACTCCACAATAAGATATTGCATATTGTACTAAAATTTCCCCACATCTAAGAATCCATAACTGGCCTAACAAAATAAATCCACTCAGAAGGTGCAAATAAGATGAATATAAACAACAGGTTCAGTATAGCAAGCCAGCACCACTACCACAAGAGGTGGCTACCGCGCGCGCCCAGGGATGGTGATGTAAGCTGAAAAGGCTCAACAATCAATTTCTCCCTAGTATACTATCATAAATTAGTGATATGCAGCTACCCATAGGAATTGTGCTGAACACCTGACATGCACATGACAGAGTGACACATAAGAAAAAGCAGAAAATGTGATCGGCAAAGATTTGTGGGCTGAGCCAGGATTGAGGCAAACCCCAGGCCAAAAAAATTTGGCAACATAAATTTTTTCCCAGTAAAATTCTTCTAGTTCTACGACATAAAGAACTGTTGACACAACACTGCATCAGTTTGAGTAGATAAGTGATAAACATAATTCTTTTCAATTCAGTTTCGCCCTTTCTATACAATATTGAAATACAGTGGAGAGAGGAATTCAAACGCATCAATTTGGAACAGAATTTTTTACCCAATACTGGCGCAGCAGAAAGAAAGGCAGCAGGACAGCAGCAGCACTGCGGAGCAGTCGGGAACGGCGGCCGCCGGCCGGGGCCCGGGGCTGAGGCAGGAACGGTGACTCTGGTCGCCGGTCAGCGAGGTTAGGAACAAGCGCCGCGCGGAGCAGCCAGGAGGAGCAGCGAAGGGCGGCGGCGGTGGGGCAGGGGGGGGGGGGGGGGCGAGGAGGGAGGGCGGGGCGGCGGCGGACGCCGGACGAACTGGAGATATCGAGAGGCAGAGGAGGCTAGGTCGAACAACAGGGAGAAACGGGCCCTTTTTGCCTGGGCTGTGCTGCACTCAAGTCCGAACTAGGGCCCACTAGAAAATTTATATCCCAGGCCACAAACGCCACACTCAACCGATCTGAGAGTTGCTATTCTAAAAAAAAAAAGAGCGTTGCTAAAAAAACGTCTAAGCCAGACAAACTAAATTATTGTGTTTATCTGCAAAGAAATATTGTGGCCAATGTATTTGATAGTGATTATAAAGGGCTTTAAAATGCGAAATATATGAATATCTTCATGACTAAACAGTTCAAAATTTATATAAAATAGGTTTCAAAAACTGATTTGTACAAAAACAGCAATATTTTGGGTCATACAAAAAAAAATGTTCTACGGGAAAATAAATCTACAAAAGATGTCCATGTGTATGGCAAGTGAATATTACTTTTTTTCGTTCAAAAGTGTCGCTGGTTGGTTTAGTACAGGGTGGCACAACTTTGTCTTAAATTAACGACACTGAAATGTGGTAGTTTCTGAATAAGCACGGTACTACAAGATTTTCTTCTTCCCGTTCAGCGAGCAGACTCCACGCCGTCCGTACAGCCAAGCGGCAGCAGTGGGCGTCGTCGCTGCTGCCACCGTGCGTGCATTCACTGTGCCGCGTAACCCGCCATGACTGTCTCTTCAACGTATTAGCCATTTGCCGTTTGCGTATTTTGTCATTTCCGCCGACGGCCGTGGGGCAGCAGCCATGTCTTTCCTTCCACCACAAGCATTCAAGGGAAGCCACGCGTGCGGGCCGTGCGTCCGAAGTGGCACGACGCGGCGACCCCGTCAACCGTCCGGCGTGGCGTGCGATCCACGCGGCGCGAGCGATGCGATCCGGGCCGTCCGTGCCTGGCGCGGGGCCCCACGCGGCAGCCGCCCCACGACCCACGCCCCGCCCGTGCGCCGTGCCGTGGTGGGCGCCCCAACGGTAGGAAACGGACGGGCCAGGTCACGTGACCCGCACCCGCCTCCCCGGCTGACAGCCCGGCCCCGCGCCCGCAACGGTCACATTGACCCTAAGCGAGGCAACGGTCAGATCCCCTGCGCCGTCCGTGCCCGATCCGACGGCCGCGCGCGGCGCCTCGGGGTTCCCGCCCGCTGTCGAGGCCGTTTCCTCCTTTTCCCCGGGCTTCTTCTTCCTCCCCTCCCTCCCCAATAGGTAGTAGAGTGGAGGTGAGGTGAGATCATCAGAAGAGGAGTGAGAGCCAGCCACAGTCAGAGAGAGTGAGGAGAGGGATAGGGTAGTGAGAGCTTCAGAGGATCGTCCATGGCGAGGAGGTAAGAACAGTGCGGTGTAGGATAGAAGAGTGAGCGACAAGAACCCATCCACCCACCCAGCCTAATCCCCACCGCATTGCATCCATCATCCATCCATCCTAGATTTTTCTTGTAGGATTTCTTCTCCCTTCTTCTCGCTTTTTACCTATCTTGATCTTGGAGAAGAGAAATTTGATGGAGGTGCTGGGGCTCGCCGCCGTCGTCGCCGGCGAGGAGGCTCTGCAGAGAGTTCCCCGCAGCTTCTGATTGACCTTCTTTCTTCGTAGATGTTATAGGCCATTCTTTCTTCTTTTCCACCTAACGATTCGTTGATTCTTTTGTACTAAGCAGCATTTCTGCCGAGTCCAAACTGAAATTCTTTCCTGCATATACAGCAGATACACAAACATATTACATTCTTTCTTCAGTTTCTTTTTCTTCTCTCGTTTTCCTTCTCTGGACTGACAAATTCTTTCCAAGAACACCTACATTCCCCTGTTTTTTTTACTCCCACATTCATCCATCCATCACTCATTCATTCATTCACTGCACCTCACTGAAGCTCGAGCTGTAGCCACACACATACCAGAGAGAGATTAGAGAGTGAGAGAGTGTGATCAGCAGAGCAGAGGAGGAAGAAGAAGAAAGTTCAGAGGAGGAGAAGGAGGAGTTACATTGCGCTGCTGCATCCGCTGGTGACGCCCGTCTCAGGGATGTTGGCAGGCTGCTCCTCCTTGTCGTCCAGGCATCAGATGAGCACGGCGCAGCGACTACCATGCGGCTTCTCCAAGCGGGGCGGCCGCGGCGACGCCACAGGCGCCGGCGCCGCCCCCCGCGGCGTGCCGGGCGGCGACGGCCGGGGAGGCAACGGCACCTGCTCCTTCCGGGCGCACCCGGCGCCGCCGGTCACCCAGGCCGTCTCCTGGGGCGCCAAGCCGGAGCCCTCCGTCGTCGGTGACGGCGGCTGGGAGATGCGGAGCAGAGCCGTCAAGCGCGCGCACGAGGAGGAGACGGCGGCGGAGGAGTATGGTGCCCCTGTCGTTCGCGCCAAGCGGACGCGGATGGGCGGCGACGGCGACGAGGTATGGTTCCATCAATCCATTGCAGGGCCGGCGGCCATGATGCAGGTGGCCGCCGGGGAGGGAGGAGGGGAGGAGGAGGTGGCGGAGGAGCAGAAGGTGTTTCTTGTGCCGAGTGCTGCGGCCTTCCCGCACGGCATGGCGGCCGCCGCGGGGCCCTCGTCGCTCGCCGCGGCCAAGCAGGAGGAGTTCAGCAAGTCGCCGTCCCACTCGTCGTCCTCGTCGGGCACGGACGGCGGCTCGTCGGCCGTGCTGCCGGTTGAGCCTGCTGGCGTGAGGGGCTTCGTGGTGCCCGAGGCGGAGCGGGAGGCGCTGGAGCTCGTGGGCGCGCTCACCGCGTGCGCCGAGGCCCTCGCCGGCTGCCAGCACGACGCCGCCAACTACTACCTGGCGCGGCTCGGCGAGACAGCCTCGCCGTCCGGGCCCACGCCGCTGCACCGCGTGGCCGCCTGCTTCGCCGAGGCGCTCGCGCTCCGCGCGGCCAACATGTGGCCGCACGTCTTCGACGTCACCCCGCCGCGCGAGCTCACCGACGGCGCCTTCCACGACGACGACGACGCCCTGGCGCTGCGGGTGCTCAACAGCGTCACCCCGATCCCGAGGTTCCTCCACTTCACGCTCAACGAGCGTCTCCTCCGCGCCTTCGACGGCCACGACCGCATCCACATCATCTACTTCGACATCAAGCAAGGCCTCCAGTGGCCGAGCCTCCTGCAGAGCCTGGTGACGCGGACGCCGTAGCCGCCGGCGCACGTGCGGATCACCGGCGTCGGCTCGTCGAGGCAGGAGCTGCAGGACACCGGCGCGCGCCTCGCGCACGTGGCCGCCGGGCTGGGGCTCGCCTTCGAGTTCCACGCCGTGGTGGACCGGCTCGAGGACGTGCGCCTCTGGATGCTCCACGTCAAGCGCGGCGAGCGCGTCGCCGTGAACTGCATCCTCGCCGCGCACCGGCTGCTCCGCGACGAGACCGGCGGCGCTCTGTCCGACTTCCTCGGGCTCGTGCGCAGCACGGGCGCCGCCGTCCTGCTCCTCGGCGAGCACGAGGCGGCGGGGCTGAACGCCGGGCGATGGGAGGCGAGGTTCGCGCGCGCGCTGCAGCACTACGCCGCGGCGTTCGACGCGGTGGGCGCGGCCGGCCTGCCGCCGGCCAGCGCGGCCAGGGCCAAGGCGGAGGAGATGTTCGCGCGGGAGATCCGCAACGCGGTGGCGTTCGAGGGCCCCGACCGGTCGGAGCGGCACGAGAGCTTCGCAGGGTGGCGGCGGCGCATGGAGGACGGCGGGTTCCGGAGCGCCGGCATCGGCGACCGGGAGGCGATGCAGGGGCGGATGATCGCGAGGATGTTCGCGCCGGGCAAGTACGGCGTGCACCCGCAGGGCGACGGCGAGGGGCTCACGCTCCGCTGGCTCGACACCCCGCTCTACACCGTGACGGCATGGACGCCGGCCGGCGACGGCGCTGGGGGCAGCGCGACCGTGTCCGCGTCCACCACCGCCTCGCACTCTCTGCAGAGCTGAAGCTGAACAGGAGGAGGCCAAGTGAAGCCAAGAGGAAAGAACTGAACTTTTTCAGTGGTTCTTTTGCTGAGACTCATTCATTCGTTAGTTCATAATACAAGCTGACCAAATTCTTTTATACATTCATTCATTCATCACCACCATCAACAAAGATGTAGTAGCTTTTCTCTTTTGGTTTACAGTGATATGATAGGAGAAAAAGATTCAATTGTTATTAGCTAGCTATATGTAATAATTCTTCATTCTTTTGGCTGTGGAGCTAGGATCCCTGCAAGAATCAGCTGCTTGTAGAAGAAGAAGCAGCAGGGACACTTCACAGCATTAATACATTCATTTTCAGCCATTATATGGGACTTGTAATCTTTGTTCAGAGTCAGAAATGAAATGGAACCATAGACTATTTATTTCAGCTGTTATGTGTATTCATCTGAAATGTGTGTGTTGGATTGGATATTTTTTCTTGTCTGAATCTCATGTGGTGTTGTGTGTTCCAGAATTCAGAGAGATAACTGCACAGATTCAGAGAAGCTCACTCTTGTTATTATATGAAACCATCTCCGTTCAGAGTCGGAAAGGAAATGGAATCAATGTATGCTGCATATAAATCTTTGTATCATCTGAAATGTTCGTGTTTCTCCATCCCATGGAGAGAAAAAAGTAATAAAATCCTGTATGCATAATTGTTTCAGAATTCAGAGAGATAACTGAACAAATTCGTTGACTGCAGTTGATAACTAAACAATTTCAGAGAACTCGCTTTTTTTTAGTTGGAATGGTAGAATAAAAGTCAGGGAACTCACTCTGTTCTGGTGAAATGGTAGAGTAAATTATCTAAACTATTATTTCAATCAGACATTGCCTTTGTTGTAACTGAGGTGTAAAATGGCAGCAATGCGTGGTACAACTTAATTGCTTCTGAACTAAGCTTCCAAACAAGTTACTTGCTTCTGCGCATAGTAGATGAGGTAATGAGAATATCAAGGTGGGGAAAATAGTATTGCTTAAATTCCATCTCATACAAATTTACGTAGTTGTTATGGTGCTCATAAAGGTGCATTATTTGGATGAAGTGAAGGCCTTTAGTTTGTCTAGGAGATACAAGAGTTTGATTTATACGAGAAACAACATAACACGGATTCAGTGAGGAACAACTTAACTGAATTTTTCTTTTCTTTTCGCGAGTAACTTAACTGAATTTTTCGACTTGCTAATCTTGATTATTCCAATTGCTGTTGCCTTGGTGCTATGCTCACATAAGTAGCGCCCTACAATTTCACATATGACAACTTCCTTCATGCCCTTGTTGCGTTGTTGGTCATGCTTGTTATTGTTGCACCTCGTGAGCCATGAGTCACATCATTCCGAAGCATCACGCTTGCCGTGTGATTTATTCAACTGAAGTTGAAGCCATCGCTCACTCTGCCTTCTTTATATATACATCTCTAGACCATTTTGCAATGCCGTTGTGTCAGCTCGGTCCTTTTGTTGGGGTTCAGGAGAGAGGTCATGAGGTGCCACATTCTTTGCTGAACTTTTGTTGTGTCTCGCCAACGAGCTGAGATTTTAGAAGAAACTGCAATGAGATGTGGACCAGTCAAGTATTTGTTGAACCGGTGAACACTTAAAATTTCGGTTGTAAAACATGCTGCTCCAAGTGAGAGCAGGCATACACCAGTTTGGGCATGATGTATCTGAATGCAGAGAGCAAGCCGTAGCCGTTGGTGTATAGCATCCAGTGAACTCTCAAGAAACAAGAATCAAAAGACGGCACTCAATGGTTGGCGAAAATGAGATAGTACAATTCAAGGAAAAAATTAAAGATAGTTAGGATCGCCTGTATAGCTGTCGGTGTTGTTATTGTGTCTGTTCTGACCGCCATTCACAGTTTCTAGTGAACTGCTACATATTTAGCAACTTTTAATAGTAAAATGAGAGCCCACATAAACCACTTTGGGTTTGATGTACCTAAATGTAGTAAACCCTTCGCGGAGAACTTGAAGAGCATGAAAAAAAGCTGTTTTTACGATTGGCGAGAAAGAGGGAGTAAAGATTGGTGCGAGAAGGTCGCTAGATTTGCTTATAACATGACTTTTGACTTCCTTTTAGCTATTTCAGTGGTTATTAATTGGCATCTTCAGTTTTTGGAGATCCTGTTTACATTCAACTGTCGCTTGCATGTCAGATGTTGTTGTGCTGATTTTCGGGTAGTTGGAGTCTTTCCATCTTTTCCTATTTGTTTATGTTAAATATTCGCTTTCTCTTAAAATAAATTGCACAAGAGATAGTTCAAACATATGTGCTTTCAGAGCTTATATTCCCTTTGTATTGACTAGATAAGTGAAACGACACGCTTTTATAATTTTCTTCCTTATGACGCACAACTAAGAACAAAAGCCAGCAAACTAACGGAAGGAAATATGCCTAGAGGCAATAATAAAGTTGTTATTTATATTTCCTTATATCATGATAAATGTTTATTATTCATGCTAGAATTGTATTAACCGGAAACTTAGTACATGTGTGAATACATAGACAAACAGAGTGTCCGTAGTATGCCTCTACTTGACTAGCTCGTTAATCAAAGATGATTAAGTTTTATTGCTATTGCTTTCTTCAAGACTTATACATATTCCTCTGACTATGAGATTATGCAACTCCCGAATACCATAGGAACACCTTATATGCTACCAAACGTCACAACGTAATTGAGTGATTATAAAGATACTCTACATGTGTCTCCAAGGTGTTTGTTGGGTTGGCATAGATCAAGATTAGGATTTGTCACTCCGAGTATCGGAGAGGTACCTCAGGGCTCTCTCGGTAATGCACATCACTATAAGCCTTGCAAGCAATGTGACTAATGAGTTAGTTACGGGATGATGCATTACGGAACGAGTAAAGAGACTTGCCGGTAACGAGATTGAACTAGGTATGAAGATACCGACGATTGAATCTCGGGCAAGTAACATACCGATAACAAAGGGAATAACATATATTGTTATTGCGGTTTGACCGATAAAGATCTTCGTACAATATGTGGGAGCCAATATGAGCATCCAGGTTCCGCCATTGGTTATTGACTGGAGATGTGTCTCGGTCATGTCTACATAGTTCTCGAACACGTAGGGTCCGCACGCTTAACATTCGATGACGATTTGTATTATGAGTTGTGTGTTTTGGTGACCGAAGTTTGTTCGTAGTCCCGGATGAGATCACGGACATGACGAGGAGTCTCGAAATGGTCGAGAGGTAAAGATTCATAGGAAGGTAGTATTCGGACATCGGAATGGTTTCGAGTGCTTCGGGTATTTTACCGGAGTACCGAGGAGTTACCGAAACCCCCGGGGGAAATATTGGGCCTTAGTGGAGAGAGACGAGGGCCACAAGGGGTGGCCGCCCCCCCCCCCCATGGCAGTCCGAATTGGACTAGGGGAGGGGGCGGCGCCCCCCTTTCCCTCTCACTTTCCTTCCTTTTCCATCCGGTGGAGAAAGGAAAGGGGGGGGGGGGGGCGAATCCTACTAGGACTAGGAGTCCTAGTAGGACTCCCCCCTTGGTGCGCCCCCCCCTAGGTCGGCCGCCTCCTCCTCCCCTCCTTTATATACGGGGGCGGGGGGCACCCCAAAGGCACACCAATAGTTTTCTTAGCCGTGTGCGGTGCCCCCTCCATAGTTTACTCCTCCGGTCATAGCGTCGTAGTGCTTAGGCGAAGCCCTACGCGGATCACATCACCATCACCGTCACCACGCCGTCGTGCTGACGAAACTCTCCCTCGACCCTCTGCTGGATCAAGAGTTCGAGGGACGTCATCGAGCTGAACGTGTGCTGAACTCGGAGGTGCCGTACGTTCGGTACTTGATCGGTTGGATCATGAAGACGTTCGACTACATCAACCGCGTTAAACTAACGCTCCCGCTTTCGGTCTACGAGTGTACGTGGACACACTCTCCCCCTCTCATTGCTATGCATCTCCTAGATAGATCTTGCGTGATCGTAGGAATTTTTTTGAAATTGCATGCTACGTTCCCCAACACTAATTAATTCATAGCTTTCAGTATTAATCAGTATGTAGAAGATTCATAACAAAACTAGGTTCAAGCTAGCCTTTTAACTTTAGATAAATAGCTAAGAACACACCATTGTGCACACAGTCTCTGAATCGCCCGTTCAACTTTTGTACTCAAGAACAAGAGAATGATGATAAAAAAATCCGTAACTTCGGATATATGTTTCTGTTGGGATCATATATTATTTCATCAATCCGTTTATGTTGTGTATATAATCTCTGCGTCATCTAAAATGTGTGTAACTTTGGATATTTGCTCTTGTTAGAATCACATCTTAAATGTTCCCGAAATCAGCGAGATAACCGAATAGATTCAGAGAACCCCACTCTTGTTATATGAAACCTATCTTTGTTCAGAGTCGGAAATGAAATGGAATCAACACCATCCTCCATGTATAATCCTTTTACCATCTGAAATGTTTGTGTTTCCATGGGATGTTTGTTCTTGTCTGCATCCCATGTTGTGTTCCATGGCGAGAAAAAGTAAGAAATCATGTATGCATAGTTGCTTCAGAATTCAGAGAGATAGCTGAAGAAACTCGTCGACTGAAGTTCATAATTGAACAAATTCAGAGAACTCACTCTAGTTTTGGTCAAATGGTAGACTAAATTATCTAAACTAATATGTCAGTAACACTTTGCATTGTTGTAACCGAGGTGTAAAATGGCAACAATGCATGGTACAAGTTGCTTCTGAACTAAGCTTCCAAACAACTTCCCAGCAGTGCTCACTCAAGAGTAGAGAAATGACAGAGCGAAAAACCACTGCATGATCCTTCTGTTAGCACACATTTCTAGCTACACAGGCTGCTGGACGCATAGGCACAAGTTGCCATTCCGTCCCGACGCCTCATGTTCGCTCAAGGTAGCAACTGGTGAGGAATCCTGCTTGGAGTCACCGACGCCAGCCAAGCTTCAGGTTCAGGCTTATCGCTATGCTTCACATTTAAGCAATCGAGTGATTGAGATTTTGCTTGTAGACGATCAACTCTTCTTATTATTGCCCAATTAACTAAAATTTGGCCCTGGTGACAGAATCTGGGTCACACAGTTGGACCTGGGCATTGTTAAAGTAACAAGGATACCAACAATGATGAGAGAACACATTGTTATCGAAACAACAGTGTTAGATAGACCCAACTTATGAATTACCGCGAGATCATATCGTCACTATGTTGTCGGTATTTCATATAAAATGTTAACATTTACTTATGTCCTTGGACCATGAGAATACCATATAACAACATACCATAACTGGGTGACAATAAAAATAACATTCGGGTATATCATAAAAGTATGTCTCAGTATCAATAGTTCAAGACTGGGGTTTTCTTCACCGATGATGGAGAGATACACTCCAAGCCCATTCGGTATTACAACATTAACCTGTGAATCCAATGTCGAGTGACAATTATTGTTTTTTAGTTGCTTTTGCTTTCAGGAAATCAAATTTACGGAGCTGAAAAAATTAGGAAAATTCATAGAAAAAAGTTTTGCATCAGGAAGCTTATGGAGAATCATGGCGCCACCAAGGGCCACGTGGCTACTTGTTGTTGGTCGATGATGTTGGTGGTGTTGCCGGCGTATCCCAAGATTCCCAAAACACACTGAGACTTGTCAAAAAGTATAACAACATGAAGGACCACAAGGGCAACTCTTACAAATGCTTAATGGCCAAGGCGGTTGTGGATAATGTGAAGCAACAGGTTTTGTCGGGCAAGGTTAAGGTAACGCCTAAGCAAAACCCTCCCTTGTTCATCCCTAGTACTTCTAGTGATGAGTTTCATGATGCAGAGGGTGAATTTGATAGAAATGATGATTTTTTTGCAAAATAAAGAAAATCAAGGTCGTCAAGGATTTTGCAAAAAAAAAGGAGATGGGGAAGGAGATGAAAGAAAGGCCCTGGATAATCCACGTAAATTTTGATTAGTCTCTGATCGTGGCCTACCTTTAGCGTCACCGGTCGGGTGAGAACTTGATCATCACGAAGATAAAAATTGGAAACAGAGGGAGAGGGGGAATGAAGGAAGCAAAGGAGACACCGTCTTGAACTTCTGGTTTCACATGCGCACAATTCATAGAAAGTGGTAATACATTATTTTCCATGGGAACTATTTTTACAGAAGAGATGTTAAAATGACTTGCCATACACATGGACATCTTCTGTTGATCTTCTTTCATAGAACATTAATTTTATATATGATCAAGTCTTTATTTTTTACAAACTAGCACATATGCCCGTGCGTTGCAACGGGAGAGATATTTTTTTAAGCGACAAGCAACTGGGAAAGATAATTGACGTGTCATCCAAAAAAAGGTCTCCACAATGGTAAACGACAGAGCAAGGATTTATGGTCTGCTTGCTGGACATGTTTGACACGGGAAATCTTGATAGTAGTGGGGTTGATCGGCGTGGTGGCGAGCACCAACTCATGTTTTCTTCTCCTGGTCTGCCTCCATCTTGGGGTTATGCCTGCCTCCTCATTTGGTGGCTGCGTGGCGACCTTCTGGACACGGTTGCTTCGACCACTCTATCCTATGACGGCGTAACCAGGTGAATTATTAATTGCAACACATAAATCCCGTTTCATTAGCATAATCAGGCATGAATGTCCCTTCTTGAGAGTTTATTCTCTTTGATTATTTTAGTGCTCAAGTGCCCATAATTTTGCTCTAATTAAAGTCAAACAACATATTCTCTTTTATTGGCACGTTCCCACAATTTCTTTTATTTATAGTCAACCAGCATAGAACGAACACGCACCGCTAACCAATGGCCAGCGTGAATACTTCAGAAAATAATTATAGCGTCAGATTAGAAATATTTTTGAACATTAAAAAAAAAGAATTGGCGAATATTCTTGGAAACGTGATTTTTTAAAATCCTGAATAATTTTCAAAAAATGCGAACAATATTTTTGAAAATTCCAATATATTTGGCAAAACATGAATTAAATTAGAAACATTAATTATTTTAGAAATTCACAAGCAATATTTTGAAAACATGATAATTTTATCAAAACACAAGTATTTTTGAATTTTTGAATTTTTTTTGAAGGGGAAAATTCAAAGCAATTTTATAAAAAAAATTCTTAGACGAAAATATTATTTTGGATTTGTGAAAATTTCACTAAAATAAGAATATTTTAAAATAGGGAACATTTTATATAATGTAATTTTTTTAAAAATCTCGACGAATTTTTATAAACATAAAGAAATTTAAAAATGAAAAACAAATCGACATATAAATATTTATAAAGTCTCAAACATTTTTCAAATCAGGAACAATATTTTGAATTCTGAACAATTTTTCAATATTTGAACAAGAAATGAAATTCTGAATATTTTTGTAAATTTTTTACTTGATAGAAAAAATAAAAATAAGGAAGGAAAAAGGGAAAGGAAATATTAAAAATAAAAAGAAAGGAATAGTAATAAAAAAATAGAAATAGAACATCAAAAAGGGGAAACAGGCGGGCCCAGTCTTAGGCGCCCTATGAGCAGCTTCAACTATTTATCGCTCGATGCGATAAATAAGGTCTTCCCAACTGTGTGGGAAAAGTAATAAGTTGGCTGGCTTCATTGGCCGGAGCGCGCGACCCAATTACCGAATTCTGGATAAACCTTTTTTTTCTTTTGTAGCGGATAGACAAACAAAAGTTTAATACTACCTCGGATAGAAAAAAAATCTTTTCAACGGTGAACGGGTGAAAAAAATCAGAGAAACGCACCTTGATTTATTAGTAGGTACTAGCACACAACATATTGTACGGCATGTTCATTTGCAATATGGATCCGCACTGGTACGAAATAAAGACGAATCATGTGTCATTGATTAACATTGCACCCTAACATGCATTTTAAAAATAACGAACACATAAAAGATTCATATTCAAAATTTACACATTTTTCTAATCAAATTCTATATATAACATTACGGTTTAAAAGATATGGCTATTTGAAAAAAAAAACATCTTAATAGACTGCGAGGTAGACATCAGGGGGGTTTATGTAAAACTGGAAGAAACGATTCACTGCCACTTAAATATGGATGGAGGGTTAATTAGCATAAAAGACAGGGGTTTGCGTAAAATGGCGAAATAACGAGGTTAATTACTGGGAAAGGGAGGTGGTTTTCTGCAGAACGTGAGATGACGGACGACGAAGCACTATTGACTTTATTATTAGGGAAAGATAGATACGTTTTTAAAACCTATTTCACATAACTTTTGAGTTATTTTGAGTTATTAATAGGCGACGAAGCCACTCCCTCGCCCCGCCTCTGCCCATTTCCGTTCGAACGCCGCCGCCCGATCGTCGCCGATATTCCTCCTCGACGCACGGGCCGCCTCGGCTCTCCACGCGCGCAGGGGGCCGCCTCGATCCTGCCCCGGGCGCGTAGGCGTACGCCGCCCGACCTCTTCCTCTCCCCGTGAGCTGCACCTGTATGTAATCTTTGCCTATTATCGTTTCTGCCTTTTATTTCTGTTATCTGCATGTCAGGTGTTCGGCAAAATGCCTATGGGCAATACCGTTACTATGGAGCAATTGATTGACAGTACTAGGCAACCACCTACTGTGTTGCATGCATGACGGGAAGATGCGCTGCCTCAGTTCTGAAGTTGCTTGATTACATCTTTGATTTATTGCTGACCACCACATGCCTGCATGATTAGAGTATCTCACGAAAAATAAATGGTAGACACTAATATTAGTGCCTGGCATTACATTGCTGTGCCACTAATATTATATTCTCTATTTATTGTTTTTCATCTTATTTGCGTCTTCTGGGTGGATTTGTTGGGACATATTAGTGCAATACGCAATGTCTCGTGTTGTAATATGCAATGTCTCATGCTTCTTAGATTAAATGTGGGGACATATTAGTGCAATATGCAATGTCTCGTGCTGAAATAGATGCCCAGATTTGTGTGTAACTAATCGACCTTCTGTGTAACCAGAAAATTTTCAACATGGGGAAGAAGCCGGGCAACGCTGGCCCTTCCTCGGCATCCAGGCCCATGAATCAGGCCGTGTCGCTCCGTGAGGAGACCTCCGGGAAGACGTAGGCCGACACGCCCTCCCTGCTGAGGGTCCAGCACCTGCAGCGGCTGGGGGCGTGGGCAAGCGGGGAGGCGGGAGTTGGCTCGATCGGGGCGCTGTTGGGCCGCCGCCTCGCCACGAATGCCGAGGCGGCTGGGATCCCCATAGGTGCTTCCACCTTCCTTTGCCAGAGGTGAGAGTTATAATTTATTTGTGTTTGACATGTGTAGTATACTAGCATTGATTATCTAGCAGAACAATGTGGTAGATGTTTTCGAGGTTGATATGATGGTTGCATTGTTGGCCTGTTGCTGATAATCTTTGATTGGAGTAAAATGGGAAAGCTTCAGGCTTATCTGGGTTTTGTTCTTTGGTTCACATGGGCAAATTAATTACTGAGCGAATTCGATGCACCTCGATTTTGTTTTCACTTTTACATGGGAAGGTTATTGGTCGTCCATTTTGCAGGACCAACATTTTGCATGTTACATTGGTTCTTTACCGTAATGCACCTTAGCTGATTGTTCTGGATCCTTGTATTGTCAAAATGTGAGCTTACTAGCATAGAAGACCTGGGAATAAAAAACTGTGTTGATAATGTTGTATGAGTTTTCTGGCTTAGAGCAAATTACCACATAGTTTGTCTGTCTTGCTTAACCTTTGAGATCTGTTATAGTGCTATGTATGTATGCCTGTATCAATTTATTGTTAATACGCCTTACAGTTTGTAGTAATGCCGATAAAAACTTTTGTGTATGACGAATATTTGGACTTATGTGTTTAGCTCACACCAGTACATTCAGAAATCAGAATATATGAACTCACAACACTAGCACCAACTCTGTAAAGAACATCTCCAATCTACATTATGTTTATCAGTTGCCAGGTCGAAGGGTCTACGATATTCTTCTACGTTTATAGATTATGTATGTGGTTAATGCTGTTTGTTAGTTGTGCTGCATTTTATTTTCTATTTTTGTACCTGTGTCCATATCAATAAGCCTTATATGGACATCTGAAGAAAGATTATTTAAATATTGCAGGTGTGAATCAATCTTACAGCCAGGCTTCAACTGCACAATCCGCATAAAGAACAACAAAAGAAAGCAAAGCGGCGCAAGAAGTCAAATCCTGGCCAAAACAGTGTTGTCTATGCATGCCATTTCTGTGGAGACGGAAACCTGATACAGGGTATTGGAAAGGGGTCGTGAAGGGCCTATTGTCATCAAGAAAGCCCGTTAGCACCAGCATAATGTTGAAAGGATTCAATATGCCAACAATAACTACTAAAAGGGATTGAGCATTCTGTAACAGCATCCTCGCAACTGGAATCATCCAGGTTGAAGACATCTACTCTTGAAAAGGATAAACAAGGTAATGTGCCAAAATTTAATCTTCCTGAAGATTCTATTATGGAGAAAGGGGCAGTTTTTTCAATGGTGGATTGTGGTCAGTTAGGAGATGCACATGAAGACATCCCACAGAAAATTGAAGTGGAAAGCACACATGATAAATGTATGAATGTAATTGAACCCGTGGCTTCCAAAAATATTACAACATGTGAACCAGATGTCACTTCCCAAGCAGAATTTCTGGTTGGGTCGAACTTTGTTACTCCGCGGAAGAATAAGCTGGCGGAAGTGACTGCGCCTATAGGCTCAGCAGAAACATTGAAGACTAAAAGTACACTGAACAGCAAGACCCCTGGAAGTTATAGCAAGTCAGCTTGAATACAAAATCTGCACGAGGTGATTCTATTAATCAGACAGCTGGCAGTTCAAGGAAGCGGGCAAGAAAAGGGTGGACTACGCTGAAGCAGATTGCTGAGAAGGAAGAACTTGAGAGAAAACAGAAGATGGATGACTTTGTAATCCCGTTCTTCATGCAGTAGAATATCTTTTACTATCAGCACCTGTTGTAAACGTTGGGCTGGAAGAACAGTTACAGTTTTTAGTGATACTTTTTAGTTATGTACTTTTGCACCAGTCATGTTGTAGAAATATAAAGTTGCGAGGAAGTTCCAAATTAAAACCAAGGAAGATAAGCTAGCTGTCAAGGGAATGAAATTATTCACCAGCAGCGGGTGCGCGTGGCTCGAGCTGCCAAGCTGTGAAAGGTAAAATCAAATACTCTGTTGGGTTCTTGGCTGAAGGGTTAACAATCCAGAGTTTGTTCTCTGTATGCATTCCGGTTGCTAATTGAGTGTTCCATTATTTGTGTCAGATACCATTGCAGGGACCATGCTATGGACTAGAGTCCACCACTCTCTGTTAGTATTTGGTAACATCTTCATACTCATATTTTGGCACTTCTTTAGCTGCTCTGGTACTAACCTATGTAGCATCCATCTTCATACTCATATTTTGGGCACTTTAGCTGCTCTGGTACTAACCTATATAGCATCCATCTTCCGTTCTTGGGGCATCTCCTGCTTGAATCCAATGCTCTAAACGTACTTGTAAAAGGTGCCAGACCGCTGATTCACAGTAGTGGGTGTACAGGTGTCTGAGCCGAGGGCGCCACGTGGAGCCTGCCACCATGGGCTGTTGCTATGCCATTAATTCACAGGCAAAGACACAACTTCCTTTGATCCATGAGGATTCTTATTCTTTGATGTTGGAGCTGCCACTCCTGTTGGCTTGATCTCCGACTGCTGTTGTGTGTTGGCTTTGAGGTGCCGACCTGCTGTTGTGTGTTGGCTTGATCTAACTTCTACCAGATAAAAAGATAACCACGTAATTTTGACTCTCTCAAGTCACAGAACAACTACATAATTTTGATCTAAAAACGCCCAGCCGAACTTCGGCGGGCTGGCCGTCGACCCGCCCGGAATGGCCAAGAAGAAGAAGGGCAAGGCGCCAAGGAAGCCGCGGTCGGAGTGCACGCCGGAGGAGATCGCCAAGTTGGACGCGGAATCGGCGAAGAGGAGGAGCCGGAGGGCGGTCGCCAAGACCAACGTCGCCATGCCAAGAGAGCCGCCGAAGCGCTGCGATTGAGGCCGCGGCACAAGGCCAAGGACGAGGAGAAGGAGGACATCGTCGACCAAAGCGCACACCCTTCTCATGGCTGGCATTTGTCGTCCGCCTGGTTTCTCTGGAGGGGCTGTCGGTCCGGCGAGCACAGGGTCGTCGGTCGCCCGGCCTCCGCCAGTCGCCGACGTCGCGGACCACGCCCTTGTCGCCCGGCTTTCCTCCACCAAGGCACGACGGCCAGACCCGTTTCGGGGGGTCGCCGTATGTGAGCGTGATCGCCCCGTCCACACCACGCCCCTCGGCCGTCATCGACCTCAACGTCATCCTGGGTCCAGCAGCGGCGGCCGTCCGTCCGTCGAGATGCAAAGAAAGCAAGCACGGCCGCCGTTTACCGGCACCATGCCGTCCCCCCGCGTCTTGTTTGACGGAATGCCAACACCAACGGCACCGGTCGACGACCCCTACTACGACCAGTTCATGGAGGAAGTGATCTACGAGGGTGGAGTACGCCCTGTCTCACGACCCGAGGAGACCCAAAGTCAGGATGGCCGCGGCCAGTTCACTGCCGATGAAGAGGCCGACGACCGTGCTGACTACGACCATGGTGACTCGTGGCATGAAGATGATGACATCTATGTCGAAGGTGATGGTGATGAAGAAGAAAGCAATGACGTTGACATTAGTGGCGAGCCATTGTTCATCGACGAGCTGACACAAAGAGCGGAAGCACAAAAGAAGAGGAAGAGCATTCACATGGGTTCATACACACAAGATGAGGACAAGTTGATTTGCCAAGCTTGGATGAAGATTAGCCAAGATCCAAGGACCGACGCAACAACAAAAGGGTATTGTTTTTGGACGAGAGTCCACAAAACATTCCATGAAAGGAAGTTGTTTGAGCCCTACCAATTTGAAAGCAACCGTGGCGTCATTTCGATTCAAAAGAGATGGTTGTTCATCCAACAAGAGTGCAACAAGTATCAAGCCGCATTTGAGAGCATTCAAGCACGGCCCGTGAGTGGTACCGGCATTGGGGACATGGTATGCTCTCCTTCCTTGCCCTTTCCTTGCTACGGCCATGAGACTTGACCTTGTACATGTTTGCATGTTCACTTGTTGTTGATCATATGGTGTAGGCATTTCAATCTTTGGAGGCATTCAAGGCCCGGCACAGTGACAAGCCGTTCACTCTTATGCATTGTTGGACTATGATCAACAATTTCCCTAAGTTCAAGGACCAATACCGTGAACTCCAAAGGAAGAGAGGCCTGAAGACGGCCAAGTACGCCGGAGGTGGAGATGGCGAGGCGTTGAAGAGGCCGAGGGGCAAGAACAACTCCAAGGTTGACGACATTCGTGATGCCTCATCCATGGCATTGCATGACACTTTGCATGACATGATGTCGCAAAAGGATGTGAGGGACGAGAAGAAGCGGCAAAGCAAGGACGAGCAAATGAAGCAATACCTAGAGCTTCAAACGAAGAAGCTTGAGATGGAGGAGGCGGCCAAGAGAAGGAAGATCGACATGGAGGAGGCGGCCCGGCAAAGGCAGCTAGATATCGAGGCCGACAACGTCAAGGCCAGGCAAAGGCAGCTCGACATGGAGGAGGCGGCCCGGCAAAGGAAGCTAGACATCGAGGCCGACAATGTCAAGGCCAGGCAAAGGCAGCTCGACATCGAGGCCACCAATGCCGCCACCAAAGCGAAGGAGGTAGCCCTCGCGATCATGAGCGTGGACTTGTCGAAGATGAGCGAGAAGACGAGGGCCTAGTTCGAGGCCAGGCAGAAGGAGATGCTTTCGACACCCGGCGGCCTGAACTAGGTCGTCCGATCGGCCGTGGCCATTCTTTTTTGGAGGCTGGCATGGGTGCCGCCCGCCCGCTGGCCGCTGGCCGTGTGCCTGCGAGAAAAACATTCATTTTGAAGGCCGGCTGTGTTGCCGGTGAGGACAACCATTCATTTTGGAGGCTGGCTGTGTTGCCGGCCGCTGGCTGATGCCGGCGATGGACGTGTAGGCCGCTGGCTTTGTTGCCGGCGTGCGTGATGAACTGGGGCCGTAGGGCTTGGCATTTGAAACGTTGCTCTTTTTTTTTAAATAGACGCGGACAAGATGGGGTAAAGGATGCGGCCGCGCGCTGGGCGCACGGCCACCGCATCCCAGGACAGCCTCGGACACGACCCCATCCCCCTGCCCAAACAGACAGAATCTGGACAAAACGGACGTCCGTTTGAGGTCGCGCGGTGGAGTTGGCCTAAATCGAGGCGGAGAGGTAAGGCCAACTCCAAAGGACCACCCAAAATGGTCTGGCTGTGTTCGCTTGGGGTAAATGGACAGAACACGCCGCCCAACGCACGAGAGCAAATGTACTATTGTCCGCTTTCGGTCCGTTTTGGACTCATTCCCGGCCCAACTTTGAGCTACGTTTGCGGCCGCGCGGACGGGCGGGACGCGCACCCTTGTTCTCCCTTGGCTTGCTCGTCAGAGACATGCCCACCCACTTTCCCTTCATTTGCCCAAAACCCTCCCGCGACCTCTCTCCCGCGCCTTCTCTCCCCTCCCTCCCTCCCTCCACCATGGCTGGCGACCCGGCCGTGGTCGCTCGCCCCGCGGCGAAGAAGAAGGCTGTGAAGAAGCCACGGTCGGAGCTCACGCCAGCGGAGCTCGCCAGCTCAATGCCAAATCGGCCAAGAGGAGGAATCGGCGGACAAAGGTGGCGAAGAAGATGGCCGCTGCTGACTACGCTGCCGAGGCGGTCGCTGGCGTGCCGCACAGCACCAGGCCGACTTTGACGACAAGGAGTCCATCGTCGCCACAACACACACTCTCCTCATGTTAGGGTTGTGCCAACCCCCGCCAACCATTTTCTCAGTCGCTGCCATGGCCGCGGCGAGCACAGGCTCCTCGGTCGTTCGTCCTCCACATCACCGTTCCCCGAGCTCATCCGTCACACCCGAGACGCCAGTATATCACGCGCCGCCGCCACACGACCATGGGTAGACACGGTTCGGGTGTCATCGACCTCAACGTCACGCCGGGGTACAGTGGCGCTGGCCAGTCGTCCGAGGGGACACAAAGGAAGCATCCCCGGTCGGTCCCTTCGGCGAACATGGCCGGTGCCCGCAGGCTGTTCGACGAAATGCCACTGCCGACGCAGACGGTCGACGACCCTGACTACGCGGCGTTCATGGAGAATGTCATCTTCGAGGGCCGTGGTGAGGCCTTCCATGTCGATGGCCAAGGCCAAGCTTTTGATCCCGACGCGATCCAAAGCCAGGACGACCGCGACACCTATGATGACACTTAATTCGCCGGCCATGATGATCATGAGGACAACCATGGCAACTCATGGCATGAAGATATTGACTTGTATTATGAAGAAGAAGAAGAAGAGGTCGACATTTCAGCGGAGCCATTGATGTTTATTGATGAGCTCATCCAAAGGGCCGAAGCACAAAAGGAGAGGCAAAGCATTCAAACGGGATCATATACCCAAGATAAGGACACTTTGATTTGTGAGAGTTGGATGGAGATTGGCCAAGATCCCATGAAAGGCGCCGAGCAAAAAGATCCGTCTTTTGGATAAGAGTTCACAAGAACTTTGATGACAAGTAAGTTTTCCCCTACCAATTTGCGACCACCCGCAGCATCAATTCAATCCAAAAGAGATGGGGGTTCATCCAATAAGAGTGCAACAAATATTGTGCCGCCTTAGAGAGCGTTCAAGCTCGTCCGGTGAGTGGCCTAGGCATTGGTGACTTGGTATGAATCTCACGGTTTTTCATCTTGTGTCCTTTCATGTTGGCATGCCATTTATGTTTAATGAATTGTGTGCCCTTCCATGTTACATCATGGCCGCATGTTTGATGTGTAGGCATTCCAATCTTTGGAAGCCTTCAAAGCCCGCACAAAAACAAGCCTTCACTCTCACGCATTGTTAGGTGCTCATCAAAGATTGCCCCAAGTTCAAAGACCAATATGCCGCTCGTAAGAAGAAAAGAGGGATGGCGGCCATGGCTGATGAGGGAGACTTGCTCAAGAGGCCGAGGGGCAAGACAAGCTCGAAGGCCGACGAGCTAGCGTGATGCGTCTTCCATAGCCTTGCAAGAAACTTTAGAGGAAATGATGAGCCAAAAGGAAGTGAGGGGGGAGAGGAGGAGCAACGGGAAGGAGGAGCGAATGAAGATATACCTAGATCTCCAAACGAAGAAGCTTGACATGGGGGAGGCCGTGAAGAGGAGGAAGCTTGACATCAATGAGGCCGCTCAACTCAAGAAGCTCGAGATCGAGGCCACCAATGCCAAGACCAAAGTAAAAGAGATGGCACTCGCATTAATCAACGTCGATGAGAACAACATGTCACCCAAGAGGAAGACTTGGTTCGCGAACCGGCAGAAGGAGATGTTCGCCCGCGACGGTTTGAACTAGGTGAGACCTCAGCCGCGATGGTCGTCCTTTGAAGGCTGGTTGGTGTGCTGGCCGTTGGCTTTGTTCCCGGCACCAAAAACGTGTCCATTTTGAAGGCTGGCTCGTGTGCCGGCCGCTGGCTTTGTTACCGACCCCAAAAACTTGTCCATTTTGAAGGCTGGCTAGTGTGCCGGCCGCTAGCTTTGTTGCCGGCGTGAAACTTGGGTGACCATTCTGTAGGTCGCTAGCTTTGTTACCGGTCGGCATGGACTGGTGTGAACGTGGCCGTAGGCGTGAATTATGGCCGCTGTCATTTAGGTACATCCTTTGTTCTTTCATATTTGCATGCACAACAGATGAGATGCGGCCGTGTTGGATGCACGGCCGGCGCATCCACAATCCAAACAGGCACGGCTTCATTACCATCCCAAACGAACGAAAAGCGGGTGAAACGGACATCCGTTTGGACTCTGCGTTGGAGTTGGCCTAACAAACGGGTGCTCCACGTGGAGCCTGCCACCATGGGACGTGGCAGCAGCATTTGTTCCTGTTGCACGCGGCGCGGGGACGAGACTTGCCTACTCCTCCGGCGTGCACCCATCCGTGCTCCCGTATATGTGGTTTGATTTGATTGGAACAGAATAAGACCCGACCCCACCCTCTTAAAATCAGGAGGAAGATGATTAGATTAGAAAGAAAAAAAAAAAGATAACCGTAGGATGAGGTGGGAGTACGGCGGAAGCATGGAGAGGGAGCAGGCAAGCCGGATCCGCGGCGCGGCAGCACACTGCGGCTCTTGGTTGGTAAACGTTGTCTAGTTATGCCGACAGCGCCCGTGCCTCCCTCTGTTTGCTTTTAAATGGCTCGCTTCGCAGCTAGCGGCAACACACTCACTCATTTCCCCTCTCTCCTCTCTCGTTGGCTTGGCTCTCTCTCAACTATGTTTCCTCTCCGTTAGCATATGTACAGGTAAAGAAAATAGCCACTTTGATTCCGATTTCGATCGATTTGAAGGCTGATTCAGAAGATGTTTTAGTTGAAGAAAAAGATAGATCAAGGTAGGAACTATACTTTTTTTGTGTTTTCATTCGCATGCACGCTTTTTTCTTGTTCTGTTTGATTAGCCCCTAATTATGTATCAGCTATTGTTGTAGGCATTAGTTGATCATTTTGGGGAGTCATTTGGAGCATCTAGAGTAGGATTTGTCGTGAGAAGCAAACTAAGAGGTTGAACATCAAGGTACGAACTATGCAATAGATGCAATTTTTTGTACATGCACGGTATAAATTTGGTGGCGTTGCGCTCGTAATTAGCTATGCCATGTCGGATGACTGAAATTTCAGAAATGTCACTGGATGAGATATGTTGCACTTATAGTAGGAGTTTCAAGAAGATGTAGTTCAAAGCGTTGTAGATCAATATTAGCTCTGTCTACTTGTAGTATTTTTTTTCCACGTGCACGATGTTTTAGTGTTGCCATTAAGTCATAATTAGTAATTTTGTTTAAAGTTTATATGTGTCTAGACCAGGAATTTTCAGAGCAAGCATTTGTAGATATTGTAGATCAGCGTTAGGTCCTGCCAATGTGTTATTTTATTTTGGCATGAAAGATGTGCTTAATATTGTAATTAAGAAAAATAATAGTAATAGTATAATTGGTATTTGCATGATTACAAGCACTTTTATTTCGTGTGCTATGTTTAGACCACCTAGGTAGCAGAGTTGGGAAACCGTATGTAGTAAATTTTATCTCGCAATCATCTTAGTTTTATACACTTAGATTAACTTCAAATTTGCTTAATCATGTTTTTAATTAGGTATTTTGGATCATTTTAGCAGCAAAGAAGGAGGAGATGACATGGTTAAAGATATTGTGTTTTGATGTTTGCTCTCCATTCTGAGGGGACGAGTTCATACATGCAAGTTCTATGTTTATAAATTTGATAGCAAAAATAAATTTGCATGGCTAATATTTTTGTTCATATGATAATAGGTTAACTCTCTTGACACAATAATGGTGATATGTTAATGGTGACGGATATTATTTGGTGATACGTAATTTACTTTTGGAACGACATTCATCCTCAAGTTAAGGTATAAATGACACCATGTAATCTTTGTGATTATTTTTCATATGAATGCTATAATTTTTAATTAGTATAATCTCTGTGAATACCACCACCCTTCACTGATGCCGCAGGACCCTGGATTTGTTTTGAACTCCTTTTCTTGGCATAAAGTCATCATAGTCGTTCGCTTTCTTAGAGCCACTGCCACCCTTCTATGATGCAATATGACCCTTGGATTTGCTTTGAGCTCGTTTGCTTGGCCTAAAGTCATCATAAATGCCGTTCACTTTCTGAGAGCTAGTGCCACCCTTCGCTGATGCATCACTCTGGGTCTTTGGCCATTCTCCTGCTTTTAGAGCTTCCGCCACCCTTGAATGACCCCCCCCCCCCACAACAGTATGTTCATTGAAGGAAATATGCCCTAGAGGCAATAATAAAGTTATTATTTATTTCCTTATATCATGATAAATGTTTATTATTCATGCTAGAATTGTATTAACCGGAAACATAATACATGTGTGAATACATAGACAAACAGATAGTCACTAGTAAGCCTCTACTAGACTAGCTCATTAATCAAAGATGGTTATGTTTCCTAACCATAGACATGTGTTGTCATTTGATTAATGGGATCACCTCATTAGAAGAATGATGTGATTGACATGACCCATTCCGTTAGCTTAGCACTTGATCGCTTTAGTATATTGCTATTGCTTTCTTCATGACTTATACATGTTCCTATAACTATGAGATTATGCAACTCCGTTTACGGAGGAACACTTTGGGTACTACCAAACGTCACAACGTAACTGGGTGATTATAAAGGAGTACTACAGGTGTCTCCAAAGGTACTTGTTGGGTTGGCGTATTTGAGATTAGGTTTTGTCACTCCGATTGTCGGAGAGGTATCTCTGGCCTTCTCGGTAATACACATCACATAAGCCTTGCAAGCATTACAACTAATGAGTTAGTTGTGAGATGATGTATTACGGAGCGAGTAAAGAGAATTACGAATGAGATTGAACTAGGTATTGGATACCGACGATCGAATCTCGGGTAAGTAACATACCGATGACAAAGGGAACAACGTATGTTGTTATGCGGTCTGACCGATAAAGATCTTCGTAGAAAATGTAGGAACCAATATGGGCATCCAGGTCCCGCTTATTGGTTATTGACCGGAGATGTGTCTCGGTCATGTCTACATTGTTCTCGAACCGTAGGGTCCGCACGCTTAAGGTTTCGATGGCGGTTATATTATGAGTTTATGTATTTTGATGTACGAAGGTTGTTCGGAGTCCCGGATATGATCACGGACATGACGAGGAGTCTCGAAATGGTCGAGGCATAAAGATTAATATATTGGACGGATATATTTGGACACCGGAAAGGTTCCGGAGAAGTTTGGAGCTCGGAGGTTACCGGAACCCCCGGGAGGTATATGGGCCTTATTGGGCCCATGTAGGAGGAAGGGAGAAGGAACAAGGGAGGCGCGCCCCAAGCCCAATCCGAATTGGGGAGGGGCCGGCCCCTTTCCTTTCTCCTTCCCCTCTTCCTATTCCTACTACTAGTACTACTTCCTAATACTAGTACTCCTTCCTTCCCTCCAAATAAGATAAGGAAAGAGAGGAAACCTACTTGGAGTAGGTTTCCCCTCCCTATGGTGCGCCCCCTTGAGACCGCCACCTCCTCCCTCCCTCCTTTATATACGGGGTAGGGGGCACCCTAGAACACACAAGTTGATCCTTGAGATCGTTCCTTAGCCGCAGCGGTGCCCCCTCCACCATATTCCACCTCGATCATATCATAGCAGTGCTTAGGCGAAGCCCTGCGTCGGTAGAACATCAAGATCGTCACCACGCCGTCGTCTTGTGGAACTCCCTCTCCCGGAGCTTTGCTGGATCGGAGCCCGAGGAGCGTCATCGAGCTGAGCGTGTGCCAAGAACTCGGAGGCGCCGGAGTAACGGCGCTGGGATCGGCTGGATCGCGAGGAGAACGTCGACTACTTCCTCTACGTTGTGATCGACTCGAGGCGCCGGAGTAACTGGCGTTGGGATCGGCTGGATCGCGAGGAGAACGTCGACTACTTCCTCTACGTTGTGATCGCTTCCGCTTTGGTCTACGAGTGCGTAGACAATACTCCCCTCTCGGTGCTATGCCATCACCATGGTCCTGTGTGTGCGTAGGAAATTTTTGAAATTACTGCGTTCCCCAACAGTGGCATCCGAGCCTGGTTTTATGCGTTGATGTCATATGCACGAGTAGAACACAAGTGAGTTGTGGGCGATACAAGTCATACTGCGTACCAGCATGTCATACTTTGGTTCAGCGGTATTGTGAGATGAAGCGGCCCGGACCGACATTACGCGTACGCTTACGCGAGACTGGTTTCACCGTTACGAGCACTCGTGCTTAAAGGTGGCTGGCGGGTGTCTGTCTCTCACTTTAGTTGAACCGAGTGTGGCTACGCCCGGTCCTTGAGAAGGTTAAACGGAGTCTATTTGACGAAGTATCGTTGTGGTCTTGATGCGTAGGTAAGATTGGTTCTTGCTTAAGCCCGTAGCAGCCACGTAAAATTTGCAACAACAAAGTAGAGGACGTCTAACTTGTTTTTGCAGGGCATGTTGTGATGTGATATGGTCAAGACGTGATGCTATATTTTATTGTATGAGATGATCATGTTTTGTAACCGAAGTTATCGGCAACTGGCTGGAGCCATATGGTTGTCGCTTTATTGTATGAAATGCAACGCCCTGTAATTGCTTTTACTTTATCTCTAAGCGGTAGCGATAGTCGAGAAGCAATAGATGACGAAACGACAACGATGCTACGATGGAGATCAAGGTGTCGCGCCCGGTGACGATGGTGATCACGACGGTGCTTGGAGATGGAGATCACAAGCACGAGATGATGATGGCCATATCATATCACTTATATTGATTGCATGTGATGTTTATCCTTTATGCATCTTATTTTTCTTTGATTGACGGTAGCATTATAAGATGATCTCTCACTAAAATTATCAAGAAGTGTTCTCCCTGAGTATGCACCGTTGCGAAAGTTCTTCGTGCTGAGACACCACGTGATGATCGGGTGTGATAGGCTCTACGTTCAAATACAACGGGTGCAAAACAGTTGCACACGCAGAATACTCAGGTTAAACTTGACGAGCCTAGCATATAACAGATATGGCCTCGGAACACGGAGACCGAAAGGTCGAACGTGAATCATATAGTAGATATGATCAACATAGTGATGTTCACCATTGAAACTACTCCATCTCACGTGATGATCGGACATGGTTTAGTTAATTTGGATCACGTAATCACTTAGATGACTAGAGAGATGTCTGTCTAAGTGGGAGTTTTTAATATGATTAATTAAAACTTAAATTTATCATGAACTTAGTACCTGATAGTATTTTGCTTGTCTATGTTTACTGTAGATAGATGGCTCGTGCTGTTGTTCCGTTGAATTTTAATGCGTTCCTTGAGAAAGCAAAGTTGAAAGATGATGGTAGCAATTACACGGACTGGGTCCGTAACTTGAGGATTATCCTCATTGCTGCACAGAAGAATTACGTCCTGGAAGCACCGCTGGGTGCCAGGCCTGCTGCAGGAGCTGCGCCAGAAGTTGTGAACGTCTGGCAAAGCAAAGCTGATGACTACTCAATAGTTCAGTGTGCCATGCTTTACGGCTTAGAACCGGGTCTTCAACGACGTTTTGAACGTCATGGAGCATATGCGATGTTCCAGGAGTTGAAGTTAATATTTCAAGCAAATGCCCGGATTGAGAGATATGAAGTCTCCAATAAGTTCTACAGCTGCAAAATGGAGGAGAATAGTTCAGTCAGTGAACATATACTGAAAATGTCTGTGTATAATAATCACTTGATTCAACTGGGAGTTACTCTTCCGGATGATAGTGTCATTGACAGAATTCTCCAATCACTGCCACCAAGCTACAAGAGCTTCGTGATGAACTATAATATGCAAGGGATGACCAAAACAATTCCCGAGCTCTTCGCAATCCGAAAGTCATGGAGGTAGAAATCAAGAAAGAACATCAAGTGTTGATGGTCAACAAGACCACTAGTTTCAAGAAAAAGGGCAAAGGAAAGAAGAAGGGAAACTTCAAAAAGAACAGCAAGAAAGTTGCTGCTCAAGAGAAGAAACCCAAGTCTGGACCTAAGCCTGAAACTGAGTGTTTTTACTGCAAGCAGACTGGACACTGGAAGCGGAACTGCCCCAAGTATTTGGCGGATAAGAAGGATGGCAAGGTGATCAAAGGTATATGTGATATACATGTTATTGATGTGTACCTTACTAATACTCGCAGTAGTACCGGTATTTGATACTGGTTCTGTTGCTAATATTTGCAACTCAAACAGGAACTACGGATTTAGCGAAGATTGGCTAAGGACGAGGTGACGATGCGCGTGGGAAATGGTTCCAAAGTCGATGTGATCGCGGTCGGCACGCTACCTCTACATCTACCATCGGGATTAGTTTTAGACCTAAATAATTGTTATTTGGTGCGGCGTTGAGCATGAACATTATATCTGGATCTTGTTTAATGCGAGACGGTTATTCATTTAAGACAGAGAATAATGGTTGTTCTATTTATATGAATAATATCTTTTATGGTCATGCACCCTTGAAGAGTGGTCTATTTTATTAAATCTCGATAGTAGTAATACACATATTCATAGTGTTGAAACCAAAAGATACAGAGTTGATAATGATAATGCAACTTATTTGTGGCACTGCCGTTTGGGTCATATCGGTGTAAAACGCATGAAGAAACTCCATACTGATGGGCTTCTGGAAACACTTGATTATGAATCATTTGGTACTTGCGAACCATGCCTCATGGGCAAGATGACTAAAACGCCGTTCTCCGGAACTATGGAGCGAGCAACTGATTTGTTGGAAATCATACATACTGATGTTTGTGGTCCAATGAATGTTGAGGCACTTGTGGTATCGTTATTTTCTCACCTTCACAGATGATTTGAGCAGATATGGGTATATCTACTTAATGAAACACAAATCTGAAACATTTGAAAAGTTCAAAGAATTTCAGAGTGAAGTGGAAAATCATCGTAACAAGAAAATAAAGTTTCTACGATCTGATCGTGGAGGAGAATATTTGAGTTACGAGTTTGGTTTACATTTGAAACAATGTGGAATAGTTTCAACTCACGCCACCGGAACACCACAGAGAAATGGTGTGTCCGAACGTCGTAATCGTACTTTACTTGATATGGTGCGATCTATGATGTCTCTTACTGATTTACCGCTATCGTTTTGGGGATATGCTTTAGAGACGGCCGCATTCACGTTAAATAGGGCACCATCTAAATCCGTTGAGACGACACTGAACTGTGGTTTGGCAAGAAACCAAAGTTGTCGTTTCTTAAAATTTGGGGCTGCGATGCTTATGTAAAGAAACTTCAACCAGATAAGCTCGAACCCAAATCGGAGAAATGTGTCTTCATAGGAAACCCAAAGGAGACTGTTGGGTACACCTTCTATCACAGATCTGAAGGCAAGATTTTCGTTGCTAAATTCGGATCCTTTCTAGAGAAGGAGTTTCTCTCGAAAGAAGTGAGTGGGAGGAAAGTAGAACTTGATGAGATAACTGTATCTGCTCCCTTATTGGAAAGTAGTTCATCACAAGAAACGGTTCCTGTGACAACTACACCAATTGGTGAGGAAACTAATGATGTTGATCATGAAACTTCAGATCAAGTTGCTACTGAACTTCGTAGGTCAAGCAGAATAAAATACGCACCCGAGTGGTACGGTAATCCTATTCCGGAAGTCATGTTACTTGACCCTGGCGAACCTACAAACTATGAAGAAGCGATGGTGAGCCCAGATTCCGCGAAATGGCTGGAAGCCATGAAATCTGAGATGGGATCCATGTATGAGAACAAAATATGGACTTTGGTTGACTTGCCCAATGATCGGCAAGCCATTGAGAATAAATGGATTTTTAAGAAGAAGACTGACGCTGATGGTAATATAACTGTCTACAAAGCTCGACTTGTTGCAAAAGGTTTTCGACAAGTTCAAGGGGTTGACTATGATGAGACTTTCTCACCCGTAGCGATGCTTAAGTCTGTCCGAATCATGTTAGCAATTGCCGCATTTTATGATTATGAAATTTGGCCAATGGATGTAAAAACTGCATTCTTGAATGGATTTCTAGAAGAAGAGTTGTATATGATGCAACCAGAAGGTTTTGTTGATCCAAAAGGTGCTAACAAAGTATGCAAGCTCCAGCGATCAATTTATGGTCTGGTGCAAGCCTCTCGGAGTTGGAATAAACGCTTTTGATAGTGTGATCAAAGCATATGGTTTTATACAGACTTTTGGAGAAGCCTGTATTTACAAGAAAGTGAGTGGGAGCTCTGTAGCATTTCTGATATTATATGTGGACGACATATTATTGATTGGAAATGATATAGAATTTCTGGATAGCATAAAAGGATACTTGAATAAAAGTTTTTCAATGAAAGACCTCGGTGAAGCTGCTTACATATTGGGCATCAAGATCTATAGAGATAGATCAAGACGCTTAATTGGACTTTCACAAAGCACATACCTTGATAAAGTTTTGAAGAAATTCAAAATGGATCAGGCAAAGAAAGGTTTTTACCTGTATTACAAGGTATAAGATTGAGTCAGACTCAATGCCCGACCACAGCAGAAGATAGAGAGAAAATGAAAGATGTTCCCTATGCTTCAGCCATAGGCTCTATCATGTATGCAATGCTGTGTACCAGACCTGACGTATGCTTAGCTGTAAGCTTGGCAGGAAGGTACCAAAGTAATCCGAGAGTGGATCACTTTGGACAGCGGTCAAGAACATCCTGAAATACACGAAAAGGACTAAGGATATGTTTCTCGTATATGGAGGTGACAAAGAGCTAGTCGTAAATGGTTACGTCGATGTAAGCTTTGACTCTGATCCGTACGATTCTAAATCGCAAACCGGATACGTGTTTTTGTTAAACGGTGGAACTGTCAGTTGGTGCAGTTCTAAACAAAGCGTCGTGGCGGGATCTACATGTGAAGCGGAGTACATAGCTGCTTCGGAAGCAGCAAATGAAGGAGTCTGGATGAAAGAGTTCATTTCCGATCTAGGTGTCATACCTAGTGCATCGGGACCAATGAAGATCTTCTGTGACAATACTTGTGCAATTGCCTTGGCAAAGGAATCCAGATTTCACAAGAGGACCAAGCATATCAAAAGACGCCTTCAACTCCATTCGGGACCAAGTCCAAGTGGGAGACATAGAGATTTGCAAAATACATACGGATCTGAATGTTGCAGACCCGTTGACTAAGCCTCTTCCACGAGCAAAACATGATCAGCACCAAGACTCCATAGGTGTTAGAATCATTACTGTGTAATCTAGATTATTGACTCTAGTGCAAGTGGGAGACTGAAGGAAATATGCCCTAGAGGCAATAATAAAGTTATTATTTATTTCCTTATATCATGATAAATGTTTATTATTCATGCTAGAATTGTATTAACCGGAAACATAATACATGTGTGAATACATAGACAAACAGATAGTCACTAGTAAGCCTCTACTAGACTAGCAATAATAAAGTTATTATTTATTTCCTTATACTTTTTTTGTGTTTTCATTCGCATGCACGCTTTTTTCTTGTTCTGTTTGATTAGCCCCTAATTATGTATCAGCTATTGTTGTAGGCATTAGTTGATCATTTTGGGGAGTCATTTGGAGCATCTAGAGTAGGATTTGTCGTGAGAAGCAAACTAAGAGGTTGAACATCAAGGTACGAACTATGCAATAGATGCAATTTTTTGTACATGCACGATAAAAATATGGTGGCGTTAAGCTTCGTAATTAGCTATGCCATGTCGGATGACTGAAATTTCAGAAATGTCACTGGATGAGATATGTTGCACTTATAGTAGGAGTTTCAAGAAGATGTAGTTCAAAGCGTTGTAGATCAATATTAGCTCTGTCTACTTGTAGTATTTTTTTTCCACGTGCACGATGTTTTAGTGTTGCCATTAAGTCATAATTAGTAATTTTGTTTAAAGTTTATATGTGTCTAGACCAGGAATTTTCAGAGCAAGCATTTGTAGATATTGTAGATCAGCGTTAGGTCCTGCCAATGTGTTATTTTATTTTGGCATGAAAGATGTGCTTAATATTGTAATTAAGAAAAATAATAGTAATAGTATAATTGGTATTTGCATGATTACAAGCACTTTTATTTCGTGTGCTATGTTTAGACCACCTAGGTAGCAGAGTTGGGAAACCGTGCGTAGTAAATTTTTATCTCGCAATCATCTTAGTTTTATACACTTAGATTAACTTCAAATTTGCTTAATCATGTTTTTAATTAGGTATTTTGGATCATTTTAGCAGCAAAGAAGGAGGAGATGACATGGTTAAAGATATTGTGTTTTGATGTTTGCTCTCCATTCTGAGGGGACGAGTTCATACATGCAAGTTCTATGTTTATAAATTTGATAGCAAAAATAAATTTGCATGGCTAATATTTTTGTTCATATGATAATAGGTTAACTCTCTTGACACAATAATGGTGATATGTTAATGGTGACGGATATTATTTGGTGATACGTAATTTACTTTTGGAACGACATTCATCCTCAAGTTAAGGTATAAATGACACCATGTAATCTTTGTGATTATTTTTCATATGAATGCTATAATTTTTAATTAGTATAATCTCTGTGAATACCACCACCCTTCACTGATGCCGCAGGACCCTGGATTTGTTTTGAACTCCTTTTCTTGGCATAAAGTCATCATAGTCGTTCGCTTTCTTAGAGCCACTGCCACCCTTCTATGATGCAATATGACCCTTGGATTTGCTTTGAGCTCGTTTGCTTGACCTAAAGTCATCATAAATGCGCCGTTCACTTTCTCGAGAGCTAGCGCCCCCCTTCGCTGATGCATCACTCTGGGTCATTGGCCATCATCCTGCTTTTAGAGCTTCCGCCACCCTTGAAGGACCCCCCCCCCACAACAGTATGTTCATTGAATGAAATATGCCCTAGAGGCAATAATAAAGTTATTATTTATTTCCTTATATCATGATAAATGTTTATTATTCATGCTAGAATTGTATTACACGGACACATAATACATGTGTGAATACATAGACAAACAGATAGTCACTAGTAAGCCTCTACTAGACTAGCTCATTAATCAAAGATGGTTATGTTTCCTAACCATAGACATGTGTTGTCATTTGATTAATGGGATCACCTCATTAGAAGAATGATGTGATTGACATGACCCATTCCGTTAGCTTAGCACTTGATCGTTTAGTATATTGCTATTGCTTTCTTCATGACTTATACATGTTCCTATAACTATGAGATTATGCAACTCCGTTTACCGGAGGAACACTTTGGTACTACCAAACGTCACAACGTAACTGGGTGATTATAAAGGAGTACTACAGGTGTCTCCAAAGGTACTTGTTGGGTTGGCGTATTTCGAGATTAGGTTTTGTCACTCCGATTGTCGGAGAGGTATCTCTGGCCTTCTCGGTAATACACATCACATAAGCCTTGCAAGCATTACAACTAATGAGTTAGTTGTGAGATGATGTATTACGGAACGAGTAAAGAGAATTACCCGAACGAGATTGAACTAGGTATTGGATACCGACGATCGAATCTCGGGTAAGTAACATACCGATGACAAAGGGAACAACGTATGTTGTTATGCGCGGTCTGACCGATAAAGATCTTCAGAGAAAATGTAGGAACCAATATGGGCATCCAGGTCCCGCTATTGGTTATTGACCGGAGATGTGTCTCGGTCATGTCTACATTGTTCTCGAACCGTAGGGTCCGCACGCTTAAGGTTTCGATGACGGTTATATTATGAGTTTATGTATTTTGATGTACCGAAGGTTGTTCGGAGTCCCGGATATGATCACGGACATGACGAGGAGTCTCGAAATGGTCGAGACATAAAGATTAATATATTGGACGGATATATTTGGACACGGAAAGGTTCCGGAGAAGTTTGGAGCTCCGGAGGTTACCGGAACCCCGGGAGGTATATGGGCCTTATTGGGCCCATGTAGGAGGAAGGAGAAGGAACAAGGGAGGCGCGCCCAAGCCCAATCCGAATTGGGGAGGGGCCGGCCCCTTTCCTTTCTCCTTCCCCTCTTCCTATTCCTACTACTAGTACTACTTCCTAATACTAGTACTCCTTCCTTCCCCTCCAAATAAGATAAGGAAAGAGAGGGAAACCTACTTGGAGTAGGTTTCCCCCTCCCTATGGTGCCCCCCTTGAGACCGGCCACCTCCTCCTCCCTCCTTTATATCACGGGGTAGGGGGCACCCTAGAACACACAAGTTGATCCTTGAGATCGTTCCTTAGCCGTGTGCGGTGCCCCCTCCACCATATTCCACCTCGGTCATATCATAGCAGTGCTTAGGCGAAGCCTGCGCCGGTAGAACATCAAGATCGTCACCACGTCGTCTTGTGGAACTCCCTCTCGACGGAGCTTTGCTGGATCGGAGCCCGAGGAGCGTCATCGAGCTGAACGTGTGCCAAGAACTCGGAGGCGCCGGAGTAACGGCGCTGGGATCGGCTGGATCGCGAGGAGAACGTACGACTACTTCCTCTACGTTGTGATCGACTCGGAGGCGCCGGAGTAACGGCGCTGGGATCGGCTGGATCGCGAGGAGAACGTACGACTACTTCCTCTACGTTGTGATCGCTTCCGCTTTGGTCTACGAGGGTACGTAGACAATACTCTCCCCTCTTGTTGCTATGCCATCACCATGGTCCTGTGTGTGCGTAGGAAAATTTTTGAAATTACTGCGTTCCCCAACATTCATCCACCCAAAGTTGTGTATTTCCGTGTTTAACAAGTCTGCGTCCTCAGGGTACAACTGCAAATTACAAATAGCAGTAAAAACAAAATTAGAACGGCGAGCCTATGGACTAACAAAATGTAATTTGAAATATCAATTATCTTAATTGGGTCCTCATATTGCTTCTGCTGAAAATTTATTTTTGGATGGTCTGGAAGAATAGGTAATGCATACATGCGCGATCACATATCGCATATATTTGAGTTCACCAATCCTATACCACTTCCACACAACCTCAATAGTTCATGTCGAATTTTCTCTGGGTTCCTTTCCGGTAGCATCTTTGAGAGCCTAGATTTGGAGAAATTCTTACCCAACTCCATCAGGTGTCCCTCTCTACTAATTAATTCATCAAAAGGGATACCTAGCACCCCTATTACTATCTAAAATTTGCGACAAACAAAAGTAAATGAGACATCATTGGCGTAAACTGACGGGAAGGGTCACAAAACATGAATGAAGAAAAATGGCTAAGGAATGATGCATAACAAAGCATGCAGGTGAGGGATCTTATAGAATGAGCGAGGAAAGTGAGCAGATGGGTGGGGAGGAGAGGGGAGAAAATGGCGGAAAGGGCTGGATGGGACGTAAATTGGCGGGTGTGGGGTTGGCTATACCAAAATGGGCCGGGGCGGGGCTGGCGGGTTGGACGTAGAAGGGGTTAGAGCCTAGATGGGAATTTTATAGACTCGGATCAGTGGTGATGTTGCCGGAAAAATTGAGCAAGAACGGCCTGCAATAGCATATGGAATCTGAGATAGACGAACTGATCAATCGACAAGCCTATGCATCAGGAAGTGAGGCTGCCGCCAAAGCGCATGGCGGCAAGTTCCACATGGTGCAACTGTTCCCTTACCTATTCCCTCCTTGCTCGATTTTCTATGATACAAGGGGTGCCGCCATTGGGCCGCCTCTGACTATCATGGCAGATGACACATGTCTCTTTGTCTGGCCTGCCGCCACGGTAGTTTTGGCAATTGCACTCGCACGTGGTCTTTTCTGGCATTATACTCGCGGAGGTGGTCTATAACAACAACAAGAACAAAAAATCTTGTGGCCGATGCCATCGTTTAAAAACACCTAGTTTGTAAAGGCAGTGGATGCTAACCTGGTGGTTCTCCTTTGAACGCCTTCCTTTGAGCACATACCAGCACTTGTTGGACGCGAGCAATTTCATAAAAAAACCTATTTAGTGAAGGCAGTGCATGCTCAAACTTTACCCAACATCCTATTTCTTACTATCTGTATTTTCTTACATTTTTCTGAAAAAATGGCAACCAAAATTGCCCAATCATCGGCTGTCACGTGCATTACTTTAGTATGTGGCGGTGTATGCTTTCGGGTTGAGGCAGTAATTCGATTGCGGATTCAGGGCGTGTTTTTTGTTTTGCATGTGTGGGCATAGCAATTTCCGTGCCGATTCGGTCGGGGGTGGGTCGGCGTGTCCCTTTCCTGCATGTGCTTGGATTGCGGCTGTTCGGTTGACTGGTTCTGTTTCCTTGCGTTGTCTTTTTCGCTGCCGCCACATCACCACTGTTGTTGCGTGTTTTGATCATGTCGTCTCATGTGTGCGATTTCTGGAGTGCTTGGTCAGTACCGCTTCCATCGTGTTCTCTACATATTTTTCTATCGATGGTTCGTGTTTTTCCTTTTTTTTCTCTTCTTCAGCCCCCCCTCCCCCGCTAAAAATAAGCCTTTTGTTTTGCTATTCCTTAATTGATTTATAGGTTCCGGTCTTCTTTTCCCATCAATTACATGGTTCGTTCTTCCTCATGCCTGAGCGGCCCCCGTCGTCCGGGTCGGCCTCGTGGGATACGTGGTGCTGTTGTTGGCCGCCGTGATGCTCGAGTTCGTTCCGGTGGTCACAACGATGTGCGGGGCCGTCCTGCATTGATGTTGGATGCTGCTGTTCGCCCTGGGGTGTCGGATATTCAGTTACCGCGTCGGAGTGGGCATGCGGCTCGTCACCCTATCGGTCATGCAGTTGCTGGTTTGTTCATTTTTGTTTTCTGCTTCTTTATATCATTATTGCATGCTTTAATTATTTGTCTACTTTGTGTGTGTGTGTGTGTAGGATCTTCTTCTTCAATGGGTGCTTTTCTTGGAGATGGTTCTGCTAGACAGCATAGGGAAGAGATTCGCTTGGGAAAACGTCCCATTGATTCTACTCTTGGTGAGCGAGTTTGTTTTTGTGTTGTTTGGTTACCTATTGTTGGATTGTTTTGCACTTCCTTAAACTGATGTTATTTCTTATAGGACTGCCTTTTCGTCAGCTCGGCCTGCGTGTGCCTCTTGCTATTCCCTTTGTTGATCCACCTGCCGCTGCTTCTGGTATATTTTTAATTACTATGTGTTACCGTCTGATTTTTTTCTTCGCATGGTACACGTGATTAGGTAATGGTATTCTGTGTTTGTTGTGGGTGACATCACTGCGTGCATGGTGCATGCGATTTGTGTGGCCATCGATTGCATAACAGTACTCAGTTTTGCCACTAAAATTTTTTACTACTAAAAAATGCCACTGTTCCGTTAAACACATGCTCAAAAAACCATTTTTTCGCTGTTGCCATTTGGTCAATGCACGTTGACTGAAGGTAGATGCTGAAAATACCCCTATCCCGTTTGTCAACTCCCCTTTCTCTCTGTTGACTTGTGGGCCCATCTGCAAGGGGTGTGTGAAAAAAGAAAATGAAAAACGTTTCAAACCTAAGACCATGATCTCATGGTTGCGCAAGCTTACCAACTGAGCTATGGAAATCTTTTGAAGTAATAACCTTTAGATGGAATAATATTCCAACACATCAGCGTGTCATATTGTTTCTTGTTTTTTTTTTCTTGAGTGAATGCCATCATGGCTACTTTATTGCACTAGTAGAATAGTTACATCATTTATATTCACTAAAAGACCCGCAAAAAAATTATATTCACTAAAAAATCTGGGGGTTCATCAACCCAGCCAATGGAAACTTCATTCTCGAAAGCATATTCCTTTCTCTACTTGGTCCATGTGGATGCATGGCTACATGTGGCACATGTGTCTACGTGTCGCACGGACGGCGACGTGCATGGTCGATGCATGTGATTGATATGACTATGTGCATGTTCATGCACTTTACATAATTGCCATGTGTGGTTCAATTTTTAAATATGTTTATTAACATTTTAGAGAATTATTTCCAGGAGGGACATCTGTTCGTGTCGGCGTTGCGGGTTGTGTGGTGGACAATTTCTCTGAGCCTTCTGAGCTTGGCGTTGGGTGGTCTGGCCTTCCACTTATGGTCGGGAGACCACGGGTTGTTCCGCTCCGGACTATAGGGCCTTCTTATCGGTCAACTCCTTTGGGTGAGACTCTCTTATGTTCATCAGCTTTTTGGTATTATGTTTGCTAAGTTTTCTAATTTGTTTACCTGTTTTCGTTGTTGCCTTCAAGTATTGCCTACTCCAATTATGGAGTGTCATGATATTGTTCGCAATCGATGTAAACGGAGGTTGATACGTTCGGATCGAGTGGGGAGGAAGAAAGGTTTGTTTTACATATATGATTGTACTTCTTTTTTGGTGTCTACCTACTTGCTTTAGTTTGTATTTTCATTTTTTTGCACATATGTTATTCACTGTCATGATTTATGGTTGTACAGTGCATGGAATGGAGCCTCCCCTATCAAAAGATCTTATTCTTCTGCTTAAAAGTACGGTCTGACAAGTTTGTTCTTTTCTTTGGACTACAGTTACATGGGTTTCTAATTTACCGTAAGCTTTTTACGATTTTAAAATTATGTTGCTCTGTGTTGCAGCCATCTGTAAGGGCCGTTCATACTACGGTGGTCCAGATCTTACTTGTGAGTGGTGTGGTGCGTTCTACTGGTTTCGTGAGGGCTCTAAGCACCATGCGAATGCATCTGTTCGTCGGCCTGTTTATACTGGTTGTTGTCGTGGTGGCAAGGTTTCTTTGCCTAAATTTCGTGATTGGCCATCTCCATTAGACAGTTTGATGCGATTTGATGGAGATGCATTTTCGAACCGGTTTATGCGGTTGATTAGACAGTATAATTCTATGTTTTGTTTCACGTCCTTGGGTGCTTATATTGATCACAGCATTAATGTTGGTGGCGCTCCATACATGTTTAAGATGAATGGGGTAGTATATCACCGTATTGGTCCGCTTCTACCACCTGAGGGTTTTTCTCCCAAGTTTGCACAATTATATATGGTAGTTTCAGCTGATGAGGTTCAGAGCAGAATTAATGTATTTAGCAGGGAAGACAGTGGGTCTCTCGATCCCGATCCTGAGATTGTGTCAGCGCTTATTAGAATGTTAGGCTTGCTCGGCAGAATTTGTGCAGCCCCGACGTGCCCAAGGTATCTATACATTTTTTGGGTGATGATGGCTCGCACGGCACACGTTTCTCTAGTCCTACAGCTTCAGAAGTTGCTGCACTTATAGTGGGTGATTTGACTCCTCAATGCTGAAAGTTTGATGTTGTTGCTGAGAGTCATTCTGGCGTTCTTAAGCACATATCTGCTCTTAATTGTAATCTTATGGCCTTGCAGTATCCTCTTCTTTTTCCATATGGAGATAAAAGTTACCATTTGGGCATTAAATACGTTGACGCCAGCAATCGTTTCTCTACCAACTGTTCCAGATTCGTCCAATGTGGATCAGTCCAGTGAAGATGACAATGATGGTGATGATGATACTATAGATGGTGTTATTTCTCAAGATGTGATCATCCCGCGTGGGAAGGTTACTATGTTGGAGTATTACAGGTATTATTTTCATTATCGTGAAGGTGAGGTCAATCCTTATACAAGTTGTGGTCGGCTCAGTCAGCAAGTGAGTGTGAATGCATACTCTTGTGTTGAATCTGATCGTCTAGAGTACCATTTTCTGAAGCAAGATAAACTTCGCTCAGAAACTTATCAAGGTGTATCTGATGCAATGGGTGAAGGCAATTCTATGGGGAGGAATATTGATGTTCAGTTTATATTGCCTGGCAGTTTTACTGGTGGTCGACGTTATATGTTTCTAAATTTTCATGATGGGATGGCTATATGTCGTGAATATGGCGCTCCTGATTTGTTTGTTACATTTACATGCAATCCTAAGTGGCAGGAGATTGCCGATGCGCTTGCTTCGAGCCTAGGCAGGTTGCTGCCGACCGTCTGACATCATTACTCGGTGTTTGCTATGAAGTTTGATGAGTTCTTAGGCGGGGTTAAGGACGGTTCCCTTTTGGGCCTGTTCAAGCATGTATGTTTCCTGCTAACATTATATTTTTAAGAAAATAAGTATTACAGTTCATTTCCTACGTATTGCTGCACATTTCATTGAGAGTTGCTCACATGTTTTCAATTTATTTTGTTTGCAGATTTATATGTCGTGGAATTAAAAAAAAGAGGGCTTCCACATACGCATACGTTGGTGTGGTTGAAGGCCGATACAAAGGATCCTTCGCCTTCTTTCATAGATAGTCTTATTTGTGCAGAATTACCGGATCCCTTGGTTGATCCTTTGGGTTATGCTCTTGTTGATGAATTCATGGTGCATGGCCCATGTGGAGTGTATAACTCTAAGTGTGCTTGCATGAATAATAAGTGTTGCTCCAAGCGTTTTCCTAAGTCTTTCAGTGATGAGACAATGGTTGACAATGTTGGATTTCCTGTTTATCGAAGGCGTGATGATGGTCATTTTGTATTGAGGCAGCAGAACTCTCTTCGCTTGGGAAATCAATGGGTTGTTCCATACAATATGAAATTATTGAAGAAGTTTGAGGCCCATATAAATGTTGAGTGGTGTAATAAAACAAATTTGCTGAAGTACCTATTCAAACACCTCACAAAAGGACCTGATGTTGTTCAGATGCGTGTTGACGTTGACAATAGCCCAGCTAGTGTTTTTACGGTGCCCCGTCCTACTGGGAAGAATGAGATCAACGACTACGTTAAGTGCGGGTTCATATTTACACTTATGCAACGACAAATTTTACCTGTGGTAGAGGGTGGTACAAAAGAAGATATTATCAATGCGTCGTTGGTTTCTTCTCCGCTTTGGCAATATGTTAAGGTTCTTAAGCTCCGTACAAACATGCGGCTTTGCAACCCTATATTGCCCTGCCATGCACGCGCACAGTTGGCAGTGTTTTCCAGTTGGGTGCAAAGTATTGGTGATGGTTCTGTTGTGATGCAATGTAAGGGCGATGAATCTTCTCCATCGTGGGTTTCCATTCGTGAAGAAATGTTATTGTTTCCTACAACAGATCATATGGAAGCTGCAGTTGACAATGTGTATGATATGTTCTTTTGGAAATATAATGATGCTGGGTATTTATCCCACCGTGCTATTGTTTGTCCAACAAATTCAGTTGTGGACAAATTAAATGATGTTGTCTTCAGGCGTGTACCTGGGGCTCCCTCTTGACTGTTTAAGTTACGACTCCATATCAAAAATCTGGAGACCCTGTTGATGGAGTGGAGTTGTTTACCCTCCTAAGTTGCTGAATTCTATTACGATAAGCAATTTCCCTCATCACAAGATTTCGCTGAAAGTTGGTGTTCCTGTTATGCTTCTCAGAAATATCAATCAATCATTAGGTTTATGTAATGGAACACGGCTGAGTATTACTCGACTGGGTGACAGAGTCTTAGAAGGAGAGATTATCACTGGTTCTCATAAAGGGGAGCGTGTATGCATTCCGCGTATAGTTCTGAACTCAGCGGGATCTAAGTGGCCTTTTACACTCCAGCGATGTCAATTTCCAATAAGATTGTGTTATGCTATGACAATTAACAAGAGTCAGGGGCAAACATTGTCTAAAGTATGCGTATATTTGAGAGAGCCAGTATTTTCACATGGGCAATTGTACGTGGCGGCATCACGAGTTACTTCGCGTAGTGGACTTAAGTTTTTAATTGAAGATGATCGTGGATGTCCAACATCTGAGACCAGGAATATAGTTTACAGGGAAGTTATTTCACGGTTGTAAGGGAGGTAGCATATAGAAAATAAAACGTGGTTCCTTACATAGATGTGGTTGGTGGACCATCCTTATTTTGGTTACAGTGCGAGCAAAAATACAAGAAAGCGAATACCTAGGGCTACTGTAGTTAAGTTTAGCAGGTCTGCTAATAAGCCGTGTAGCTCTTCTTCAGCGTAGATAATGTCTCTTCGTGCACTACTTTCTCCAGGAGATGTATAGGCCTTGAAAGCAGCGGTTCTTGATGAGTCCATAAACTTGTGAGCTTTTTCGAGCCTTTTGTTTACCAGGTGGTTTAAATACTTTGTTCTGTCTTTCTAGCTCCTCTTGCTGCTGCATGAGTTTAGCTTCCTCTTCTGTAGGTTGTTCTATATATGCTCATCTAGGCCTTCCATCGTATAATCTTATATCTTATATTTACTAATCGGAGGCACCATACGAGGCTTCACGTTAATCCTGGGAAATTAAGAAAATTAGCCGTTTGATCTTTCAATTAATTATCTACCACCGTCGGATGCTTGCCTCAAGGAGTCCTCAGCTCCAATCTCCAATCCCACGTTCTATCCAAAAAAGAAAAAAAATCCTGTCCCACGTTAACATGCCTCAAGGAGTTTGTTCAAAAAAAAACATGCCTCAAGGAGTCCTCAAGGCCTGTCTCACGTTTTATCAAAAAAAAAATCATGTCCCACGTTAACTCATCTTCATCAGCAAAGAAGAAAGAACCCATCTACGGTAGTCTCCTTCCTCCCTCCCATGCACCACCTAAAAAATCCGGCCAATGCACAAAGCATCTGTTCCTCCTTCTCTCCTCACAAAGCAGGCAAGAAATCTATTATCCATGAATATGCAATATGTTGTCTACAACCCGTTCAATCAGCAGCACAGTCCGTGACTCCAGGGAACGAAGCGCACCAGCGGCGGCGATTTGCATCTTCTCCAGTGTAAGTACGCAATCTTTGCAGTAGCTTTTTATCCTTTGAATCTCCTTGCCTTCCCAATTCTGAAGACATATCAGTTCAACGTCTTCAGTTCATGAACTTACTCTAGGATGGTTGATGTAGTGGACGAGGGGCAGCAACAACTGTTTGAAGTGGATCAGGTCGATACCACTATAGGTGAGTGGTGATGCTGCAGCTAAGTGAAAAACTGCAGCCAGTCGACTAGCGGCAAATTTATTTGCCTCCTCGACACCAATAATCGTAGACGGGAATTACAGAGATCTATCAGATGTTACCAACCAAGAAATATAAGTCATTAGATTGGAGATTAGTTATACAGAGTCCCAAACGATCGATCCACGTACTTAATGCGGCAACTCTTCTTCCTTTGCAAATCCCGTCCCATCTTCTGCTCTCCTTGTCATGTCCCCCAGCTGCAGGCATGTTCTTCCCTCGCCTAGCACACCACCAAGAGTTCTCCATTCTTTTGTCAAATTTCGCCACATGTCTATGACCTGTATGTTGTGGTACCAGAAATATGCTATGCGTTGCATGTAGGATGATTAAGAAAATGAACTGATAGATCATTTATGGCGGCAACACTGCTTTGATCTCCCTGCTCCATGGCGTGGGTTTGCCATTTCCTACTCCACGTAGATAGCTCTGCCAATAACCAATGAAGATAGTTTGGTGCCACTAAGTTATCAATTAATCTACAGGTTCACATGGACTTAATAGCCAGATCCATGCGGGATTCGGAAGATGACACGTGTATTATATAATGTATCATATTGTTTTCGGCCTATATTAAAGTACGCACTACACTAAATAAGTGATATTTTCTGGATGTTGAAAATGTCAGAAACAAGGGTAGACAAACTTTACTACTTCTGTATTGCAGGCCACACAAAAATGGATCAAGAAACTTCTATCAAGCTCAGGTCTTCATAGTGGGATATAAAAGAGTTTGTTAATGGATAACTAAATGCACTGTGTAGTTAGCATATCCCGGTGACTTTCAAAGTTTGTTGTTTTATTTTAAAATTACAGCCATATTCATCATTTTTTATGTGATCAACCCGAGGGTAAATTCCAACAGACACATGTCTGCTTTCTACTTATGTAAACACATATATTTATTTGTGTAGCACAAACACATAACCATAAGTGAGATGTATGTTCTAAAACTGAGATGTCATGATATGTTATCAAGTTATTGGTGTAATTTTTATAACAGATTAAATGTTCCAGTGAAGTTTTATTATGATTCAACCGCTGCAAATAAAGTATATTAGTTGTGTTTTGCATCTTGCATATTGATTCTTTTGACACCATTGTAAGATGCTCTAATAAAAATTGTGTGAGAAGTTTGTCTGTTTTTGCATGCCTAATGGGCTTAAGTAACTAACAACTATATTTGAGGCTCTTGCAGTACACTACGGTGCACGATTTAACGTAATAACTGAGATAGTGTAATTTTTCATTGAATTGCTCTCTCAGTTCCAAAATATAAGTATTTTAGAGATTCCAATGTGGACTATATACGGAGAAAAACGAGTGTATCTACACTCTAAAATATGTATATATACATCTGTATGTGGTTCTTATTAAAATATCTAAAAGACTTATATTTAGGAATGGAGGGAGTATTTATGCTCTTTTCTGATCTTAACAGATAGGAAGTCATTTTCTATATTCTTAGAGTTGGATACTGTTTTCCTTCCGAATTTGGGTATATAACTTAGTTATCTTCTTCGTGAGGGAACGGAAATCCACGTCACATTCTATATTATAATGGTTCCATGCTGTGCATTCAGACAACAGATTTGCCATGTAGTATCTTCATGACAACAAAATATGCCATGCCATCAATACTGATATTCATTCGGTGAGTATCTACATATTTTATATTTTGAACATGTGACTATCCGTGGATATAATAAATAGTATTAGTCAGGGATACTTCAGTATTTACGTGTTCAAAAATGACTAGCCCGTGCAGATGCACGGGTTGATGACTAGTACTACTAAGCGTGAACGTGCACACACATTTCGACTAATATCACGACCACCCCTAAAAAAGGTAATATTACAACCAGTTGAGAGAATTAACATCCAAAGAAAAGATATTGTGATAGTACTAAAAATATTTCATAAATCAACTATAATTAAAATGGGTTTTAATAGGTCCTATAGTTTATCACGTACATTGTTGTAAAGACACAACTAATTATCCTAGTATTCCTTAATATGCTTACTCAGTTCTTCAATATAACAAAAGCATAAAAGGTGCAATGCATGTCTAGACTGTGTTAAATTATATTTGCTGCTGCAAGGGAAATTCTAGAATCAAGGGGGAAAATAACCAATTTCAAGAACATATATAAAAGTCATAACACATAAATCCTCGCTTGCAAATGCCACAATGGGTCTGTACTTAGATGTAGCTTTTCATCGTTCATGCAACACATAGGAATGTCAAATGTCAACAGGAAATCAAAGTATTAACTCCGGCTGAAAATCCCGATCCTATCACTGCATTTCTCTGAGGTAGAGGAACACTAAGTTGTTAAGAGAAGCTTAATTCCGAGAGTGGTTGAATCTTAATTCCAAGAGTAGAAGGGTCAGTTGGGGTAGGTGATGTAGGTTGTTGCACATTTGTTCTGATAATTTCAAGTACGTTAGACTGAATATTTTCATAATGGGGTCTTTTGATGTGACCATCTACAAACAATCGCAAGGCAGATGAAGTATTAAGTAACTGAACCTGACATTGTTAATAAAGATGAAAATAATCAGACCAACATATTTGACAAAACTGTATGCAGATCACAGTTAATTAAAAGCTAATTTAGAGTATTGTCCAATGCAAGCAGAATGAAGAACTGAGAAAGATTATCACTACTGACATTAGCTAAAAAAAGCTTTAACATAGGTAGTCAATGTGGTAAGTTTGGTTCAGAAGATAGCCTCAAGCTTCTAATCCAGAACTTTGCATGCATTTACAAATAAAATATGAATAGTAAGAGAAACTTGTGTGTTCTAGGGTGCCCCCTTGCCCTCAGATATAAAGGAGGGAGGGAGGCCAGCCGCCCTAGGGGCGCGCCCAAAGAGGAGGAGTAGGAAAGGAGAGGGAGAGGGAGTATGAAAGGGGGGCGCCGCCCCCCTTCCCTTGTCCAATTCGGACTCAAGGGGGGGGGGGGCAACCCTCCTGCAGCCCTCCTCTCTCTCCACTAAGGCCCATGGTGGCCCATTAGTTCCCCCGAGGGGTTTCGGTAACCCCTCCGGCACTCCGGTTTTACCTGAAACTTCCCGGAACTCTTCCGGCGTCCGAATAACATGGTCCGATATATCAATCTTTATGTCTCGACCATTTCGAGACTCCTTGTCACGTCAATGATCTCATCCGGGACTCTGAACAAACTTCGGTCATCAAAAACACATAACTCATAGAGGGGAGAGTGTGTTCACGTACCCTCGTAGACCAAAAACGGAAGCATTTCAATAACGCGGTTGATGTAGTCGAACTTCTTCATGATCCAACCGATCCAAGTACCGAACGTGCGGCACCTCCGCATTCAGCACACGTTCAGCTCGATGACGTCCCTCATATTCTTGATCCAGTTGAGGACGAGGGTGAGTTCCGTCAGCACGACGGCGTGGCGACGGTGATGATGATGTTACCGCACGGGCTTCGTCTAAGCTCTACGATGGTATGATCGAGATGTGTAAGTGTGGAGGGGGCACCGCACACGGTTAAGAGAAACTTGTGTGTTCTAGGGTGCCCCTGCCCCCGTATATAAAGGAGGGAGGGGGAGGCCGGCCGGCCCTAGGGGCGCGCCTAAGGAGAGGGAGAGCTACTAGGACTACTAGTCCTAGTAGGGTTCCTCCACAAGGAAGAGGGGGAAAGAAGGAGAGGGAGAGGGAGTAGGAAAGGGCGCTGCCCTTCCCTTGTCCACCCGGACTCCAAGGGGGGCCCTGCCTGGCTGCCCTCCTCTCTCCACTAAGGCCCATGGTGGCCCATTAGTTCCCCCGGGGGGTTCCGATAACCCCTCCGGCACTCCGGTTTTACCCGAAACTTCCGGGAACTCTTCCGGTGTCCAAATAACATGGTCCAGTATATCAATCTTTATGCCTCTACCATTTCGAGACTCCTTGTCACGTTCGTGATCTCATCCGGGACTCCGAACAAACTTCGGTCATCAAAAACACATAACTCATAATACATATCGTCATCGAACGTTAAGCGTGCGGACCCTACGAGTTCGAGAACTATGTAGACATGACCGAGACACATCTCCGGTCAATAACCAATAGCGGAACCTGGATGCTCATATTGGCTCCTACATATTCTACTAAGATCTTTATCGGTCAAACCGCATTACAACATATGTTGTTCCCTTTGTCATCGGTATGTTACTTGCCCGAGATTCGATCGTTGGTACCATCATACCTAGTTCAATCTCATTACCAGCAAGTCCCTTTACTCATTCCGTAATACTTCATCCCGCAACTAACTCATTAGTCACAATGCTTGCAAGGCTTATAGTGATTAGCATTACCGAGTGGGCCCAGAGATACCTCTCCGAAACATGGAGTGACAAATCCTAATCTCGACCTATGCCAACCCAACAAACACCTTCGGAGACACCTGTAGAGTATCTTTATAATCACCCATTTACGTTGTGACGTTTGATAGCACACAAGGTGTTCCTCCGGTATTCGGGAGTTGCATAATCTCATAGTCCGAGGAATATATAAGTTATGAAGAAAGCAATAGCAATGAAACTGTAACGATCATAATGCTAAGCTAACAGATGGGTCATGTCCATCACATCATTCTCCTAATGATGTGATCCCGTTCATCAAATGACAACACATGTCTATGTTTAGGAAACATAACCATCTTTGATTAACGAGCTAATCAAGTAGATGAATACCAGGGACACTTTGTTTTGTCTATGTATTCACACATGTACTAAGTTTCCGGTTAATACAATTCTAGCATGAATAATAAGCATTTATCATGAAATAAGGAAAGAAATAATAACTTTATTATTACCTCTAGGGCATATTTCCTTCAGTCTCCCACTTGCACTAGAGTCAATATTCTAGATTACAAAGTAATGATTCTAACACCCATGGAGTTTTGGTGCTGATCATGTTTTACTCATGGAAGAGGCTTAGTCAACGCGTCTGCAACATTCAGATCCGTATGTATCTTGCAAATCTCTATGTCTCCTTCCGACACTTGATGACGTATGGAATTGAAACGTCTCTTGATGTGCTTGGTTCTCTTGCGAAATCTGGATTGCTTTGCCAAGGCAATTACACCAGTACTGTCACAAAAGATTTTCATTGGACCCGATGCACTAGGTATGACACCTAGATCGGATATGAACTCCTTCATCCAGACTCCTTCATTTGCTGCTTCCGAAGCAGCAATGTACTCCACTTCACACGTAGATCCCGCCACGACACTCTGCTTGGAACTGCACCAACTGACAGCTCCTCCATTCAATAAAAGTACGTATCCAGTTTGCGACTTAGAGTCATCCGGGTCAGTGTCAGAGCTTGCATCGACGTAACCGTTTACGACGAGCTCTTTGTCACCTCCATAAACGAGAAACATATCCTTAGTCCTTTTCAGGTATTTCAGGATGTTCTTGACCGCTGTCCAGTGCTCCACTCCGGGATTACTTTGGTACCTCCCTGCTATGCTTATAGCAAGGCACACATCAGGTCTGGTACACAACATTGCATACATGATAGAACCTATGGCTGAAGCATAGGGAATGACTTTCATTTTCTCTCTATCTTCTGCAGTGGTCGGGCATTGAGTCCGACTCAACTTCACACCTTGTAACACAGGCAAGAACCCTTTCTTTGACTGATCCATTTTGAACTTCTTAAAAACTTTATCAACGTATGTGCTTTGTGAAAGTCCAATTAAGCGTCTTGATCTATCTCTATAGATCCTGATGCCCAATATGTAAGCAGCTTCACCGAGGTCTTTTATCGAAAACCTCTTATTCAAGTATCCTTTTATGCTATCCAGAAATTCTATATCATTTCCAATCAACAATATGTCATCCACATATAATATTAGAAATGCTACAGAGCTCCCACTAACTTTCTTGTAAATACAGGCTTCTCCAAAAGTCTATATAAAATCATATGCTTTGATCACACTATCAAAGCGTTTATTCCAACCCCAAGAGGCTTGCACCAGTCCATAAATGGATCGCTGGAGCTTGCACACTTTGTTAGCACCCTTTGGATCGACAAAACCTTCTGGTTGCATCATATACAACTCTTCTTCTATAAATCCATTCAGGAATGCAGTTTTGACATCCATCTGCCAAATTTCATAATCATAAAATGCGGCAATTGCTAACATGATTCGAACAGACTTAAGCATCGCTACGGGTGAGGAAGTCTCATCGTAGTCAACTCCTTGAACTTGTTGAAAACCGTTCACAACAAGTCGAGCTTTGTAGACAGTAACATTACCGTCAGCTTCGGTCTTCTTCTTGAAGATCCATTTATTTTCTATGGCTTGCCGATCATTGGGCAAGTCCACCAAAGTCCACACTTTGTTCTCATACATGAACCCCATCTCAGATTTCATGGCATCAAGCCATTTTGAGGAATCTAGGCTCATCATTGCTTCCTCATAGTTCGTAGGTTCACCATGGTCTAGTAACATGACTTCCAGAATAGGATTACCGTACCACTCTGGTGCGGATCTCACTCTGGAAGACGTACGAGGTTCGGTAGTAACTTGATGTGAAGTTTCATGATCATCATCATTAGCTTCCGCAATAATTGGTGAAGGAATCATTGGAACTGATTTCTGTGATGAACTACTTTCCAAGAAGGGAGAAGGTACAGTTACCTCAGCGAGTTCTACTTTCCTCCCACTCACTTCTTTCAAGAGAAACTCCTTCTCTAGAAAGGATCCATTCTTAGCAACAAAGATTTTGCCTTCGAATCGGTGATAGAATATGTACCCAACAGTTTCCTTTGGGTATCCTATCAAGACGCACTTCTCTGATTTGGGTTCTTGCTTATCAGGTTGAAGCTTTTTCACATAAGCATCGCAGCCCCAAACTTTAAGAAATGGCAACTTTGGTTTCTTGCCAAACCACAGTTCATAAGGCGTCGTCTCAACGGATTTTGATGGTGCCCTATTCAAAGTGAATGCAGCCGTGTCTAAAGCATAACCCCAAAACTATAGTGGTAAATTAGTAAGGGACACCATAGATTGTACCATATCCAATAAAGTATGGTTACACCGTTCGGGCACACCATTTAGTTGTGGTGTTCCAGGTGGCGTAAGTTGTGAAAATATTCCACATTGTTTCAAATGAAGACAAAACTCGCAACTCAAATATTCACCTCCACAATCAGATCATAGAAACTTTATTTTCTTGTTACGATAATTTTCCACTTCACTCTGAAATTCTTTGAACTTTTCAAATGTTTCAGACTTATGCTTCATTAAGTAAATACAACCATATCTGCTTAAATCATCTCTGAAGGTAAGAAACTAACGATACCCTCCACGAGACTCAACACTCATTGGTCCGCATACATCTATTTGTATTATTTCCAATAAGTCAGTAGCTCGTTCCATTGTTCCGGAGAACAGAGTGTTAGTCATCTTGCCCATGAGGCACGGTTCGTAAGCACCAAGTGATTCATAATCAAGTGATTCCAAAAGTCCATCAACATGGAGTTTCTTCATGCGCTTTACACCGATATGACCCAAACGGCAGTGCCACAAATAAGTTGCACTATCATTATTAACTTTGTATCTTTTGGTTCAATATTATGAATATGTGTATCATCACGATCGAGATACAACAAAAATAGACCACTCAGCAAGGGTGCATGACCATAAAAGATATTATTGATATAAATAGAACAACCATTATTCTCTGATTTAAATGAATAACCGTCTCGCATTGAACAAGATCCAGATATAATGTTCATGCTCAACGCTAGTACCAAATAACAATTATTCAGGTCTAAAACTAATCCCGAAGGTAGATGTAGAGGTAGCGTGCCGACGGCGATCACATTAACCTTGGAACCATTTCCCACGTGCATCGTCACCTCGTCCTTAGCCAATCTTTGTTTAATCCGTAGCCTCTGTTTTGAGTTGCAAATATGAGCAACAAAACCTGTATCAAATACCCAGGCGCTACTACGTGCATTAGTAAGGTACACGTCAATAATATGTATATAATTATACTTTTCACTTTGCCATCCTTCTTATCCTCCAAATACTTGAGGCAGTTCCGCTTCCAGTGACCAGTCCCTTTGCAATACAAGCACTCCTTTTCAGGCTTAGGTCTAGACTTGGGTTTCTTCTCCTGAGCAACAACTTTCTTGCCGTTCTTCTTGAAGTTCACCTTCTTCCCTTTGCCCTTTTCTTGAAACTAGTGGTCTTGTTGAACATCAACACTTGATGCTCCTTTTTGATTTCTACATCCGCAGCCTTTAGCATTGCGAAGAGCTCGGGAATTGTCTTATTCATCCCTTGCATATTATAGTTCATCACAAAGCCTTTATAGCTTGGTGGCAGTGATTGAAGAACTCTGTCAATGACACTATCATTAGGAAGATTAACTTCCAGCTGAGTCAAGTGGTTATGATACCCAGACATTCTGAGTATGTGCTCATTGGTAGAACTATTCTCCTCCATTTTGCAGCTGTAGAAATTGTTGGAGACTTCATTTCTCTCAACTCGGGCATTTGCTTGAAATATTAACTTCAACTCTTGGAACATCTCATATGCTCCATGACATTTAAAACGTCTTTAAAGTACTGTAAGCCGTAAAGCATGGCACACTGAACTATCGAGTAGTCATCAGCTTTGCTCTGCCAGACGTTCTTAACGTCATCAGTAGCATCTGCATCAGGCCTGGCACCCAGCGGTGCTTCCAGAACGTAATTCTTCTATGGAGCAATGAGGATAATCCTCAAGTTATGGGCCCAATCCATGTAGTTGCTGCCATCATCTTTCAACTTAGCTTTCTCTTGGAACGCATTAAAATTCAAATGAACGGTAGCACGGGCCATTGATCTACAATAACATACACATGCAAAATAACTATCAGGACTAAGTTCATGATAAATTAAAGTTCAATTAATCATATTACTTAAGAACTCCCACTTAGATAGACATCCCTCTAGTCATCTAAATGATCACGTGATCCAAATCAACTAAACCATGTCCGATCATCACGTGAGATGGAGTAGCTTTCAATGCTGAACATCACTATGTTGATCATATCTACTATATGATTCATGTTCGACCTTTCGGTCTCAGTGTTCCGTGGCCATATCTGCATATGCTAGGCTCGTCAAGTTTAACCCGAGTATTCTGCCTGTGCAAAACTGGCTTGCACCCATTGTATGTGAACGTAGAGCTTATCACACCCGATCATCATGTGGTGTCTCGGCACAACGAACTGTAGCAACGGTGCATACTCAGGGAGAACACTTATACCTTGAAATTTAGTAAGGGTTCATCTTATAATGCTACCGTCGTACTAAGCAAAATAAGATGCATAAAAGATAAACATCACATGCAATCAAAATATGTGACATGATATGGCCATCATCATCTTGTGCTCATGATCTCCATCACCGAAGCATCGTCATGATCTCCACCGTCACCGGCGCGACACCTTGATCTCCATCGTAGCATCTTTGTCGTCTCGCCAACTATTGTTACTATGACTATCGCTACCGCTTAGTGATAAATGTAGGAGATATGCCCTAGAGGCAATAATAAATGATATTATTTATCTCCAAGTTCATAATTATGTTTATGTTCCATGCTATAACTACAATAATTCTCGAGTCTGCAATATCCACGAGGCTCGGAGGAAGACTCATATGCACGTGTGTGTTGCATGATGGTTCTGTTTTCCTGATCATGGGCATGTCTATGCCAGCAACTTTGAGGGCACAATGTTAAGAGAACATTTGTGTTGAATCGACCCGGATTGATGTTATGCTATGAGATTCATTCGTCACAAGTTAATGGTACATAACACAGAGATGGTTAAAGTTTGCATGATTCCTTAGATCATGAGAGTATCGAGTTTCTTCATGCTTGCTTCATGAACTTTGGGGTTTGTTAAACGTCATCCGTAAATGGGTGGCTATTACGGCGGCTTACGGGTTCATGGAAAAGTATGTCAAGTAACTTGATAGCTCAAGATTGGGATTTGCTCCTCGACAATGGAGAGATATTCTCGGCCCTCTCGGTGTTACGGTATCCATCATCGTCTGCCGCATTACGCAGTGATTTGATCACAGGGATGCCGGAACACGAAAACGAAAAGAGAACAAAACCAGTAACGAGGTAACTAGCATAGTGGACAAGTTGTTGATCCACGGGGATGCAAGTAAATATCAGCTAGGGTCTTTGTAACATATCGCGAAGCAACAGGAATAGCACACATCAACTGGAGGTTCACTCGAATCTTCATTCGTGTGGGTATAGGGGTCAATATGAGTGTCCAAGGCTCCGATGTTGATCATTGATTGGAAAGTGTTCCGGTCATGTCTATGCTTCACCGAACCTATAGGGTCACACACTTAAGGGTCATCTATCTGCTGAATACTAGACATGGAGTCTGAGAGAAATTTGCCGAAAATGTTTCGGAGACAATGGAAGAGTTCCGGAGAGAGAATAGTGAAATAGTTTTGTAACACCGAAAAGTTGTTTCGGGATATACCATTAAGTCAAACTGGTTTCGGGACATGCCTGATAATTCTTGGAGGGTGCCAGAATTATTCTGGAAACTTCTGGCAATTTTTGGGAATAAAAACCGAAAATGTTTCGGAGCTGCCGGTACCGCTTTGGTTGTTTTTCGCAGATGAAATTCACTAAGCTGAAATTGTTTCAAAACAAATCCAAAATCATTTTAGTGGGTACTGGAATTATTCTAAGACCCACGGAAATATTTTCGGATTTAATGGACGCGAAAAAATTGTCTTCATGAATAGTGAAAACGCATTCTTGATTGCTTTTCGCAGATGAAAATCACTAAATCGAAATTGTTTCGGAACGCGTTGAAAATTATTTTAGTGGGTACTGGAAATGTTCTGAGCCCACATAAATATTTTCAGTTCGAACAGATGCTGAAAAATGTCGTCATGAATAGGGAAAGTGCTTTTTGCTTGGCTTCTTGGAGAAGCCACCCTGAGGGCCTTTTGTTATTATCCCCTTGGCTTCTTGGAGAAGCCACCCTTGGGCTTGGCCTATAAATAGGGGTGGAGGGGGCTGCCTAAAGACACACTCCTTCTCACATACAAGTGCCATGCATGATCTGGCTTCTCTCTCCCTCCCAGCGAAATAGTTTCGTTGAGCCGAAAGGCTGTCTGGGTTCCGGTGGGAACTAGTTCTGGACGGCGAAGCCCTGCCGGATAGATGACACCGTATGTGTGCAACCTCGTAGAGAGGTTGTAGTTTCGATCCTTTTGCCCGAGGGGCTGTTTTGAGAGTGCCTCCCAAAGGGCTGTCCAAGTGACGGTCCAAGTTCTGTGAGTCTTCCCGATGGGTTGTCCGAGTGATCGTCCGAGTTTGAGGGTCCTCCCGAAGGGCTGTCCGCCGAGAGACTGTCCGACCGCCTCCCGGAGGGCTGTCCGTGGGGCGGATGAGGGTATACATCCTCGCGTTGGGAGGTTGTATATCCTAGCTGCGAGGATTCAGACCGCTGCTCGTCATCAACTCTACTTCCGCTGTGCTACGAGTCGGTAACGAAAAAGATCAAACCATGTATGCAGTCTCCATAGTGGTCCTGGGCTGGTGCGTAGGTCAGAATTTTTTTGTTTTCTGCTGCGTTACCCTTCAGTGGCATCATGAGCCGTGCTATGCGTAGATGCAGGTTGCAATCTAGAATACATGGAGATGTATGGGTGTTGCATAATATAATTAGGTAGTAGATGAGTTCTATTACTGAAAATATTTGTGCGAGTAGCAGATGAAATCTGTTACCCGATGTTCTTGTTGCTTCCCTTAAATTTGCGTAGTCCTGATCTTGACAGCATTGTGGAATCTGACAAAGTTCTGGCAATCCGTGATTCTTTCATGCTGCTCCTGAGCATGCTGATTGACAGATCAACGAAGTGCTAACAGTTCTTTGGGTTCCACTTTAGTCAAAGAAAGATGGATGTTTCGCAAACTAAAGGGCAATGCAGACATGATCTGCACGGGGGTCATGCATATGAAAAAGTTCAGTGTGGGGATCAAGATTTTATTATATCGTGTTTCATACACCCCGATAAGTTAATCTAGCGCTTGAATTATCATACTTGATGATGGACGTTGGTAACTTCGGTTTGTTTCGAAACCTTAGAAGCCACGTAAAACAAGTTTTTGCATGTACCGATTAGAGACATCCGGCGACGGCGCAGGAGGCAGTGCGACCGTGTCCGCGTCCACCACCGCCTCGCACTCTCTGCAGAGCTGAAGCTAAACAGGACGAGGCCAAGTGAAGCCAAGAGGAAAGAACTAAACTTTTTCAGTGGTTCTTTTGCTGAGACTCATTAATTCATTAGTTCATAATACAAGCTGACCAAATTCTTTTATACATTCATTCATTCATCACCACCATCAACAAAGATGTAGTAGCTTTTCTCTTTTGGTTTACAGTGATATGATAGGAGAAAAATATTCAATTGTTATTAGCTAGCTATATGTAATAATTCTTCATTCTTTTGGCTGTTGAGCTAGGATCCCTGCAAGAATCAGCTGCTTGTAGAAGAAGCAGCAGGGACATTTCACAGCATTAATACATTCATTTTCAGCCATTATATGGGATTTGTAATCTTTGTTCAGAGTCAGAAATGAAATGGAATCATAGACTATTTATTTCATCACTCCTTCCATGTTGTGTGTATTCATCTGAAATGTGTGTGTTGGATTGGATATTTTTTCTTGTCTGAATCTCATGCGGTGTTGTGTGTTCTAGAATTCAGAGAGATAACTGCACAGATTCAGAGAAGCTCACTCTTGTTATTATATGAAACCATCTCCGTTCAGAGTCGGAAAGGAAATGGAATCAATGTATGCTGCATATAAATCTTTGTATCATCTGAAATGTTCGTGTTTGTCCATCCCATGGAGAGAAAAAAGTAATAAAATCCTGTATGCATAATTGTTTCAGAATTCAGAGAGATAACTGAACAAATTCGTTGACTGCAGTTGATAACTAAACAATTTCAGAGAAAGCACTTTTTTTTGAGTTGGAATGGTAGAATAAAAGTCAGGGAACTCACTCTGTTCTGGTGAAATGGTAGAGTAAATTATCTAAAGTATTATTTCAATCAGACATTTCCTTTGTTGTAACCGAGGTGTAAAATGGCAGCAATGCGTGGTACAACTTAATTGCTTCTGAACTAAGCTTCCAAACAAGTTACTTGCTTCTGTGCATAGTAGATGAGGTAATGAGAATATCAAGGTGGGGAAAATAGTATTGCTTATATTCCATCTCATACAAATTTACATAGTTGTTATGGTGCTCATAAAGGTGCATTATTTGGATGAAGTGAAGGCCTTTAGTTTGTCTAGGAGATACAAGAGCTTGATTTATACGAGAAACAACATAACACGGATTCAGTGAGGAACAACTTAACTGAATTTTTCTTTTCTTTTTTTTGCGAGTAACTTAACTGAATTTTTCGACTTGCTAATCTTGATTATTCCAATTGTTGTTGCCTTGGTGCTATGCCCACATAAGTAGCGCCCTGCAATTTCACATATGACAACTTCCTTCATGCCCTTGTTGCGTTGTTGGTCATGCTTGTTATTGTTGCACCTCGTGAGCCATGAGTCACATCATTCCGAAGCATCACGCTTGCCGTGTGATTTATTCAACTGAAGTTGAAGCCATCGCTCACTCTGCCTTCCTTATATATACATCTCTAGACCATTTTGCAATGTCGTTGTGTCAGCTCGCTCCTTTTGTTGGGGTTCAGGAGAGAGGTCATGATGTGCCACATTCTTTGCTGGACTTTTGTTGTGTCTCGCCAACGAGCTGAGATTTTAGAAGAAATTGCAATGAGATGTGGACCAGTCAAGTATTTGTTGAACCGGTGAACACTTAAAATTTCGGTTGTAAAACATGCTGCTCCAAGTGAGAGCAGTCATACACCAGAGTGGGCATGATGTATCTAAATGCAGAGAGCAAGCCGTAGCCGTTGGTGTATAGCATCCAGTGAACTCTCAAGAAACAAGAATCAAAAGACGGCATTCAATGGTTGGCGAAAATAAGATAGTACAATTCAAGGAAAAATTAAAGATAGTTAGGATCGCTTTGTATAGCTGTCGGTGTTGTTATTGTGTGCATTACGACCGCCATTCACAGTTTCTAGAGAACTGCTACATATTTAGCAACTTTTAATAGTAAAATGAGAGCCCACATAAACCACTTTGGGTTTGATGTACCTAAATGTAGTAAACCCTTCGCGGAGAACTTGAAGAGCATGAAAAAGCTGTTTTTACGATTGGCGAGAAAGAGGAAGTAAAGATTGGTGCGAGAAGGTCGATAGATTTGCTTATAACAGGACTTTTGACTTCCTTTTAGCTATTTCAGTGGTTATTAATTGGCATCTTCAGTTTTTGGAGATCCTGTTTACATTCAACGGTCGCTTGCATGTCAGATGTTGTTGTGCTGATTTTTAGGTAGTTCGAGTCTTTCCATCTTTTCCTATTTGTTTATGTTAAATATTCGCTTTCTCTTAAAATCAATTGCACAAGAGATAGTTCAAAACATATGTGCTTTCAGAGCTTATATTCCCTTTGTATTGACTAGATAAGTGAAACAACACGCTTTTATAATTTTCTTCCTTATGACACACAACTAAGAACAAAAGCCAACAAACTAACGGAAGGAAATATGCGTAGAGGCAATAATAAAGTTGTTATTTATATTTCCTTATATCATGATAAATGTTTATTATTCATGCTTGAATTGTATTAACCGGAAACTTAGTACATGTGTGAATACATAGACAAACAGAGTGTCCATAGTATGCCTCTACTTGACTAGATCGTTAATCAAAGATGATTAGGTTTTATTGCTATTGCTTTCTTCAAGACTTATACATATTCCTTTGACTATGAGATTATGCAACTCCCGAATACCAGAGGAACACCTTGTGTGCTACCAAACGTCACAACGTAACTAGGTGATTATAAAGATACTCTACAGGTGTCTCCGAAGGTGTTTGTTGGGTTGGCATAGATCAAGATTAGGATTTGTCACTCCGAGTATCGGAGAGGTACCTCTGGGCCCTCTCGTTAATGCACATCACTATAAGCCTTGCTAGCAATGTGACTAATGAGTTACTTACGGAATGATGCATTATGGAACGAGTAAAGAGACTTGCCGGTAACGAGATTGAACTAGGTATGAAGATACCGACGATTGAATCTCGGGCAAGTAACATACCGATAACAAAGGGAATAACGTATATTGTTACTGCGGTTTGACCGATAAAGATCTTCGTAGAATATGTGGGAGCCAATATGAGCATCCATGTTCCGCCATTGGTTATTGACTGGAGATGTGTCTCGGCCATGTCTACATAGTTCTCGAACCCGTAGGGTCCGCACGCTTAAAACATTCGATGATGATTTGTATTATGAGTTGTGTTATTTGGTGACCGAAGTTTGTTCGTAGTCCCGGATGAGATCACGGACATGACGAGGAGTCTCAAAATGGTCGAGAGGTAAAGATTCATAGGAGGGTGGTATTCAGACATCGGAATGGTTTCGAGTGCTTTGGGTATTTTACCGGAGTACCGAGGAGTTACCGGAACCCCCGGGGGAAATATTGGGCCTTAGTGGAGAGAGACGAGGGCCACAAGGGGTGGCCGCGCCCCCCCATGGCAGTCCGAATTGGACTAGGGGAGGGGGCGGCGCCCCCCTTTCCCTCTCCCTCTCCCTCTCCTTCCTTTTCCCTTCGATGGAGAAAGGAAAGGGGGGGGGGGGGCGAATCCTACTAGGACTAGGAGTCCTAGTAGGACTCCCCCCTTGGTGCGACCCTCTAGGCCGGCCGCCTCCTCCTCCCCTCCTTTATATACGGGGGCGGGGGCACCCCAAAGGCACACCAATAGCTCTCTTAGCCGTGTGCGGTGCCCCCTCCACAGTTTACTCCTCCGGTCATAGCGTCATAGTGCTTAGGCGAAGCCCTACGCGGATCACATCACCATCACCGTCACCACGCCGTCGTGCTGACGGAACTCTCCCTCGACCCTCTGTTGGATCAAGATTTCGAGGGACGTCATCGAGCTAAACGTGTGATGAACTCGGAGGTGTCGTACGTTCGGTACTTGATCGGTTGGATCGCGAAGACGTTCGACTACATCAACCGCGTTAAACTAACGCTTCCGCTTCCGGTCTACGAGTGTACGTGGACACACTCTCCCCCTCTCGTTGCTATGCATCTCCTAGATAGATCTTGCGTGATCGTAGGAATTTTTTTGAAATTGCATGCTACGTTCCCTAACACTAATTAATTCATAGCTTTCGGTATTAATCAGTATGTAGAAGATTCATAACAAAACTAGGTTCAAGCTAGCCTTTTAACTTTAGATAAATAGCTAAGAACACACCATTGTGCACACAATCTCTGAATCGCCCGTTCAACTTTTGTACTCAAGAACAAGAGAATGATGATAAAAATATCCGTAACTTCGGATATATGTTTCTGTTGGGATCATATATTATTTCATCAATCCGTTTATGTTGTGTATATAATCTCTGCGTCATCTAAAATGTGTGTAACTTTGGATATTTTCTCTTGTTAGAATCACATCTTAAATGTTCCCGAAATCAACAAGATAACCGAATAGATTCAGAGAACCCCACTCTTGTTATATGAAACCTATCTTTGTTCAGAGTCGGAAATGAAATGGAATCAACAGACCATCCTCCATGCATAATCCTTTTATCATCTGAAATGTTTGTGTTTCCATGGGATGTTTGTTCTTATGCATCCCATGTTGTGTTCCATGGCGAGAAAAGTAAGAAATCATGTATGCATAGTTGCTTCAGAATTCAGAGAGATAGCTGAAGAAACTCGTCATTGAAGTTGATAATTGAAAGAATTCAGAGAACTCACGCTAGTTCTGGTCAAATGGTAGAGTAAATTATCTAAACTAATATGTCAGTAACACTTTGCATTGTTGTAACCGAGGTGTAAAATGGCAGCAATGCATGGTACAAGTTGCTTCTGAACTAAGCTTCCAAACAACTTCCCAACAGTGCTCACTCAAGAGCAGAGAAATGACAGAGCGTAAAACCACTGCATTGATCCTTCTGTTGGCACACATTTCTAGCTACACAGGCTGCTGGACGCATAGGTACAAGTTGCCATTCCGTCCCGACGCCTGATGTTCACTCAAGGTAGCAACTGGTGAGGAATCCTGCTTGGAGTCACCGACGCCAGCCAAGCTTCAGGTACAGGCTTATTGCTACACTTCACATTTTAAGCAATCGAGTGATTGAGATTTTGCTTGTAGACGATCAACTCTTCTTATTATTGCCCAATTAACTAAAATTTGGCCCTGGTGACAGAATCTGGGTCACACAGTTGGACCTGGGCATTGTTAAAGTAACAAGGATACCAACAATGATGGGAGAACACATTGTTATCGAAACAACAGTGTTAGATAGACCCAACTGATGAATTACCGCGAGATCATATCGTCACTATGTTGTCGGTATTTCATATAAAATGTTAACATTTACTTATGTCCTTGGACCATGAGAATACCATATAACAACATACCATAACTGGGTGACAATAAAAATAACGTTCGGGTATATCAGAAAAGTATGTCTCAGTATCAATAGTTCAAGACTGGGGTTTTCTTCACCGATGATGGAGAGATACACTCCAAGCCCATTCGGTATTACAACATTAACCTGTGAATCCAATGTCGACTGACAATTATTGTTTTTTAGTTGCTTTTGCTTTCAGGAAATCAAATGTACGGAGCTGAAAAAATTAGGAAAATTCATAGAATTTTTTTTTTGCATCAGGAAGCTTATGGAGAATCATGGCGCCACCAAGGGCCACATGGCTACTTGTTGTTGGTCGATGATGTTGGTGGTGTTGCCGGCGTATCCCAAGATTCCCAAAACACACTGAGACTTGTCAACAAGTATAACAACATGAAGGACCACAAGGGCAACTCTCACAAATGCTTAATGGCCAAGGCGGTTGTGGATAATGTGAAGCAACAGGTTTTGTCGGGCAAGGTTAAGGTAACGCCTAAGCAAAACCCTCCCTTGTTCATCCCTAGTACTTCTAGTGATGAGTTTCATGATGCGGAGGGTGAATTTGATAGAAATGATGAATTTTTTGCAAAATAAAGAAAATCAAGGTCGTCAAGGATTTTGCAAAAAAAAGGAGATGGGGAAGGAGATGAAAGAAAGGCCCTGGAAAATCCACGTAAATTTTGATTAGTCTCTGATCGTGGCCTACCTTTAGCGTCATCGGTCGGGTGAGAACTTGATCATCACGAAGATAAAAATTGGAAACAGAGGGAGAGGGGGAATGAAGGAAGCAAAGGAGACACCGTCTTGAACTTCTGGTTTCACATGCGCACAATTCATAGAAAGTGGTAATACATTATCTTCCATGGGAACTATTTTTCTACAGAAGAGATGTTAAAATGACTTGCCATACACATGGACATCTTCTGTTGATCTTCTTTCATAGAACATTAATTTTATATATGATCAAGTCTTTATTTTTTACAAACTAGCACATATGCCCGTGCGTTTAACGGAGAGATATTTTTAAGCGACAAGCAACGGGAAAGATAATTGATGTGTCATCCAAAAAGGTCTCCACAATGGTAAACGATGAGCAAGGATTTATGGTCTGCTTGCTGGACATGTTTGACACGGGAAATCTTGATAGTAGTGGGGTTGATCGGCGTGGTGGCGAGCACCAACTCATGTTTTCTTCTCCTGGTCTGCCTCCATCTTGGGGTTATGCCTGCCTCCTCATTTGGTGGCTGCGTGGCGACCTTCTGGACACGGTTGCTTCGACCACTCTATCCTATGACGGCGTAACCAGATGAATTATTAATTGCAACACATAAATCCCGTTTCATTAGCATAATCAGGCATGAATGTCCCTTCTTGAGAGTTTATTCTCTTTGATTATTTTAGTGCTCAAGTGCCCATAATTTTGCTCTAATTAAAGTCAAACAACATATTCTCTTTTATTGGCACGTTCCCACAATTTCTTTTATTTATAGTCAACCAGCATAGAACGAACACGCACCGCTAACCAATGGCCAGCGTGAATACTTCAGAAAATAATTATAGCGTCAGATTATAAATATTTTTGAACATTCAAAAAAAAAAGAATTGCCGAATATTCTTGGAAACGTGATTTTTTAAAATCCTGAATAATTTTCAAAAAATGCGAACAATATTTTTTTGAAAATTCCAATATTTTTGGCAAAACATGAATTAAATTAGAAACATTAATTATTTTAGAAATTCACAAGCAATATTTTGAAAACATGATAATTTTATAAAAACACAAGTATTTTTGAATTTTTAATTTTTTTTGAAGGGGAAAATTCAAAGCAATTTTATAAAAAAAATTCTTAGACGAAAATATTATTTTGGATTTGTGAAAATTTCACTAAAATAAGAATATTTTAAAATATGGAACAATTTATATAATGTAATGTTTTTAAAAATCTCGACTAATTATTTAAAACATAAAGAAATTGAAAAAATGAAAAACAAATCGACATATAAATCTTTATAAAGTCTCAAACATTTTTCAAATCAGGAACTATATTTTTGAATTCTGAACAATTTTTTCAATATTTGAACAAGAAATGAAATTCTCAATTTTTTGTAAATTTTTTACTTGACAGAAGAAATAAAAGGAAAAGGAAATATTAAAAGTAAAAAGAAAGGAATAGAAATAAAAAAATAGAAATAGAACATCAAAAAAGGGGAAACAGGCGGGCCCAGTCTTAGGCGCCCTATGAGCAGCTTCAACTATTTATCGCTCGATGCGATAAATAAGGTCTTCCCAACTGCGTGGGAAAAGTAATAAGTTGGCTGGCTTCATTGGCCGGAGCGTGCGACCCAATTACCGAATTCTGGATAAACCTTTTTTTTTCTTTTGTAGCGGATAGACGCACAAAAGTTTAATACTACCTCGGATAGAAAAAAAAATCTTTACAACGGTGAACGGATGAAAAAATCAAAGAAACGCACCTTGCTTTATTAGTAGGTACTAGCACACAACATATTGTACGGCATGTTCATTTGCAATATGGATCCGCACTGGTACGAAATAAAGACGAATCATGTGTCATTGATTAACATTGCACCCTAACATGCATTTTAAAAATAATGAACACATAAAATATTCATATTCAAATTGTACACATTTTTCTAATCAAATTCTATATATAACATATTAAATTTGGAGTTACGGTTTAAAAGATATGGCTATTTGAAAAAAAACATCTTAATAGACTGCGAGGTAGACATCAGGGGGGTTTATGTAAAACTGGAAGAAACGATTCACTGCCACTTAAATATGGATGGAGGGTTAATTAGCATAAAAGACAGGGGTTTGCGTAAAATGGTGAAATAATGATTCGTTTTGACTTTAGAACAGACTGCGGGTTAATTACTGGGAAAGGGAGGTGGTTTTCTGCAGAAGTGAGATGACGGACGACCAGAAGCACTATTCACTTTATTATTAATTAGGGAAAGATAGATACGTTTTTAAAACCTATTTTACATAGCTTTTGAGTTATTTTCTCAGTAAGGTTTTCATATATTTGATTTTTAAAGCAATTTAAAATAAATATAAAATACATTGGCCACAAGATTTTATTTTGTTTGACTCAGATTGGTTGAGTGTGACGTTTGTAAGCTCGATTTCCAGGGCCAGGAGCACCTTTTTTTAGTGTGGCGTTTGATTTTTAAAGCAATTTAAAATCAATATAAAATACATCATTGGCCACAATATGAAAAACCAGGCCTGGGAGTGCCTTCTTTTCAGTGTTGAAGGCCCACCAGGCCCAGGCACAAAGGCTCTCCCCGGCCCTGCTCCGGCCTCTCCCTCGCCCCCGCCTCTGCCCATCTCCTCCAACCAAGAAAGCCGCCGCCGGTCGTCGCCGATATTCCTCCTCGACGCACGGGCCGCCTCGGCTCTCCACGCGCGCAGGGGGCCGCCTCGATCCTGCCCCGGGCGCGTAGGCGTACGCCGGCCGACCTCTTCCTCTCCCCGTGAGCTGCACCTGTATGTAATCTTTGCCTATCACCGTTTCTGCCTTTTATTTCTGTTATCTGCATGTCAGGTGTTCGGCAAAATGCCTATGAGCAATATCGTTACTAGGGAGCAATTGATGGACAGTACTAGGCAACCACCTGCTGTGTTGCACGCATGACGGGAAGATGCGCTGCCTCAGTTCTGAAGTTGCTTGATTACAATATTAGTGCAATACGCAATGTCTCGTGTTGAAATATGCAATGTCTCATGCTTCTTAGATTAAATGTGGGGACATATTAGTGCAATATGCAATGTCTCGTGCTGAAATAGATGCCCAGATTTGTGTGTAACTAATCGACATTCTGTGTAACTAGAAAATTTTCAACATGGGGAAGAAGCCGGGCAACGCTGGCCCTTCCTCCGCATCCAGGCCCATGAATCAGGCCGTGTCGCTGCGTGAGGAGACCTCCGGGAAGACGCAGGCCGACACGCCCTCCCTGCTGAGGGTCCAGCACCTGCAGCGGCTGGGGGTGTGGGCAAGCGGGGAGGCGGGAGTTGGCTCGATCGGGGCGCTGTTGGGCCGCCGCCTCGCCATGAATGCCGAGGCGGCCGGGATCCCCATATAGGCGCCTGCACCTTCCTTTGCCAGAGATGAGAGTTCGAGCTTACTGTCTAGTCTGTTTAATTGTTTGACTCTTATCAATCTGACTATTATGCTCGCACTTTAATTTTTATTATAATTTATTTGTGTCCGACTGTGTGCCATTACATTGTTTTTGGATGAATGCTTGTTCTAGCATAGTAGCATGTCTGCATATTGTAATGAGGCAAGCTGAGAGTTCAAGAAACAACGACATTATAATTATTGTCCCTCCATCCTGAGATCCTAAGAAGCCATCTAAGCCCCAGTATCAGTATATACACATACAGTTGGCATGGTCGGTCTACACACGAAGTATTGTGTTAACTATGCCGCACAATTAGCTTGCTGGATCCATGTTTGCTTGGACTAGCAATTACCTTATCAAAGTTTCTCAATATGATAAATCAGTTCAAGCACCTGTTGGGTTTCTGCTAAATTCCTGATACTCACAAAATAACAGTTTTGTCTACTTACATTGATTAAGGGGTACCACTTTATTCCAGTGATTTCTGTCTTGTTTTCAGTACACACTGTTGCTGAGATACTGTCTCCTAGTCCTATAGCTTTGAAAAACATGTTTTATTCATCGAGAGCAATCTGTGACATACAGATAATCTTTAGATGGGTGTTCTTAGACTCGTAGGGCAAAAAAAAAAAAAAATGATCGAACAACAAATTTAGGTGAAGCATCTTGTGTTCATAACAATGAACTACTCAAAAACGAGAGAAACGATGGGAATGATTTTGGTCATCCATTTTTACAGGAAATAAAACAAAACTGCACTGATAGTGTTGTATGAAATTTAGGTGAAGTTTGTCTGTCTTGTTAACTTTTGATCTCAGATCTGTCATAGTGCTATGTTTATATGTATGTATATATCATTTTTGTTAGGAAATATGCAACTTGTATTCCCATGAGGCCATAGGCCGATATATATATACATATACAGGTGTGGAACATATGCAGGAAACCCCTTATACAACGGGATAAATACAAAGGGGTACATGACTTATATTATAACTCTAACACCCCCCCTCAAACTCATGGTGGATGAACAACACTGAGTTTGGAGAGATAAACGCCATGTTGTGCTCTAGTCTGGGCCTTCGTCAGGAAATCCGCCAACTGTAACTCGGAAGGCACATACTGAAGAGCAATAACCTGATCCTGCACACCAGCGCGCACATAGAAAGCATCAACACCAATATGCTTGGTGAGCTCATGCTTCACAGGATCGCTGGCATAATGCTGATAGCACCTTTGTCTTTGCCGAGATAAGAGCAGAGTCGGTGTAGTGATAGAAACACCAAAATCCTGAAGTAACCACCGTAACCAAGTCACCTCTGCCGTCAAAAGAGCCATTGCTCGCAACTCAGCCTCGGCACTCGAACGGGAAACTGCAAGCTGTTTCTTCGTCTTCCAGGCAATGAGAGAACCACCAAGAAAAACACAGTAAGCAGAAAGTGAACGGCGATCTGAAGGATCACTAGCCCACGTAGCATCCGAATAGGCCTGAAGCTGTAAAGAACTGGAGCGAGGAAAGAATAGACGGTGAGAGATCGTGCCGCGAAGATATCGTAGAACACGAAGGAGATGACTATAGTGAACCGAGGTGGGAGTAGAGACAAACTGACTCAGAATATGAACCGGATAAGAGATGTCCGGACGAGTGACAGCTAGATAGACAAGACTGCCAACAAGATGACGATATCGCGTCGGGTCAGGGAGAGGATCACCATCAGTAGCACAGAGGTGAACATTGAGCTCCATAGGAGTCTCAACAACGCGCTCATCAGTAAGAGCAGCACGAGCAAGAAGATCCTGGATATACTTTTCCTGGGATATAAAAAAGCCATCAGAGGTAGAAGAGACTTCAATCCCAAGAAAGTAGCGAAGAGGTCCAAGATCAGACATAAGAAACTGCTCACTAAGACGGGCCTTTACAAAGGCAATATACTCGGGGTCATCCCCCGTGATGATCATGTCATCAACATAGAGAAGAAGAAGAGTCCGACCACGAGGAGAAAGGTGAATAAACAATGCTGGATCATGAGCACTTGCTGAAAAACCAGCAGCAGTGATCACCGAGGCAAAGCGCTCAAACCAGGCGCGGGGGGCTTGCTTAAGGCCATAGAGAGAGCGACGAAGGCGACATACCATGCCATCAGGAACAGAATACCCAGGTGGTGGCTGCATGTAGACCTCCTCACGCAGCTCACCATTAAGAAAGGCATTCTTAACATCAAGCTGAGATATAGACCAGTAGCGTGCAGAGGCAACGGCAAAAAGTGTACGAACAGTGGTCATATGGGCCACAGGAGCAAAAGTCTCGTCATAATCACGACCGTGCTCCTGCTGAAAACCACGAGCCACAAGACGAGCTTTGTGACGCTCAAGAGAACCATCGAGCGAGTCTTAACCTTGTAGACCCACTTACAAGTGATCGGACGAACTCCGGGAGGAAGAGAAACAAGATCCTGTGTACCAAAGGCGTTCAAGAGCAGCAATCTCCTCCGCCATCGCAAACTGCCATTCAGGATGAACAACAGACTGATGATAAGAAGTCGGCTCAAGAACAGCAGCACCAGCGGTGGGAAAACCAAAGCGATCAACAAAGTGACGAGGACGAGAACGCAAGCCATAAGTAGGCTGAGAGGAAGATGACGACTCATCCACAGAGGCATCCACAGTCGGGAACGACGAGTGTAATCTTGAGGAAATGATGGAACAATAGTAGGATGAATCGCCAAGGTAGAATCGGGGGGTGGCGACGAAGAAGTCACCGGAGATGAAGGTGTAGAATCCGGTGACATGCTAGGCGAGGAGACCGGGAAAGATGGTGGCTGCAAATCGACTAGAGGTGGAGAAGCAGAGGGAGTGAAACGACGAGGCACAGGCTCGACAGGGGTAATAGGTGAGTCAGGAAAAGTGAGGAAAGAGATATCCTCCATCAAAGATCGAGGAGGATGGGCGGGGTAGAAGGGACGAGACTCGTCAAAAGTCACATCTCGAGAGATAAGCATCTGACGACCGATAGGATCCCAACAACGATAGCCCTTATGCTCATCACTGTAGCCTAAGAAGACACACTCAACAGACTGAGCGGTCAGTTTGGTGCGTTCGCGAGGGGCAAGTAGAACATAGCAAACACAACCAAACAAGCGAAGCAGCGAATAATCGGGAGAACGATCAAAGAGACGCTCAAAAGGAACACCACCCTGTAGAGCAGCAGAAGGCTGTATGTTGATAAGATAGGTGGAGGTGGAGACGGCCTCAGCCCAAAAATGAGGCGGGAGAGAGGCAGCAATCATCAATGCACGAGCCGTCTCAAGAAGATGTCGATGCTTTCGCTCAGCCACACCATTACGAGCATGAGCACCAGGACAAGAGAATTGAGAGAGAGTTCCTTGTTCAGCAAGAACACCACGCAACATCTTAGAGATATACTGCCAATGAGTCAGCACGAAAAACACGAATGGGGGAAGAGAACCGAGCATGAACCATGGCAGCAAAACGCTTATAAATAGACAACACCTCACTACGAGAAGTCATGAAGTAAAGCCATGTATAACGAGAGAAATCATCTATGAAAATAATATAGTATTTATGACCACCTTTCGAAGCGAAAGGAGCCGGACCCCATACATCAGAATGGACTAAATCAAAAGGACGCTTAGACACTGACTCACTATGTGAATATGGTAACTGAATCTGCTTGCCAAGACGACAACCCTGACACTCTAAAGAGACATCTCCTGAGACAGACCCCAGAAGACCTCGACGAACTAAAGATGATAACCGAGAACCACACAGATGACCAAGCCGATGATGCCACTGCTGGAAGGAACCAGTAACAGAGGCGACTGAAGCGGAGGAACTGGCGATGGTGGTGGCAGCAGAAGGAACATGAAGCCAGTCCAACTCCCAAAGACCCTGAGAATCACGGCGGCGAGGGCCAGCCCCAACCAGAGTGTGGGTGCGACGGTCTGGATGTAACAAGAGTCAACGTCAAGGATGACGCGACAACCAGAATCAGTAAGTTGACCAGCAGAAAACAGATTCATGGTAAGTCGAGGAACATGAGCAACATCAGGAACAGAATAAGAAGGAGTGGAAAGATTGCCTCTACTAGCAACAGAAAGTGGAGTACCATCAGCAGTGAAGACATGAACAGGAGAATCCAGCAAGCGAAGAGAGGACAAAGTGGAAGAATGAGAAGACATATGAAAAGAAGCTCCAGAGTCCAGAACCCATGGGGATGTACCTGACTGTGTAGAAGGCGGTTGCTCGGCGGGAAGCATCGATCCACAGAACCAGCGGTACCCATCGAGGAAGAACACGAAGCCATGAAAGCAGACGCTAAGTCTCGTAATATCCTGCTCAGTCAAAGCAATGGCTGAAGCTGCCGAGGTAGATGACGAAGTCCACGAAGATGATGATCACGCCTTGCGCAGTGTTTCCTCTTTGTGTAGCACTGGGACTCAATATGACCATCATTGTTGCAAGAGCCGCAATGTGGACGGGCGACCTGAGCCTCCGGAAGGAGTGGGCAAAAGCGAGCACTCGAGCGAAGAATTCGGTGCAGCAGGTGGTGTGGAAGAAACCCGAGTAGCGAGCACAGAAGGAACCTCCAGTAAACCAGCACCACGTAAGCGAGTCTCCTCGGCACGAATCTCAGAAAGCGCCTCCATGAGAGAAATACGGCCACGAGCAAACAACTGAGCACGCCGGGGCTCAAACTCCTTACGGAGCCGAGACAGGAACTCGTAGACGCGATGAAACTCCAAATTGGCCTGGACAGCCTGGCAACAGGGGCAAGTACGACAACCAGCACTGCGGAGAGAATCAAGCTGGCGCCAGATAGCAGAACTCTGTGCATAGAAGTCATGAGCATGCTCCTGACGGACCACAGAAAGGTATAAGGCATCACCAGAGGGCTGATAGCGCTGACGAAGACGGGTCCACATCTCAAAGACAGTAGGAAGACCCAGAAACTCAGAAGCAAACTGAGGCAGAACACTAGCAGTGAGAACAGCTGCAAAGACGAGCATCATCATCAAGCCACCGGGTGTAAACAGCATGAGCACCATGATATGTCTGAAGAGCCTCCTCATAAGCCAAAACCCTCTCATCATAAGCACGAACAGCAGCCTCATCAGCAAGTTTAGCCGCATCCTGGGCGGCCTGATTAGCATCCGTAGAAAGAACGGGTGGAGTCGGTGGAATAGGGGCCACCGGAGGAACGAGACGTGGCGGACAGCAGACCTCGCCAGAAAGAACACCCCAGAGACGGATGCCACGCATGTGAATGCGCATGAAGCCAGTGAACTCGGTGTAATTAGTACCATCAAAGATCACCGGACAGCGAGGGACAGCAACATAGCCCGAAGACTGAGACATCGTGCCCCCCCTTTTTTTTTTTTTTAGTCTCGATCTGCAGCAGCGACGGGAGGCTCGATCAGTCCGTAGGAATCAGAGGTGGACGAGCCTCGGAAGCAAAAGCTCGATCTGGCCTCGAGCGGAAGACAGGGCGGGGCAGAGCAGGCCGATCCAATCGGGAGATAAAGGGGGGCCCGCGGGCGACGCCAGATCCGAGCTGACGACGAGTTGGAGCGGCTTCGATCCGACCTCGAGGAGGAGCCTGGCAAGGAGCAAGGGAGCGGAACGAGAGGCGGCTTCGATCTGGGCTCGAGCAGTAGTCGGGCAAGAAGCGAGCGGGCGGGCAGCGTCGATCCCGGCGGCTTCGCGACGAGGCTTCGCAGCGGCTTCGATCGAGGAGACCGGTCTTCCGACCCAGCCAATCGGGAAAAGAGGGGAGCGGCCGTGGGGGACCAGCAGCAGGAGCGGACGGCGGAGAGAAGCAGCCGCCGTGCACGGGAGGATCAATCACACGAGTTGCGGCGTGTAAAAAATTGACCTGGCTCTAATACCATGTTAGGAAATATGCAACTTGTATTCCCATGAGGCCATAGGCCGATATATATATACATATACAGGAAACCCCTTATACAACGGGATAAATACAAAGGGGTACATGACTTATATTATAACTCTAACAATTTTATTTTTAATACGCCTTAGCCTGTAGTAATACTGATAAAACTTTCTTCTGTGTCTGAGGAATATTTGCAATTATGTGTTTAGCTCATAGCAGAACATTCAGACTTCAGAGTCCTTTCATTTATTAAGTTTGCAAAGAAGTACAACACTAGCACCAACTCTGTAAGAAACATCTCCAATCTGCAGTATGTTTATCAGACCTCTGAAGAAAGATTTCTCAAATATTGCAGGTGTGAATCAATCTTACAGCCAGGCTTCAACTGCACAATCCGCATAAAGAACAACAAAAAGAAAGCAAAGCGGCGCAAGAAGTCAAATCCTGGCCAAAACAGTGTTGTCTATGCATGCCATTTCTGTGGAGACGGAAACCTGATACGGGGTATTGGAAAGGGGGTCGTGAAGGGCCTATTGTCATCAAGAAAGCCCATTAGCACCAGCATAATGTTGAAAGGAGTCAATATGCCAACAGTAACTACTAAAAAGGGGATTGAGCATTCTGTAACAGCATCCTCGCAACTGGAATCATCCAGGTTGAAGACATCTACTCTTGAAAAGGATAAACAAGGTAATAGGCCAAAATCTAATCTTCCTGAAGATTCTATTATGGAGAAAGGGCAGTTTTTTCAATGGTGGATTGTGGTCAGTTAGGAGATGCACATGAAGACATCCCACAGAAAATTGAAGTGGAAAGCACACATGATAAATGTATGAATGTAATTGAACCCGTGGCTTCCAAAAATATTACAACATGTGAACCAGGTGTCACTTCCCAAGCAGAATTTCTGGTTGGGTCAAACTTTGTTACTCCGCGGAAGAATAAGCTGGCGGAAGTGACTGCGCCTATAGGCTCAGCAGAAACATTGAAGACTAAAAGTACACTGAACAGCAAGACCCTGGAAGTTATAGCAAGTCAGCTTCAATACAAAATCTGCACGAGGTGATTCTATTAATCAGACAGCTGGCAGTTCAAGGAAGCGGGCAAGAAAAGGGTGGACTACGCTGAAGCAGATTGCTGAGAAGGAAGAACTTGAGAGAAAACAGAAGATGGATGACTTTGTAATCCCGTTCTTCATGCAGTAGAATATCTTTTACTATCAGCACCTGTTGTAAACGTTGGGCTGGAAGAACAGTTACAGTTTTTAGTGATACTTTTTAGTTATGTACTTTTGCACCAGTCATGTTGTAGAAATATAAAGCTGCGAGGAAGTTCCAAATTAAAACCAAGGAAGATAAGTTAGCTGTCAAGGGAATGAAATTATTCACCAGCGCGGGTGCGCGTGGCTCGAGCTGCCAAGCTGTGAAAGGTAAAGTCAAATACTCTGTTGGGTTCTTGGCTGAAGGGTTAACAATCCAGAGTTTGTTCTCTGTATGCATTCCGGTTGCTAATTGAGTGTTCCATTATTTGTGTCAGATACCATTGCAGGGACCATGCTATGGACTAGAGTCCACCACTCTCTGTTAGTATTTGGTAACATCTTCATACTCATATTTTTGGCACTTCTTTAGCTGCTCTGGTACTAACCTATGTAGCATCCATCTTCATACTCATATTTTTGGCACTTTAGCTGCTCTGGTACTAACCTATATAGCATCCATCTTCCGTTCTTGGGGCATCTCCTGCTTGAATCCAATGCTCTAAACGTACTTGTAAAAGGTGCCAGACCGGTGATTCACAGTAGTGGGTGTACAGGTGTCTGAGCCGAGGGCGCCACGTGGAGCCTGCCACCATGGGCTGTTGCTATGCCATTAATTCACAGGCAAAGACACAACTTCCTTTGATCCATGAGGATTCTTATTCTTTGATGTTGGAGCTGCCACTCCTGTTGGCTTGATCTCCGACTGCTGTTGTGTGTTGGCTTTGAGGTGCCGACCTGCTGTTGTGTGTTGGCTTGATCTAACTTCTACCAGATAAAAAGATAACCACGTAATTTTGATCCAAATATTGACTCTCTCAAGTCACAGAACAACTACATAATTTTGATCTAAAAACGCCCAGCCGAACTTCGGCGGGCTGGCCGTCGACCCGCCCGGAATGGCCAAGAAGAAGAAGGGCAAGGCGCCAAGGAAGCCGCGGTCGGAGTGCACGCCGGAGGAGATCGCCAAGTTGGACGCGGAATCGGCGAAGAGGAGGAGTCGGATGGCGTTCGCCAAGACCAACATCGCCGCGGCCAAGAGAGCCGCCGAGCGCGCTGCGATTGAGGCCGCGCGGCACAAGGCCAAGGACGAGGAGAAGGAGGACATCGTCAGCAAAGCGCACGCCCTTCTCATGGCTGGCATTTGTCGTCCGCCCGGTTTCTCTGGAGGGGCCGTCGGTCCGGCGAGCACAGGGTCGTCGGTCGTCCGGCCTCCGCACTGCTAGTCGCCGACATCGCGGACCACGCCCTTGTCGCCCGGCTTTCCTCCACCAAGGCACGACGGCCAGACCCGTTTCGGGGGGTCGCCGTATGTGAGCGTGATCGCCCCGTCCACACCACGCCCCTCGGCCGTCATCGACCTCAACGTCATCCTGGGTCCAGCAGCGGCGGCCGTCCGTCCGTCGAGATGCAAAGAAAGCAAGCACGGCCGCCGTTTACCGGCACCATGCCGTCCCCCCGCGTCTTGTTTGACGGAATGCCAACACCAACGGCACCGGTCGACGAGCCCTACTACGACCAGTTCATGGAGGAAGTGATCTACGAGGGTGGGTACGTCCCTGTCTACGACCCCGAGGAGACCCAAAGTCAGGATGGCCGCGGCCAGTTCACTGCCGATGAAGAGGCCGACGACCGTGCTGACTACGACCATGGTGACTCGTGGCATGAAGATGATGACATCTATGTCGAAGGTGATGGTGATGAAGAAGAAAGCAATGACGTTGACATTAGTGGCGAGCCATTGTTCATCGACGAGCTGACACAAAGAGCGGAAGCACAAAAGAAGAGGAAGAGCATTCACATGGGTTCATACACACAAGATGAGGACAAGTTGATTTGCCAAGCTTGGATGAAGATTAACCAAGATCCAAGGACCGACGCGCAACAAAAGGGTATTGTTTTTGGACGAGAGTCCACAAAACATTCCATGAAAGGAAGTTGTTTGAGCCCTACCAATTTGAAAGCAACCGTGGCGTCATTTCGATTCAAAAGAGATGGTTGTTCATCCAACAAGAGTGCAACAAGTATCAAGCCGCATTTGAGAGCATTCAAGCACGGCCCGTGAGTGGTACCGGCATTGGGGACATGGTATGCTCTCCTTCCTTGCCCTTTCCTTGCTACGGCCATGAGACTTCGGCCTTGTACATGTTTGCATGTTCACTTGTTGTTGATCATATGGTGTAGGCATTTCAATCTTTGGAGGCATTCAAGGCCCGGCACAGTGACAAGCCGTTCACTCTTATGCATTGTTGGACTATGATCAACAATTTCCCTAAGTTCAAGGACCAATATCGTGAACTCCAAAGGAAGAGAGGCCTGAAGACGGCCAAGTACGCCAGAGGTGGAGATGGCGAGGCGTTGAAGAGGCCGAGGGGCAAGAACAACTCCAAGGTTGACGACATTCGTGATGCCTCATCCATGGCATTGCATGACACTTTGCATGACATGATGTCGCAAAAGGATGTGAGGGACGAGAAGAAGCGGCAAAGCAAGGGCGAGCAAATGAAGCAATACCTAGAGCTTCAAACGAAGAAGCTTGAGATGGAGGAGGTGGCCAAGAGAAGGAAGATCGACATGGAGGAGGCGGCCCGGCAAAGGCAGCTTGACATAGAGGAGGCGGCCCGGCAAAGGCAGCTAGATATCGAGGCCGACAACGTCAAGGCCAGGCAAAGGCAGCTCGACATGGAGGAGGCGGCCCGGCAAAGGCAGCTAGACATCGAGGCCGACAACGTCAAGGCCAGGCAAAGGCAGCTCGACATCGAGGCCACCAATGCCGCCACCAAAGCGAAGGAGGTGGCCCTCGCGATCATGAGCGTGGACTTGTAGAAGATGAGCGAGAAGACGAGGGCCTAGTTCGAGGCCAGGCAGAAGGAGATGCTCGACGCCGACGACCTGAACTAGGTCGTCCGATCGGCCGTGGCCATTCTTTTTTGGAGGCTGGCATGGGTGCCGCCCGCCCGCTGGCCGCTGGCCGTGTGCCTGCGAGAAAAACATTCATTTTGAAGGCCGGCTGTGTTGCCGGTGAGGACAACCATTCATTTTGGAGGCTGGCTGTGTTGCCGGCCGCTGGCCGATGCCGGCAATGGACGTGTAGGCCGCTGGCTTTGTTGCCGGCATGATGAACTAGGGCTTGGCATTTGAAACGTTGCTCTTTTTTTTTAAATAGACGCGGACAAGATGGGGTAAAGGATGCGGCCGCGCGCTGGGCGCACGGCCACCGCATCCCAGGACAGCCTCGGACATGACCCCATCCCCTGCCCAAACAGACAGAATCTGGACAAAACGGACGTCCGTTTGAGGTCGCGCGGTGGAGTTGGCCTAAATCGAGGCGGAGAGGTAAGGCCAACTCCAAAGGACCACCCAAAATGGTCTGGCTGTGTTCGCTTGGGGTAAATGGACAGAACACGCCGCCCAACGCATGAGAGCAAATGTACTATTGTCCGCCGGTCCGCTTTGGACTCATTCCCGCCCAACTTTGAGCTACGCTTATGTCACATGGACGGGCGGGACGCGCACCCTTGTTCTCCCCTGGCCTGCTCGTCAGAGACATGCCCACCCACTTTTCCTTCATTTCCCAAAACCCTCCATGACCTCTCTCCAGCGCCTTCCCTCCCTCCCTCCTCCTCCCTCCACCATGGCAGGCGACCCGGCCATGGTCGCTCGCCCCGCGGCGAAGAAGAAGGCTGTGAAGAAGCCGCGGTCGGAGCTCACGCCAGCGGAGCTCGCCAAGCTCAATGCCAAATCGGCCAAGAGGAGGAATCGGCGGACAAAGGTGGCGAAGAAGATGGCCACTGCTGACTACGCCGCCGAGGCGGTTGCTGGGGTGCCGCACAGCACCAGGCCGACTTTGACGACAAGGAGTCCATCGTCGCCACAACACACACTCTCCTCATGTTAGGGTTGTGCCAACCCCCGCCAGCCATTTTCTCAGTCGCTGCCATGGCCGCGGCGAGCACAGGCTCCTCGGTCGTTCGTCCTCCACAACACCGTTCCCCGAGCTCATCCGTCACACCCGAGACGCCAGTATATCATGCGCCGCCGCCACACGACCATGGGTAGACACAGTTCTCCACGTCGCCGGACTGCAGCGTGGTCGTTCCGGCCACGCCCGCGGGCGTCATCGACCTCAACGTCACGTCGGGGTACAGTGGCGCTGGCCAGTCGTCCGAGGGGACACAAAGGAAGCATCCCCGGTCGGTCCCTTCGGCGAACATGGCAGGTGCCCGCAGGCTGTTCGACGAAATGCCACTGCCGACGCAGACGGTCGACGACCCTGACTACACGGCGTTCATGGAGAATGTCATCTTCGAGGGCCGTGGTGAGGCCTTCCACGTCGATGGCCAAGGCCAAGCTTTTGATCCTGACGCGATCCAAAGCTAGGACGACCGCGACACCTATGATGACACTTAATTCGCCGGCCATGATGATCATGAGGACAACCATGGCAACTCATGGCATGAAGATATTGACTTGTATTATGAAGAAGAAGAAGAAGAGGTCGACATTTCAGTGGAGCCATTGATGTTTATTGATGAGCTCATCCAAAGGGCCGAAGCACAAAAGAAGAGGCAAAGCATTCAAACGGGATCATATACCCAAGATAAGGACACTTTGATTTGCGAGAGTTGGATGGAGATTGGCCAAGATCCCATGAAAGGCGCCGAGCAAAAGATCCGTCTTTTGGATAAGAGTTCACAAGAACTTTGATGAGAGAAGTAAGTTTTCCCCTACCAATTTGGCGACCACCCGCAGCATCAATTCAATCCAAAAGAGATGGGGGTTCATCCAATAAGAGTACAACAAATATTGTGCCGCCTTAGAGAGCGTTCAAGCTCGTCCGGTGAGTGGCCTAGGCATTGGTGACTTGGTATGAATCTCACGTTTTTTCATCTTGTGTCCTTTCATGTTGGCATGCCATTTATGCTTAATGAATTGTGTGCCCTTCCATGTTACATCATGGCCGCATGTTTGAAGTGTAGTCATTCCAATCTTTGGAAGCCTTCAAAGCCCGGCACAAAAACAAGCCTTCACTCTCACGCATTGTTAGGTGCTCATCAAAGATTGCCCCAAATTCAAAGACCAATATGCCGCTCGTAAGAAGAAAGGAGGGATGGCGGCCATGGCTGATGAGGGAGACTTGCTCAAGAGGCCGAGGGGCAAGACAAGCTCGAAGGCCGACGAGCTAGCGTGAGGCGTCTTCCATAGCCTTGCAAGAAACTTTGGAGGAAATGATGAGCCAAAAGGAAGTGAGGGGGGAGAGGAGGAGCAACGGGAAGGAGGAGCGAATGAAGATATACCTAGATCTCCAAACGAAGAAGCTTGACATGGGGGAGGTCGTGAAGAGGAGGAAGCTTGACATCAATGAGGCCGCTCAACTCAAGAAGCTCGAGATCGAAGCCACCAATGCCAAGACCAAAGGAAAAGAGATGGCACTCGCATTAATCAGCGTCGATGAGAACAACATGTCACCCAAGAGGAAGACTTGGTTCGCGAACCGGCAGAAGGAGATGTTCGCCCGCGACGGTTTGAACTAGGTGAGACCTCAGCCGCGATGGTCGTCTGTTTTGAAGGCTGGTTGGTGTGCTGGCCGTTGGCTTTGTTCCCGGCGCCAAAAACGTGTCCATTTTGAAGGCTGGCTCGTGTGCCGGCCGCTGGCTTTATTACCGACCCCAAAAACGTGTCCATTTTGAAGGCTGGCTAGTGTGCCGGCCGCTAGCTTTGTTGCCGGCGTGAAACTTGGGTGACCATTCTGTAGGCCGCTGGCTTTGTTACCGGTCGGCATGGACTGGCGTGAACGTAGCCGCATGCGTGAATTATGGCCGCTGTCATTTAGGTACATCCTTTGTTCTTTCATATTTGCATGCACAACAGATGAGATGCGGTCGAAATGCGGCCGTGTTGAATGCACGGCCGGTGCATCCACAATCCAAACGGGCACGGCTTCATTACCATCCCAAACGAACAAAAAGCAGGCGAAACGGACATCCGTTTGGACTCTGCGTTGGAGTTGGCCTAACAAACGGGTGCTCCACGTGGAGCCTGCCACCATGGGACGTGGCAGCAGCCTTTGTTCCTGTTGCACGCGGCGCGGGGACGAGACTTGCCTGCTCCTCCAGCGTGCACCCATTTGTGCTCCCGTATATGTGGCTTGATTTGATTGGAACAAAATAAGGCCCGACCACACCCTCTTAAAATCAGGGGGGAGATAATTAGATTAGAAAAAAAAAAGACAACCATAGGATGAGGTGGGAGCACGGATGAGAGCATGGAGAAGGAGCAGGCAAGCCGGATCCGCGGCGCGGCAGCACACTGCGGCTCTTGGTTGGTAAACGTTGTCTAGTTGTGCCGACAGCGCCCGTGCCTCCCTCTGTTTGCTTTTAAATGGCTCGCTTCGCAGCTAGCGGCAACACACTCACTCATTTCCCCTCTCTCTCCTCTCTCGTTGGCTTGGCTCTCTCTCAACTCTGTTTCCTCTCCGTTAGCATATGTACAGGTAAAGAAAATAGCCACTTTGATTCCGATTTCGATCGATTTGAAGGCTGATTCAGAAGATGTTTTAGTTGAAGAAAAGATAGATCAAGGTAGGAACTATACTTTTTTTGTGTTTTCATTCGCATGCACGCTTTTTTCTTGTTCTGTTTGATTAGCCCCTAATTATGTATCAGCTATTGTTGTAGGCATTAGTTGATCATTTTGGGGAGTCATTTGGAGCATCTAGAGTAGGATTTGTCGTGAGAAGCAAACTAAGAGGTTGAACATCAAGGTACAAGCTATGCAATAGATGCAATTTTTTGTACATGCACGGTATAAATTTGGTGGCGTTGCGCTCGTAATTAGCTATGCCATGTCGGATGACTGAAATTTCAGAAATGTCACTGGATGAGATATGTTGCACTTATAGTAGGAGTTTCAAGAAGATGTAGTTCAAAGCGTTGTAGATCAATATTAGCTCTGTCTACTTGTAGTATTTTTTTTCCACGTGCACGATGTTTTAGTGTTGCCATTAAGTCATAATTAGTAATTTTGTTTAAAGTTTATATGTGTCTAGACCAGGAATTTTCAGAGCAAGCATTTGTAGATATTGTAGATCAGCGTTAGGTCCTGCCAATGTGTTATTTTATTTTGGCATGAAAGATGTGCTTAATATTGTAATTAAGAAAAATAATAGTAATAGTATAATTGGTATTTGCATGATTACAAGCACTTTTATTTCGTGTGCTATGTTTAGACCACCTAGGTAGCAGAGTTGGGAAACCGTATGTAGTAAATTTTTATCTCGCAATCATCTTAGTTTTATACACTTAGATTAACTTCAAATTTGCTTAATCATGTTTTTAATTAGGTATTTTGGATCATTTTAGCAGCAAAGAAGGAGGAGATGACATGGTTAAAGATATTGTGTTTTGATGTTTGCTCTCCATTCTGAGGGGACGAGTTCATACATGCAAGTTCTATGTTTATAAATTTGATAGCAAAAATAAATTTGCATGGCTAATATTTTTGTTCATATGATAATAGGTTAACTCTCTTGACACAATAATGGTGATATGTTAATGGTGACGGATATTATTTGGTGATACGTAATTTACTTTTGGAACGACATTCATCCTCAAGTTAAGGTATAAATGACACCATGTAATCTTTGTGATTATTTTTCATATGAATGCTATAATTTTTAATTAGTATAATCTCTGTGAATACCACCACCCTTCACTGATGCCGCAGGACCCTGGATTTGTTTTGAACTCCTTTTCTTGGCATAAAGTCATCATAGTCGTTCGCTTTCTTAGAGCCACTGCCACCCTTCTATGATGCAATATGACCCTTGGATTTGCTTTGAGCTCGTTTGCTTGGCCTAAAGTCATCATCGTCGCCGTTCACTTTCTGAGAGCTAGTGCCACCCTTCGCTGATGCATCACTCTGGGTCTTTGGCCATTCTCCTGCTTTTAGAGCTTCCGCCACCCTTGAATGACCGCCCCCCCCACAACAGTATGTTCATCCACCCAAAGTTGTGTATTTCCGTGTTTAACAAGTCTGTCCTCAGGGTACAACTGCAAATTACAAATAGCAGTAAAAACAAAATTAGAACGGCGAGCCTATGGACTAACAAAATGTAATTTGAAATATCAATTATCTTAATTGGGTCCTCATATTGCTTCTGCTGAAAATTTATTTTTGGATGGTCTGGAAGAATAGGTAATGCATACATGCGCGATCACATATCGCATATATTTGAGTTCACCAATCCTATACCACTTCCACACAACCTCAATAGTTCATGTCGAATTTTCTCTGGGTTCCTTTCGGTAGCATCTTTGAGAGCCTAGATTTGGAGAAACTCTTACCCAACTCCATCAGGTGTCCCTCTCTACTAATTAATTCATCAAAAGGGATACCTAGCACCCTATTACTATCTTAAATTTACGACAAACAAAAGTAAATGAGACATCATTGGCGTAAAATGACGGGAAGGGTCACAAAACATGAATGAAGAAAAATGGCTAAGGAATGATGCATAACAAAGCATGCAGGTGAGGGATCTTATAGAATGAGCGAGGAAAGTGAGCAGATGGGTGGGGTGGTGCGGGTAGAAAATTGGCGGGAATGGGCTGTTTGGTATGTAATTGGGCGGGCGTGGGGTTGGCTAGAATACAATGGGCCGGGGCGGGGTTGGCGGGTTGGACGTAGAAGGGGTTAGAGCCTAGATGGGAATTCTATAGACTCGGATCAGTGGTGATGTTGCCGGAAAAATTGAGCAAGAACGACCTGCAATAGCATATGGAATCCGAGGTAGACGAACTGATCAATCGACAAGCCTATGCATCAGGAAGTGAGGTTGCCGCCAAAGCGCATGGCGGCAAGTTCCACATGGTGCAACTGTTCCCTTACCTATTCCCTCCTTGCTCGATTTTCTATGATACAAGGGGTGCCGCCATTGGGCCGCCTCTGACTATCGTGGCAGATGACACATGTCTCTTGTCTGGCCTGCCGCTACGGTAGTTTTGGCAATTGCACTCGCACGTGGTCTTTTCTGGCATTATACTCGCGGAGGTGGTCTATAACAACAACAAGAACAAAAAATCTTGTGGCCGATGCCATCGTTTAAAAACACCTAGTTTGTAAAGGCAATGGATGCTCACCTGGTGGTTCTCCTTTGAACGCCTTCCTTTGAGCACATACCCGTGAAGGAAATATGCCCTAGAGGCAATAATAAATTTATTATTTATTTCCTTATATCATGATAAATGTTTATTATTCATGCTAGAATTGTATTAACCGGAAACATAATACATGTGTGAATACATAGACAAACAGAGTGTCACTAGTATGCCTCTACTTGACTAGCTCGTTAATCAAAGATGGTTATGTTTCCTAACCATAGACATGAGTTGTCATTTGATTAACGGGATCACATCATTAGGAGAATGATCTGATTGACATGACCCATTCCATTAGCTTAGCACCCGATCGTTTAGTATGTTGCTATTGCTTTTATCCATGACTTATACATGTTCCTATAACTATGAGATTATGCAGCTCCCGTTTACCGGAGGAACACTTTGGGTACTACCAAACGTCACAACGTAACTGGGTGATTATACAGGAGTACTACAGGTGTCTCCAAAGGCAGATGTTGGGTTGGCGTATTTCGAGATTAGGATTTGTCACTCCGATTGTCGGAGAGGTATCTCTGGGCCCTCTCGGTAATGCACATCACTAAGCCTTGCAAGCATTACAACTAATGAGTTAGCTGTGAGATGATGTATTACGGAACGAGTAAAGAGACTTGTCAGTAACGAGATTGAACTAGGTATTGGATACCGACGATCGAATCTCGGGCAAGTAACATACCGATGACAAAGGGAACACCGTATGTTGTTATGCGGTCTGACCGATAAAGATCTTCGTAGAATATGTAGGAACCAATATGGGCATCCAGGTTCCGCTATTGGTTATTGACCAAGAATAGTTCTCGGTCATGTCTACATAGTTCTCGAACCCGTAGGGTCCGCACGCAAGGTTTCGGCGATAGCAGTTATATTATGAGTTTACATGTTTTGATGTACCGAAGGAGTTCGGAGTCCCGGATGAGATCGGGGACATGACGAGGAGTCTCGAAATGGTCGAGACGTAAAGATTCATATATTGGATGATATGTTTAGGCCAAGGGGTCAAGCCCATGAGGCTTTAGGTCGGTGCAAAAAGAGTTTTATGGAGGTTGGGGCCAAACGCCGGAGACCACTGGCGTCGGCCCCGGGCCCCGCCGCCGAGGCCCATGGCGTCTGGGCCAGACGCCAAGGATTGTGGCGTTTGGTCCTGGAGTCCGAGTGGGACTCTTACCTTTCGGGCAAAACCGACTTTGAGGAGGCTTTTGCTCCAAGTTTCGATCCCGGGGCTCAACATATAAATAGAGGGGCAGGGCTAGCACCAAAGACACAACAATTGATCCCTTGGATCTCTTAGCCGTGTGCGGTGCCCCCCTCCACCATATTCCACCTCGGTCATATCGTCGCGGAGTTTAGGCGAAGCCCTGCGCCGGTAGAACATCATCATCGTCACCACGCCGTCGTGCTGACGGAACTCATCCCCGACACTTTGCTGGATCGGAGTCCGAGGATCGTCATCGAGCTGAACGTGTGCTGAACTCGGAGGTGCCGTACGTTCGGTACTTGGATCGGTCGGATCGTGAAGACGTACGACTACATCAACCGCGTTGTCATAACGCTTCCGCCACGGTCTCACGAGTGCGTGGACAATACTCTCCCCTCTCGTTGCTATGCATCACCATGATCTTGCGTGTGCGTAGGAATTTTTTTTGAAATTACTACGTTCCCCAACAGTGGCATCCGAGCCTAGGTTTTTATGGTTTGATGTTTTGCACGAGTAGAACACAAGTGAGTTGTGGGCGATACAAGTCATACTGCCTACCAGCATGTCATACTTTGGTTCAGCAGTATTGTGAGATGAAGCGGCCCGGACCGACATTACGCCAGACGCTTACGCGAGACTAGTTTCACTGCTACGAGCACTCGTGCTTAAAGGTGGCTGGCGGGTGTCTGTCTCTCTCACTTTAGTTGAACTGAGTGGCTACGCCCGGTCCTTGAGAAGGTTAAAACGGAGTCTATTTGACGAAGTATCGTTGTGGTTTTGATGCGTAGGTGAGAACGGTTCTTGCTAAGCCCGTAGCAGCCACGTAAAATTTGCAACAACAAAGTAGAGGGCGTCTAACTTGTTTTTGCAGAGCATGTTGTGATGTGATATGGTCAAGACGTGATGAGATATAAGTTGTTGTATGAGATGATCATGTTTTGTTGAAGTTATCGGCAATCGGCGTAAGCCTTATGGTTGTCTCTTTATTGCATAAGATGCAAGCGCTAAATAATTGCTTTACTTTATCGCTATGCGATAGCAATAGTTGCAAGAGCAATAGTTGGCGAGACGACCATGTGACGACACATTGATATAGATCAAGATGATGGAGATCATGGTGTCATGCCGGTGACGATAAAGATCATGACAGTACTTTGGAGATGGAGATCAAAGGCACAAGATGATGATGGCCATATCATGTCACATATTTTGATTGCATGTGATGTTTATCTTTTATGCATCTTATCTTGCTTTGATTGACGGTAGCATTTTAAGATGATATCTCACTAATTATCAAGAAGTGTTCTCCCTGAGTATGCACCGTTGCCAAAGTTCGTCGTGCCCAGACACCACGTGATGATCGGGTGTGATAAGCTCTACGTCCATCTACAACGGGTGCAAGCCAGTTTTGCACACGCGGAATACTCATGTTAAACTTGACGAGCCTAGCATATGCAGATATGGCCTCGGAACACGGAGACCGAAAGGTCGAGCGTGAATCATATAGTAGATATGATCAACATAGTGATGTTCACCATTGAAAACTACTCCATCTCACGTGATGATCGGTTATGGTTTAGTTGCTTTGGATCACGTGATCACTTAGATGACTAGAGAGATGTCTGTCTAAGTGGGAGTTCTTAAGTAATATGATTAATTGAACTTTAATTTATCATGAACTTAGTCCTGGTAGTATTTTGCAAATTATGTTGTAGATCAATAGCTCGCGTTGTTGCTTCCCTATGTTTTATATGTGTTCCTAGAGAAAATTGTATTGAAAAATGTTAGTAGCAATGATGCGGATTGGATCCGTGATCTGAGGTTTATCCTCATTGCTGCACAGAAGAATTATGTCCTTAATGCACCGCTAGGTGACAGACCTATTGCAGGAGAAAATGTAGACGTTATGAACGTTTGGCTAGCTCAATATGATGACTACTTGATAGTTTAGTGCACCATACTTAACAGCTTAGAATCGGGACTTCAAAGACGTTTTGAACGTCATGGACCATATGAGATGTTCGAGGAATTGAAGTTAATATTTCAAGCAAATACCCGAGTTGAGAGATATGAAATCTCCAACAAGTTCTATAGCTAAAAGATGGAAGAGAATCGCTCAACTAGTGAGCATGTTCTCAGATTGTCTGGGTACTTCAATCGCTTGAATCAAGTGGGAGTTAATCTTCCAGATAAGATAGTGATTGACAGAATTCTCTAGTCACCAACACTAAGTTACTAGAACTTCGTGATGAACTATAGTATGCAAGGGATGACGAAAACGATTCCCGAGCTCTTCATGATGTTGAAATCGACGAAGGTAGAAATCAAGAAAGAGCATCAAGTGTTGATGATTGACAAGACCACTAGTCTCAAGGAAAAGGGCAAAGGGAAGAAGGGGAACTTCAAGAAGAGCGGCAAGCAAGTTGCTGCTCAAGTGAAGAAGCCCAAGTATGGACCTAAGCCTGAGACTAAGTGCTTTTGCTGCAATGGAACTGGTCACTAGAAGCGGAACTACCCCAAGTATTTGGCGGATAAGAAGGATGGCAAAGTGAACAAAGGTATATTTGAGATACAGATTATTGATGTGTATTTTACTAGTGTTCGTAGCAACCCCTCGGTATTTGATACTGGTTCAGTTGCTAAGAGTAGTAACTTGAAACAGGAGTTGCAGAATGAGCGAAACTAGTTGAAGGGGAAGTGAAGATGAGTGTTGGAAGTAGTTCCAAGATTGATATGATCATCATCGCACACTCCCTATACTTTCGGGATTAGTATGGAACCTAAATAAGTGTTATTTGGTGTTGAGCATAAGTATGATTTGATCATGTTTATTGCAATACGGTTATTCATTTAAGTAAGAGAATAAATTGTTGTTCTGTTTACATGAATAAAACCTTATATGGTTACACACCCAATGAAAATGATTCATTGGATCTCGATCATAGTGATACACATATTCATAATATTGAAACCAAAAGATGCAAAGTTAATAATGATAGTGCAACTTATTTGTGGCACTGCCGTTTAGGTCATATTGGTGTAAAGCGCATGAAGAAAACTCCATGCCGATGGACTTTTGGAATCACTTGATTATGAATCATTTGATGCGTGCGAACCGTGCCGTTTGGGCAAGATGACTAAAACTCCGTTCTCCGGAACAATGGAACAAGCTACTGACTTATTGGAAATAATACATACCGATGTATGCGATCCAATGAGTGTTGATGCTCGTGGCAAGTATCGTTATTTTCTGACTTTCACAAGATGATTTGAGCAGATATGGGTATATCTACTTGATGAAACATAAGTCTGAAATAGTTGAAAGGTTCAAAGAATTTCAGAGTGAAGTGGAAAAATCATCGTAACAAGAAAATAAAGTTTCTGCGATCTAATCGCAAAGACGAATAATTGAGTTACGAGTTTGGTCTTCAATTAAAATAATGTGGAATAGTTTCACAGCTCACGCCACAGAACACCACAATGTTATGGTGTGTCCAAACGTCGTAACCGCACTTTATTTGATATGGTGCGATCTATGATGTCTCTTATCGGTTTACCACTATCATTTTGGGGTTATGCATTAGAGACAGCTGCATTCACGTTTAAAAGGGCACCATCTAAATCCGTTGAAGCGACACCGTATGAACTATGGTTTAACAGTAAACCTAAGCTGTCGTTTCTTAAAAGTTTGGAGTTGTGATGCTTATGTGAAAAAGTTTTCACCTGATAAGCTCAAACCCAAATCGGAGAAGTGCGTCTTCATAGAATACCCAAAGGTAACTATTGGGTACACCTTCTATCACAGATCCGAAGGCAAGTTTTTCGTTGCTAAGATGGATCCTTTCTAGAGAAGAAGTTTCTCTCGAAAGAAGTGAGTGGGAGGAAAGTAGAACTTGATGAGGTAATTATACCTTCTCCCTTATTGGAAAGTAGTTCATCACAGAAATCAGTTCGGTGATTCCTACACCAATTAGTGAGGAAGTTAATGATGATGATCATGAAACTTCAGATCAAGTTGCTACCAAACCTCGTAGGTCTTCCAGAGTAAGATCCGCACTGAGTAGTACGGTAATCATGTTCGGAAGTCATGTTACTAGACCATGATGAACCTACGAACTATGAGGAAGCGATGATGAGCCCAGATTCCGCGAAATGGCTTGAGGCCATAAAATCTGAGATATGATCCATGTATGAGAACAAAAGTATGGACTTTGATTGACTTGCTCGATGATCAGCAAGCCATATTAAATAAATGGAAATTCAAGAGGAAGACGGACACTGATAGTAGTGTTACTATCTACAAAGCTCGACTTGTCACAAAAAGTTTTTCGACAAGTTCAAGGTGTTGACTACAATGAGATTTTCTCGACTGTAGCGATGCTTAAGTCTGTCCGAATCATGTTAGCAATTGCCACATTTTATGAAATCTGGCAAATGGATGTCAAAACTACATTCTTTAATGGATTTATTAAAGAAGAGTTGTATATGATGCAACCAGAAGGTTTTGTCAATCCTAAAGGAGCTAACAAAATGTGCAAGCTCCAGCGATCCATCAATGGACTGGTGCAAGCATCTCGGAGTTGGAATATACGCTTTGATGTGTTGATCAAAGCATATGATTTTATACAGACTTTTGGAAAGGCCTGTATTTACAAGAAAGTGAGTGGGAGCACTACAGCCTTTACGATAAAGTATATGTGAATGACATATTGTTGATCGGAAATAATGTAGAATTATTCTGCAAAGCATAAAGGAGTGTTTGAAAGGAGTTTTTTCAAAGAAAGACCTCGGTGAAGCTGCTTACATATTGAGCATCAAGATCTATAGAGATAGATCAAGACGCTTGATAAGTTTTTTCAATGAATACATACCTTGACAAGATTTTGAAGTAGTTCAAAATGGAACAGTCAAAGAAAGAGTTCTTACCTGTGTTACAAGGTGTGAGATTGAGTAAGACTCAAAACCCGACCACGACAGAAGATAGAAAGAGAATGAAAGTCATTCCCTATGCATCAGCCATAGGTTCTATAAAGTATGTCATACTGTGTACCAGATCTATTGCATACCCTACCACTAAGCTTGGCAAGGGAGTGCAATAGTGATCTAGGAGTAGATCAATGGACAGCGGTCAAAATTATCCTTAGTAGAATAAGGATGTGTTTCTCGATTATGGAAGTGAAAAAGGTTAAATGCGTAAAGGGTTACGTCGATGCAAGTTTTAAACACTAATCTAGATGACTCTGAGTCTCAATCTGGATACATATTGAAAGTGGGAGCAATTAGCTAGAGTAGCTCCGCAGAGCATTGTAGACATAGAAATTTGCAAAATACATACGGATCTGAATGTGGCAGACCCGTTGACTAAACTTCTCTCACAAACAAAACATGATTACACCTTAGTACTCTTTGGGTGTTAATCACATAGCGATGTGAGCTAGATTACTGACTCTAGTAAACCCTTTGGGTGTTGGTCACATGTCGATGTGAACTATGGGTGTTAACCACATATAGATGTGAACTATTGATGTTAAATCACATGGCGATGTGAACTAGATTATTGACTCTAGTGCAAGTGGGAGACTGAAGGAAATATGCCCTAGAGGCAATAATAAAGTTATTATTTATTTCCTTATATCATGATAAATGTTTATTATTCATGCTAGAATTGTATTAACCGGAAACATAATACATGTGTGAATACATAGACAAACAGAGTGTCACTAGTATGCCTCTACTTGACTAGCTCGTTAATCAAAGATGGTTATGTTTCCTAACCATAGACATGAGTTGTCATTTGATTAACGGGATCACATCATTAGGAGAATGATCTGATTGACATGAACCATTCCATTAGCTTAGCACCCGATCGTTTAGTATGTTGCTATTGCTTTTATCCATGACTTATACATGTTCCTATAACTATGAGATTATGCAACTCCCGTTTACCGGAGGAACACTGTGGGTACTACCAAACGTCACACCGTACCTGGGTGATTATAAAGGAGTACTCCAGGTGTCTCCAACGGCAGATGTTGGGTTGGCGTATTTCGAGATTAGGATTTGTCACTCCGATTGCTCGGAGAGGTATCTCTGGGCCCTCTCGGTAATGCACATCACTAAGCCTTGCAAGCATTACAACTAATGAGTTAGCTGTGAGATGATGTATTACGGAACGAGTAAAGAGACTTGTCGATGTAGATTGAACTAGGTATTGGATACCGACGATCGAATCTCGGGCAAGTAACATACCGATGACAAAGGGAACAACGTATGTTGTTATGCTTGGTCCGACCGATAAAGATCTTCGTAGAATATGTAGGAACCAATATGGGCATCCAGGTTCCGCTATTGGTTATTGACCAAGAATAGTTCTCGGTCATGTCTACATAGTTCTCGAACTCGTAGGGTCCGCACGCTGAAGGTTTCGATGTGATTATATTATGAGTTTACATGTTTTGATGTACCGAAGGAGTTCGGAGTCCCGGATGAGATCGGGGACATGACGAGGAGTCTCGAAATGGTCGAGACGTAAAGATTCATATATTGGATGATATGTTTAGGCCAAGGGGTCAAGCCCATGAGGCTTTAGGTCGGTGCAAAAGGAGTTTTTGCGGAGGCCAGGGGGCCAAACGCCGGAGACCCTGGCGTCTGGCCCTGGGCCAGACGCCGAGGCCCATGGCGTCTGGGCCAGACGCCAAGGTCTGTGGCGTTTGGTCCTGGAGTCCGAGTGGGACTCTTACCTTTCGGGCAAAACCGACTTTGAGGAGGCTTTTGCTCCAAGTTACGACCCCGGGGCTCAACATATAAATAGAGGGGCAGGGCTAGCACCAAAGACACAACAATTGATCCCTTGGATCTCTTAGCCGTGTGCGGTGCCCCCCTCCACCATATTCCACCTCGGTCATATCGTCGCGGAGTTTAGGCGAAGCCCTGCGCCGGTAGAGCATCATCATCGTCACCACGCCGTCGTGCTGACGGAACTCATCCCCGACACTTTGCTGGATCGGAGTCCGGGGATCGTCATCGAGCTGAGCGTGTGCTGAACTCGGAGGTGCCGTGACGTTCGGTACTTGGATCGGTCGGATCGTGAAGGCGTCACGACTACATCAACCGCGTTGTCATAATGCTTCCGCTTCACGGTCTCACGAGGGTACGTGGACAATACTCTCCTCTCGTTGCTATGCATCACCATGATCTTGCGTGTGCGTAGGAATTTTTTGAAATTACTACGTTCCCCAACAACCCGCACTTGTTGGACGCGAGCAATTTCATTAAAAAACCTATTTAGTGAAGGCAGTGCATGCTCAAACTTTACCCAACATCCTATTTCTTACTATCTGTCTTTTCTTACATTTTTCTGAAAAATGGCAACCAAAATTGCCCAATCATCGGCTGTCACGTGCATTACTTTAGTATGTGGTGGCGTACGCTCGGGTTGAGGCAGTAATTGATTAGCGGATTCAGGGCGTGTTTTTGTTTTGCATGTGTGGGCATAGCAATTTCCGTGCCGATTCGGTCGGGGGTGGGTCGGCGTGTCCCTTTCCTGCATGTGCTTGGATTGCGGCTGTTCGGTTGACTGGTTCTGTTTCCTTGCGTTGTCTTTTTCCGCTGCCGCCACATCACCACTGTTGTTGCGTGTTTTGATCATGTCGTCTCATGTGTGCGATTTCTGGAGTGCCTGGTCAGTACCGCTTCCATCGTGTTCTCTACATATTTTTCTGTCGATGGTTCGTGTTTTTCCTTTTTTTTCTCTTCTTCAGCCCCCCCTCCCCCGCTAAAAATAAGCCTTTTGTTTTGCTATTCCTTAATTGATTTATAGGTTCCGGTCTTCTTTTCCCATCAATTACATGGTTCGTTCTTCCTCATGCCTGGCGGCCCTCGTCGTCCGGTCGGCCTCGTGGGATACGTGGTGCTGTTGTTGGCCGCCGTGATGCTCGAGTTCGTTCCGGTGGTCACAACGATGTGCGGGGCCGTCCTGCATTGATGTCGGATGCTGCTGTTCACCCTGGGGTGTCGGATATTCAGTTACCGCGTCGGAGTGGGCATGCGGCTCGTCACCCTATCGGTCATGCAGTTGCTGGTTTGTTCATTTTTGTTTTCTGCTTCTTTATATCATTATTGCATGCTTTAATTATTTGTCTACTTTGTGTGTGTGTAGGATCTTCTTCAATGGGTGCTTTTCTTGGAGATGGTTCTGCTAGACAGCATAGGGAAGAGATTCGCTTGGGAAAACGTCCCATTGATTCTACTCTTGGTGAGCGAGTTTGTTTTTGTGTTGTTTGGTTACCTATTGTTGGATTGTGTTTCACTTCCTTAAACTGATGTTATTTCTTATAGGACTGCCTTTTCGTCAGCTCGGCCTGCGTGTGCCTTTTGCTATTCCCTTTGTTGATCCGCCTGCCGCTGCTTCTGGTATATTTTTAATTACTATGTGTTACCGTCTGATTTTTTTCTTCGCATGGTACACGTGATTAGGTAATGATATTCTTTGTTTGTTGTGGGTGACATCACTGCGTGCATGGTGCATGCGATTTGTGTGGCCATCGATTGCATAACAGTACTCAGTTTTGCCACTAAAATTTTTTACTACTAAAAAATGCCACTGTTCCGTTAAACACATGCTCAAAAAACCATTTTTTCGCCGTTGCCATTTGGTCAATGCACGTTGACTGAAGGTAGATGCTGAAAATACCCATATCCCGTTTGTCAACTCCCCTTTCTCTCTGTTGACTTGTGGGCCCATCTGCAAGGGGTGTGTGAAAAAGAAAATGAAAAACGTTTCAAACCTAAGACCATGATCTCATGGTTGCGCAAGCTTACCAACTGAGCTATGGAAATCTTTTGAAGTAATAACCTTTAGATGGAATAATATTCCAACACATCAGCGTGTCATAATGTTTCTTGTTTTTTTTTCTTGAGTGAATGCCATCATGGCTACTTTATTGCACTAGTAGAATAGTTACATCATTTATATTCACTAAAAGACCATAAAAAATTATATTCACTAAAAAATCTGGGGGTTCATCAACCCAGCCAATGGAAACTTCATTCTCGAAAGCATATTCCTTTCTCTACGTGGTCCATGTGGATGCATGGCTACATGTGGCACATGTGTCTACGTGTCGCACGGACGGCGACGTGCATGGTCGATGCATGTGATTGATATGACTATGTGCATGTTCATGCACTTTACGTAATTGCTATGTGTGGTTCAATTTTTAAATATGTTTATTAACATTTTAGAGAATTATTTCCAGGAGGGACATCTGTTAGGTGTCGGCGTTGCGGGTTGTGCGGTGGACAATTTCTCTGAGCCTTCTGAGCTTGGCGTTGGGTGGTCTGGCCTTCCACTTATGGTCGGGAGACCACGGGTTGTTCCGCTCCGGACTATAGGGCCTTCTTAACGGTCAACTCCTTTGGGTGAGACTCTCTTATGTTCATCAGCTTTTTGGTATTATGTTTGCTAAGTTTTCTAATTTGTTTACCTGTTTTCGTTGTTGCCTTCAAGTATTGCCTACTCCAATTATGGAGTGTCATGATATTGTCCGCAATCGATGTAAACGGAGGTTGATACGTTCGGATCGAGTGGGGAGGAAGAAAGGTTTGTTTTACATATATGATTGTACTTCTTTTTTGGTGTCTACCTACTTGCTTTAGTTTGTATTTTCATTTTTTTGCACATATGTTATTCATTGTCATGATTTATGGTTGTACAGTGTGTGGAATGGAGCCTCCCCTATCAAAAGATCTTATTCTTCTGCTTAAAAGTACGGTCTGACAAGTTTGTTCTTTTCTTTGGACTACAGTTACATGGGTTTCTAATTTACCGTAAGCTTTTACGATTTTAAAATTATGTTGCTCTGTATTGCAGCCATCTGTAAGGGCCGTTCATACTACGGTGGTCCAGATCTTACTTGTGAGTGGTGTGGTGCGTTCTACTGGTTTCGTGAGGGCTCTAAGCACCATGCGAATGCATCTGTTCGTCGGCCTGTTTATACTGGTTGTTGTCGTGGTGGCAAGGTTTCTTTGCCTAAATTTCATGATTGGCCATCTCCATTAGACAGTTTGATGCGATTTGATGGAGATGCATTTTCGAACCGGTTTATGCGGTTGATTAGACAGTATAATTCCATGTTTTGTTTCACGTCCTTGGGTGCTTATATTGATCACATCATTAATGTTGGGGGCGCTCCATACATGTTTAAGATGAATGGGGTAGTATATCACCGTATTGGTCCGCTTCTACCACCTGAGGGTTTTTCTCCCAAGTTTGCACAATTATATATGGTAGATTCAGCCGATGAGGTTCAGAGCAGAATTAATGTATTTAGCAGGGAAGACAGTGGGTCTCTCGATCCCGATCCTGAGATTGTGTCAGCGCTTATTAGAATGTTAAATACACACCACCATTTGGTTCATAAGTTTAGGCTTGCTCGGCAGAATTTGTGCAGCCCCGACGTGCCCAAAGGTATCTATACATTTTTGGGTGATGATGGCTCGACGGCACACGTTTCTCTAGTCCTACAGCTTCAGAAGTTGCTGCACTTATAGTGGGTGATTTGACTCCTCAATGCAGAAAGTTTGATGTTGTTGCTGAGAGTCATTCTGGCATTCTTAAGCACATATCTGCCCTTAATTGTAATCTTATGGCCTTGCAGTATCCTCTTCTTTTTCCATATGGAGATAAAAGTTACCATTTGGGCATTAAATACGTTGGCGCCCAGCAATCGTTCTCTACCAACTGTTCCAGATTCGTCCAATGTGGATCAGTCCAGTGAAGATGACAATGATGGTGATGATGATACTATAGATGGTGTTATTTCTCAAGATGTGATCATCCCACTTGGGAAGGTTACTATGTTGGAGTATTACAGGTATTATTTTCATTATCGTGAAGGTGAGGTCAATCCTTATACAAGTTGTGGCCGGCTCAGTCAGCAAGTGAGTGTGAATGCATACTCTTGTGTTGAATCTGATCGTCTAGAGTACCATTTTGTGAAGCAAGATAAACTTCGTTCAGAAACTTATCAAGGTGTATCTGATGCAATGGGTGAAGGCAATTCTATGGGGAGGAATATTGGTGTTCAGTTTATATTGCCTGGCAGTTTTACTGGTGGCCGACGTTATATGTTTCTAAATTTTCATGATGGGATGGCTATATGTCGTGAATATGGCGCTCCTGATTTGTTTGTTACATTTACATGCAATCCTAAGTGGCAGGAGATTGCCGATGCGCTTGCTTACGAGCCTAGGCAGGTTGCTGCCAATCCGTCTGACATCATTACTCGGATGTTTGCTATGAAGTTTGATGAGTTCTTAGGCGGGGTTAAGGACGGTTCCCTTTTTGGGCCTGTTCAAGCATGTATGTTTCCTGCTAACATTATATTTTTAAGAAAATAAGTATTACAGTTCATTTCCTACGTATTGCTGCACATTTCATTGAGAGTTGCTCACGTGTTTGCAATTTATTTTGTTTGCAGATTTATATGTCGTGGAATTTCAAAAGAGGGCTTCCACATACGCATACGTTGGTGTGGTTGAAGGCCGATACAAAGGATCCTTCGCCTTCTTTCATAGATAGTCTTATTTGTGCAGAATTACCGGATCCCTTGGTTGATCCTTTGGGTTATGCTCTTGTTGATGAATTCATGGTGCATGGTCCTTGTGGAGTGTATAACTCTAAGTGTGCTTGCATGAATAATAAGTGTTGCTCCAAGCGTTTTCCTAAGTCTTTCAGTGATGAGACAATGGTCGACAATGTTGGATTTCCTGTTTATCGAAGGCGTGATGATGGTCATTTTGTATTGAGGCAGCAGAACTCTCTTCTCTTGGGAAATCAATGGGTTGTTCCATACAATATGAAATTATTGAAGAAGTTTGAGGCCCATATAAATGTTGAGTGGTGTAATAAAACAAATTTGCTGAAGTACCTATTCAAACACCTCACAAAAGGACCTGATGTTGTTCAGATGCGTGTTGATGTTGACAATAAGCCAGCTAGTGTTTTTACGGTGCCCCGTCCTACTGGGAAGAATGAGATCAATGACTACGTTAAGTGCAGGTTCATATTTACACTTATGCAACTATGTGCTATGTTTTATTATTATTTTACTGAAGTATTTTTTGATAGAGCGTCTTTCTGCGTGTGAGGCTTTTTGGAGGATGTTTGCATACAATATTCATGGGCGTGAACCTTCAGTTGAAAGACTGGTTGTGCATCTTCCTAATATGAATAGAGTGATATTTGCTGAAACAGACAATTTAGGGAGCGTGTTAGATAATCCATCAGCTTCAAAAACTATCTTGTGAGTGGTTTGTTGCAAACCAGCAATATATATCTGCTCGATCATTAACATATCTTGATTTTCCAAATGAGTGGGTTTGGAATAAGAGTGATAAGGTGTGGATGAAGAGAAAGCTTAAGAAGAAGATGGGCTGTAAAATAGGACGTATTTACCATGTGCATCCCGGGACTGGTGAGTTGTTCTTTCTTCGGATGTTACTTATGGTTGTTCCTGGTGCAACCTGTTTCGAGGATTTGAGAACACACAATGGCCGTGTCTATGATACATTTCAAGAAGCATGCCAGTCTAGAGGATTGGTAGGGGATGACAACGAGTGGTTTAAGCTCTTTGATGAAGCTATTGTGTGGGCAACTCCCTTTCAATTGCGTGATCTTTTTATGACTGTTCTGCTTCACAGTGAGGTTGGTAATGGACGTGCTCTTTTTGAACGATTTTGGCCAAGCATGGCTGAGGATATATCACATAGGCTTTAAATGCGCTCTTGGCAACTCTAGATTCGATGTCCCTCCAGATTATCTTCAGGAGTGTCTTCTTTCTGAATTAGCTTCCATTTTTACTAGAAATGGATCGTGCCTTGCTTCATTTAATTTGACTTCACGTACCATACCTGTCAATGATGATTGTTACAATAAGTTGGTCAATGAGGAACTGAGTTATGATACTGTTATGTTAGCTGCTGAAGCTGACAATTTGTATTACAAATTAAATGATGAGCAGAGAGCCATACATCATGAGATAGTGTCCACGGTCCGTGAAGACAGGAATGTATTTTATTTTATTTCTGGGTGTGGAGGTGCAGCAAAACCTTTTATGGAATTCTATCATTGCTACGCTTAGATCTGAGCGGCGTGTTGTACTTGCTGTGGCTTCATCCGGTGTTGCATCATTATTGCTGCACGGTGGGCGAACTGGTCATTCAAGATTTAAGATTCGGTGGATGTTAACGATCGTTCTCAGTGTTGTATATCCAGGAGCTCAATGTTAGCTGGTTTGTGTCAGCGGGCATCACTTATTCTATGGGATGAAGCTCCTATGACTAGTCGTTTATGTTTTGAGGCTTTGGATAGGACATTGAGGGATGTTTTGTCTGTCCGAAATGGAGCTAATGGTCTGCTGCCTTTCGGAGGAAAAGTGATGTTGTTGGGTGGTGATTTGGACAAATTTTACCTGTGGTAGAGGGTGGTACAAAAGAAGATATTATCAATGCGTCGTTGGTTTCTTCTCCGCTTTGGCAATATGTTAAGGTTCTTAAGCTCCATTACAAACATGCGGCTTTGCAACCCTATATTGCCCTGCCATGCACGCCACGATTGGCAGTGTTTTCCAGTTGGGTGCAAAGTATTGGTGATGGTTCTGTTGTGATGCAATGTAAGGGCAATGAATCTTCTCCATCGTGGGTTTCCACTCCGGAAGACATGTTATTGTTTCCTACAACAGATCATATGGAAGCTGCAGTTGACAATGTGTATGATATGTTCTTTTGGAAATATAATGATGCTGGGTATTTATCCCACCATGCTATTGTTTGTCCAACAAATTCAGTTGTGGACAAATTAAATGATGTTGTCTTCAGCGTGTACAGGGGCTCCCTCTGACTGTTTAAGTTATGACTCCATATAAAAAATCTGGAGACCCTGTTGATGGAGTGGAGTTGTTTTACCCTCCTAAGTTGCTGAATTCTATTACGATAAGCAATTTCCCTCATCACAAGATTTTGCTGAAAGTTGGTGTTCCTGTTATGCTTCTCAGAAATATCAATCAATCATTAGGTTTATGTAATGGAACACGGCTGATTATTACTCATTGGGTGACAGAGTCTTAGAAGGAGAGATTATCACTGGTTCTCATAAAGGGGAGCGTGTATGCATTCCGCGTATAGTTCTGAACTCAGCGGGATCTAAGTGGCCTTTTACACTCCAGCGATGTCAATTTCCAATAAGATTGTGTTATGCTATGACAATTAACAAGAGTCAGGGGCAAACATTGTCTAAAGTATCGTATATTTGAGAGAGCCAGTATTTTCACATGGGCAATTATGCGTGGCGGCATCACGAGTTACTTCGCGTAGTGGACTTAAGTTTTTAATTGAAGATGATCGTGGATGTCCAACATCTGAGACCAGGAATATAGTTTACAGGGAAGTTATTTCACGGTTGTAAGGGAGGTAGCATATAGAAAATAAAACGTGGTTCCTTACATAGATGTGGTTGGTGGACCATCCTTATTTTGGTTACAGTGTGAGCAAAAATACAAGAAAGCGAATACCTAGGGCTACTGTAGTTAAGTTTAGCAGGTCTGCTAATAAGCCGTGTAGCTCTTCTTCAGCGTAGATAATGTCTCTTCGCGCACTACTTTCTCCAAAAGATGTATAGGCCTTGAAAGCAGCGGTTCTTGATGAGTCCATAAACTTGTGAGCTTTTTCGAGCCTTTTGTTTACCAGGTGGTTTAAATACTTTGTTCTGTCTTTCTAGCTCCTCTTGCTGCTGCATGAGTTTAGCTTCCTCTTATGTAGGTTGTTCTATATATGCTCATCTAGGCCTTCCAACGTATAATCTTATATCTTATATTTACTAATCCGAGGCACCATACGAGGCTTCACGTTAATCCTGGGAAACTAAGAAAATTAGCCGTTTGATCTTTCAATTAATTATCTACCATCGTCGGATGCTTGCCTCAAGGAGTCCTCAGCTCCAATCTCCAATCCCATGTTCTATCCAAAAAAGAAAAAAAATCCTGTCCCACGTTAACATGCCTCAAGGAGTTTGTTCAAAAAAAACATGCCTCAAGGAGTCCTCAAGGCCTGTCTCACGTTTTATCAAAAAAAAAATCATGTCCCACGTTAACTCATCTTCATCAGCAAAGAAGAAAGAACCCATCTACGGCAGTCTCCTTCCTCCCTCCCATGCACCACCTAAAAAATCCGGCCAATGCACAAAGCATCTGTTCCTCCTTCTCTCCTCACAAAGCAGGCAAGAAATCTATTATCCATGAATATGCAATATGTTGTCTACAACCCGTTCAATCAGTAGCATAGTCCGTGACTCCAGGGAACGAAGTGCACCAGCGGCGATTTATTTGCATCTTCTCCAGTGTAATCACGCAATCTTTGCAGTAGCTTTTATCCTTTGAATCTCCTTGCCTTCCCAATTCTGAAGACACATCAGTTCAACGTCTTCAATTCATGAACTTATCTAGGATGGTTGATGTAGTGGACGAGGGGCAGCAACAGCTGTTTGAAGTGGATCAGGTCGATACCACTATAGGTGAGTGGTGATGCTGCAGCTAAGTGAAAAACTGCAGCCAGTCGACTAGCGGCAAATTTATTTGCCTCCTCGACACCAATAATCGTAGACGGGAATTACAGAGATCTATAAGATGTTACCAACCAAGAAATATAAGTCATTAGATTGGAGATTAGTTATACAGAGTCCCAAACGATCGATCCACGTACTTAATGCGGCAACTCTTCTTCCTTTGCAAATCCCGTCCCATCTTCTGCTCTCCTTGTCATGTCCCCCAGCTGCAGGCATGTTCTTCCCTCGCCTAGCACACCACCAAGAGTTCTCCATTCTTTTGTCAAATTTCGCCACATGTCTATGACCTGTATGTTGTGGTACCAGAAATATGCTATCGTTGCATGTAGGATGATTAAGAAAATGAACTGATAGATCATTTATGGCGGCAACACTGCTTTGATCTCCCTGCTCCATGGCGTGGGTTTGCCATTTCCTACTCCACGTAGATAGCTCTGCCAATAACCAATGAAGATAGTTTGGTGCCACTAAGTTATCAATTAATCTACAGGTTCACATGGACTTAATAGCCAGATCCATGCGGGATTAGGAAGATGACACGTGTATTATATAATGTATCATATTGTTTTCGGCCTATATTAAAGTCGCACTACACTAAATAAGTGATATTTTCTGGATGTTGAAAATGTCAGAAACAAGGGTAGACAAACTTTACTACTTACGTATTGCAGGCCACACAAAAATGGATCAAGAAACTTCTATCAAGCTCAGGTCTTCATAGTGGGATATAAAAGAGTTTGTTAATGGATAACTAAATGCACTGTGTAGTTAGCATATCCGGTGACTTTCAAAGTTTGTTGTTTTATTTTTAAAAATTACAGCCATATTCATCATTTTTTATGTGATCAACCCGGAGGTAAATTCCAACAGACACATGTCTGCTTTCTACTTATGTAAACACATATATTTATTTGTGTAGCACAAACACATAACCATAAGTGAGATGTATGTTCTAAAACTGAGATGTGATGATATGTTATCAAGTTATTGGTGTAATTTTTATAACAGATTAAATGTTCAGTGAAGTTTTATTATGATTCAACCGCTGCAAATAAAGTATATTAGTTGTGTTTTGCATCTTGCATATTGATTCTTTTGACACCATTGTAAGATGCTCTAATAAAAATTGTGTGAGAAGTTTGTCTGTTTTTGCATGCCTAATGGGCTTAAGTAACTAACAACTATATTTGAGGCTCTTGCAGTACACTTGATTACTGCGATTTAACGTAATAACTGAGATAGTGTAATTTTTCATTGAATTACTCTCTCAGTTCCAAAATATAAGTATTTTAGAGATTCCAATGCGGACTATATACGGAGAAAAGCGAGTGTATCTACACTCTAAAATATGTATATATACATCTGTATGTGGTTCTTATTGAAATATCTAAAAGACTTATATTTAGGAATGGAGGGAGTATTTATGCTCTTTTCTGATCTTAACAGATAGGAAGTCATTTTCTATATTCTTAGAGTTGGATACTGTTTTCCTTCGAATTTGGGTATATAACTTAGTTATCTTCTTACGTGAGGGAATGGAAATCCATGTCACATTCTATATTATAATGGTTCCACACAGTGCATTCAGACAACAGATTTGCCATGTAGTATCTTCATGACAACAAAATATGCCATGCCATCAATACTGATATTCATTCGGTGAGTATCTACATATTTTATATTTTGAACATGTGACTATCCGTGGATATAATAAATAGTATTAGTCAGGGATACTTCCAGTATTTACGTGTTCAAAATGACTAGCCCGTGCAGATGCACGGGTTGATGACTAGTACTACTAAGCGTGAGCGTGCACACACATTTGACTAATATCACGACCACCCATAAAACAGGTAATAGTAGACCCAGTTGAGTGAATCATCAACCAAAGAAAAGATATTGTGATAGTACTAAAAATATTTCATAAATCAACTATAATTAAAATGGGTTTTAATAGGTCCTATAGTTTATCACGTACATTGTTGTAAAGACACAACTAATTATCCCAGTATTCCTTAATATGCTTACTCAGTTCTTCAATATAACAAAAGCATAAAAGGTGCAATGCATGTCTAGACTGTGTTAAATTATATTTGCTGCTGCAAGGGAAATTCTAGAATCAAGGGGGAAAATAACCAATTTCAAGAACATATATAAAAGTCATAACACATAAATCCTCGCTTGCAAATGCCACAATGGGTCTGTACTTAGATGTAGCTTTTCATCGTTCATGCAACACATAGGAATGTCAAATGTCAATAGGAAATCAAAGTATTAACTCCGACTGAAAATCCCGATCCTATCACTGCATTTCTCCGAGGTAGAGGAACACTAAGTTGTTAAGAGAAGCTTAATTCCGAGAGTGGTTGAATCTTAATTCCAAGAGTAGAAGGGTCAGTTGGGGTAGGTGATATAGGTTGTTGCACATTTGTTCTGATAATTTCAAGTACGTTAGACTGAATATTTTCATAATGGGGTCTTTTGATGTGACCATCTACAAACAACTGCAAAGCGAGATGAAGTATTAAGTAACTGAACGACATTGTTAATAAAGATGAAAATAATCAGACCAACATATTTGACAAAACTGTATGCAGATCACAGTTAATTAAAATCTAATTTAGAGTATTGTCCAATGCAAGAAGAATGAAGAACTGAGAAAGATTATCACTCTTGACATTAGCTAAAAAAAGCTTTAACATAGGTAGTCAATGTGGTAAGTTTGGTTCAGAAGATACCCTCAAGCTTCTAATCCAGAACTTTGCATGCATTTACAAATAAAATATGAATAGTAAGAGAAACTTGTGTGTTCTAGGGTGCCCCCTTGCCCCCGTATATAAAGGAGGGAGGGGGAGGCCAGCTGGCCCTAGGGGCGCGCCCAAAGAGGAGGAGTAGGAAAGGGGGCGCCGCCTTCCCTTGTCAGTCGGACTCAAGGGTGGGGGGGGGGGCAACCCTCCTGCAGCCCTCCTCTCTCTCCACTAAGGCCCATGGTGGCCCATTAGTTCCCCCGAGGGGTTTCGGTAACCCCTCCGGCACTCCGGTTTTACTTTAAACTTCCCGGAACTCTTCGGGTGTCCGAATAACATGGTCCAATATATCAATCTTTATGTATCCACCATTTCGAGACTCCTCGTCACGTCAGTGATCTCATCCGGGACTCTGAACAAACTTCGGTCATCAAAAACACATAACTCATAGAGGGGAGAGTGTGTTCACGTACCCTCATAGACCAAAAACGGAAGCATTTCAATAACGCGGTTGATGTAGTCGAACTTCTTCACAATCCAACCGATCCAAGTACCGAACATGCGGCACCTCCGCATTGACACGTTCAGCTCGATGGCGTCCCTCATATTCTTGATCCAGTTGAGGGCGAGGTGAGTTCCGTCGGCCTGACGGCGTGGCGGCAGTGATGATGATGTTACCGCACAGGGCCGTCTAAGCTCTCACGATGGTATGATCGAGGTGTGTAAGTGTGGAGGGCACACTTTGCAGTTAAGAGAAACTTGTGTGTTCTAGGGTGCCCCTGCCCCCGTATATAAAGGAGGGAGGGGGAGGCCGGCCGGCCCTAGGGGCGCGCCCAAGGAGAGGGAGAGCTACTAGGACTACTAGTCCTAGTAGGATTCCTCCACAAGGAAGAGGGGGAAAGAAGGAGAGGGAGAGGGAGTAGGAAAGGGGGCGCTGCCCCTTCCCTTGTCCAATTCGGACTCCAAGGGGGGGCCGTCCTGCCCTGGCTGCCCTCCTCTCTCTCCACTAAGGCCCATGGTGGCCCATTAGTTCCCCGGGGGGTTCCGGTAACCCCTCCGGCACTCCGGTTTTACCCGAAACTTCCGGGAACTCTTTCGGTGTCAAAATAACATGGTCCAGTATATCAATCTTTATGCCTCTACCATTTCGAGACTCCTTGTCACGTTCGTGATCTCATCCGGGACTCCGAACAAACTTCGGTCATCAAAAACACATAACTCATAAATACATATCGTCATCGAACGTTAAGCGTGCGGACCCTACGAGTTCGAGAACTATGTAGACATGACCGAGACACATCTCCGGTCAATAACCAATAGCGGAACCTGGATGCTCATATTGGCTCCTACATATTCTACTAAGATCTTTATCGGTCAAACCGCATTACAACATATGTTGTTCCCTTTGTCGTCGGTATGTTACTTGCCAGAGATTCGATCGTCGGTACCATCATACCTAGTTCAATCTCATTACCAGCAAGTCCCTTTACTCATTCCGTAATACTTCATCCCGCAACTAACTCATTAGTCACAATGCTTGCAAGGCTTATAGTGATGAGCATTACCGAGAGGGCCCAGAGATACCTCTCCGAAACATGGAGTGACAAATCCTAATCTCGACCTATGCCAACCCAACAAACACCTTCGGAGACACATGTAGAGCATCTTTATAATCACCCATTTACGTTGTGACGTTTGATAGCACACAAGGTGTTCCTCCGGTATTCGGGAGTTGCATAATCTCATAGTCTGAGGAATGTATAAGTTATGAAGAAAGAAATAGCAATTAAACTGTAACGATCAAAATGCTAAGCTAACAGATGGGTCATGTCCATCACATCATTCTCCTAATGATGTGATCCCGTTCATCAAATGACAACACATGTCTATGTTTAGGAAACATAACCATCTTTGATTAACGAGCTATCAAGTAGATGAATACCAGGGACACTTTGTTTTGTCTATGTATTCACACATGTACTAAGTTTCCGGTTAATACAATTCTAGCATGAATAATAAGCATTTATCATGAAATAAGGAAAGAAATAATAACTTTATTATTGCCTCTAGGGCATATTTCCTTCAGTCTCCCACTTGCACTAGAGTCAATATTCTAGATTACAAAGTAATGATTCTAACACCCATGGAGTTTTGGTGCTGATCATGTTTTCCTCATGGAAGAGGCTTAGTCAGCAGCGTCTGCAACATTCAGATCCGTATGTATCTTGCCAATCTCTATGTCTCCTTCCGACACTTGATGACGTATGGAATTGAAACGTCTCTTGATGTGCTTGGTTCTCTTGCGAAATCTGGATTGCTTTGCCAAGGCAATTACACCAGTACTGTCACAAAAGATTTTCATTGGACCCGATGCACTAGGTATGACACCTAGATCGGATATGAACTCCTTCATCCAGACTCCTTCATTTGCTGCTTCCGAAGCAGCAATGTACTCCACTTCACACGTAGATCCTGCCACGACACTCTGCTTCGAACTGCACCAACTGACAGCTCCTCCATTCAATAAAATCGTATCCTTAGTCCTTTTTAGGTATTTCATGATGTTCTTGACCGCTGTCCGATTGCTCCACTCAGGATTACTTTGGTACCTCCTGCTATGCTTATAGCAAGGCACACATCAGGTCTGGTACACAACATTGCATACATGATAGAACCTATGGCTGAAGCATAGGGAATGGCTTTCATTTTCTCTCTATCTTCTACGGTGGTCGGGCATTGAGTGCGACTCAACTTCACACCTTGTAACGAGGCAAGAACCCTTTCTTTGGTGATCCATTTTGAACTTCTTAAAAACTTTATCAGCGTATGTGCTTTGTGAAAGTCCAATTAAGCGTCTTGATCTATCTCTATAGATCACGATGCCCAATATGTAAGCAGCTTCACCGAGGTCTTTTATCGAAAACCTCTTATTCAAGTATCCTTTTATGCTATCCAGAAATTCTATATCATTTCCAATCAACAATATGTCATCCACATATAATATTAGAAATGCTCTGAGCTCCCACTAACTTTCTTGTAAATACGGGCTTCTTCTCCAAAAGTCTATATAAAATCATATGCTTTGATCACACTATCAAAGCGTTTATTCTAACCCGAGAGGCTTGCACCAGTCCATAAATGGATCGCTGGAGCTTGCACACTTTGTTAGCACCCTTTGGATCGACAAAACCTTACGGTTGCATCATATACAACTCTTCTTCTATAAACCCATTCAGGAATGCAGTTTTGACATCCATACGCCAAATTTCATAATCATAAAATGCGGCAATTGCTAACATGATTGAACAGACTTAAGCATCGCTACGGGTGAGAAAAGTCTCATCGTAGTCAACTCCTTGAACTTGTTGAAAACCGTTCACAACAAGTCGAGCTTTGTGAGCGATAACATTACCGTCGACCGGTCTTCTTCTTGAAGATCCATTTATTTTCTATGGCTTGCCGATCATTGGGCAAGTCCACCAAAGTCCACACTTTGTTCTCATACATGAACCCCATCTCAGATTTCATGGCATCAAGCCATTTTGAGGAATCTAGTCTCATCATTGCTTCCTCATAGTTTGTAGGTTCACCATGGTCTAGTAACATGACTTCCAGAACAGTATTACCGTACCACTCTGGTGCGGATCTCACTCTGGAAGACGTACGAGGTTCGGTAGTAACTTGATGTGAAGTTTCATGATCATCATCATTAGCTTCCGCAATAATTGGTATTTCTGTGATGAACTACTTTCCAAGAAGGGAGAAGGTACAGTTACCTTAGCGAGTTCTACTTTCCTCCCACTCACTTCTTTCAAGAGAAAATCCTTCTCTAGAAAGGATCCATTCTTAGCAACAAAGATTTTGCCTTCGGATCTGTGATAGAATATGTACCCAACAGTTTCCTTTGGGTATCCTATGAAGACGCACTTCTCTGATTTGGGTTCATGCTTATCAGGTTGAAGCTTTTTCACCTAAGCATCGCATCCCCAAACTTTAAGAAATGGCAACTTTGGTTTCTTGCCAAACCACAGTTCATAAGGCGTCGTCTCAATGGATTTTGATGGTGCCCTATTCAAAGTGAATGCAGTCGTGTCTAAAGCATAACCCCAAAACTATAGTGCTAAATTAGTAAGGGACACCATAGATTGTACCATATCCAATAAAGTATGGTTACGCCGTTCGGACACACCATTTAGTTGTGGTGTTCCAGGTGGCGTAAGTTGTGAAAATATTCCACATTGTTTCAAATGAAGACAAAACTCGTAACTCAAATATTCACCTCCACAATCAGATCATAGAAACTTTATTTTCTTGTTACGATAATTTTCCACTTCACTCTGAAATTCTTTGAACTTTTCAAATGTTTCAGACTTATGCTTCATTAAGTAAATACAACCATACCTGCTTAAATCATCTCTGAAGGTAAGAAACTAACGATACCCTCCACGAGCCTCAACACTCATTGGTCCGCATACATCTATTTGTATTATTTCCAATAAGTCAGTAGCTCGTTCCATTGTTCCGGAGAAGCAGTGTTAGTCATCTTGCCCATGAGGCACGGTTCGTAAGCACCAAGTGATTCATAATCAAGTGATTCCAAAAGTCCATCAACATGGAGTTTCTTCATGCGCTTTACACCGATATGACCCAAACGACAGTGCCACAAATAAGTTGCACTATCATTATTAACTTTGAATCTTTTGGTTCAATATTATGAATATGTGTATCATCACGATCGAGATACAACAAAAATAGACCACTCAGCAAGGATGCATGACCATAAAAGATATTACTGATATAAATAGAACAAAAATTATTCTCTGATTTAAATGAATAACTGTCTCGCATTAAACAAGATCCAGATATAATGTTCATGCTCAACGCTAGTACCAAATAACAATTATTCAGGTCTAAAACTAATCCCGAAGGTAGATGTAGAGGTAGCGTGCCGTGGCGATCACATTAACATTGGAACCATTTCCCGTGCATCGTCACCTCGTCCTTAGCCAATCTTCGTTTAATCCGTAGCCTTTGTTTTGAGTTGCAAATATGAGCAACAAAACCTGTATCAAATACCCAGCGCTACTACGTTGCATTAGTAAGGTACCGTCAATAATATGTATATAATTATACTTTTCACTTTGCCATCCTTCTTATCCTCCAAATACTTGAGGCAGTTCCGCTTCCAGTGACCAGTCCCTTTGCAATACAAGCACTCCGTTTCAGGCTTAGGTCTAGACTTGGGTTTCTTCTCCTGAGCAGCAACTTTCTTGCCGTTCTTCTTGAAGTTCACCTTCTTCCCTTTGCCCTTTTCTCGAAACTAGTGGTCTTGTTGAACATCAACACTTGATGCTCCTTTTTTATTTCTACATCCGCAGCCTTTAGCATTGTGAAGAGTTCGGGAATTGTCTTATTCATCCCTTGCATATTATAGTTCATCACGAAGCCTTTATAGCTTGGTGGCAGTGATTGAAGAACTCTGTCAATGACACTATCATTAGGAAGATTAACTTCCAGCTGAGTCAAGTGGTTATGATACCCAGACATTCTGAGTATGTGTTCACTGGTAGAACTATTCTCCTCCATTTTGCAGCTGTAGAAATGGTTGGAGACTTCATTTCTCTCAACTCGGGCATTTGCTTGAAATATTAACTTCAACTCTTGGAACATCTCATATGCTCCATGACATTTAAAACGTCTTTAAAATCTTGTAAGCCGTAAAGCATGGCACCTTTGAACTATCGAGTAGTCATCGACTTTGCTACGCCAGACGTTCTTAACGTCATCGATGCATCTGCATCGGGCACTGGCACCCAGCGGTGCTTCTAGAACGTAATTCTTACGTGGAGCAATGAGGATAATCTTCAAGTTATGGGCCCAATCCATGTAGTTGCTGCCATCATCCTTCAACTTAGCTTTCTCTTGGAGCGCATTAAAATTCAAATGAACGGTAGCACGGGCCATTGATCTACAATAACATAGACATGCAAAATAACAATCAGGACTAAGTTCATGATAAATTAAAGTTCAATTAATCATATTACTTAAGAACTCCCACTTAGATAGACATCCCTCTAGTCATGTAAATGATCACGTGATCCAAATCAACTAAACCATGTCCGATCATCACGTGAGATGGAGTAGCTTTCAATGCTGAATATCACTATGTTGATCATATCTACTATATGATTCATGTTCGACCTTTCGGTCTTAGTGTTCCGAGGCCATATCTACATATGCTAGGCTCGTCAAGTTTAACCCGAGTATTCTGCCTATCCAAAACTGGCTTGCACCCGTTGTATGTGAACGTAGAGCTTATCACACTCGATCATCATGTGGTGTCTCGGCACAACGAACTGTAGCAACGGTGCATACTCAGGGAGAACACTTATACCTTGAAATTTAGTAAGGGTTCATCTTATAATGCTACCGTCGTACTAAGCAAAATAAGATGCATAAAAGATAAACATCACATGCAATCAAAATATGTGACATGATATGGCCATCATCATCTTGTGCTCATGATCTCCATCACGAAGCATCGTCATGATCTCCACCGTCACCGGTAGCGACACCTTGATCTCCATCGTAGCATCTTTGTCGTCTACGCCAACTATTGTTACTATGACTATCGCTACAGCTTAGTGATAAATGTAGGAGATATGCCCTAGAGGCAATAATAAATGATATTATTTATCTCCGAGTTCATAATTATGTTTATGTTCCATGCTATAACTGCAATGATTCTCGAGTCTGCAATATCCACGAGGCTCGGAGGAAGACTCATATGCTGCGTGTGTGTTGCATGATGGTTACATTTTCCTGATCATGGGCATGTCTATGCCAGCAACTTTGAGGGCACAATGTTAAGAGAACATTTGTGTTGAATCGACCGGATTGATGTTATGCTATGAGATTCATTCGTCACAAGTTAATGGTACATAACACGAGAGATGGTTAAAGTTTGCATGATTCCTTAGATCATGAGAGTATCGAGTTTCTTTATGCTTGCTTCATGAACTTTGGGGTTTGTTAAGCGTCATCCGTAAATGGGTGGCTATTACGGTGACTTACGGGTTCATGGAAAAGTATGTCAAGTAACTTGATAGCTCAAGATTGGGATTTGCTCCTCCGACGATGGAGAGATATTCTCGGGCCCTCTCGGTGTTACGGTATCCATCGTAAATGCGGCGGAACCACGGTGTGATTTGATCACAGGGATGCGGAACAACGAGAAAAGAGAACAAAACCAGTAACGAGGTAACTAGCATAGTGGACAAGTTGTTGATCCACGGGGATGCAAGTAAATCTTAGCTAGGGTCTTTGTAACATATCGCGAAGCAACAGGAATAGCACACATCAACTGGAGGTTCACTCGAATCTTCATTCGTGTGGGTATAGGGGTCAATATGAGTGTCCACGGCTCCGATGTTGATCATTGATCGGAAAGTGTTCCGGTCATGTCTATGCTTCACCGAACCTATAGGGTCACACACTTAAGGGTCATCTATCTGCTGAATACTAGGCAGAAGTCTGAGAGAAATTTGCGAAAATGTTTGAAGACAATGGAAGAGTTTCGGAGAGAGAATAGTGAAATAGTTTTGTAACACGAAAAAGTTGTTTGGGATATACCATTAAGTCAAACTGGTTTGAGACATGCCTGATAATTCTTGGTGGGTGCGAATTATTACGGAAACTTTGGGAATTTTTGGGAATAAAAACCGAAAATGTTTGAGCTGCAGTACCGCTTTGGTTGTTTTTTCGCAGATGAAATTCACTAATCTGAAATTGTTTGAGAACAAATCCAAAATCATTTTAGTGGGTACAGGAATTACTCTAAGACCCACGGAAATATTTTCGGATTTAATGAATGTGAAAAAATTGTCTTCATGAATAGTGAAAAGCGCATTCTTGTTTGCTTTTCGCAGATGAAAATCACTAAATCGAAATTGTTTGAACAGCGTTGAAAATTATTTTAGTGGAGTCTGGAAATGTTACGAGCCCACATAAATATTTTCAGTTCGAGCGGATGCTAAAAATGTCGTCATGAATAGGGAAAGTGCTTTTTGCTTGGCTTCTTGGAGAAGCCACCCTAAGAACCTTTTGTTAATATCCTTGGCTTCTTGGAGAAGCCACCCTTGAGCTTGGCCTATAAATAGGGGTGGAGGGGCTGCCTAAAGACACACTCGTTCTCACATACAAGTGCCATGCATGATCTGGCTTCTCTCTCCCTCGGTGAAATAGTTTACGTTGAGCCGAAGGCTGTCAGGGTTCGGTAGGAACTAGTTACGGGCAATGACCCTGCGGATAGATGCCACCGTATGTGTGCAACCCGTAGAGAGGTCGTAGTTTGATCCTTTTGCCCGAGGGGCTGTTTTGAAGTGCCTCCCAAAGCGCTATCCAAGTGACGGTCCAAGTTACGTGAGTCTTCCCAAAGGGTTGTCCAGTGACCGTCCGAGTTTGAGGTCCTCGAAGGGCTGTCCGCCGAGAGACTGTCCGACCGCCTCCCGGAGGGCTGTCCGTGGGGCGGATGAGGGTATACATCCTCGCGGTTGGGAGGTTGTATATCCTAGCTGCGGGGATCTGCACCGCCGTTCGTCATCGACTCTACTCCCGCTGCGCTACGAGTCGGTAACGAAAAAGATCAAACCATGTATGCAGTCTCCATAGTGGTCCTGGGCTGGTGCATACGTCAGAAATTTTTTGTTTTCTGCTGCGTTACCCTTCAGTGGCATCATGAGCCGTGCGATGCGTAGATGCAGGTTGCGATCTAGAATACATGGAGATGTATGGGTGTTGCATAATATAATTAGGTAGTAGATGAGTTCTATTATTGAAAATTATTTGTGCGAGTAGCAGATGAAATCTGTTACCCGATGTTCTTGTTGCTTCCCTTAAATTTGCGTAGTCCTGATCTTGACAACATTGTGGAATCTGACAAAGTTTTGGCAATCCGCGATTCTTTCATGCTGCTCCTGAGCATGCTGATTGACAGATCAACGAAGTGCTAATAGTTCTTTGGGTTCCACTTTAGTCAAAGAAAGATGGATGTTTACATGAGACTAAAGGGCAATGCGAGCATGATCTGCACGGGGTCATCGTATGACAAAGTTCAGTGTGGGGATCAAGATTTTATTATATCATGTTTCATACACCCGATAAGTTAATCTAGCGCTTGAATTATCATACTTGATGATGGGCGTTGGTAACCGGTTTGTTTGAAACCTTAGAAGCCACGTAAAACAAGTTTTTGCATGTACCGATTAGAGACATCCGGCGACGGCGCAGGAGGCAGCGCGACCGTGTCCGCGTCCACCACCGCCTCGCACTCTCTGCAGAGCTGAAGCTAAACAGGAGGAGGCCAAGTGAAGCCAAGAGGAAAGAACTGAACTTTTCGGTGGTTCTTTTCTTGAGACTCATTCATTCATTAGTTCATAATACAAGCTGACCAAATTCTTTTATACATTCATTCATTCATCACCACCATCAACAAACATGTAGTAGCTTTTCTCTTTTGGTTTACAGTGATATGATATGAGAAAAAGATTCAATTGTTATTAGCTAGCTATATGTAATAATTCTTCATTCTTTTGGCTGTTGAGCTAGGATCCCTGCAAGAATCAGCTGCTTGTAGAAGAAGCAGCAGGGACATTTCACAGCATTAATACATTCATTTTCAGCCATTATATGGGACTTGTAATCTTTGTTGAGTCAGAAATGAAATGGAATCATAGACTATTTATTTCATCACTCCTTCCATGTTGTGTGTATTCATCTGAAATGTGTGTGTTGGATTGGATATTTTTTCTTGTCTGAATCTCATGCGGTGTTGTGTGTTCCAGAATTCAGAGAGATAATTGCACAGATTCAGAGAAGCTCACTCTTGTTATCATATGAAACCATCTCCGTTCAGAGTCGGAAAGGAAATGGAATCAATGTATGCTGCATATAAATCTTTGTATCATCTGAAACGTTCGTGTTTGTCCATCCCATGGAGAGAAAAAAGTAATAAAATCCTGTATGCATAATTGTTTCAGAATTCAGAGAGATAACTGAACAAATTCGTTGACTGCAGTTGATAACTAAACAATTTCATAGAAATCACTTTTTTTGGAGTTGGAATGGTAGAATAAAAGTCAGGGAACTCACTCTGTTCTGGTGAAATGGTAGAGTAAATTATCTAAAGTATTATTTCAGTCAGACATTGCCTTTGTTGTAACTGAGGTGTAAAATGGCAGCAATCATTGGTACAACAATTGCTACTGAACTAAGCTTCCAAACAAGTTACTTGCTTCTGTGCATAGTAGATGAGGTAATGAGAATATCAAGGTGGGGAAAATAGTATTGCTTAAATTCCATCTCATACAAATTTACATAGTTGTTATGGTGCTCATAAAGGTGCATTATTTGGATGAAGTGAAGGCCTTAGTTTGTCTAGGAGATACAAGAGCTTGATTTATACGAGAAACAACATAACACGGATCCAGTGAGGAACAAATTAACTGAAATTTTCTTTTTTTTTGCGAGTAACTTAACTGAATTTTTCGACTTGCTAATCTTGATTATTCCAATTGCTGTTGCCTTGGTGTTATGCCCACATAAGTAGCGCCTTGCAATTTCACATATGACAACTTCCTTCATGCCCTTGTTGCGTTGTTGGTCATGCTTGTTATTGTTGCACCTCGTGAGCCATGAGTCACACCATTCCGAAGCATCACGCTTGCCGTGTGATTTATTCAACTGAAGTTGAAGCCATCGCTCACTCTGCCTTCCTTATATATACATCTCTAGACCATTTTGCAATGTCGTTGTGTCAGCTCGCACCTTTTGTTGGGGTTCAGGAGAGAGGTCATGATGTGCCATATTCTTTGCTGAACTTTTGTTGTGTCTCGCCAACGAGCTGAGATTTTAGAAGAAACTTCAATGAGATGTGGACCAGCCAAGTATTTGTCGGTGAACACTTAAAATTTCGGTTGTAAAACATGCTGCTCCAAGTGAGAGCAGTCATACACCAAGTGGGCATGATGTATCTAAATGCAGAGAGCAAGCCGTAGCCGTTGGTGTATAGCATCCAGTGAACTCTCAAGAAACAAGAATCAAAAGACGGCATTCAATGGTTGGCGAAAATAAGATAGTACAATTCAAGGAAAAAATTAAAGATAGTTAGGATCGCCTGTATAGCTGTCGGTGTTGTTATTGTATGCATTACGACCGCCATTCACAGTTTCTAGAGAACTGCTACATATTTAGCAACTTTTAATAGTAAAATGAGAGCCCACATAAACCACTTTGGGTTTGATGTACCTAAATGTAGTAAAACCTTCGCGGAGAACTTGAAGAGCATGAAAAAAGCTGTTTTTACGATTGGCGAGAAAGATGAAGTAAAGATTGGTGCGAGAAGGTCGATAGATTTGCTTATAACAGGACTTTTGACTTCCTTTTAGCTATTTCAGTGGTTATTAATTGGCATCTTCAGTTTTGGAGATCCTGTTTACATTCAACGATGCTTGCATGTCAGATGTTGTTGTGCTGATTTTCAGGTAGTTGGAGTCTTTCCATCTTTTCCTATTTGTTTATGTTAAATATTCGCTTTCTCTTAAAATAAATTGCACAAGAGATAGTTCAGAACATATGTGCTTTCAGAGCTTATATTCCCTTTGTATTGACTAGATAAGTGAAGCGACACGCTTTTATAATTTTCTTCCTTATGACACACAACTAAGAACAAAAGCCAACAAACTAACGGAAGGAAATATGGCTAGAGGCAATAATAAAGTTGTTATTTATATTTCCTTATATCATGATAAATGTTTATTATTCATGCTAGAATTGTATTAACGGAAACTTAGTACATGTGTGAATACATAGACAAACAGTGTCCGTAGTATGCCTCTACTTGACTAGCTCGTTAATCAAAGATGATTAAGTTTTATTGCTATTGCTTTCTTCAAGACTTATACATATTCCTTTGACTATGAGATTATGCAACTCCGAATACCAGAGGAACACCTTGTGTGCTACCAAAGCGTCCTGGCGTAACTGGGTGATTATAACAATACTCTACAGGTGTCTCCGAAGGTGTTTGTTGGGTTGGCATAGATCAAGATTATGATTTGTCACTCCGAGTATCAGAGAGGTACCTCTGGGCCCTCTCGTTAATGCACATCACTATAAGCCTTGCTAGCAATGTGACTAATGAGTTGAATTCACGGAATGATGCATTATGGAGCGAGTAAAGAGACTTGCCGATAGCGAGATTGAACTAGGTATGAAGATACCGACGATTGAATCTCGGGCAAGTAACATACCGATAACAAAGGGAATAACATATATTGTTATTGCGGTTTGACCGATAAAGATCTTCGTAGAATATGTGGGAGCCAATATGAGCATCCATGTTCCGCCATTGGTTATTATTTGGAGATGTGTCTCGGCCATGTCTACATAGTTCTCGAACCCGTAGGGTCCGCACGCTTAACATTCGATGACGATTTGTATTATGAGTTGTGTGTTTTGGTGACCGAAGTTTGTTCGTAGTCCCGGATGAGATCACGGACATGACGAGGAGTCTCAAAATGGTCGAGAGTTAAAGATTCATAGGAAGGTGGTATACGGACATCGGAATGGTTTCGAGTGCTTCGGGTATTTTACCGGAGTACCGAGGAGTTACCGGAACCCCCGGGGGAAATATTGGGCCTTAGTGGAGAGGCGAGGGCCACAAGGGGTGGCGCGCCCCCATGGCAGTCGAATTGGACTAGGGGAGGCGGCGCCCCCTTTCTCTCCTCTCCCTCTCCTTCCTTTTCCCTCCGGTGGAGAAAGGAAGCGGGGCGAATCCTACTAGGACTAGGAGTCCTAGTAGGACTCCCCCACTGGTGCGACCCTCTGGGCGGCCGCCTCCTCCTCCCCTCCTTTATATACGGGGGCGGGGGGCACCCCAAAGGCACACCAATAGCTCTCTTAGCCGTGTGCAGTGCCCCCTCCACAGTTTACTCCTCCGGTCATAGCGTCATAGTGCTTAGGAGAAGCCCTACGCGGATCACATCACCATCACCGTCCTGCACGCCGTCATCTTGTGGAACTCTCCCTCGACCCTCTGTTGGATCAAGATTTGAGGGGCGTCATCGAGCTAAGCGTGTGCTGAACTTCGGAGGTGCCGTACGTTCGGTACTTGATCGGTTGGATCGCGAAGACGTTCGACTACATCAACCGCGTTAAACTAACGCTTCCGCTTCCGGTCTACGAGTGTACGTGGACACACTCTCCCCCTCTCGTTGCTATGCTCTCCTAGATAGATCTTGCGTGATCGTAGGAATTTCTTTGAAATTGCATGCTACGTTCCCTAACACTAATTAATTCATAGCTTTCGGTGTTAATCAGTATGTAGAAGATTCATAACAAAACTAGGTTCAAGCTAGCCTTTTAACTTTAGATAAATAGCTAAGAACACACCATTGTGCACACAGCCTCTGAATCGCCCGTTGAACTTTTGTACTCAAGAACAAGAGAATGATGATAAAAAAATCCGTAACTTCGGATATATGTTTCTGTTGGGATCATATATTATTTCATCAATCCGTTTATGTTGTGTATATAATCTCTGCTTCATCTAAAATGTGTGTAACTTTGGATATTTGCTCTTGTTAGAATCACATCTTAAATGTTCCCGAAATCAGCAAAATAACGAATAGATTCAGAGAACCCCACTCTTGTTATATGAAACCTATCTTTGTTCAGTCGGAAATGAAATGGAATCAACAGACCATCCTCCATGCATAATCCTTTTATCATCTGAAATGTTTGTGTTTCCATGGGATGTTTGTTCTTGTTTGCATCCCATGTTGTGTTCCATGGCGAGAAAAGTAAGAAATCTTGTATGCATAGTTGCTTGAGAATTGAGAGATAGCTGAAGAAACTAAATCGTCATTGAAGTTGATAATTGAAAAAATTCAGAGAACTCACTCTAGTTCTGGTCAAATGGTAGAGTAAATTATCTAAACTAATATGTCAGTAACACTTTGCATTGTTGTAACCGAGGTGTAAAATGGCAGCAATGCATGGTACAAGTTATACGAACTAAGCTTCCAAACAACTTCCCAGCAGTGCTCACTCAAGAAGCGAGAGAAATGACGAGGCGTAAAACCACTGCATTGATCCTTCTGTTGGCACACATTTCTAGCTACACAGGCTGCTGGACGCATAGGTACAAGTTGCCATTCCGTCCCTACGCCTCATGTTCACTCAAGGTAGCAACTTGTGAGGAATCCTGCTTGGAGTCACCGACGCCAGCCAAGCTTCAGGTTCAGGCTTATTGCTACACTTCACATTTTAAGCAATCGAGTGATTGAGATTTTGCTTATGAGCGATCAACTCTTCTTATTATTGCCCAATTAACTAAAATTTGGCCCTGGTGACAGAATCTGGGTCACACAGTTGGACTGGGCATTGTTAAAGTAACAAGGATACCAACAATGATGAGAGAACACATTGTTATCGAAACAACAGTGTTAGATAGACCCAACTTATGAATTACAGCGAGATCATATCGTCACTATGTTGTCGGTATTTCATATAAAATGTTAACATTTACTTATGTCCTTGGACCATGAGAATACCATATAACAACATACCATAACTGGGTGACAATAAAAATAACGTTCGGGTATATCGAGAAAAGTATGTCTCGGTATCAATAGTTCAAGACTGGGGTTTTCTTCACCGATGATGGAGAGATACACTCCAAGCCCATTCGGTATTACAACATTAACCTGTGAATCCAATGTCGAGTGACAATTATTGTTTTTTAGTTGCTTTTGCTTTCAGGAAATCAAATTTAGGGAGCTGAAAAAATTAGGAAAATTCATAGAAAAAAGTTTTGCATCAGGAAGCTTATGGAGAATCATGGCTCCACCAAGGGCCACATGGCTACTTGTTGTTGGTCGATGATGTTGGTGGTGTTGCCGGCGTATCCCAAGATTCCCAAAACACACTGAGACTTGTCAACAAGTATAACAACATGAAGGACAACAAGGGCAAGTCTCACAAATGCTTAATGGCCAAGGCGGTTGTGGATAATGTGAAGCAACAGGTTTTTTCGGGCAAGGTTAAGGTAACGCCTAAGCAAAACCCTCCTTGTTCATCCCTAGTACTTCTAGTGATGAGTTTCATGATGCAGAGGGTGAATTTGATAGAAATGATGATTTTTTGCAAAATAAAGAAAATCAAGGTCGTCAAGGATTTTGCAAAAAAAGGAGATGGGGAAGGAGATGAAAGAAAGGCCCTGGATAATCCACGTAAATTTTGATTAGTCTCTGATCGTGGCCTACCTTTAGCGTCACCTGTCGGGTGAGAACTTGATCATCACGAAGATAAAAATTGGAAACAGAGGGAGAGGGGGAATGAAGGAAGCAAAGGAGACACCGTCTTGAACTTCTGGTTTCACATGCGCACAATTCATAGAAAGTGGTAATACATTATTTTCCATGGGAACTATTTTTTTACAGAAGAGATGTTATAATCACTTGCCATACACATGGACATCTTCTGTTGATCTTCTTTCATAGAACATTAATTTTATATATGATCAAGTCTTTATTTTTTACAAACTAGCACATATGCCCGTGCGTTGCAATGGGAGAGATATTTTTTTAAGCGACAAGCAACTGGGAAAGATAATTGGCGTGTCATCCAAAAAAGGTCTCCACAATGGTAAGCGACAGAGCAAGGATTTATGGTCTGCTTGCTGGACATGTTTGACACGGAAATCTTGATAGTAGTGGGGTTGATCGGCGTGGTGGCGAGCACCAACTCATGTTTTCTTCTCTGGTCTGCCTCCATCTTGGGGTTATGCCTGCCTCCTCATTTGGTGGCTGCGTGGCGACCTATACGGACACGGTTGCTTGACCACTCTATCCTATGTGGCGTAACCAGGTGAATTATTAATTGCAACACATAAATCCCGTTTCATTAGCATAATCAGGCATGAACGTCCCTTCTTGAGAGTTTATTCTCTTTGATTATTTTAGTGCTCAAGTGCCCATAATTTTGCTCTAATTAAAGTCAAACAACATATTCTCTTTTATTGTACGTTCCCACAATTTCTTTTATTTATAGTCAACCAGCATAGACGAACACGCACCACTAACCAATGGCCAGCGTGAATACTTCAGAAAATAATTATAGCGTCAGATTAGAAATATTTTTGAACATTAAAAAAAAAGAATTGGCGAATATTCTTGGAAACGTGATTTTTTAAAATCCTGAATAATTTTCAAAAAATGCGAACAATATTTTTTTGAAAATTCCAATATTTTTGGCAAAACATGAATTAAATTAGAAACATTAATTATTTTAGAAATTCACAAGCAATATTTTGAAAACATGATAATTTTATCAAAACACAAGTATTTTTGAATTTTTAATTTTTTTGAAGGGAAAATTCAAAGCAATTTTATAAAAAAATTCTTAGACGAAAATATTATTTTGGATTTGTGAAAATTTCACTAAAATAAGAATATTTTAAAATAGGGAACATTTTATATAATGTAATTTTTTTAAAAATCTCGACGAATTTTTTATAAACATAAAGAAATTTAAAAAATGAAAAACAAATCGACATATAAATATTTATAAAGTCTCAAACATTTTTCAAATCAGGAACAATATTTTTGAATTCTGAACAATTTTTTCAATATTTGAACAAGAAATGAAATTCTGAATATTTTTGTAAATTTTTTACTTGATAGAAAAAATAAAAATAAGGAAGGAAAAAGGGAAAAGGAAATATTAAAAATAAAAAGAAAGGAATAGTAATAAAAAAATAGAAATAGAACATCACAAAAGGGGAAACAGGCGGGCCCAGTCTTAGGCGCCCTATGAGCAGCTTCAACTATTTATCGCTCGATGCGATAAATAAGGTCTTCCCAACTGTGTGGGAAAAGTAATAAGTTGGCTGGCTTCATTGGCCGGAGCGCGCGACCCAATTACCGAATTCTGGATAAACCTTTTTTTTCTTTTGTAGCGGATAGACAAACAAAAGTTTAATACTACCTCGGATAGAAAAAAATCTTTTCAACGGTGAACGGGTGAAAAAAATCAGAGAAACGCACCTTGATTTATTAGTAGGTACTAGCACACAACATATTGTACGGCATGTTCATTTGCAATATGGATCCGCACTGGTACGAAATAAAGGCGAATCATGTGTCATTGATTAACATTGCACCCTAACATGCATTTTAAAAATAACGAACACATAAAGATTCATATTCAAAATTTACACATTTTTCTAATCAAATTCTATATATAACATTACGGTTTAAAAGATATGGCTATTTGAAAAAAAAAACATCTTAATAGACTGCGAGGTAGACATCAGGGGGGTTTATGTAAAACTGGAAGAAACGATTCACTGCCACTTAAATATGGATGGAGGGTTAATTAGCATAAAAGACAGGGGTTTTGCGTAAAATGGCGAAATAACTTGAGGTTAATTACTGGGAAAGGGAGGTGGTTTTCTGCAGAACGTTGAGATGACGGACTGACGAAGCACTATTGACTTTATTATTAGGGAAAGATAGATCGTTTTTAAAACCTATTTCACATAACTTTTGAGTTATTTTGAGTTATTAATAGGCGACCGAAGCCACTCCCTCGCCCCGCCTCTGCCCATTTCCGTCCCGAACGCCGCCCGGTGCGTCGCCGATATTCCTCCTCGGCCTTGCGGGCCGCCTCGGCTCTCCGCAGCAGCGAGGGGCCGCCTCGATCCTGCCCGAGCGCGTGGCGTCGCCGCCCGACCTCTTCCTCTCCCGTGAGCTGCACCTGTATGTAATCTTTGCCTATTATCGTTTCTGCCTTTTATTTCTGTTATCTGCATGTCGGTGTTGACCAAAATGCCTATGGGCAATACCGTTACTATGGAGCAATTGATTGACAGTACTAGGCAACCACCTACTGTGTTGCATGCATGACGGGAAGATGCGCTGCCTCAGTTCTGAAGTTGCTTGATTACATCTTTGATTTATTGCTGACCACCACATGCCTGCATGATTAGAGTATCTCACAAAAAATAAATGGTAGACACTAATATTAGTGCCTGGCATTACATTGCTGTGCCACTAATATTATATTCTCTATTTATTGTTTTTCATCTTATTTGCGTCTTCTGGGTGGATTTGTTGGGACATATTAGTGCAATACGCAATGTCTCGTGTTGTAATATGCAATGTCTCATGCTTCTTAGATTAAATGTGGGGACATATTAGTGCAATATGCAATGTCTCGTGCTGAAATAGATGCCCAGATTTGTGTGTAACTAATCGACCTTCTGTGTAACCAGAAAATTTTCAACATGGGGAAGAAGCCGAACGCATGGCCCTTCCTCGACATCCAGGCCCATGAATCAGGCCGTGTCGCTCCGTGAGGAGACCTCCGGGAAAGGCGTGGGCCGACCGCCCTCCTGCTGAGGTCCAGCACCTGCAGCGGCTGGGGGCGTGGGCAAGCGAGGAGGCGGGAGTTGGCTCGATCGAGGCGCTGTTGGGCGCCCGCCTGCGCCTGAATGCCGAGGCGGCTGGGATCCCATAGGTGCTTCCACCTTCCTTTGCCAGAGGTGAGAGTTATAATTTATTTGTGTTTGACATGTGTAGTATACTAGCATTGATTATCTAGCAGAACAATGTGGTAGATGTTTTCGAGGTTGATATGATGGTTGCATTGTTGGCCTGTTGCTGATAATCTTTGATTGGAGTAAAATGGGAAAGCTTCAGGCTTATCTGGGTTTTGTTCTTTGGTTCACATGGGCAAATTAATTACTGAGCGAATTCGATGCACCTCGATTTTGTTTTCACTTTTACATGGGAAGGTTATTGGTCGTCCATTTTGCAGGACCAACATTTTGCATGTTACATTGGTTCTTTACCGTAATGCACCTTAGCTGATTGTTCTGGATCCTTGTATTGTCAAAATGTGAGCTTACTAGCATAGAAGACCTGGGAATAAAAAACTGTGTTGATAATGTTGTATGAGTTTTCTGGCTTAGAGCAAATTACCACATAGTTTGTCTGTCTTGCTTAACCTTTGAGATCTGTTATAGTGCTATGTATGTATGCCTGTATCAATTTATTGTTAATACGCCTTACAGTTTGTAGTAATGCCGATAAAAACTTTTGTGTATAGCGAATATTTGGACTTATGTGTTTAGCTCACACCAGTACATTCAGAAATCAGAATATATGAACTCACAACACTAGCACCAACTCTGTAAAGAACATCTCCAATCTACATTATGTTTATCAGTTGCCAGGTCGAAGGGTCTCGATATTCTTCTACGTTTATAGATTATGTATGTGGTTAATGCTGTTTTGTTAGTTGTGCTGCATTTTATTTTCTATTTTTGTACCTGTGTCCATATCAATAAGCCTTATATGGACATCTGAAGAAAGATTATTTAAATATTGCAGGTGTGAATCAATCTTACAGCCAGGCTTCAACTGCACAATCCGCATAAAGAACAACAAAAAGAAAGCAAAGCGGCGCAAGAAGTCAAATCCTGGCCAAAACAGTGTTGTCTATGCATGCCATTTCTGTGGAGACGGAAACCTGATACGGGGTATTGGAAAGGGGGTCGTGAAGGGCCTATTGTCATCAAGAAAGCCCGTTAGCACCAGCATAATGTTGAAAGGATTCAATATGCCAACAATAACTACTAAAAAGGGGATTGAGCATTCTGTAACAGCATCCTCGCAACTGGAATCATCCAGGTTGAAGACATCTACTCTTGAAAAGGATAAACAAGGTAATGTGCCAAAATTTAATCTTCCTGAAGATTCTATTATGGAGAAAGGGGCAGTTTTTTCAATGGTGGATTGTGGTCAGTTAGGAGATGCACATGAAGACATCCCACAGAAAATTGAACTGGAAAGCACACATGATAAATGTATGAATGTAATTGAACCCGTGGCTTCCAAAAATATTACAACATGTGAACCAGATGTCACTTCCCAAGCAGAATTTCTGGTTGGGTCGAACTTTGTTACTCCAGCGGAAGAATAAGCTGGCGGAAGTGACTGCGCCTATAGGCTCAGCAGAAACATTGAAGACTAAAAGTACACTGAACAGCAAGACCCCTGGAAGTTATAGCAAGTCAGCTTGAATACAAAATCTGCACGAGGTGATTCTATTAATCAGACAGCTGGCAGTTCAAGGAAGCGGGCAAGAAAAGGGTGGACTACGCTGAAGCAGATTGCTGAGAAGGAAGAACTTGAGAGAAAACAGAAGATGGATGACTTTGTAATCCCGTTCTTCATGCAGTAGAATATCTTTTACTATCAGCACCTGTTGTAAACGTTGGGCTGGAAGAACAGTTACAGTTTTAGTGATACTTTTTAGTTATGTACTTTTGCACCAGTCATGTTGTAGAAATATAAAGTTGCGAGGAAGTTCCAAATTAAAACCAAGGAAGATAAGCTAGCTGTCAAGGGAATGAAATTATTCACCAGCCTTGGGTCTTGGCGTGGCTCGAGCTGCCAAGCTGTGAAAGGTAAAATCAAATACTCTGTTGGGTTCTTGGCTGAAGGGTTAACAATCCAGAGTTTGTTCTCTGTATGCATTCCGGTTGCTAATTGAGTGTTCCATTATTTGTGTCAGATACCATTGCAGGGACCATGCTATGGACTAGAGTCCACCACTCTCTGTTAGTATTTGGTAACATCTTCATACTCATATTTTTGGCACTTCTTTAGCTGCTCTGGTACTAACCTATGTAGCATCCATCTTCATACTCATATTTTGGGCACTTTAGCTGCTCTGGTACTAACCTATATAGCATCCATCTTCCGTTCTTGGGGCATCTCCTGCTTGAATCAATGCTCTAAACGTACTTGTAAAAAGGTGCCAGACCGCTGATTCACAGTAGTGGGTGTACAGGTGTCTGAGCCGAGGCGCCACGTGGAGCCTGCCACCATGGGCTGTTGCTATGCCATTAATTCACAGGCAAAGACACAACTTCCTTTGATCCATGAGGATTCTTATTCTTTGATGTTGGAGCTGCCACTCCTGTTGGCTTGATCTCCGACTGCTGTTGTGTGTTGGCTTTGAGGTGCCGACCTGCTGTTGTGTGTTGGCTTGATCTAACTTCTACCAGATAAAAAGATAACCACGTAATTTTGACTCTCTCAAGTCACAGAACAACTACATAATTTTGATCTAAAAACGCCCAGCCGAACTTGGCGGGCTGGCCGTCGACCGCCGGAATGGCCAAGAAGAAGAAGGGCAAAGGCGTCAAAGGAAGCATGATCGGTGGAGTGCGCGCGGAGGAGATCGCCAAGTTGGGCCAGCGGAATCGGCGAAGAGGAGGAGTCGGATGGCGGTCACCAAGACCAACATCGCGTGACCAAGAGAGCCACCGAGCGCGCTGCGATTGAGGCCGCGCGGCGCAAGGCCGAGGACGAGGAGAAGGAGGCCATCGTCAGCAAAGCGCACGCCCTTCTCATGGCTGGCATTTGTCGTCCGCCCGGTTTCTCTGGAGGGGCCGTCGGTCCGGCGAGCACAGGGTCGTCGGTCGCCCGGCCTCCGCACTGCCAGTCGCCGACATCGTGGACCACGCCCTTGTCGCCCGGCTTTCCTCCACCAAGGCACGACGGCAAGACCCGTTTGAAGTCGCCGTATGTGGCGTGATCGCCCGTCCACACCACGCCCTCCGCCGTCGCCGACCTCAACGTCATCCACAGGTCCAGCAGCGGCGGCCGTCCGTCCGTCGAGATGCAAAAGCAAGCACAGCCGCCGTTTACGGCACCATGCCGTCCCCAGCGTCTTGTTTGACGGAATGCCAACACCAGCGGCACGGTCGGCGAGCCCTACTACGACCAGTTCATGGAGGAAGTGATCTACGAGGGTGGAGTGCGTCCTGTCTCGACCCGAGGAGACCCAAAGTCAGGATGGCGCGGCCAGTTCACTGCCGATGAAGAGGCCGGCGGCCGTGCTGACTACGACCATGGTGACTCGTGGCATGAAGATGATGACATCTATGTCGAAGGTGATGGTGATGAAGAAGAAAGCAATAGCGTTGACATTAGTGGCGAGCCATTGTTCATCGACGAGCTGACACAAAAGCGGAAGCACAAAAGAAGAGGAAGAGCATTCACGGGTTCATACACACAAGATGAGGACAAGTTGATTTGCCAAGCTTGGATGAAGATTAGCCAAGATCCAAGGACCGGCGCGCAACAAAAGGGTATTATTTTTTGGACGAGAGTCCACAAAACATTCCATGAAAGGAAGTTGTTTGAGCCCTACCAATTTGAAAGCAACCGTGGCGTCGGCTCGATTCAAAAGAGATGGTTTTTTATCCAACAAGAGTGCAACAAGTATCAAGCCGCATTTGAGAGCATTCAAGCACGGCCCGTGAGTGGTACCGGCATTGGGGACATGGTATGCTCTCCTTCCTTGCCCTTTCCTTGCTACGGCCATGAGACTTGACCTTGTACATGTTTGCATGTTCACTTGTTGTTGATCATATGGTGTAGGCATTTCAATCTTTGGAGGCATTCAAGGCCCGGCACGGTGACAAGCCGTTCACTCTTATGCATTGTTGGACTATGATCAACAATTTCCCTAAGTTCAAGGACCAATACCGTGAACTCCAAAGGAAGAGAGACTGAAGGCGGCCAAATGCGGAGGTGGAGATGGCGGCGTTGAAGAGGCCGAGGGCAAGAACAACTCAAGGTTGGCGACATTACGTGATGCCTCATCCATGGCATTGCATGACACTTTGTATGACATGATGTCGCAAAAGGATGTGAGAGCGAGAAGAAGCGGCAAAGCAAGGGCGAGCAAATGAAGCAATACCTAGAGCTTCAACGAAGAAGCTTGAGATGGAGGAGGCGGCCAAGAGAAGGAAGATCGACATGGAGGAGGCGGCCCGGCAGGCAACTCGACATGGAGGAGGCGGCCCGGCAAAGGCAGCTAGATATCAAGGCCAACAACGTCAAGGCCAGGCAAAGGCAGCTCGACATGGAGGAGGCGGCCCGACAAAACAGCTAGACATCGAGGCCGACAACGTCAAGGCCAGGCAAAAGGCAGCTCGACATCGAGGCCACCAATGCCGCCACCAAAGCGAAGGAGGTGGCCCTCGCGATCATGGCGTGGACTTGTCGAAGATGGCGAGAAGGCGAGGCCTAGTTCGAGGCGAGGCGAAGGAGATGCTCGGCGCCCGGCGACCTGAACTAGGTCGTCCGATCGGCCGTGGCCATTCTTTTTGGAGGCTGGCATGCGTGCCGCCCGTCCGCTGGCCGCTGGCCGTGTGCGGCGAAAAACATTCATTTTGAAGGCGGCTGTGTTGCGGCGAGGACAACCATTCATTTTGGAGGCTGGCTGTGTTGCGGCATTTGGTGATACCGGTCATGGGCGATGTAGGCGGCTGGCTTTGTTGCCGGCGTGCGTGATGAACTGGGGCCGTAGGGCTTGGCATTTGAAACATTGCTCTTTTTTTTTAAATGAAGCAGCGGACAAGATGGGGTAAAGGATGTGACGGCAGCGCTGGGCGCCGGCCACCGCATCCCAGGACAGCCTCGGACACGACCCCATCCCCTGCCCAAGCAGACAGAATCTGGACAAAAGCGGACGTCCGTTTGAGGTCAGCGGTGGAGTTGGCCTAAATCGGCGGAGAGGTAAGGCCAACTCAAAGGACCACCAAAATGGTCTGGCTGTGTTAAGCAGGGTAAATGGACAGAACACGCCCCGCGCACGAGAGCAAATGTACTATTGTCCGCTTTCAGTCCGTTTTGGACTCATTCCCGGCCCAACTTTGAGCTACGTTTGCGGCCGCGCGGACGGGCGGGACACGCACCCTTGTTCTCCCCTGGCTTGCTCGTCAGAGACATGCCCACCCACTTTCCCTTCATTTGCCCAAAACCCTCCCGCGACCTCTCTCCCGCGCCTTCCCTCCCCTCCCTCCCTCCACCATGGCTGGTGACCCGGCAGTGGTCGCTCGCCCCAGCGAAGAAGAAGGCTGTGAAGAAGCAGCGGTCAGAGCTCACGCCAGTGAGCTTCGCCAAGCTCAATGCCGTCGGCCAAGAGGAGAATCGGCGGACAAAGGTGGCGAAGAAGATGGCCGCTGCTGACTACGCCGCCCGAGGCGATCGGCTGGCGTGCCGCCTGACACCAGGCCGACTTTGGCGACAAAGAGTCCATCGTCGCCACAACACACACTCTCCTCATGTTAGGGTTGTGCCAACCCCGCCAGCCATTTTCTCGATCGCTGCCATGGCGCGGCGAGCACAAACTCCTCGGTCGTTCGTCCTCCACATCACCGTTCCCGACCTCATCCGTCACACCGAGGCGCGGTATATCATGCGTCGCCGCCACCACGACCATGGGTGAACCACGGTTCTCCACGTCGCCGTACTGCAGCGTGGTCGCTCCGGCCATGCCCGCAGGCGTCATCAACCTCAACATCACGCCGAGAATGCAGTGGCGCTGGCGATCGTCGAGGAGACAAAGGAAGCATCCCGGTCGGTCCCTTGGCGAACATGGCCGGTGCCCGCAGGCTGTTCGACGAATTGCCACTGCCGACGCAGACGGTCGACTACCCTGACTACGCGGCGTTCATGGAGAATGTCATCTTCGAGGGCCGTGGTGAGGCCTTCCACGTTGATGGCCAAGGCCAAGCTTTTGATCCCGCGATCCAAAGCCAGGACGACCGCGACACCTATGATGACACTTAATTCGCCGGCCATGATGATCATGAGGACAACCATGGCAACTCATGGCATGAGGATATTGACTTGTATTATGAAGAAGAAGAAGAAGAGGTCGACATTTCAGCGGAGCCATTGATGTTTATTGATAAGCTCATCCAAAGGGCGAAGCACAAAAGAAGAGGCAAAGCATTCAAGCGGGATCATATACCCAAGATAAGGACACTTTGATTTGCGAGAGTTGGATGGAGATTGGCCAAGATCCCATGAAAGGCGCCGAGCAAAAGATCCGTCTTTTGGATAAGAGTTCACAAGAACTATGATGGCAGTAAGTTTTCCCCCTACCAATTTGCGACCACCGCAGCATCAATTCAATCCAAAAGAGATGGGGTTCATCCAATAAGAGTGCAACAAATATTGTGCCACCTTAGAGAGCGTTCAAGCTCGTCCGGTGAGTGGCCTAGGCATTGGTGACTTGGTATGAATCTCACGTTTTTCATCTTGTGTCCTTTCATGTTGGCATGCCATTTATGTTTAATGAATTGTGTGCCCTTCCATGTTACATCATGGCCGCATGTTTGATGTGTAGGCATTCCAATCTTTGGAAGCCTTCAAAGCCCGGCACAAAAACAAGCCTTCACTCTCACGCATTGTTAGGTGCTCATCAAAAGATTGCCCCAAGTTCAAAGACCAATATGCCGCTCGTAAGAAGAAAGGAGGGATGGCGGCCATGGCTGATGAGGGAGACTTGCTCAAGAGGCGAGGGGCAAGACAAGCTCGAAGGCCGACGAGCTAGCGTGATCGTCTTCCATAGCCTTGCAAGAAACTTTGGAGGAAATGATGAGCCAAAAGGAAGTGAGGGGGAGAGGAGGAGAACAGCGGGAAGGAGGGCGAATGAAGATATACCTAGATCTCCAAACGAAGAAGCTTGACATGGGGGAGGCCGTGAAGAGGAGGAAGCTTGACATCAATGAGGCCGCTCAACTCAAGAAGCTCGAGATCGAGGTCACCAATGCCAAGACCAAAGTAAAAGAGATGGCACTCGCATTAATCAACGTCGATGAGAACAACATGTCACCCAAGAGGGCGGCTTGGTTCGCGAACCGGTAGAAGGAGATGTTAGCCCTTGACGGTTTGAACTAGGTGAGACCTCAGCCGCGATGGTCGTCCGTTTGAAGGCTAGTTGGTGTGCTGGCCGTTGGCTTTGTTCTGGCGCCAAAAACGTGTCCATTTTGAAGGCTGGCTCGTGTGCCGGCCGCTGGCTTTGTTACCGAACCCAAAAACTTGTCCATTTTGAAGGCTGGCTAGTGTGCCGACCGCTAGCTTTGTTGCCGGCGTGAAACTTGGGTGACCATTCTGTAGGCCGCTGGCTTTATTACGGTCGGCATGGACTGGCGTGAGCGTGGCAGTGAGGCGTGAATTATGGCGCTGTCATTTAGGTACATCCTTTCTTCTTTCATATTTGCATGCACAACAGATGAGATCACGGCGAAATGCGGCCGTGTTGGATCTGCGGCGGCGCATCCACAATCCAAGCAGACGCGGCTTCATTACCATCCCAAGCGAGCGAAAAGCGGGCGAAACGGACATCCGTTTGGACTCTGCGTTGGAGTTGGCCTAACAAACGGGTGCTCCACGTGGAGCCTGCCACCATGGGACGTGGCAGCAGCCTTTGTTCCTGTTGCACGCGGCGCGGGGACGAGACTTGCCTGCTCCTCCGGCGTGCACCCATCCGTGCTCCCGTATATGTGGCTTGATTTGATTGGAACAGAATAAGACCCGACCCCACCCTCTTAAAATCAGGGGGAAGATGATTAGATTAGAAAGAAAAAAAAAAACAACCGTGGGATGAAGTGGGAGCAGCGGGGAGCATGGAGAGGGAGCAGGCAAGCGGATCCATGGCGGCAGCACACTGCGGCTCTTGGTTGGTAAACGTTGTCTAGTTATGCCGACAGCGCCCGTGCCTCCCTCTGTTTGCTTTTAAATGGCTCGCTTCGCAGCTAGCGGCAACACACTCACTCATTTCCCCTCTCTCCTCTCTCGTTGGCTTGGCCCTCTCTCAACTCTGTTTCCTCTCCGTTAGCATATGTACAGGTAAAGAAAATAGCCACTTTGATTCCGATTTCGATCGATTTGAAGGCTGATTCAGAAGATGTTTTAGTTGAAGAAAAGATAGATCAAGGTAGGAACTATACTTTTTTTGTGTTTTCATTCGCATGCACGCTTTTTCTTGTTCTGTTTGATTAGCCCCTAATTATGTATCAGCTATTGTTGTAGGCATTAGTTGATCATTTTGGGGAGTCATTTGGAGCATCTAGAGTAGGATTTGTCGTGAGAAGCAAACTAAGAGGTTGAACATCAAGGTACGAACTATGCAATAGATGTAATTTTTTGTACATGCACGGTATAAATTTGGTGGCGTTGCACTCGTAATTAGCTATGCCATGTCGGATGACTGAAATTTCAGAAATGTCACTGGATGAGATATGTTGCACTTATAGTAGGAGTTTCAAGAAGATGTAGTTCAAAGCGTTGTAGATCAATATTAGCTCTGTCTACTTGTAGTATTTTTTCCAATGTTTTAGTGTTGCCATTAAGTCATAATTAGTAATTTTGTTTAAAGTTTATATGTGTCTAGACCAGGAATTTTCAGAGCAAGCATTTGTAGATATTGTAGATCAGCGTTAGGTCCTGCCAATGTGTTATTTTATTTTGGCATGAAAGATGTGCTTAATATTGTAATTAAGAAAAATAATAGTAATAGTATAATTGGTATTTGCATGATTACAAGCACTATTATTTCGTGTGCTATGTTTAGACCACCTAGGTAGCAGAGTTGGGAAACCGTGCGTAGTAAATTTTTATGTACTTAATCATCTTAGTTTTATACACTTAGATTAACTTCAAATTTGCTTAATCATGTTTGTAATTAGGTATTTTGGATCATTTTAGCAGCAAAGAAGGAGGAGATGACATGGTTAAAGATATTGTGTTTTGATGTTTGCTCTCCATTCTGAGGGACGAGTTCATACATGCAAGTTCTATGTTTATAATTTTGATAGCAAAAATAAATTTGCATGGCTAATATTTTTGTTCATATGATAATAGGTTAACTCTCTTGACACAATAATGGTGATATGTTAATGGTGGCGGATATTATTTGGTGATACGTAATTTACTTTTGGAGCGACATTCATCCTCAAGTTAAGGTATAAATGACACCATGTAATCTTTGTGATTATTTTTCATATGAATGCTATAATTTTTAGTTAGTATAATCTCTGTGAATACCACCACCCTTCACTGATGCCGCGGGACCCTGGATTTGTTTTGAACTCCTTTTCTTGGCATAAAGTCATCATAGTCGTTAAACTTTCTTAGAGCCACTGCCACCCTTCTGTGATGCAATATGACCCTTGGATTTGCTTTGAGCTCGTTTGCTTGGCCTAAAGTCATCATAAATCGCCGTTCACTTTCTGAGAGCTAGTGCCACCCTTAGCTGATGCATCACTCTGGGTCTTTGGCCATTCTCCTGCTTTTAGAGCTTCCGCCACCCTTGAATGACCGCCCCCCACAACAGTATGTTCATCCACCCAAAGTTGTGTATTTCCGTGTTTAACAAGTCTCGTCCTCAGGGTACAACTGCAAATTACAAATAGCAGTAAAAACAAAATTAGAACGGCGAGCCTATGGACTAACAAAATGTAATTTGAAATATCAATTATATTAATTGGGTCCTCATATTGCTTCTGCTGAAAATTTATTTTTGGATGGTCTGGAAGAATAGGTAATGCATACATGCGCGATCACATATCACATATATTTGAGTTCACCAATCCTATACCACTTCCACACAACCTCAATAGTTCATATCGAATTTTCTCTGGGTTCCTTTCCGTGAGCATCTTTGAGAGCCTAGATTTGGAGAAACTCTTACCCAACTCCATCAGGTGTCCCTCTCTACTAATTAATTCATCAAAAGGGATACCTAGCACCCCTATTACTATCTTAAATTTGCGACAAACAAAAGTAAATGAGACATCATTGGCGTAAAATAGCGGAAGGGTCACAAAACATGAATGAAGAAAAATGGCTAAGGAATGATGCATAACAAAGCATGCAGGTGAGGGATCTTATAGAATGGCGAGGAAAGTGAGCAGATGGGTGGGGAGGAGAGGGGAGAAAAATGGCGGGAAAGGGCTGGATGGGAAGTAAATTGGCGGGAGAGGGGTTGGCTAGAAGAAAAAGGGCAGTGGAGGGGTTGGCGGGTTGGACATAGAAGGTGTTAAAGCCTAGATGGGAATTTTATAGACTCGGATCAGTGGTGATGTTGCCGGAAAAATTGAGCAAGAACGGCCTGCAATAGCATATGGAATCCGAGGTAGACGAACTAATCAATCGACAAGCCTATGCATCAGGAAGTGAGGCTGCCGCCAAAGCGCATGGCGGCAAGTTCCACATGGTGCAACTGTTCCCTTACCTATTCCCTCCTTGCTCGATTTTCTATGATACAAGGGGTGCCGCCATTGGGCCGCCTCTGACTATCGTGGCAGATGACACATGTCTCTTGTCTGGCCTGCCGCTCACGGTAGTTTTGGCAATTGCACTTTCGCACGTGGTCTTTTCTGGCATTATACTCGCGGAGGTGGTCTATAACAACAACAAGAACAAAAATCTTGTGGCCGATGCCATCGTTTAAAAACACCCTAGTTTGTAAAGGCAGCGGATGCTCACCTGGTGGTTCTCCTTTGAACGCCTTCCTTTGAGCACATACCAGCACTTGTTGGACGCGAGCAATTTCATAAAAAAACCTATTTAGTGAAGGCAGTGCATGCTCAAACTTTACCCAACATCCTATTTCTTACTATCTGTCTTTTCTTACATTTTTCTGAAAAAATGGCAACCAAAATTGCCCAATCATCGGCTGTCACGTGCATTACTTTGGTATGTGGCGATTATGCGCTTTCGGGTTGAGGCAGTAATTCGATTCTTGATTCAGGGCGTGTTTTTGTTTTGCATGTGTGGGCATAGCAATTTCCTTGCCGATTCGGTCGGGGTGGGTCGGCGTGTCCCTTTCCTGCATGTGCTTGGATTGCGGCTGTTCGGTTGACTGGTTCTGTTTCCTTGCGTTGTCTTTTCCGCTGCCGCCACATCACCACTGTTGTTGCGTGTTTTGATCATGTCGTCTCATGTGTGCGATTTCTGGAGTGCTTGGTCAGTACCGCTTCCATCGTGTTCTCTACATATTTTTCTATCGATGGTTCGTGTTTTCCTTTTTTCTCTTCTTCAGCCCCCCTCCCGCTAAAAATAAGCCTTTTGTTTTGCTATTCCTTAATTGATTTATAGGTTCGGTCTTCTTTTCCCATCAATTACATGGTTCGTTCTTCCTCATGCCTGGCGGCCCCCATCGTCTGGAGTCGGCCTCGTGGGATACGTGGTGCTGTTGTTGGCGCCCGTGATGCTCAAGTTCGTTCGGTGGTCTAGCGATGTGCGGGGCCGTCCTGCATTGATGTCGGATGCTGCTGTTCGCCCTGGGGTGTCGGATATTCAGTTACGGCGTCGGAGTGGGCATGCGGCTCGTCACCCTATCGGTCATGCAGTTGCTGGTTTGTTCATTTTGTTTTCTGCTTCTTTATATCATTATTGCATGCTTTAATTATTTGTCTACTTTGTGTGTGTGTGTAGGATCTTCTTCTTCAATGGGTGCTTTTCTTGGAGATGGTTCTGCTAGACAGCATAGGGAAGAGATTCGCTTGGGAAAACGTCCCATTGATTCTACTCTTGGTGAGCGAGTTTGTTTTTGTGTTGTTTGGTTACCTATTGTTGGATTGTTTTGCACTTCCTTAAACTGATGTTATTTCTTATAGGACTGCCTTTTCGTCAGCTCGGCCTGCGTGTGCCTCTTGCTATTCCCTTTGTTGATCCACCTGCCGCTGCTTCTGGTATATTTTTAATTACTATGTGTTACCGTCTGATTTTTTTCTTCGCATGGTACACGTGATTAGGTAATGGTATTCTGTGTTTGTTGTGGGTGACATCACTGCGTGCATGGTGCATGCGATTTGTGTGGCCATCGATTGCATAACAGTACTCAGTTTTGCCACTAAAATTTTTTACTACTAAAAAATGCCACTGTTCCGTTAAACACATGCTCAAAAACCATTTTTCGCCGTTGCCATTTGGTCAATGCACGTTGACTGAAGGTAGATGCTGAGAATACCCCTATCCCGTTTGTCAACTCCCCTTTCTCTCTGTTGACTTGTGCGCCATCTGCAAGGGGTGTGTGAAAAAAGAAAATGAAAAACGACCCGCAAAAAAATTATATTCACTAAAAAATCTGGGGGTTCATCAACCCAGCCAATGGAAACTTCATTCTCGAAAGCATATTCCTTTCTCTACTTGGTCCATGTGGATGCATGGCTACATGTGGCACATGTGTCTACGTGTCGCAGACGGCGGCGTGCATGGTCGATGCATGTGATTGATATGACTATGTGCATGTTCATGCACTTTACGTAATTGCCATGTGTGGTTCAATTTTTAAATATGTTTATTAACATTTTAGAAATTATTTCCAGGAGGGACATCTGTTAGGTATGTCGGCGTTGCGGGTTGTGCGGTGGACAATTTCTCTGAGCCTTCTGATCTTGGCGTTGGGTGGTCTGGCCTTCCACTTATGGTCGGGAGACCACGGGTTGTTCCGCTCCGGACTATAGGGCCTTCTTATCGGTCAACTCCTTTGGGTGAGACTCTCTTATGTTCATCAGCTTTTTGGTATTATGTTTGCTAAGTTTTCTAATTTGTTTACCTGTTTTCGTTGTTGCCTTCAAGTATTGCCTACTCCAATTATGGAGTGTCATGATATTATTCATAATCGATGTAAGCGGAGGTCGATCGTTCGGATCGAGTGGGGAGGAAGAAAGGTTTGTTTTACATATATGATTGTACTTCTTTTTTGGTGTCTACCTACTTGCTTTAGTTTGTATTTTCATTTTTTTTGCACATATGTTATTCACTGTCATGATTTATGGTTGTACAGTGCGTGGAATGGAGCCTCCCCTATCAAAAGATCTTATTCTTCTGCTTAAAAATGCAGTCTGACAAGTTTGTTCTTTTCTTTGGACTACAGTTACATGGGTTTCTAATTTACCGTAAGCTTTTTACGATTTTAAAATTATGTTGCTCTGTGTTGCAGCCATCTGTAAGGGCCGTTCATACTACGGTGGTCCAGATCTTACTTGTGAGTGGTGTGGTGCGTTCTACTGGTTTCGTGAGGGCTCTAAGCACCATGCGAATGCATCTGTTAAATCGGCCTGTTTATACTGGTTGTTGTCATGGTGGCAAGGTTTCTTTGCCTAAATTTCGTGATTGGCCATCTCCATTAGACAGTTTGATGCGATTTGATGGAGATGCATTTTCGAACCGGTTTATGCGGTTGATTAGACAGTCCTTGGGTGCTTATATTGATCACAGCATTAATGTTGGTGGCGCTCCATACATGTTTAAGATGAATGGGGTAGTATATCACCGTATTGGTCCGCTTCTACCACCTGAGGGTTTTCTCCCAAGTTTGCACAATTATATATGGTAGATTCAACTGATGAGGTTCAGAGCAGAATTAATGTATTTAGCAGGGAAGACAGTGGGTCTCTCGATCCCGATCCTGAGATTGTGTCAGCGCTTATTAGAATGTTAAATACACACCACCATTTGGTTCATAAGTTTAGGCTTGCTCGGCAGAATTTGTGCAGCCCGGCGTGCCCAAAGGTATCTATACATTTTTGGGTGGTGATGGCTACTTACGGCACACGTTTCTCTAGTCCTACAGCTTGAAGTTGCTGCACTTATAGTGGGTGATTTGACTCCTCAATGCTGAAAGTTTGATGTTGTTGCTGAGAGTCATTCTGGCGTTCTTAAGCACATATCTGCTCTTAATTGTAATCTTATGGCCTTGCAGTATCCTCTTCTTTTTCCATATGGAGATAAAAGTTACCATTTGGGCATTAAATACGTTGGCGCCAGCAATAGATCTACCAACTGTTCCAGATTAGTCCAATGTGGATTAGTCCAGTGAAGATGACAATGATGGTGATGATGATACTATAGATGGTGTTATTTCTCAAGATGTGATCATCCCGTGGGAAGGTTACTATGTTGGAGTATTACAGGTATTATTTTCATTATCGTGAAGGTGAGGTCAATCCTTATACAAGTTGTGGTCGGCTCGGTCAGCAAGTGAGTGTGAATGCATACTCTTGTGTTGAATCTGATCGTCTAGAGTACCATTTTCTGAAGCAAGATAAACTTCGTTCAGAAACTTATCAAGGTGTATCTGATGCAATGGGTGAAGGCAATTCTATGGGGAGGAATATTGATGTTCAGTTTATATTGCCTGGCAGTTTTACTGGTGGTCGACGTTATATGTTTCTAAATTTTCATGATGGGATGGCTATATGTCGTGAATATGGCGCTCCTGATTTGTTTGTTACATTTACATGCAATCCTAAGTGGCAGGAGATTGCCGATGCGCTTGCTTTTGAGCCTAGGCAGGTTGCTGCCGACCGTCCTGACATCATTACTCGGGTGTTTGCTATGAAGTTTGATGAGTTCTTAGGCGGGGTTAAGGTCGGTTCCCTTTTTGGGCCTGTTCAAGCATGTATGTTTCCTGCTAACATTATATTTTTAAGAAAATAAGTATTACAGTTCATTTCCTACGTATTGCTGCACATTTCATTGAGAGTTGCTCACGTGTTTTCAATTTATTTTGTTTGCAGATTTATATGTCGTGGAATTTCAAAAAAGAGGGCTTCCACATACGCATACGTTGGTGTGGTTGAAGGCCGATACAAAGGATCCTTCGCCTTCTTTCATAGATAGTCTTATTTGTGCAGAATTACCGGATCCCTTGGTTGATCCTTTGGGTTATGCTCTTGTTGATGAATTCATGGTGCATGGCCCATGTGGAGTGTATAACTCTAAGTGTTCTTGCATGAATAATAAGTGTTGCTCAAGCGTTTTCCTAAGTCTTTCGGTGATGAGACAATGGTTGACAATGTTGGATTTCCTGTTTATCGAAGGCGTGATGATGGTCATTTTGTATTGAGGCAGCAGAACTCTCTTCGCTTGGGAAATCAATGGGTTGTTCCATACAATATGAAATTATTGAAGAAGTTTGAGGCCCATATAAATGTTGAGTGGTGTAATAAAACAAATTTGCTGAAGTACCTATTCAAACACCTCACAAAAGGACCTGATGTTGTTCAGATGCGTGTTGATGTTGACAATAGGCCAGCTAGTGTTTTCTGATTGCCCGTCCTACTGGGAAGAATGAGATCAATGACTACGTTAAGTGCAGGTTCATATTTACACTTATGCAACTATGTGCTATGTTTTATTATTATTTTACTGAAGTATTTTTTTGATAGACGTCTTTCTGCGTGTGAGGCTTTTTGGAGGATGTTTGCATACAATATTCATGGGCGTGAACCTTCAGTTGAAAGACAGGTTGTGCATCTTCCTAATATGAATAGAGTGATATTTGCTGAAACAGACAATTTAGGGAGCGTGTTAGATAATCCATCAGCTTCAAAAACTATCTTGTGAGTGGTTTGTTACAAACCAGCAATATATATCTGCTTTCGATCATTAACATATCTTGATTTTCCAAATGAGTGGGTTTGGAATAAGAGTGATAAGGTGTGGATGAAGAAAGCTTAAGAAGAAGATGGGCTGTAAAATAGGGCGTATTTACCATGTGCATCCGGGACTGGTGATTTGTTCTTTCTTCGGATGTTACTTATGGTTGTTCCTGGTGCAACCTGTTTGAGGATTTGAGAACACACAATGGCCGTGTCTATGATACATTTCAAGAAGCATGCCAGTCTAGAGGATTGGTAGGGGATGACAACGAGTGGTTTAAGCTCTTTGATGAAGCTATTGTGTGGGCAACTCCCTTTCAATTCGTCATCTTTTTATGACTATTACGCTTCACAGTGAGGTTGGTAATGGGCGTGCTCTTTTGAGCGATTTTGGCCAAGCATGGCTGAGGATATATCGCATAGGCTTTAAATGCGCTCTTGGCAACTCTAGATTCGATGTCCCTCAGTTATCTTGAGAATTATGCGCTTTCTTAATTAGCTTCCATTTTTACTAGTATTGTATAGTGCCTTTCTTCATTTAATTTGACTTCACGTACCATACCTGTCAATGATGATTGTTACAATAAGTTGGTCAATTAGGTACTGAGTTATGATACTGTTATGTTAGCTGCTGAAGCTGACAATTTGTATTACAAATTAAATGATGAGCAGAGAGCCATACATCATGAGATAGTGTCCACGGTCCGTGAAGACAGGAATGGATTTTATTTTATTTACGGGTGTGGAGGTGCAGCAAAACCTTTTATGGAATTCTATCATTGCTACGCTTAGATCTGAGCGGCGTGTTGTACTTGCTGTGGCTTCATCTGGTGTTGCATCATTATTGCTGCACGGTGAATGAACTGGTCATTCAAGATTTAAGATTCCGGTGGATGTTAACGATCATTCTCAGTGTTGTATATCCAGGAGCTCAATGTTAGCTGGTTTGTGTCAGCGGGCATCACTTATTCTATGGGATGAAGCTCCTATGACTATTCGTTTATGTTTTGAGGCTTTGGATAGGACATTGAGGGATGTTGTTTTGTCTGTCCAAAATGAAGCTAATGGTCTGCTGCCTTTCGGAGGAAAAGTGATGTTGTTGGGTGGTGATTTCAGACAAATTTTACCTGTGGTAGAGGGTGGTACAAAAGAAGATATTATCAATGCGTCGTTGGTTTCTTCTCCGCTTTGGCAATATGTTAAGGTTCTTAAGCTCCGTACAAACATGCGGCTTTGCAACCCTATATTGCCCTGCCATGCACGCAGAGTTGGCAGTGTTTTCCAGTTGGGTGCAAAGTATTGGTGATGGTTCTGTTGTGATGCAATGTAAGAGGCGATGAATCTTCTCCATCGTGGGTTTCCATTCCGGAAGACATGTTATTGTTTCCTACAACAGATCATATGGAAGCTGCAGTTGACAATGTGTATGATATGTTCTTTTGGAAATATAATGATGCTTTGGGTATTTATCCCACCGTGCTATTGTTTGTCCAACAAATTCAGTTGTGGACAAATTAAATGATAGTGTCTTGAGGCGTGTACACAGGGCTCCCTCTTGACTGTTTAAATTACGACTCCATATAAAAAATCTGGAGACCCTGTTGATGGAGTGGAGTTGTTTTACCCTCCTAAGTTGCTGAATTCTATTACGATAAGCAATTTCCCTCATCACAAGATTTTGCTGAAAGTTGGTGTTCCTGTTATGCTTCTCAGAAATATCAATCAATCATTAGGTTTATGTAATGGAACACGGCTGATTATTACTCGACTGGGTGATGAGTCTTAGAAGGAGAGATTATCACTGGTTCTCATAAAGGGAGGCGTGTATGCATTCAGCGTATAGTTCTGAACTCAGCGGGATCTAAGTGGCCTTTACACTCCAGCGATGTCAATTTCCAATAAGATTGTGTTATGCTATGACAATTAACAAGAGTCAGGGGCAAACATTGTCTAAAGTATGCGTATATTTGAGAGAGCCAGTATTTTCACATGGGCAATTATGCGTGGCGGCATCACGAGTTACTTCGCGTAGTGGACTTAAGTTTTTAATTGAAGATGATCGTGGATGTCCAACATCTGAGACCAGGAATATAGTTTACAGGGAAGTTATTTCACGGTTGTAAGGGAGGTAGCATATAGAAAATAAAACGTGGTTCCTTACATAGATGTGGTTGGTGGACCATCCTTATTTTGGTTACAGTGTGAGCAAAAATACAAGAAAGCGAATACCTAGGGCTACTGTAGTTAAGTTTAGCAGGTCTGCTAATAAGCCGTGTAGCTCTTCTTCAGCGTAGATAATGTCTCTTCGTGCACTACTTTCTCCAGGAGATGTATAGGCCTTGAAAGCAGCGGTTCTTGATGAGTCCATAAACTTGTGAGCTTTTGAGCCTTTTGTTTACCAGGTGGTTTAAATACTTTGTTCTGTCTTTCTAGCTCCTCTTGCTGCTGCATGAGTTTAGCTTCCTCTTCTGTAGGTTGTTCTATATATGCTCATCTAGGCCTTCCATCGTATAATCTTATATCTTATATTTACTAATCGGAGGCACCATACGAGGCATCACGTTAATCCTGGGAAACTAAGAAAATTAGCCGTTTGATCTTTCAATTAGTTATCTACCACAGTCGGATGCTTGCCTCAAGGAGTCCTCAGCTCCAATCTCCAATCCACGTTCTATCTGAAAAAGAAAAAAAATCCTGTCCCACGTTAACATGCCTCAAGGAGTTTGTTCAAAAAAAAACATGCCTCAAGGAGTCCTCAAGGCCTGTCTCACGTTTTATCAAAAAAAAAAAATCATGTCCCACGTTAACTCATCTTCATCAGCAAAGAAGAAAAGAACCCATCTACGGCAGTCTCCTTCCTCCCTCCCATGCATCACCTAAAAAATCCGGCCAATGCACAAAGCATCTGTTCCTCCTTCTCTCCTCACAAAGCAGGCAAGAAATCTATTATCCATGAATATGCAATATGTTGTCTACAACCCGTTCAATCGAAGCACAGTCCGTGACTCGAGGAGCGAAGTGCACCAGCGGCGGCGATTTGCATCTTCTCCAGTGTAAGTACGCAATCTTTGCAGTAGCTTTTTATCCTTTGAATCTCCTTGCCTTCCCAATTCTGAAGACATATCAGTTCAACGTCTTCAGTTCATGAACTTATTCTAGGATGGTTGATGTAGTGGACGAGGGGCAGCAACAACTGTTTGAAGTGGATCAGGTCGATACCACTATAGGTGAGTGGTGATGCTGCAGCTAAGTGAAAAACTGCAGCCAGTCGACTAGCGGCAAATTTATTTGCCTCCTCGACACCAATAATCGTAGACGGGAATTACAGAGATCTATCAGATGTTACCAACCAAGAAATATAAGTCATTAGATTGGAGATTAGTTATCTGAGTCCCAGACGATCGATCCACGTACTTAATGCGGCAACTCTTCTTCCTTTGCAAATCCGTCCCAGCTTCTGCTCTCCTTGTCATGTCCCCCAGCTGCAGGCATGTTCTTCCCTCGCCTAGCACACCACCAAGAGTTCTCCATTCTTTTGTCAAATTTAGCCACATGTCTATGACCTGTATGTTGTGGTACCAGAAATATGCTATGCATTGCATGTAGGATGATTAAGAAAATGAACTGATAGATCATTTATGGCGGCAACACTGCTTTGATCTCCCTGCTCCATGGAGTGGGTTTGCCATTTCCTACTCCACGTAGATAGCTCTGCCAATAACCAATGAAGATAGTTTGGTGCCACTAAGTTATCAATTAATCTACAGGTTCACATGGACTTAATAGCCAGATCCATGCGGGATTAGGAAGATGACACGTGTATTATATAATGTATCATATTGTTTTCGGCCTATATTAAAATCGCACTACACTAAATAAGTGATATTTTCTGGATGTTGAAAATGTCAGAAACAAGGAGTAGACAAACTTTACTACTTCTGTATTGCAGGCCACACAAAAATGGATCAAGAAACTTCTATGAAGCTCAGGTCTTCATAGTGGGATATAAAAGAGTTTGTTAATGGATAACTAAATGCACTGTGTAGTTAGCATATCCGGTGACTTTCAAAGTTTGTTGTTTTATTTTTAAAAATTACAGCCATATTCATCATTTTTTTATGTGATCAACCCGGAGGGTAAATTCCAACAGACACATGTCTGCTTTCTACTTATGTAAACACATATATTTATTTGTGTAGCACAACACATAACCATAAGTGAGATGTATGTTCTAAAACTGAGATGTCATGATATGTTATCAAGTTATTGGTGTGAGAAGTTTGTCTGTTTTTGCATGCCTAATGGGCTTAAGTAACTAACAACTATATTTGAGGCTCTTGCAGTACACTCTGATTGCACGATTTAACGTAATAACTGAGATAGTGTAATTTTTCATTGAATTACTCTCTCAGTTCCAAAATATAAGTATTTTAGAGACTCCAATGCGGACTATATACGGAGAAAATCGAGTGTATCTACACTCTAAAATATGTATATATACATCTGTATGTGGTTCTTATTAAAATATCTAAAAAGACTTATATTTAGGAATGGAGGGAGTATTTATGCTCTTTTCTGATCTTAACAGATAGGAAGTCATTTTCTATATTCTTAGAGTTGGATACTGTTTTCCTTCGAATTTGGGTATATAACTTAGTTATCTTCTTCGTGAGGAGCGAAATCCACGTCACATTCTATATTATAATGGTTCCATGCTGTGCATTCAGACAACAGATTTGCCATGTAGTATCTTCATGACAACAAAATATGCCATGCCATCAATACTGATATTCATTCGGTGAGTATCTACATATTTTATATTTTGAACATGTGACTATCCGTGGATATAATAAATAGTATTAGTCAGGGATACTTCAGTATTTACGTGTTAAAAATGACTAGCCCGATGCAGATGCACGGGTTGATGACTAGTACTACTAAGCGTGAGCGTGCACACACATTTCGACTAATATCCGACCACCCTAAAAAAGGTAATATTACACCCAGAAGAGAGAATAAACATCCAAAGAAAAGATATTGTGATAGTACTAAAAATATTTCATAAATCAACTATAATTAAAATGGGTTTTAATAGGTCCTATAGTTTATCACGTACATTGTTGTAAAGACACAACTAATTATCCTAGTATTCCTTAATATGCTTACTCAGTTCTTCAATATAACAAAAGCATAAAAGGTGCAATGCATGTCTAGACTGTGTTAAATTATATTTGCTGCTGCAAGGGAAATTCTAGAATCAAGGGGGAAAATAACCAATTTCAAGAACATATATAAAAGTCATAACACATAAATCCTTGCTTGCAAATGCAACAATGGGTCTGTACTTAGATGCAGCTCTTCGTCGTTCATGCAACACATAGGAATGTCAAATGTCAACAGGAAATCAAAGTATTAACTCCGACTGAAAATCCCGATCCTATCACTGCATTTCTCTGAGGTAGAGGAACACTAAGTTGTTAAGAGAAGCTTAATTCCGAGAGTGGTCGAATCTTAATTCCAAGAGTAGAAGGGTCAGTTGGGGTAGGTGATGTAGGTTGTTGCACATTTGTTACGATAATTTCAAATGCGTTAGACTGAATATTTTCATAATGTGGTCTTTTGATGTGACCATCTACAAACAAGCGCAAGGCAGATGAAGTATTAAGTAACTGAACCTGACATTGTTAATAAAGATGAAAATAATCAGACCAACATATTTGACAAAACTGTATGCAGATCACAGTTAATTAAAAGCTAATTTAGAGTATTGTCCAATGCAAGCAGAATGAAGAACTGAGAAAGATTATCACTCTTGACATTAGCTAAAAAAAGCTTTAACATAGGTAGTCAATGTGGTAAGTTTGGTTCAGAAGATAGCCTCAAGCTTCTAATCCAGAACTTTTCATTCATTTACAAATAAAATATGAATAGTAAGATAAACTTGTGTGTTCTAGGGTTCCACCTTGCCCCGTATATAAAGGAGGGAGGGAGGAGGCCAGGCCCTAGGGCGCCAAAGAGGAGGAGTAGGAAAGGAGAGGAGAGGGAGTAGGAAAGGGCGCCGCCCCCCTTCCCTTGTCCAATTCGGACTCAAGGAGGGGGGGGGGGCAACCCAACTGCAGCCCACCTCACTCTCCACTAAGGCCCAAGGTGGCCCATTAGTTCCCCCGAGGGGTTTCGGTAACCCCACCGGCACTCCGGTTTTACCTGAAACTTCCCGGAACTCTTCCGGTGTCCGAATAACACGGTCCGATATATCAATCTTTATGTCTCGACCATTTGAGACTCCTCGTCACGCCGATGATCTCATCCGGGACTACGAACAAACTTGGTCATCAAAAACACATAACTCATAGAGGGGAGAGTGTGTTCACGTACCCTCATAGACCAAAAACGGAAGCATTTCAATAACGCGGTTGATGTAGTCGAACTTCTTCACAATCCAACCGATCCAAGTACCGAACATGCGGCACCTCCGCATTCAGCACACGTTCAGCTCGATGACGTCCCTCATATTCTTGATCCAGTTGAGGACGAGGGTGAGTTCCGTCAGCACGACGGCGTGGCGACGGTGATGATGATGTTACCGGCACAGGGCTTCGTCTAAGCTCTACGATGGTATGATCGAGGTGTGTAAGTGTGGAGGGGGGCACCGCTGCAGTTAAGAGAACTTGTGTGTTCTAGGGTGCCCTGCCCCGTATATAAAGGAGGGAGGGAGGCAGGCCGGCCCTAGGGCGCGCCCAAGGAGAGGAGAGCTACTAGGACTACTAGTCCTGGTAGGATTCCTCCACAAGGAAGAGGGGAAAGAAGGAGAGGAGAGGGAGCAGGAAAGGCGCTGCCCTTCCCTTGTCAATTCAGACTCCAAGAGGGGGGGGGCCTGCCCTGGCTGCCCTCCTCTCTCTCCACTAAGGCCCATGGTGGCCCATTAGTTCCCCCGGGGGGTTCCAGTAACCCCTCCGGCACTCCGGTTTTACCCGAAACTTCCGGGAACTCTTCTGGTGTCCAAATAACATGGTCCAGTAAATCAATCTTTATGCCTATACCATTTCGAGACTCCTTGTCACGTTCGTGATCTCATCCGGGACTCCGAACAAACTTCGGTCATCAAAAACACATAACTCATAATACATATCGTCATCGAACGTTAAGCGTGCGGACCCTACGAGTTCGAGAACTATGTAGACATGACCGAGAAACATCTCCGGTCAATAACCAATAAGCGGAACCTGGATGCTCATATTGGCTCCTACATATTCTACTAAGATCTTTATCGGTCAAACTGCATTACAACATATGTTGTTCCCTTTGTCATCGGTATGTTACTTGCCGAGATTCGATCGTCGGTACCATCATACCTAGTTCAATCTCATTACCAGCAAGTCCCTTTACTCATTCCATAATACTTCATCCATAACTAACTCATTAGTCACAATGCTTGCAAGGCTTATAGTGATGAGCATTACCGAGAGGGCCGGAGATATCTCTCCGAAACATGGGTGACAAATCCTAATCTCGACCTATGCCAACCCAACAAACACCTTCGGAGACACTGTAGAGCATCTTTATAATCACCCATTTACGTTGTGACGTTTGATAGCACACAAGGTGTTCCTCCGGTATTCGGGAGTTGCATAATCTCATAGTCACGAGGAATGTATAAGTTATGAAGAAAGCAATAGCAATGAAGCTGTAACGATCATAATGCTAAGCTAACGGATGGGTCATGTCCATCACATCATTCTCCGAATGAGGTGATCCCGTTCATCAAATGACAACACATGTCTATGTTTAGGAAACATAACCATCTTTGATTAACGAGCTAATCAAGTAGATGAATACCGGGGACACTTTGTTTTGTCTATGTATTCACACATGTACTAAGTTTCCGGTTAATACAATTCTAGCATGAATAATAAGCATTTATCATGAAATAAGGAAAGAAATAATAACTTTATTATTGCCTCTAGGGCATATTTCCTTGAGTCTCCCACTTGCACTAGAGTCAATATTCTAGATTACAAAGTAATGATTCTAACACCCATGGAGTTTTGGTGCTGATCATGTTTTACTCATGGAAGAGGCTTAGTCAGCAGCGTCTGCAACATTCAGATCCGTATGTATCTTGCCAATCTCTATGTCTCCTTAGGACACTTGATGGCGTATGGAATTGAAGCGTCTCTTGATGTGCTTGGTTCTCTTGCGAAATCTGGATTGCTTTGCCAAGGCAATTACACGATCTTGTCACAAAAGATTTTCATTGGACCCGATGCACTAGGTATGACACCTAAATCGGATATGAACTCCTTCATCCAGACTCCTTCATTTGCTGCTTCCGAAGCAGCAATGTACTCCACTTCACACGTAGATCCCTCCACGACACTCTGCTTCGAACTGCACCAACTGACAGCTCCTCCATTCAATAAAAGTACGTATCCGGTTTGCGACTTAGAGTCATCCGGATCAGTGTCAAAGCTTGCATCGACGTAACCGTTTACGACGAGCTCTTTGTCACCTCCATAAACGAGAAACATATCCTTAGTCCTTTTTAGGTATTTCATGATGTTCTTGACCGCTGTCCAGTGCTCCACTCCATGATTACTTTGGTACCTCCCTGCTATGCTTATAGCAAGGCACACATCAGGTCTGGTACACAACATTACATACATGATAGAACCTATGGCTGAAGCATAGGGAATGGCTTTCATTTTCTCTCTATCTTACTGCGGTGGTGGGACATTGAGTCGACTCAACTTCACACCTTGTAACACAGGCAAGAACCCTTTCTTTGACTGAGCCATTTTGAACTTCTTAAAAACTTTATCAACGTATGTGCTTTGTGAAAGTCCAATTAAGCGTCTTGATCTATCTCTATAGATCTTGATGCCCAATATGTAAGCAGATTCACCGAGGTCTTTTATCGAAAACCTCTTATTCAAGTATCCTTTTATGCTATCCAGAAATTCTATATCATTTCCAATCAACAATTTGTAATCAAAATATAATATTTGAAATGCTACTGAGCTCCCACTAACTTTGTTTTAATTACTGGCTTCTCCTAATGTCTTTATAAAACAATATGCTTTGATCACACTATCAAAGCGTTTATTCAACCCGAGAGGCTTGCACCAGTCCATAAATGGATCGCTGGAGCTTGCACACTTTGTTAGCACCCTTTGGATCGACAAAACCTTACGGTTGCATCATATACAACTCTTCTTCTATAAATCCATTCAGGAATGCAGTTTTGACATCCATCGCCAAATTTCATAATCATAAAATGCAGCAATTGCTAACATGATTCGAGCAGACTTAATCATCGCTACGGGTGAGGAAGTCTCATCGTAATCAACTCCTTGAACTTGTTGAAAACCGTTCACAACAAGTCGAGCTTTGTGAAGCGAGTAACATTACAGTCAGCGGTCTTCTTCTTGAAGATCCATTTATTTTCTATGGCTTGCCGATCATTGGGCAAGTCCACCAAAGTCCACACTTTGTTATCATACATGAACCCCATCTCAGATTTCATGGCATCAAGCCATTTTGAGGAATCTAGGCTCATCATTGCTTCCTCATAGTTCGTAGGTTCACCATGGTCTAGTAACATGACTTCCAGAACAGGATTACCGTACCACTCTGGTGCGGATCTCACTCTGGAAGACGTACGAGGTTCGGTAGTAACTTGATGTGAAGTTTCATGATCATCATCATTAGCTTCCGCAATAATTGGTGTAGGAATCATTGGAACTGATTTCTGTGATGAACTACTTTCCAAGAAGGGAGAAGGTACAATTACCTCAGCGAATTCTACTTTCCTCCCACTCACTTCTTTCAAGAGAAACTCCTTCTCTAGAAAGGATCCATTCTTAGCAACAAAGATTTTGCCTTCGGATCGGTGATAGAATATGTACCCAACAGTTTCCTTTGGGTATCCTATGAAGACGCACTTCTCTGATTTGGTTTCATGCTTATCAGGTTGAAGCTTTTTCACATAAGCATGGCAGCCCCAAACTTTAAGAAATGGCAACTTTGGTTTCTTGCCAAACCACAGTTCATAAGGCGTTGTCTCAACGGATTTTGATGGTTCCCTATTCAAAGTGAATGCAGCCGTGTCTAAGGCATAACCCCAAAACTATAGTGGTAAATTAGTAAGGGACACCATAGATTGTACCATATCCAGTAAAGTATGGTTACGCCGTTCGGACACACCATTTAGTTGTGGTGTTCCAGGTGGGCGTAAGTTGTGAAAATATTCCACATTGTTTCAAATGAAGACAAAACTCGTAACTCAAATATTCACCTCCACAATCAGATCATAGAAACTTTAATTTCTTGTTACGATAATTTTCCACTTCACTCTGAAATTCTTTGAACTTTTCAAATGTTTCAGACTTATGCTTCATTAAGTAAATACAACCATATCTGCTTAAATCATCTCTGAAGGTAAGAAACTAACGATACCCTCCACGAGACTCAACACTCATTGGTCCGCATACATCTATTTGTATTATTTCCAATAAGTCAGTAGCTTCGTTCCATTGTTAGGAGAACAGAGTGTTAGTCATCTTGCCCATGAGGCACGGTTCGTAAGCACCAAGTGATTCATAATCAAGTGATTCCAAAAGTCCATCAACATGGAGTTTCTTCATCGCTTTACACCGATATGACCCAAGCGGCGGTGCCACAAATAAGTTGCACTATCATTATTAACTTTGTATCTTTTGGTTCAATATTATGAATATGTGTATCATCACGATCGAGATACAACAAAAATAGACCACTTTCGGCAAGGGTGCATGACCATAAAAGATATTACTGATATAAATAGAACAACCATTATTCTCTGATTTAAATGAATAACCGTCTACGCATTAAACAAGATCCAGATATAATGTTCATGCTCAACGCTAGTACCAAATAACAATTATTCAGGTCTAAAACTAATCCCGAAGGTAGATGTAGAGGTAGCGTGCCGACGGCGATCACATTAACCTTGGAACCATTTCCCACGTGCATCGTCACCTCGTCCGTAGCCAATCTTACGTTTAATCCGTAGCCTCTGTTTTGAGTTGCAAATATGAGCAACAAAACCTGTATCAAATACCCAGGCGCTACTACGTGCATTAGTAAGGTACACGTCAATAATATGTATATAATTATACTTTTCACTTTGCCATCCTTCTTATCCTCCAAATACTTGAGGCAGTTCCGCTTCCAGTGACCAGTCCCTTTGCAATACAAGCACTCCGTTTCAGGCTTAGGTCTAGACTTGGGTTTCTTCTCCTGAGCAGCAACTTTCTTGCCGTTCTTCTTGAAGTTCACCTTCTTCCCTTTGCCCTTTTCTTGAAACTAGTGGTCTTGTTGAACATCAACACTTGATGCTCCTTTTTGATTTCTACATCGCAGCCTTTAGCATTGCGAAGAGCTCGGGAATTGTCTTATTCATCCCTTGCATATTATAGTTCATCACGAAGCCTTTATAGCTTGGTGGCAGTGATTGAAGAACTCTGTCAATGACACTATCATTAGGAAGATTAACTTCCAGCTGAGTCAAGTGGTTATGATACCCAGACATTACGAGTATGTGTTCCTTTGGTAGAACTATTCTCCTCCATTTTGCAGCTGTAGAAATTGTTGGAGACTTCATTTCTCTCAACTCGGGCATTTGCTTGAAATATTAACTTCAACTCTTGGAACATCTCATATGCTCCATGACATTTAAAACGTCTTTAAAGTACTGTAAGCCGTAAAGCATGGCACACTGAACTATCGAGTAGTCATCAGCTTTGCTCTGCCAGACGTTCTTACCGTCATCAGTAGCGTAATTCTTCTGTGGAGCAATGAGGATAATCCTCAAGTTATGGGCCCAATCCGTGTAGTTTCTGCCATCATCTTTCAACTTAGCTTTCTCTTGGAACGCATTAAAATTCAAATGAACGGTAGCACGGGCCATTGATCTACAATAACATAGACATGCAAAATAACTATCAGGACTAAGTTCATGATAAATTAAAGTTCAATTAATCATATTACTTAAGAACTCCCACTTAGATAGACATCCCTGTAGTCATCTAAATGATCACGTGATCCAAATCAACTAAACCATGTCCGATCATCACGTGAGATGGAGTAGCTTTCAATGCTGAACATCACTATGTTGATCATATCTACTATATGATTCATGTTCGACCTTTCGGTCTCAGTGTTAGAGGCCATATCTGCATATGCTAGGCTCGTCAAGTTTAACCCGAGTATTCTGCCTGTGCAAAACTGGCTTGCACCCGTTGTATGTGAGCGTAGAGCTTATCACACCCGATCATCATGTGGTGTCTCGGCTGTGAACTGTAGCAATGGTGCATACTCAGGGAGAACACTTATACCTTGAAATTTAGTAAGGGTTCATCTTATAATGCTACCGTCGTACTAAGCAAAATAAGATGCATAAAAGATAAACATCACATGCAATCAAAATATGTGACATGATATGACCATCATCATCTTGTGCTCATGATCTCCATCACGAAGCATCATCATGATCTCCACCGTCGCGACAACTTGATCTCCATCGTAGCATCTTTGTTGTCTCGCCAACTATTGTTACTATGACTATCGCTACCGCTTAGTGATAAATGTAGGAGATATGCCCTAGAGGCAATAATAAATGATATTATTTATCTCCGAGTTCATAATTATGTTTATGTTCCATGCTATAACTGCAATGATTCTCGAGTGCGCAATATCCACGAGGCTCGGAGGAAGACTCATATGCACGTGTGTGTTGCATGATGGTTACATTTTCCTGATCATGGGCATGTCTATGCGGCAACTTTGAGGGCACAATGTTAAGAGAACATTTGTGTTGAATCGACCCGGATTGATGTTATGCTATGAGATTCATTCGTCACAAGTTAATGGTACATAACACAGAGATGGTTAAAGTTTGCATGATTCCTTAGATCATGAGAGTATCGAGTTTCTTCATGCTTGCTCCATGAACTTTGGGGTTTGTTAAACGTCATCCGTAAATGGGTGGCTATTACGGCGGCTTACGGGTTCATGGAAAAGTATGTCAAGTAACTTGATAGCTCAAGATTGGGATTTTCTCCTCCGACGATGGAGAGATATTCTCGGGCCCTCTCGGTGTTACGGTATCCATCATCGTGCGGCGGAACACGGTGTGATTTGATCACAGGGATGCGGGAACACGAAAACGAGAAAGAGAACAAAACCCGATATGAGGTAACTAGCATAGTGGACAAGTTGTTGATCCGCAGGGGATGTAAGTAAATCTCAGCTAGGGTCTTTGTAACATATCGCGAAGCAACAGGAATAGCACACATCAACTGGAGGTTCACTCGAATCTTCATTCGTGTGGGTATAGGGGTCAATATGAGTGTCCACGGCTCCGATGTTGATCATTGATCGGAAAGTGTTCCGGTCATGTCTATGCTTCACCGAACCTATAGGGTCACACACTTAAGGGTCATCTATCTGCTGAATACTAGGCGAAGTGCGAGAGAAATTTGTCGAAAATGTTTGGAGACAATGGAAGAGTTAGGAGAGAGAATAGTGAAATAGTTTTGTAACACGAAAAGTTGTTTGGGATATACCATTAAGTCAAACTGGTTTTGGGACATGCCTGATAATTCTTGGAGGGTGCGAATTATTACGGAAACTACAGGAATTTTTGGGAATAAAAACCAAAAATGTTTGAACTCTGCGGTACCACTTTGGTTGTTTTTAGCAGATGAAATTCACTAATCTGAAATTGTTTGAACAAATCCAAAATCATTTTAGTGGGTACTGGAATTATTCTAAGACCCACGGAAATATTTTCAGATTTAATGGGCCTTGAAAAAATTGTCTTCATGAATAGTGAAAGCAGCATTCTTGTTTGCTTTTGCAGATGAAAATCACTAAATCAAAATTGTTTGAACGTGTTGAAAATTATTTTAGTGGGTCTTGGAAATGTTACGAGCCCACATAAATATTTTCAGTTTGAGCGGATGCTGAAAAATGTCGTCATGAATAGGGAAAGTGCTTTTTGCTTGGCTTCTTGGAGAAGCCACCACGAAACCTTTTGTTATTATCCCTTGGCTTCTTGGAGAAGCCACCCTTGGGCTTGGCCTATAAATATGGGTGGAGGGGGCTGCCTAAAGACACACTCCTTCTCACATACAAGTGCCATGCATGATCTGGCTTCTCTCTCCCTCCCAGCGAAATAGTTTCGTTGGTAGAAAGGCTTTACGGGTTCGGTGGGAACTAGTTACGGGCCAATGAAGCCCTGCGGATAGATGACACCGTATGTGTGCAACCCGTAGAGGTCGTAGTTTGATCCTTTTGCCCGAGGGATGTTTTGAGAGTGCCTCCCAAAGGGCTGTCAAGTGACGGTCCAAGTTACGTGAGTCTTCCCGATGGGTTGTCCGAGTGATCGTCCGAGTTTGAGGTCCTAGAAGGGCTGTCCGCCGAGGCTGTCCGACCGCCTCCGGAGGAATGTCCGTGGGGGCGGATGAGGGTATACATCCTCGCGGTTGGGAGGTTGTATATCCTAGCTGTGAGGATCTGCACCGCCGTTCGTCATCGACTCTACTTCCGGCGCTTCTGAGTCGGTAACGAAAAAGATCAAACCATGTATGCAGTCTCCATAGTGGTCCTGGGCTGGTGCGTAGGTCATAAATTTTTTGTTTTCTGCTGCGTTACCCTTCAGTGGCATCATGAGCCGTGCTATGCGTAGATGCAGGTTGCGATCTAGAATACATGGAGATGTATGGGTGTTGCATAATATAATTAGGTAGTAGATGAGTTCTATTACTGAAAATTATTTGTGCGAGTAGCAGATGAAATCTGTTACCCGATGTTCTTGTTGCTTCCCTTAAATTTGCGTAGTCCTGATCTTGACAGCATTATGGAATCTGACAAAGTTCTGGCAATCCGTGATTCTTTCATGCTGCTCCTGAGCATGCTGATTGACAGATCAACGAAGTGCTAACAGTTATTTGGGTTCCACTTTAGTCAAAGAAAGATGGATGTTTCGCAGACTAAAGGGCAATCTGGACATGATCTGCACGGGGTCATCGTGTATGACAAAGTTCAGTGTGGGGATCAAGATTTTATTATATCGTGTTTCATACACCCGATAAGTTAATCTAGCACTTGAATTATCATACTTGATGATGGGCGTTGGTAACCGGTTTGTTTGAAACCTTAGAAGCCACGTAAAACAAGTTTTTGCATGTACCGATTAGAGACATCCGGCGACGGCGCAGGAGGCAGCGCGACCGTGTCCGCGTCCACCACCGCCTCGCACTCTCTGCAGAGCTGAAGCTAAACAGGAGGAGGCCAAGTGAAGCCAAGAGGAAAGAACTGAACTTTTTGGTGGTTCTTTTCTTTGAGACTCATTAATTCATTAGTTCATAATACAAGCTGACCAAATTCTTTTATACATTCATTCATTCATCACCACCATCAACAAAGATGTAGTAGCTTTTCTCTTTTGGTTTACAGTGATACGATAGGAGAAAAAGATTCAATTGTTATTAGCTAGCTATATGTAATAATTCTTCATTCTTTTGGCTGTTGAGCTAGGATCCCTGCAAGAATCAGCTGCTTGTAGAAGAAGCAGCAGGGACAGTTCACAACATTAATACATTCATTTTCAGCCATTATATGGGATTTGTAATCTTTGTTCAGAGTCAGAAATGAAATGGAATCATAGACTATTTATTTCATCACTCCTTCCATGTTGTGTGTATTCATCTGAAATGTGTGTGTTGGATTGGATATTTTTTCTTGTCTGAATCTCATGCGGTGTTGTGTGTTCCAGAATTCAGAGAGATAACTGCGCAGATTCAGGAGAAGCTCACTCTTGTTATCATATGAAACCATCTCCGTTCAGAGTCGGAAAGGAAATGGAATCAATGTATGCTGCATATAAATCTTTGTATCATCTGAAACGTTCGTGTTTGTCCATCCCATGGAGAGAAAAAAGTAATAAAATCCTGTATGCATAATTGTTTCAGAATTCGGAGAGATAACTGAACAAATTAGATTGACTACAGTTGATAACTAAACAATTTCAGAGAAATCACTTTTTTGAGTTGGAATGGTAGAATAAAAGTCAGGGAACTCACTGCATTACGGTGAAATGGTAGAGTAAATTATCTAAAGTATTATTTCAGTCAGACATTGCCTTTGTTGTATGGCGAGGTGTAAAATGGCAGCAATCGTGGTACAACAATAAACTTCTGAACTAAGCTTCCAAACAAGTTACTTGCTTACATGCATAGTAGATGAGGTGATGAGAATATCAAGGTGGGGAAAATAGTATTGCTTAAATTCCATCTCATACAAATTTACATAGTTGTTATGGTGCTCATAAAGGTGCATTATTTGGATGAAGTGAAGGCCTTTAGTTTGTCTAGGAGATACAAGAGCTTGATTTATACGAGAAACAACATACCACGGATTTAGTGAGGAACAACTTAACTGAATTTTTCTTTTCTTTTTTTGCGAGTAACTTAACTGAATTTTTCGACTTGGTAATCTTTATTATTCCAATTGTTGTTGCCTTGGTGCTATGCCCACATAAGTAGCGCCCTGCAATTTCACATACGACAACTTCCTTCATGCCCTTGTTGCGTTGTTGGTCATGCTTGTTATTGTTGCACCTCGTGAGCCATGAGTCACACCATTCCGAAGCATCACGCTTGCCGTGTGATTTATTCAACTGAAGTTGAAGCCATCGCTCACTCTGCCTTCCTTATATATATACATCTCTAGACCATTTTGCAATGTCGTTGTGCCAGCTCGCTCCTTTTGTTGGGGTTCAGGAGAGAGGTCATGATGTGCCACATTCTTTGCTGAACTTTTGTTGTGTCTCGCCAACGAGCTGAGATTTTAGAAGAAACTGCAATGAGATGTGGACCAGCCAAGTATTTGTTGAACCGGTGAACAACTAAAATTTCGGTTGTAAAACATGCTGCTCCAAGTGAGAGCAGTCATACACCAGTTTGGGCATGATGTATCTAAATGCAGAGAGCAAGCCGTAGCCATTGGTGTATAGCATCCAGTGAACTCTCAAGAAACAAGAATCAAAAGACGGCATTCAATGGTTGGCGAAAATAAGATAGTACAATTAAAGGAAAAAATTAAAGATAGTTAGGATCGCCTGTATAGCTGTTGGTGTTGTTATTGTGTCTGTTCTGACCGCCATTCATAGTTTCTAGAGAACTGCTACATATTTAGCAACTTTTAATAGTAAAATGAGAGCCCACATAAACCACTTTGGGTTTGATGTACCTAAATGTAGTAAAACCTTCGCGGAGAACTTGAAGAGCATGAAAAAAGCTGTTTTACGATTGGCGAAAGATGAAGTAAAGATTAGTGCGAGAAGGTCGATAGATTTGCTTATAACAGGACTTTTGACTTCCTTTTAGCTATTTCAGTGGTTATTAATTGGCATCTTCAGTTTTGGAGATCCTGTTTACATTCAACGATCGCTTGCATGTCAGATGTTGTTGTGCTGATTTTCAGGTAGTTGGAGTCTTTCCATCTTTTCCTATTTGTTTATGTTAAATATTCGCTTTCTCTTAAAATCAATTGCACAAGTGATAGTTCAAAACATATGTGCTTTCAGAGCTTATATTCCCTTTGTATTGACTAGATAAGTGAAACGACACGCTTTTATAATTTTCTTCCTTTTGACACACAACTAAGAACAAAAGCCAACAAACTAATGGAAGGAAATATGCCTAGAGGCAATAATAAAGTTGTTATTTATATTTCCTTATATCATGATAAATGTTTATTATTCATGCTAGAATTGTATTAACCGGAAACTTAGTACATGTGTGAATACATAGACAAGCAGTGTCCGTAGTATGCCTTTACTTGACTAGATCGTTAATCAAAGATGATTAAGTTTTATTGCTATTGCTTTCTTCAAGACTTATACATATTCCTTTGACTATGAGATTATGCAACTCCGAATACGGAGGAACACCTTGTGTGCTACCAAAGCGTCCTGGCGTAACTGGGTGATTATAAAGATACTCTACATGTGTCTCCGAAGGTGTTTGTTGGGTTGGCATAGATCAAGATTAGGATTTGTCACTCCAGTATCGGAGAGGTACCTCTGGGCCCTCTCGTTAATGCACATCACTATAAGCCTTGCTAGCAATGTGACTAATGATTTAGTTACGGAATGATGCATTATGGAACGAGTAAAGAGACTTGCCGGTAACGAGATTGAACTAGGTATGAAGATACCGACGATTGAATCTCAGGCAAGTAACATACCGATAACAAAGGGAATAACGTATATTGTTACTGCGGTTTGACCGATAAATATCTTCGTAGAATATGTGGGAGCCAATATGAGCATCCATGTTCCGCCATTGGTTATTGACTGGAGATGTGTCTCGGCCATGTCTAAATAGTTCTCGAACCCGTAGGGTCCGCACGCTTAACATTCGATGACGATTTGTATTATGAGTTGTGTGTTTTGGTGACCGAAGTTTGTTCGTAGTCCCGGATGAGATCACGGACATGACGAGGAGTCTCAAAATGGTCGAGAAGTAAAGATTCATAGGAAGGTGGTATTCGGACATCGGAATGGTTTCGAGTGCTTCGGGTATTTTACCGGAGTACCGAGGAGTTACCGGAACCCGGAAATATTGGGCCTTAGTGGAGAGGCAGGGCCACAAGGGGTGGCGCGCCCCCATGGCAGTCCGATTGGACTAGGGAGGCGGCGCCCCCTTCCCTCTCCCTCTCCTCTCCTTCCTTTTCACTCCGGTGGAGAAAGGAAAGGGGGGGCGAATCCTACTAGGACTAGGAGTCCTAGTAGGACTCCCCTGGTGCGACCCTCTGGGCGGCCGCCTCCTCCTCCCCTCCTTTATATATCTGAGGCGGGGGCACCCAAAGGCACACCAATAGCTCTCTTAGCCGTGTGCGGTGCCCCTCCACAGTTTACTCCTCCGGTCATAGCGTCATAGTGCTTAGGCGAAGCCCTCGCGGATCACATCACCATCACCGTCCTGCGCCGTCGTCTTGGCGGAACTCTCCCTCGACCCTCTGTTGGATCAAGATTTCGAGGGACGTCATCGAGCTAAACGTGTGCTGAACTCGGAGGTGCCGTACATTCGGTACTTGATCGGTTGGATCGCTAAGACGTTCGACTACATCAACCGCGTTAAACTAACGCTTCCGCTTCCGGTCTACGAGTGTACGTGGACACACTCTCCCCCTCTCGTTGCTATGCATCTCCTAGATAGATCTTGCGTGATCGTAGGAATTTTTTTGAAATTGCATGCTACGTTCCCTAACACTAATTAATTCATAACTTTCGGTATTAATCAGTATGTAGAAGATTCATAACAAAACTAGGTTCAAGCTAGCCTTTTAACTTTAGATAAATAGCTAAGAACACACCATTGTGCACACAGTCTCTGAATCGCCCGTTCAACTTTTGTACTCAAGAACAAGAGAATGATGATAAAAATATCCGTAACTTCGCATATATGTTTCTGTTGGGATCATATATTATTTTATCAATCCGTTTATGTTGTGTATATAATCTCTGCGTCATCTAAAATGTGTGTAACTTTGGATATTTTCTCTTGTTAGAATCACATCTTAAATGTTCCCGAAATCAGCAAGATAACCGAATAGATTCAGAGAACCCCACTCTTGTTATATGAAACCTATCTTTGTTCAGAGTCGGAAATGAAATGGAATCAACAGACCATCCTCCATGCATAATCCTTTTATCATCTGAAATGTTTGTGTTTCCATGGGATGTTTGTTCTTGTCTGCATCCCATGTTGTGTTCCATGGCGAGAAAAGTAAGAAATCATGTATGCATAGTTGCTTGAATTAGGAGAGATAGCTGAAGAAACTAAATCATTGAAGTTGATAATTGAAAGAATTCAGAGAACTCACTCTAGTTCTGGTCAAATGGTAGAGTAAATTATCTAAACTAATATGTCATTAACACTTTGCATTGTTGTAACCGAGGTGTAAAATGGCAGCAATGCATGGTACAAGTTGCTTCTGAACTAAGCTTCCAAACAACTTCCCAACAGTGCTCACTCAAGAGCAGAGAAATGACAGAGCGTAAAACCACTGCATTGATCATACATTGGCACACATTTCTAGCTACACAGGCTGCTGGGCGCATAGGTACAAGTTGCCATTCCGTCCCGACGCTGATGTTCACTCAAGGTAGCAACTGGTGAGGAATCCTGCTTGGAGTCACCGGCCTTGACCAAGCTTCAGTGCAGGCTTATTGCTACACTTCACATTTTAAGCAATCGAGTGATTGAGATTTTGCTTGTAGAGCGATCAACTCTTCTTATTATTGCCCAATTAACTAAAATTTGGCCCTGGTGACAGAATCTGGGTCACACAGTTGGACCTGGGCATTGTTAAAGTAACAAGGATACCAACAATGATGAGAGAACACATTGTTATCGAAACAACAGTGTTAGATAGACCCAACTGATGAATTATCATGAGATCATATCGTCACTATGTTGTCGGTATTTCATATAAAATGTTAACATTTACTTATGTCCTTGGACCATGAGAATACCATATAACAACATACCATAACTGGGTGACAATAAAAATAACGTTCGGGTATATCAGAAAAGTATGTCTCAGTATCAATAGTTCAAGACTGGGGTTTTCTTCACCGATGATGGAGAGATACACTCCAAGCCCATTCGGTATTACAACATTAACCTGTGAATCCAATGTCGAGTGACAATTATTGTTTTTTAGTTGCTTTTGCTTTCAGGAAATCAAATTTACGGAGCTGAAAAAATTAGGAAAATTCATAGAATTTTTTTTTGCATCAGGAAGATTATGGAGAATCATGGCGCCACCAAGGGCCACATGGCTACTTGTTGTTGGTCGATGATGTTGGTGGTGTTGCCGGCGTATCCCAAGATTCCCAACACACACTGAGACTTGTCAACAAGTATAACAACATGAAGGACCACAAGGGCAACTCTCACAAATGCTTAATGGCCAAGGCGGTTGTGGATAATGTGAAGCAACAGGTTTTGTCGGGCAAGGTTAAGGTAACGCCTAAGCAAAACCCTCCCTTGTTCATCCCTAGTACTTCTAGTGATGAGTTTCATGATGCGGAGGGTGAATTTGATAGAAATGATGAATTTTTTGCAAAATAAAGAAAATCAAGGTCGTCAAGGATTTTGCAAAAAAAAAAAGGAGATGGGGAAGGAGATGAAAGAAAGACCCTGGAAAATCCACATAAATTTTGATTAGTCTCTAATCGTGGCCTACCTTTAGCGTCACCGGTCGGGTTAGAACTTGATCATCACGAAGATAAAAATTGGAAACAGAGGGAGAGGGGGAATGAAGGAAGCAAAGGAGACACCGTCTTGAACTTCTGGTTTCACATGCGCACAATTCATAGAAAGTGGTAATACATTATTTTCCATGGGAACTATTTTTTTACAGAAGAGATGTTATAATCACTAGCCATACACATGGACATCTTCTGTTGATCTTCTTTCATAGAACATTAATTTTATATATGATCAAGTCTTTATTTTTTACAAACTAGCACATATGCCCGTGCGTTGCAGCAGGAGAGATATTTTTAGCGACAAGCAACTGGGAAAGATAATTGGCGTGTCATCCAAAAAAGGTCTCCACAATGGTAAGCGACAGAGCAAGGATTTATGGTCTGCTTGCTGGACATGTTTGACACGGAAATCTTGATAGTAGTGGGGTTGATCGGCGTGGTGGCGAGCACCAACTCATGTTTTCTTCTCCTGGTCTGCCTCCATCTTGGGGTTATACCTGCCTCCTCATTTGGTGGCTGCGTGGCGACCTTACGGACACGGTTGCTTGACCACTCTATCCTATGATGGCGTAACGGATGAATTATTAATTGCAACACATAAATCCGTTTCATTAGCATAATCAGGCATGAATGTCCCTTTTTGAGAGTTTATTCTCTTTGATTATTTTAGTGCTCAAGTGCCCATAATTTTGCTCTAATTAAAGTCAAACAACATATTCTCTTTTATTGTACGTTCCCACAATTTCTTTTATTTATAGTCAACCAGCATAGAACGAACACGCGCCGCTAACCAATGGCCAGCGTGAATACTTCAGAAAATAATTATAGCGTCAGATTAGAAATATTTTCGAACATTCAAAAAAAAAAAGAATTGGCGAATATTCTTGGAAACGTGATTTTTTAAAATCCTGATTAATTTCCAAAAAATGCGAACAATTTTTTTTTGAAATACCAATATTTTTGGCAAAACATGAATTAAATTAGAAACATTAATTATTTTAGAAATTCACAAGCAATATTTTGAAAACATGATAATTTTATAAAAACACAAGTATTTTTGAATTTTTTAATTTTTTGTGAAGGGGAAAATTCAAAGCCATTTGATAAAAAATTCTTAGACGAAAATATTATTTTGGATTTGTGAAAATTTCACTAAAATAAGAATATTTTAAAATATGGACCATTTTATATAATGTAATGTTTTTAAAAATCTTGACGAATTATTTAAAAACATAAAGAAATTGAAAAAATGAAAAACAAATCGACATACAAATCTTTATAAAGTCTCAAACATTTTTCAAATCAGGAACAATATTTTTGAATTCTGAACAATTTTTTCAATATTTGAACAAGAAATGAAATTCTGAATATTTTTGTAAATTTTTTACTTGACAGAAGAAATAGAAATAAGGAAGGAAAAAGGGAAAAGGAAATATTAAAAATAAAAAGAAAGGAATAGAAATAAAAAATTAGAAATAGAACATCAAAAAAGGGGAAACAGGCGGGCCCAGTCTTAGGCGCCCTATGAGCAGCTTCAACTATTTATCGCTCGATGCGATAAATATGGTCTTCCCAACTGCGTGGGAAAAGTAATAAGTTGGCTGGCTTCATAGGCCGAAGCGCGCGACCCAATTACAATTCTGGATAAACCTTTTTATTCTTTTGTAGCGGATAGATGCACAAAAGTTTAATACTACCTCGGATAGAAAAAAAAATCTTTTCAACGGTGAACGGATGAAATAAATCAAAGAAACGCACCTTTCTTTATTAGTAGGTACTAGCACACAACATATTATGCGGCATGTTCATTTGCAATATGGATCCACTGATGCGAAATAAAGGCGAATCATGTGTCATTGATTAACATTGCACCCCAACATGCATTTTAAAAATAATGAACACATAAAATATTCATATTCAAATTGTACACATTTTTCTAATCAAATTCTATATATAACATATTAAATTTGGAGATTCACGGTTTAAAAGATATGGCTATTTGAAAAAAAACATCTTAATAGACTGCGAGGTAGACATCAGGGGTTTATGTAAAACTGGAAGAAACGATTCACTGCCACTTAAATATGGATGGAGGGTTAATTAGCATAAAAGACAGGGGTTTTGCGTAAAATGGCGAAATAATGATTCGTTTTGACTTTAGAACAAACTGCGGGTTAATTACTGGCAAAGGGAGGTGGTTTTCTGCAGAAGTGAGATGACGGACGACCAGAAGCACTATTCACTTTATTATTATTAGGGAAAGATAGATACGTTTTTAAAACCTATTTTACATAACTTTTGAGTTATTTTCTCAGTAAGGTTTTCATATATTTGATTTTTAAAGCAATTTAAAATAAATATAAAATACATTGGCCACAAGATTTTATGTTGTTTGAATCAGATTGGTTGAGTGTGACGTTTGTGAGCTCGATTTCCAGGGCCAGGAGCACCTTTTTTTAGTGTGGCGTTTGATTTTTAAAGCAATTTAAAATCAATATAAAATACATCATTGGCCACAATATGAAAAACCAGGCCTGGGAGTGCCTTCTTTTCAGTGTTGAAGGCCCACCAGGCCCAGACAGAAAGGCTCTCCCCGGCCCTGCTCCGGCCTCTGCCCATCTCCTCCGACCAAGAAAGCCGCCGCGGTCGTCGCCGATATTCCTCCTCGGCCTTGCAGGCCGCCTCGGCTCTCCACGCGCGCAGGGGGCCGCCTCGATCCTGCCCCGGACGCGTAGGCGTACGCCGGCCGACCTCTTCCTCTCCCCGTGAGCTGCACCTGTATGTAATCTTTGCCTATCACCGTTTCTGCCTTTTATTTCTGTTATCTGCATGTCAGGTGTTCGGCAAAATGCCTATGAGCAATACCGTTACTAGGGAGCAATTGATGGACAGTACTAGGCAACCACCTGCTGTGTTGCACGCATGACGGGAAGATGCGCTGCCTCAGTTCTGAAGTTGCTTGATTACAATATTAGTGCAATACGCAATGTCTCGTGTTGAAATATGCAATGTCTCATGCTTCTTAGATTAAATGTGGGGACATATTAGTGCAATATGCAATGTCTCGTGCTGAAATAGATGCCCAGATTTGTGTGTAACTAATCGACATTCTGTGTAACTAGAAAATTTTCAACATGGGGAAGAAGCCGAAGCGCTGGCCCTTCCTCCGCATCCAGGCCCATGAATCAGGCCGTGTCGCTGCGTGAGGAGACCTCCGGGAAGACGCAGGCCGACACGCCCTCCCTGCTGAGGGTCCAGCACCTGCAGCGGCTGGGGGCGTGGGCAAACGGGGAGGCGGGCGTTGGCTCGATCGGGGCGCTGTTGGGCCGCCGCCTCGCCATGAATGCCGAGGCGGCCGGGATCCCCATATAGGCGCCTGCACCTTCCTTTGCCAGAGGTGAGAGTTAGAGCTTACTGTCTAGTCTGTTTAATTGTTTGACTCTTATCAATCTGACTATTATGCTCGCACTTTAATTTCTATTATAATTTATTTGTGTCCGACTGTGTGCCATTACATTGTTTTTGGATGAATGCTTGTTCTAGCAAAGTAGCATGTCTGCATATTGTAATGAGGCAAGCTGAGAGTTCAAGAAACAACCACATTATAATTATTGTCCCTCCATCCTGAGATCCTAAGAAGCCATCTAAGCCCCAGTATCAGTATATACACATACAGTTGGCATGGTCGGTCTACACACGAAGTATTGTGTTAACTATGCCGCACAATTAGCTTGCTGGATCCATGTTTGCTTGGACTAGCAATTACCTTATCAAAGTTTCTCAATATGATAAATCAGTTCAAGCACCTGTTGGGTTTCTGCTAAATTCCTGATACTCACAAAATAACAGTTTTGTCTACTTACATTGATTAAGGGGTACCACATTATTCCAGTGATTTCTGTCTTGTTTTCAGTACACACTGTTGCTGAGATACTGTCTCCTAGTCCTATAGCTTTGAAAAACATGTTTTATTCATCGAGAGCAATCTGTGACATACAGATAATCTTTAGATGGGTGTTCTTAGACTCGTAGGGCAAAAAAAAAAAAAATGATCGAACAACAAATTTAGGTGAAGTATCTTGTGTTCATAACAATGAACTACTCAAAAACGAGAGAAACGATGGGAATGATTTTGGTCATCCATTTTTACAGGACCAGCATTTTGCATGTTACATTGGTTCTCTACCGGAATGCACCTTAGCTGATTGTTCTGGAACTTTGTATTGCCAGAATGTGAGCTTACTAGCATAGAAGAACTGGAAATAAAACAAAACTGCACTGATAGTGTTGTATGAGTATTCTGGCTTAGAGCAAATTACCACGAAGTTTGTCTGTCTTGTTAACTTTTGATCTCAGATCTGTCATAGTGCTATGTTTATATGTATGTATATATCATTTTATTTTTAATACGCCTTAGCCTGTAGTAATACTGATAAAACTTTCTTCTGTGTCTGAGGAATATTTGCAATTATGTGTTTAGCTCATAGCAGAACATTCAGACTTCAGAGTCCTTTCATTTATTAAGTTTGCAAAGAAGTACAACACTAGCACCAACTCTGTAAGAAACATCTCCAATCTGCAGTATGTTTATCAGACCTCTGAAGAAAGATTTCTCAAATATTGCAGGTGTGAATCAATCTTACAGCCAGGCTTCAACTGCACAATCCGCATAAAGAACAACAAAAAGAAAGCAAAGCGGCGCAAGAAGTCAAATCCTGGCCAAAACAGTGTTGTCTATGCATGCCATTTCTGTGGAGACGGAAACCTGATACGGGGTATTGGAAAGGGGGTCGTGAAGGGCCTATTGTCATCAAGAAAGCCCATTAGCACCAGCATAATGTTGAAAGGAGTCAATATGCCAACAGTAACTACTAAAAAGGGGATTGAGCATTCTGTAACAGCATCCTCGCAACTGGAATCATCCAGGTTGAAGACATCTACTCTTGAAAAGGATAAACAAGGTAATAGGCCAAAATCTAATCTTCCTGAAGATTCTATTATGGAGAAAGGGCAGTTTTTCAATGGTGGATTGTGGTCAGTTAGGAGATGCACATGAAGACATCCCACAGAAAATTGAAGTGGAAAGCACACATGATAAATGTATGAATGTAATTGAACCCGTGGCTTCCAAAAATATTACAACATGTGAACCAGGTGTCACTTCCCAAGCAGAATTTCTGGTTGGGTCAAACTTTGTTACTCAGCGGAAGAATAAGCTGGCGGAAGTGACTGCGCCTATAGGCTCAGCAGAAACATTGAAGACTAAAAGTACACTGAACAGCAAGACCCCTGGAAGTTATAGCAAGTCAGCTTCGAATACAAAATCTGCACGAGGTGATTCTATTAATCAGACAGCTGGCAGTTCAAGGAAGCGGGCAAGAAAAGGGTGGACTACGCTGAAGCAGATTGCTGAGAAGGAAGAACTTGAGAGAAAACAGAAGATGGATGACTTTGTAATCCCGTTCTTCATGCAGTAGAATATCTTTTACTATCAGCACCTGTTGTAAACGTTGGGCTGGAAGAACAGTTACAGTTTTTAGTGATACTTTTTAGTTATGTACTTTTGCACCAGTCATGTTGTAGAAATATAAAGCTGCGAGGAAGTTCCAAATTAAAACCAAGGAAGATAAGTTAGCTGTCAAGGGAATGAAATTATTCACCAGCCTTGGTGCGCGTGGCTCGAGCTGCCAAGCTGTGAAAGGTAAAGTCAAATACTCTGTTGGGTTCTTGGCTGAAGGGTTAACAATCCAGAGTTTGTTCTCTGTATGCATTCCGGTTGCTAATTGAGTGTTCCATTATTTGTGTCAGATACCATTGCAGGGACCATGCTATGGACTAGAGTCCACCACTCTCTGTTAGTATTTGGTAACAGCTTCATACTCATATTTTGGCACTTCTTTAGCTGCTCTGGTACTAACCTATGTAGCATCCATCTTCATACTCATATTTTTGGCACTTTAGCTGCTCTGGTACTAACCTATATAGCATCCATCTTCCGTTCTTGGGGCATCTCCTGCTTGAATCCAATGCTCTAAATGTACTTGTAAAAAGGTGCCAGACCGGTGATTCACAGTAGTGGGTGTACAGGTGTCTGAGCCGAGGGCGCCACGTGGAGCCTGCCACCATGGGCTGTTGCTATGCCATTAATTCACAGGCAAAGACACAACTTCCTTTGATCCATGAGGATTCTTATTCTTTGATGTTGGAGCTGCCACTCCTGTTGGCTTGATCTCCGACTGCTGTTGTGTGTTGGCTTTGAGGTGCCGACCTGCTGTTGTGTGTTGGCTTGATCTAACTTCTACCAGATAAAAAGATAACCACGTAATTTTGATCCAAATATTGACTCTCTCAAGTCACAGAACAACTACATAATTTTGATATAAAAACGCCCAGCCGAACTTGGCGGGCTGGCCGTCGACCCGCCCGGAATGGCCAAGAAGAAGAAGGCCAAGGCGCCAAGGAAGCCGCGGTCGGAGTGCACGCCGGAGGAGATCGCCAAGTTGGACGCGGAATCGGCGAAGAGGAGGAGTCGGATGGCGTTCGCCAAGACCAACATCGCCGCGGCCAAGAGAGCCGCCCGGCGCTGCGATTGAGGCCGCGCGGCACAAGGCCAAGGACGAGGAGAAGGAGGACATCGTCAGCAAAGCGCACGCCCTTCTCATGGCTGGCATTTGTCGTCCGCCCGGTTTCTCTGGAGGGGCCGTCGGTCCGGCGAGCACAGGGTCGTCGGTCGCCCGGCCTCCGCACTGCCAGTCGCCGACGTCGCGGACCACGCCCTTGTCGCCCGGCTTTCCTCCGCCAAGGCACGACAGCCAGACCCGTTTGAAGTCGCCGTATGTGGCGTGATCGCGCCGTCCACACCACGCCCCTCGGCCGTCATCGACCTCAACGTCATCCTGGTCCAGCAGCGGCGGCCGGCCGGCCGTCGAGATGCAAAGAAAGCAAGCACGACCGCCGTTTACGGGCACCATGCCGTCCCCCCGCGTCTTGTTCGACGGAATGCCAACACCAACGCCACCGGTCGACGACCCCTACTACGACCAGTTCATGGAGGAAGTGATTTACGAGGGTGGGCATGTCCCTGTCTACGACCCCGAGGAGACCCAAAGTCAGGATGGCCGCGGCCAGTTCACTGCCGATGAAGAGGCCGACGACCGTGCTGACTACGACCATGGTGACTCGTGGCATGAAGACGATGACATCTATGTCGAAGGTGATGGTGATGAAGAAGAAAGCAATGACGTTGACATTAGTGGCGAGCCATTGTTCATCGACGAGCTGACACAAAGAGCGGAAGCACAAAAGAAGAGGAAGAGCATTCACATGGGTTCATACACACAAGATGAGGACAAGTTGATTTGCCAAGCTTGGATGAAGATTAACCAAGATCCAAGGACCGACGCGCAACAAAAGGGTATTGTTTTTTGGACGAGAGTCCACAAAACATTCCATGAAAGGAAGTTGTTTGAGCCCTACCAATTTGAAAGCAACCGTGGCGTCAGCTCGATTCAAAAGAGATGGTTGTTCATCCAACAAGAGTGCAACAAGTATCAAGCCGCATTTGAGAGCATTCAAGCACGGCCCGTGAGTGGTACCGGCATTGGGGACATGGTATGCTCTCCTTCCTTGCCCTTTCCTTGCTCTGACCATGAGACTTGACCTTGTACATGTTTGCATGTTCACTTGTTGTTGATCATATGGTGTAGGCATTTCAATCTTTGGAGGCATTCAAGGCCCGGCACAGTGACAAGCCGTTCACTCTTATGCATTGTTGGACTATGATCAACAATTTCCCTAAGTTCAAGGACCAATATCGTGAACTCCAAAGGAAGAGAGGCCTGAAAGGCGGCCAAGCACGCCAGAGGTGGAGATGGCGAGGCGTTGAAGAGGCCGAGGGGCAAGAACAACTCCAAGGTTGACGACATTCGTGATGCCTCATCCATGGCATTGCATGACACTTTGCATGACATGATGTCGCAAAAGGATGTGAGGGACGAGAAGAAGCGGCAAAGCAAGGGCGAGCAAATGAAGCAATACCTAGAGCTTCAAACGAAGAAGCTTGAGATGGAGGAGGTGGCCAAGAGAAGGAAGATCGACATGGAGGAGGCGGCCCGGCAAAGGCAGCTCGACATAGAGGAGGCGGCCCGGCAAAGGCAGCTAGATATCGAGGCCGACAACGTCAAGGCCAGGCAAAGGCAGCTCGACATGGAGGAGGCGGCCCGGCAAAGGCAGCTAGACATCGAGGCCGACAACGTCAAGGCCAGGCAAAGGCAGCTCGACATCGAGGCCACCAATGCCGCCACCAAAGCGAAGGAGGTGGCCCTCGCGATCATGAGCGTGGACTTGTAGAAGATGAGCGAGAAGACGAGGGCCTAGTTCGAGGCCAGGCGAAGGAGATGCTCGGCGCCCGGCGACCTGAACTAGGTCGTCCGATCGGCCGTGGCCGTTCTTTTTGGAGGCTGGCATGGGTGCCGCCCGCCCGCTGGCCGCTGGCCGTGTGCCGGCGAGAAAAACATTCATTTTGAAGGCCGGCTGTGTTGCCGGTGAGGACAACCATTCATTTTGGAGGCTGGCTGTGTTGCCGGCCGCTGGCTGATGCCGGCGATGGACGTGTAGGCCGCTGGCTTTGTTGCCGGCGTGATGAACTGGGGCCGTGAACTAGGGCTTGGCATTTGAAACATTGCTCTTTTTTTAAATAGACGCGGACAAGATGGGGTAAAGGATGCGACCGCGCGCTGGGCGCACGGCCACCGCATCCCAGGACAGCCTCGGACACGACCCCATCCCCCTGCCCAAACAGACAGAATCTGGACAAAACGGACGTCCGTTTGAGGTCGCGCGGTGGAGTTGGCCTAAATCGAGGCGGAGAGGTAAGGCCAACTCCAAAGGACCACCCAAAATGGTCTGGCTGTGTTCGCTTGGGGTAAATGGACAGAACACGCCGCCCAACGCATGAGAGCAAATGTACTATTGTCCGCTTTCGGTCCGTTTTGGACTCATTCCCGGCCCAACTTTGAGCTACGTTTGCGGCCGCGCGGACGGGCGGGACGCGCACCCTTGTTCTCCCCTGGCCTGCTCGTCAGAGACATGCCCACCCACTTTTCCTTCATTTCCCCAAAACCCTCCCGCGACCTCTCTCCCGCGCCTTCCCTCCCCTCCCCTCCCTCCCTCCACCATGGCAGGCGACCCGGCCATGGTCGCTCGCCCCGCGGCGAAGAAGAAGGCTGTGAAGAAGCCGCGGTCGGAGCTCACGCCAGCGGAGCTCGCCAAGCTCAATGCCAAATCGGCCAAGAGGAGGAATCGGCGGACAAAGGTGGCGAAGAAGATGGCCACTGCTGACTACGCCGCCGCCGAGGCGGTTCTTTGGGTGCCGCACAGCACCAGGCCGACTTTGGCGACAAGGAGTCCATCGTCGCCACAACACACACTCTCCTCATGTTAGGGTTGTGCCAACCCCGCCAGCCATTTTCTCGATCGCTGCCATGGCATGGCGAGCACAAACTCCTCGGTCGTTCGTCCTCCACAACACCGTTCCCCGAGCTCATCCGTCACAACCGAGACGACAGTATATCATGCGCCGCCGCCACACGACCATGGGTAGACACAGTTCTCCACGTCGCCGGACTGCAGCGTGGTCGTTCCGGCCACGCCCGCGGGCGTCATCGACCTCAACGTCACGTCGGGGTACAGTGGCGCTGGCCAGTCGTCCGAGGGGACACAAAGGAAGCATCCCCGGTCGGTCCCTTGGCCGAACATGGCAGGTGCCCGCAAGCTGTTCGATGAAATGCCACTGCCGACGCAGACGGTCGACGACCCTGACTACACGGCGTTCATGGAGAATGTCATCTTCGAGGGCCGTGGTGAGGCCTTCCACGTCGATGGCCAAGGCCAAGCTTTTGATCCTGACGCGATCCAAAGCTAGGACGACCACGACACCTATGATGACACTTAATTCGCCGGCCATGATGATCATGAGGACAACCATGGCAACTCATGGCATGAAGATATTGACTTGTATTATGAAGAAGAAGAAGAAGAGGTCAACATTTCAGTGGAGCCATTGATGTTTATTGATGAGCTCATCCAAAGGGCCGAAGCACAAAAGAAGAGGCAAAGCATTCAAACGGAATCATATACCCAAGATAAGGACACTTTGATTTGCGAGAGTTGGATGGAGATTGGCCAAGATCCCATGAAAGGCGCCGAGCAAAAAGATCCGTCTTTTGGATAAGAGTTCACAAGAACTTTGATGAGAGAAGTAAGTTTTCCCCCTACCAATTTGCGACCACCCGCAGCATCAATTCAATCCAAAAGAGATGGGGGTTCATCCAATAAGAGTACAACAAATATTGTGCCGCCTTAGAGAGCGTTCAAGCTCGTCCGGTGAGTGGCCTAGGCATTGGTGACTTGGTATGAATCTCACGTTTTTTCATCTTGTGTCCTTTCATGTTGGCATGCCATTTATGTTTAATGAATTGTGTGCCCTTCCATGTTACATCATGGTCGCATGTTTGAAGTGTAGGCATTCCAATCTTTGGAAGCCTTCAAAGCCAACACAAAAACAAGCCTTCACTCTCACGCATTGTTAGGTGCTCATCAAAGATTGCCCCAAATTCAAAGACCAATATGCCGCTCGTAAGAAGAAAGGAGGGATGGCGGCCATGGCTGATGAGGGAGACTTGCTCAAGAGGCCGAGGGGCAAGACAAGCTCGAAGGCCGACGAGCTAGCGTGAGGCGTCTTCCATAGCCTTGCAAGAAACTTTGGAGGAAATGATGAGCCAAAAGGAAGTGAGGGGAGAGGAGGAGCAACGGGAAGGAGGAGCGAATGAAGATATACCTAGATCTCCAAACGAAGAAGCTTGACATGGGGGAGGTCGTGAAGAGGAGGAAGCTTGACATCAATGAGGCCGCTCAACTCAAGAAGCTCGAGATCGAGGCCACCAATGCCAAGACCAAAGGAAAAGAGATGGCACTCGCATTAATCAGCGTCGATGAGAACAACATGTCACCCAAGAGGAAGACTTGGTTCGCGAACCGGCAGAAGGAGATGTTCGCCCGCGACGGTTTGAACTAGGTGAGACCTCAGCCGCGATGGTCGTCTGTTTTGAAGGCTGGTTGGTGTGCTGGCCGTTGGCTTTGTTCGGCGTAAAACGTGTCCATTTTGAAGGCTGGCTCGTGTGCGGCCGCTGGCTTTATTACCGACCCCAAAACGTGTCCATTTTGAAGGCTGGCTAGTGTGCCGGCCGCTAGCTTTGTTGCCGGCGTGAAACTTGGGTGACCATTCTGTAGGCCGCTGGCTTTGTTACCGGTCGGCATGGACTGGCGTGAACGTAGCCGCATGCGTGAATTATGGCGCTGTCATTTAGGTACATCCTTTGTTCTTTCATATTTGCATGCACAACAGATGAGATGCGGTCGAAATGCGGCCGTGTTGAATGCACGGCCGGTGCATCCACAATCCAAACGACGCGGCTTCATTACCATCCCAAGCGAACAAAAGCAGGTAAGCGGACATCCGTTTGGACTCTGCGTTGGAGTTGGCCTAACAAACGGGTGCTCCACGTGGAGCCTGCCACCATGGGACGTGGCAGCAGCCTTTGTTCCTGTTGCCTTGGCGCGGGCCAGAGACTTGCCTGCTCCTCCAGCGTGCACCCATTTGTGCTCCCGTATATGTGGCTTGATTTGATTGGAACAGAATAATGCCCGACCACACCCTCTTAAAATCAGGGGGGAGATAATTAGATTAGAAAAAAAAAAGACAACCATAGGATGAGGTGGGAGCACGGATGAGAGCATGGAAAGGGAGCAGGCAAGCCGGATCCGCGGCGCGGCAGCACACTGCGGCTCTTGGTTGGTAAACGTTGTCTAGTTGTGCCGACAGCGCCCGTGCCTCCCTCTGTTTGCTTTTAAATGGCTCGCTTCGCAGCTAGCGGCAACACACTCACTCATTTCCCCTCTCTCTCCTCTCTCGTTGGCTTGGCTCTCTCTCAACTCTGTTTCCTCTCCGTTAGCATATGTACAGGTAAAGAAAATAGCCACTTTGATTCCGATTTGATCGATTTGAAGGCTGATTCAGAAGATGTTTTAGTTGAAGAAAAGATAGATCAAGGTAGGAACTATACTTTTTGTGTTTTCATTCGCATGCACGCTTTTTCTTGTTCTGTTTGATTAGCCCCTAATTATGTATCAGCTATTGTTGTAGGCATTAGTTGATCATTTTGGGGAGTCATTTGGAGCATCTAGAGTAGGATTTGTCGTGAGAAGCAAACTAAGAGGTTGAACATCAAGGTACAAGCTATGCAATAGATGCAATTTTTTGTACATGCACGGTATAAATTTGGTGGCGTTGCGCTCGTAATTAGCTATGCCATGTCGGATGACTGAAATTTCAGAAATGTCACTGGATGAGATATGTTGCACTTATAGTAGGAGTTTCAAGAAGATGTAGTTCAAAGCGTTGTAGATCAATATTAGCTCTGTCTACTTGTAGTATTTTTTTTCCACGTGCACGATGTTTTAGTGTTGCCATTAAGTCATAATTAGTAATTTTGTTTAAAGTTTATATGTGTCTAGACCAGGAATTTTCAGAGCAAGCATTTGTAGATATTGTAGATCAGCGTTAGGTCCTGCCAATGTGTTATTTTATTTTGGCATGAAAGATGTGCTTAATATTGTAATTAAGAAAAATAATAGTAATAGTATAATTGGTATTTGCATGATTACAAGCACTTTTATTTCGTGTGCTATGTTTAGACCACCTAGGTAGCAGAGTTGGGAAACCGTGCGTAGTAAATTTTTATCTCATAATCATCTTAGTTTTATACACTTAGATTAACTTCAAATTTGCTTAATCATGTTTTTAATTAGGTATTTTGGATCATTTTAGCAGCAAAGAAGGAGGAGATGACATGGTTAAAGATATTGTGTTTTGATGTTTGCTCTCCATTCTGAGGGGACGAGTTCATACATGCAAGTTCTATGTTTATAAATTTGATAGCAAAAATAAATTTGCATGGCTAATATTTTTGTTCATATGATAATAGGTTAACTCTCTTGACACAATAATGGTGATATGTTAATGGTGACGGATATTATTTGGTGATACGTAATTTACTTTTGGAGCGACATTCATCCTCAAGTTAAGGTATAAATGACACCATGTAATCTTTTGTGATTATTTTTCATATGAATGCTATAATTTTTAATTAGTATAATCTCTGTGAATACCACCACCCTTCACTGATGCCGAGGACCCTGGATTTGTTTTGAACTCCTTTTCTTGGCATAAAGTCATCATAGTCGTTCGCTTTCTTAGAGCCACTGCCACCCTTCTATGATGCAATATGACCCTTGGATTTGCTTTGAGCTCGTTTGCTTGACCTAAAGTCATCATAAATGCCGTTCACTTTCTGAGAGCTAGTGCCACCCTTCGCTGATGCATCACTCTGGGTCTTTGGCCATTCTCCTGCTTTTAGAGCTTCCGCCACCCGTGAATGACCCCCCACAATAGTATGTTCATCCACCCAAAGTTGTGTTTTTCCGTGATTAACAAGTATTTGTCCTAAGGGTACAACTGCATATTACAAATAGCAGTATAAACAAACTTATAAAGGCTAGCCTATTGACTAACAAAATGTATTTTGAAATATCAATTATCGTTATTGGGTCCTCATATTGCTTCTGCTGAAAATTTATTTTGGATGGTCTGGAAGAATAGGTAATGCATACATGCGCGATCACATATCGCATATATTTGAGTTCACCAATCCTATACCACTTCCACACAACCTCAATAGTTCATGTCGAATTTTCTCTGGGTTTCCTTTCGGTAGCATCTTTGAGAGCCTAGATTTGGAGAAACTCTTACCCAACTCCATCAGGTGTCCCTCTCTACTAATTAATTCATCAAAAGGGATACCTAGCACCCCTATTACTATCTTAAATTTGCGACAAACAAAAGTAAATGAGACATCATTGGCGTAAAATGACGGGAAGGGTCACAAAACATGAATGAAGAAAAATGGCTAAGGAATGATGCATAACAAAGCATGCAGGTGAGGGATCTTATAGAATGAGCGAGGAAAGTGAGCAGATGGGTGGGGAGGAGAGGGGAGAAAAATGGCGGGAAAGGGCTGTATGGGAAGTAAATTGGCGGGAGAGGGGTTGGCTAGAAGAAAAAGGGCAGGGGAGGGGTTGGCGGGTTGGACGTAGAAGGGGTTAGAGCCTAGATGGGAATTCTATAGACTCGGATCAGTGGTGATGTTGCCGGAAAAATTGAGCAAGAACGGCCTGCAATAGCATATGGAATCCGAGGTAGACGAACTGATCAATCGACAAGCCTATGCATCAGGAAGTGAGGTTGCCGCCAAAGCGCATGGCGGCAAGTTCCACATGGTGCAACTGTTCCCTTACCTATTCCCTCCTTGCTCGATTTTCTATGATACAAGGGGTGCCGCCATTGGGCCGCCTCTGACTATCGTGGCAGATGACACATGTCTCTTGTCTGGCCTGCCGCTACGGTAGTTTTGGTTTTTATGGTTTGATGTTTTGCACGAGTAGAACACAAGTGAGTTGTGGGCGATACAAGTCATACTGCCTACCAGCATGTCATACTTTGGTTCAGCAGTATTGTGAGATGAAGCGGCCCGGACCGACATTACGCGTACGCTTACGCGAGACTAGTTTCACCGTTACGAGCACTCGTGCTTAAAGGTGGCTGGCGGGTGTCTGTCTCTCTCACTTTAGTTGAACCGAGTGTGGCTACGCCCGGTCCTTGAGAAGGTTAAAACGGAGTCTAATTGTGAAATATCGTTGTGGTTTTGATGCGTGGGTGAGAACGGTTCTTGCTAAGCCCGTAGCAGCCACGTAAAATTTGCAACAACAAAGTAGAGGCGTCTAACTTGTTTTTGCAGGGCATGTTGTGATGTGATATGGTCAAGACGTGATGAGATATAAGTTGTTGTATGAGATGATCATGTTTTGTTGAAGTTATCGGCAACTGGCAGAAGCCTTATGGTTGTCTCTTTATTGCATAAGATGCAAGCGCTAAATAATTGCTTTACTTTATCGCTATGCGATAGCAATAGTTGGCGAGACGACCATGTGACGACACATTGATATAGATCAAGATGATGGAGATCATGGTGTCATGCCGGTGACGATAAAGATCATGACAGTACTTTGGAGATGGAGATCAAAGGCACAAGATGATGATGGCCATATCATGTCACATATTTTGATTGCATGTGATGTTTATCTTTTATGCATCTTATCTTGCTTTGATTGACGGTAGCATTTTAAGATGATCTCTCACTAATTATCAAGAAGTGTTCTCCCTGAGTATGCACCGTTGCCAAAGTTCGTCGTGCCCAGACACCACGTGATGATCGGGTGTGATAAGCTCTCGTCCATCTACAACGGGTGCAAGCCAGTTTTGCACACGCGGAATACTCAGGTTAAACTTGGCGAGCCTAGCATATGCAGATATGGCCTCGGAACACGGAGACCGAAGGTCGGCGTGAATCATATAGTAGATATGATCAACATAGTGATGTTCACCATTGAAAACTACTCCATCTCACGTGATGATCGGTTATGGTTTAGTTGCTTTGGATCACGTGATCACTTAGATGACTAGAGAGATGTCTGTCTAAGTGGGAGTTCTTAAGTAATATGATTAATTGAACTTTAATTTATCATGAACTTAGTCCTGGTAGTATTTTGCAAATTATGTTGTAGATCAATAGCTCGCGTTGTTGCTTCCCTATGTTTTATATGTGTTCCTAGAGAAAATTGTATTGAAAAATGTTAGTAGCAATGATGCGGATTGGATCCGTGATCTGAGGTTTATCCTCATTGCTGCCTGGAAGAATTATGTCCTTAATGCACCGCTAGGTGACAGACCTATTGCAGGAGAAAATATAGGCGTTATGAGCGTTTGGCTAGCTCAATATGATGACTACTTGATAGTTTAGTGCACCATACTTAACAGCTTAGAATCGGGACTTCAAAGACGTTTTGAGCGTCATGGACCATATGAGATGTTCGAGGAATTGAAGTTAATATTTCAAGCAAATACCGAGTTGAGAGATATGAAATCTCCAACAAGTTCTATAGCTAAAAGATGGAAGAGAATCGCTCAACTAGTGAGCATGTTCTCAGATTATGCAGGTACTTCAATCGCTTGAATCAAGTGGGAGTTAATCTTCCAGATAAGATAGTGATTGACAGAATTCTCTAGTCACCAACACTAAGTTACTAGAACTTCGTGATGAACTATAGTATGCAAGGGATGACGAAAAGCGATTCCCGAGCTCTTCGTGATGTTGAAATCGACGAAGGTAGAAATCAATAAAGAGCATCAAGTGTTGATGATTGACAAGACCACTAGTCTCAAGGAAAAGGGCAAAGGGAAGAAGGGGAACTTCAAGAAGAGCGGCAAGCAAGTTGCTGCTCAAGTGAAGAAGCCCAAGTTTGGACCTAAGCCTGAGACTAAGTGCTTTTGCTGCAATGGAACTGGTCACTAGAAGCGGAACTACCCCAAGTATTTGGCGGATAAGAAGGATGGCAAAGTGAACAAAGGTATATTTGAGATACAGATTATTGATGTGTATTTTACTAGTTTCGTAGCAACCCCTCGGTATTTGATACTGGTTCAGTTGCTAAGAGTAGTAACTTGAAACAGGAGTTGCGAGAATGAACAGAAACTAGTTGAAGGGAAGTGAAGATGAGTGTTGGAAGTAGTTCCAAGATTGATATGATCATCATCGCACACTCCCTATACTTTCGGGATTAGTATGGAACCTAAATAAGTGTTATTTGGTGTTGAGCATAAGTATGATTTGATCATGTTGATTGCAATACGGTTATTCATTTAAGTAAGAGAATAAATTGTTGTTCTGTTTACATGAATAAAACCTTATATGGTTACACACCCAATGAAAATGATTCATTGGATCTCGATCATAGTGATACACATATTCATAATATTGAAACCAAAAGATGCAAAGTTAATAATGATAGTGCAACTTATTTGTGGCACTGCCGTTTAGGTCATATTGGTGTAAAGCGCATGAAGAAAACTCCATGCTGATGGACTTTTGGAATCACTTGATTATGAATCATTTGATGCGTGCGAACCGTGCCGTTTGGGCAAGATGACTAAAACTCCGTTCTCGGAACAATGGAACAAGCTACTGACTTATTGGAAATAATACATACCGATGTATGCGATCCAATGAGTGTTGATGCTCGTGGCAAGTATCGTTATTTTCTGACTTTCACAAGATGATTTGAGCAGATATGGGTATATCTACTTGATGAAACATAAGTCTGAAATAGTTGAAAGGTTCAAAGAATTTCAGAGTGAAGTGGAAAAATCATCGTAACAAGAAAATAAAGTTTCTGCGATCTAATCGCAAAAGGCGAATAATTGAGTTACGAGTTTGGTCTTCAATTAAAATAATGTGGAATAGTTTCACAGCTCACGCCACCTGGAACACCACAATGTTATGGTGTGTCCAAACGTCGTAACCGCACTTTATTTGATATGGTGCAATCTATGATGTCTCTTATCGGTTTACCACTATCATTTTGGGGTTATGCATTAGAGACAGCTGCATTCACGTTTAAAAGGGCACCATCTAAATCCGTTGAGACGACACCATATGAACTATGGTTTAACAGTAAACCTAAGCTGTCGTTTCTTAAAAGTTTGGAGTTGTGATGCTTATGTGAAAAAGTTTTCACCTGATAAGCTCAAACCCAAATCGGAGAAGTGCGTCTTCATAGAATACCCAAAGGTAACTATTGGGTACACCTTCTATCACAGATCCGAAGGCAAGTTTTTCGTTGCTAAGATGGATCCTTTCTAGAGAAGAAGTTTCTCTCGAAAGAAGTGAGTGGGAGGAAAGTAGAACTTGATGAGGTAATTATACCTTCTCCCTTATTGGAAAGTAGTTCATCACAGAAATCAGTTCCTGTGATTCCTACACCAATTAGTGAGGAAGTTAATGATGATGATCATGAAACTTCAGATCAAGTTGCTACCAAACCTCGTAGGTCTTCCAGAGTAAGATCCGCACTTTTGAGTAGTACGGTAATCATGTTCGGAAGTCATGTTACTAGACCATGATGAACCTACGAACTATGAGGAAGCGATGATGAGCCCAGATTCCGCGAAATGGCTTGAGGCCATAAAATCTGAGATATGATCCATGTATGAGAACAAAAGTATGGACTTTGATTGACTTGCTCGATGATCAGCAAGCCATATTAAATAAATGGAAATTCAAGAGGAAGACGGACATAGATAGTAGTTTTACTATATACAAAGCTCGACTTGACACAAAAGTGGTTTTCGACAAGTTCAAGGTGTTGACTACAATGAGATTTTCTCAACTGTAGCGATGCTTAAGTCTGTCCGAATCATGTTAGCAATTGCCACATTTTATGAAATCTGGCAAATGGATGTCAAAACTACATTCTTTAATGGATTTATTAAAGAAGAGTTGTATATGATGCAACGAGAAGGTTTTGTCAATCCTAAAGGAGCTAACAAAATGTGCAAGCTCCAGCGATCCATCAATGGACTGGTGCAAGCATCTCGGAGTTGGAATATACGCTTTGATGTGTTGATCAAAGCATATGATTTTATACAGACTTTTGGAAAGGCCTGTATTTACAAGAAAGTGAGTGGGAGCACTACAGCCTTTACGATAAAGTATATGTGAATGACATATTGTTGATCGGAAATAATGTAGAATTATTCTGCAAAGCATAAAGGAGTGTTTGAAAGGAGTTTTTTCAAAGAAAGACCTCGGTGAAGCTGCTTACATATTGAGCATCAAGATCTATAGAGATAGATCAAGTCGCTTGATAAGTTTTTTTCAATGAATACATACCTTGACAAGATTTTGAAGTAGTTCAAAATGGAACAGTCAAAGAAAGAGTTCTTACCTGTGTTACAAGGTGTGAGATTGAGTAAGACTCAAAACCCGACCACGGCAGAAGATAGAAAGAGAATGAAAGTCATTCCCTATGCATCAGCCATAGGTTCTATAAAGTATGTCATCATGTACCAGATCTATTGCATACCCTACCACTAAGCTTGGCAAGGAGTGCAATAGTGATCTAGGAAGTAGATCAATGGACAGCGGTCAAAATTATCCTTAGTAGAATAAGGATGTGTTTCTCGATTATGGAAGTGAAAAAGGTTAGGTAAGTAAAGGGTTACGTCGATGCAAGTTTTAAACACTAATCTAGATGACTCTGAGTCTCAATCTGGATACATATTGAAAGTGGGAGCAATTAGCTAGAGTAGCTCCATGCAGAGCATTGTAGACATAGAAATTTGCAAAATACATACGGATCTGAATGTGGCAGACCCATTGACTAAACTTCTCTCACAAACAAAACATGATTACACCTTAGTACTCTTTGGGTGTTAATCACATAGCGATGTGAGCTAGATTACTGACTCTAGTAAACCCTTTGGGTGTTGGTCACATGTCGATGTGAACTATGGGTGTTAACCACATATAGATGTGAACTATTGATGTTAAATCACATGGCGATGTGAACTAGATTATTGACTCTAGTGCAAGTGGGAGACTGAAGGAAATATGCCCTAGAGGCAATAATAAAGTTATTATTTATTTCCTTATATCATGATAAATGTTTATTATTCATGCTAGAATTGTATTAACCGGAAACATAATACATGTGTGAATACATAGACAAACAGAGTGTCACTAGTATGCCTCTACTTGACTAGCTCGTTAATCAAAGATGGTTATGTTTCCTAACCATAGACATGAGTTGTCATTTGATTAACGGGATCACATCATTAGGAGAATGATCTGATTGACATGACCCATTCCATTAGCTTAGCACCCGATCGTTTAGTATGTTGCTATTGCTTTTATCCATGACTTATACATGTTCCTATAACTATGAGATTATGCAATTCCGTTTACGGAGGAACACTTTGGGTACTACCAAAGCGTCACAACGTAACTGGGTGATTATAAAGGAGTACTACAGGTGTCTCCAAAGGCAGATGTTGGGTTGGCGTATTTCGAGATTAGGATTTGTCACTCCGATTGCTCGGAGAGGTATCTCTGGGCCCTCTCGGTAATGCACATCACTAAGCCTTGCAAGCATTACAACTAATGAGTTAGCTGTGAGATGATGTATTACGGAGCGAGTAAAGAGACTTGTCGATGCTTGAGATTGAACTAGGTATTGGATACCGACGATCGAATCTCGGGCAAGTAACATACCGATGACAAAGGGAACAACGTATGTTGTTATGCGGTCTGACCGATAAAGATCTTCGTAGAATATGTAGGAACCAATATGGGCATCCAGGTTCCGCTATTGGTTATTGACCAAGAATAGTTCTCGGTCATGTCTACATAGTTCTCGAACTCGTAGGGTCCGCACGCTTAAGGTTTCGATGACAGTTATATTATGAGTTTACATGTTTTGATGTACCGAAGGAGTTCGGAGTCCCGGATGAGATCGGGGACATGACGAGGAGTCTCGAAATGGTCGAGACGTAAAGATTCATATATTGGATGATATGTTTAGGCCAAGGGTCAAGCCCATGAGGCTTTAGGTCGGTGCAAAAGAGTTTTGCGGAGGCCAGGGGCCAAACGCCGGAGACCTGGCGTCGGCCTGGGCAGACGCCGAGGCCCATGGCGTCTGGGCTGACGCCAAGGATTGTGGCGTTTGGTCCTGGAGTCCGAGTGGGACTCTTACCTTTCGGGCAAAACCGACTTTGAGGAGGCTTTTGCTCCAAGTTCGACTCGGGGCTCAACATATAAATAGAGGGGCAGGGCTAGCACCAAAGACACAACAATTGATCCCTTGGATCTCTTAGCCGTGTGCGGTGCCCCCCTCCACCATATTCCACCTCGGTCATATCGTCGCGGAGTTTAGGCGAAGCCCTACGCCGGTAGAGCATCATCATCGTCCTGCACGCCGTCGTCTTGTGGAACTCATCCCGACACTTTGCTGGATCGAGTCCGGGGATCGTCATCGAGCTGAGCGTGTGCTGAACTCGGAGGTGCCGTCGTTCGGTACTTGGATCGGTCGGATCGTGAAGGCGTCGACTACATCAACAGCGTTGTCATAACGCTTCCGCTTCACGGTCTCACGAGTGCGTGGACAATACTCTCCCCTCGTTGCTATGCATCACCATGATCTTGCGTGTGCGTAGGAATTTTTTGAAATTACTACGTTCCCCAACAACCCGCACTTGTTGGACGCGAGCAATTTCATTAAAAACCTATTTAGTGAAGGCAGTGCATGCTCAAACTTTACCCAACATCCTATTTCTTACTATCTGTCTTTTCTTACATTTTTCTGAAAAATGGCAACCAAAATTGCCCAATCATCGGCTGTCACGTGCATTACTTTAGTATGTGGCGGACGCTTTCGGGTTGAGGCAGTAATTCGATTGCGGATTCAGGGCGTGTTTTTGTTTTGCATGTGTGGGCATAGCAATTTCCGTGCCGATTCGGTCGGGGGTGGGTCGGCGTGTCCCTTTCCTGCATGTGCTTGGATTGCGGCTGTTCGGTTGACTGGTTCTGTTTCCTTGCGTTGTCTTTTTCCGCTGCCGCCACATCACCACTGTTGTTGCGTGTTTTGATCATGTCGTCTCATGTGTGCGATTTCTGGAGTGCCTGGTCAGTACCGCTTCCATCGTGTTCTCTACATATTTTTCTGTCGATGGTTCGTGTTTTCCTTTTTTCTCTTCTTCAGCCCCCCCTCCCCCGCTAAAAATAAGCCTTTTGTTTTGCTATTCCTTAATTGATTTATAGGTTCCGGTCTTCTTTTCCCATCAATTACATGGTTCGTTCTTCCTCATGCCTGAGCGGCCCTCGTCGTCCGGGTCGGCCTCGTGGGATACGTGGTGCTGTTGTTGGCCGCCGTGATGCTCGAGTTCGTTCCGGTGGTCACAACGATGTGCGGGGCCGTCCTGCATTGATGTCGGATGCTGCTGTTCACCCTGGGGTGTCGGATATTCAGTTACCGCGTCGGAGTGGGCATGCGGCTCGTCACCCTATCGGTCATGCAGTTGCTGGTTTGTTCATTTTGTTTTCTGCTTCTTTATATCATTATTGCATGCTTTAATTATTTGTCTACTTTGTGTGTGTGTAGGATCTTCTTCAATGGGTGCTTTTCTTGGAGATGGTTCTGCTAGACAGCATAGGGAAGAGATTCGCTTGGGAAAACGTCCCATTGATTCTACTCTTGGTGAGCGAGTTTGTTTTTGTGTTGTTTGGTTACCTATTGTTGGATTGTGTTTCACTTCCTTAAACTGATGTTATTTCTTATAGGACTGCCTTTTCGTCAGCTCGGCCTGCGTGTGCCTTTTGCTATTCCCTTTGTTGATCCGCCTGCCGCTGCTTCTGGTATATTTTTAATTACTATGTGTTACCGTCTGATTTTTTTCTTCGCATGGTACACGTGATTAGGTAATGATATTCTTTGTTTGTTGTGGGTGACATCACTGCGTGCATGGTGCATGCGATTTGTGTGGCCATCGATTGCATAACAGTACTCAGTTTTGCCACTAAAATTTTTTACTACTAAAAAATGCCACTGTTCCGTTAAACACATGCTCAAAAAACCATTTTTTCGCCGTTGCCATTTGGTCAATGCACGTTGACTGAAGGTAGATGCTGAAAATACCCCTATCCCGTTTGTCAACTCCTTTCTCTCTGTTGACTTGTGGGCCCATCTGCAAGGGTGTGTGAAAAAGAAAATGAAAAACGTTTCAAACCTAAGACCATGATCTCATGGTTGCGCAAGCTTACCAACTGAGCTATGGAAATCTTTTGAAGTAATAACCTTTAGATGGAATAATATTCCAACACATCAGCGTGTCATAATGTTTCTTGTTTTTTTCTTGAGTGAATGCCATCATGGCTACTTTATTGCACTAGTAGAATAGTTACATCATTTATATTCACTAAAAGACCATAAAAAATTATATTCACTAAAAAATCTGGGGGTTCATCAACCCAGCCAATGGAAACTTCATTCTCGAAAGCATATTCCTTTCTCTACGTGGTCCATGTGGATGCATGGCTACATGTGGCACATGTGTCTACGTGTCGCACGGACGGCGACGTGCATGGTCGATGCATGTGATTGATATGACTATGTGCATGTTCATGCACTTTACGTAATTGCTATGTGTGGTTCAATTTTTAAATATGTTTATTAACATTTTAGAGAATTATTTCCAGGAGGGACATCTGTTCGTGTCGGCGTTGCGGGTTGTGCGGTGGACAAATTCTCTGAGCCTTCTGAGCTTGGCGTTGGGTGGTCTGGCCTTCCACTTATGGTCGGGAGACCACGGGTTGTTCCGCTCCGGACTATAGGGCCTTCTTAACGGTCAACTCCTTTGGGTGAGACTCTCTTATGTTCATCAGCTTTTTGGTATTATGTTTGCTAAGTTTTCTAATTTGTTTACCTGTTTTCGTTGTTGCCTTCAAGTATTGCCTACTCCAATTATGGAGTGTCATGATATTGTCCGCAATCGATGTAAGCGGAGGTTGATACGTTCGGATCGAGTGGGGAGGAAGAAAGGTTTGTTTTACATATATGATTGTACTTCTTTTTTGGTGTCTACCTACTTGCTTTAGTTTGTATTTTCATTTTTTTGCACATATGTTATTCATTGTCATGATTTATGGTTGTACAATGTGTGGAATGGAGCCTCCCCTATCAAAAGATCTTATTCTTCTGCTTAAAAGTACGGTCTGACAAGTTTGTTCTTTTCTTTGGACTACAGTTACATGGGTTTCTAATTTACCGTAAGCTTTTTACGATTTTAAAATTATGTTGCTCTGTGTTGCAGCCATCTGTAAGGGCCGTTCATACTACGGTGGTCCAGATCTTACTTGTGAGTGGTGTGGTGCGTTCTACTGGTTTCGTGAGGGCTCTAAGCACCATGCGAATGCATCTGTTCGTCGGCCTGTTTATACTGGTTGTTGTCGTGGTGGCAAGGTTTCTTTGCCTAAATTTCATGATTGGCCATCTCCATTAGACAGTTTGATGCGATTTGATGGAGATGCATTTCGAACCGGTTTATGCGGTTGATTAGACAGTATAATTCTATGTTTTGTTTCACGTCCTTGGGTGCTTATATTGATCACAGCATTAATGTTGGGGGCGCTCCATACATGTTTAAGATGAATGGGGTAGTATATCACCGTATTGGTCCGCTTCTACCACCTGAGGGTTTTTCTCCCAAGTTTGCACAATTATATATGGTAGATTCAGCCGATGAGGAGGGTCTTACCTTTCGGGCAAAACCGACTTTGAGGAGGCTTTTGCTCCAAGTTTCGACCCCGGGGCTCAACATATAAATAGAGGGGCAGGGCTAGCACCAAAGACACAACAATTGATCCCTTGGATCTCTTAGCCGTGTGCGGTGCCCCCCTCCACCATATTCCACCTCGGTCATATCGTCGCGGAGTTTAGGCGAAGCCCTGCGCCGGTAGAGCATCATCATCGTCACCACGCCGTCGTGCTGACGGAACTCATCCCCGACACTTTGCTGGATCGGAGTCCGGGGATCGTCATCGAGCTGAACGTGTGCTGAACTCGGAGGTGCCGTACGTTCGGTACTTGGATCGGTCGGATCGTGAAGACGTACGACTACATCAACAGCGTTGTCATAACGCTTCCGCTTACGGTCTCACGAGTGCGTGGACAATACTCTCCCCTCGTTGCTATGCATCACCATGATCTTGCGTTAATGCGTATGAATTTTTTTGAAATTACTACGTTCCCCAACAGTGGCATCCGAGCCTAGGTTTTTATGGTTTGATGTTTTGCACGAGTAGAACACAAGTGAGTTGTGGGCGATACTAGTCATACTGCCTACCAGCATGTCATACTTTGGTTCAGCAGTATTGTGAGATGAAGCGGCCCGGACCGACATTACGCGTACGCTTACGCGAGACTAGTTTCACCGTTACGAGCACTCGTGCTTAAAGGTGGCTGGCGGGTGTCTGTCTCTCTCACTTTAGTTGAACCGAGTGTGGCTACGCCCGGTCCTTGAGAAGGTTAAAACGGAGTCTATTTGTGAAGTATCGTTGTGGTTTTGATGCGTGGGTGAGAACGGTTCTTGCTAAGCCCGTAGCAGCCACGTAAAATTTGCAACAACAAAGTAGAGGGCGTCTAACTTGTTTTTGCAGGGCATGTTGTGATGTGATATGGTCAAGGCGTGATGAGATATAAGTTGTTGTATGAGATGATCATGTTTTGTTGAAGTTATCGACAATGGCAGAAGCCTTATGGTTGTCTCTTTATTGCATAAGATGCAAGCGCTAAATAATTGCTTTACTTTATCGCTATGCGATAGCAATAGTTGGCGAGACGACCATGTGACACATTGATATAGATCAAGATGATGGAGATCATGGTGTCATGCCGGTGACGATAAAGATCATGACAGTACTTTGGAGATGGAGATCAAAGGCACAAGATGATGATGGCCATATCATGTCACATATTTTGATTGCATGTGATGTTTATCTTTTATGCATCTTATCTTGCTTTGATTGACGGTAGCATTTTAAGATGATCTCTCACTAATTATCAAGAAGTGTTCTCCTGAGTATGCACCGTTGCCAAAGTTCGTCGTGCCCAGACACCACGTGATGATCGGGTGTGATAAGCTCTGCGTCCATCTACAACGGGTGCAAGCCAGTTTTGCACACGCGGAATACTCAGGTTAAACTTGACGAGCCTAGCATATGCAGATATGGCCTCGGAACACGGAGACCGAAAGGTCGAGCGTGAATCATATAGTAGATATGATCAACATAGTGATGTTCACCATTGAAAACTACTCCATCTCACGTGATGATCGGTTATGGTTTAGTTGCTTTGGATCACGTGATCACTTAGATGACTAGAGAGATGTCTGTCTAAGTGGGAGTTCTTAAGTAATATGATTAATTGAACTTTAATTTATCATGAACTTAGTCCTGGTAGTATTTTGCAAATTATGTTGTAGATCAATAGCTCGCGTTGTTGCTTCCCTATGTTTTATATGTGTTCCTAGAGAAAATTGTATTGAAAAATGTTAGTAGCAATGATGCGGATTGGATCCGTGATCTGAGGTTTATCCTCATTGCTGCCTGAAGAATTATGTCCTTAATGCACCGCTAGGTGACAGACCTATTGCAGGAGAAAATATAGACGTTATGAACGTTTGGCTAGCTCAATATGATGACTACTTGATAGTTTAGTGCACCATACTTAACAGCTTAGAATCGGGACTTCAAAGACGTTTTGAACGTCATGGACCATATGAGATGTTCGAGGAATTGAAGTTAATATTTCAAGCAAATACCGAGTTGAGAGATATGAAATCTCCAACAAGTTCTATAGCTAAAAGATGGAAGAGAATCGCTCAACTAGTGAGCATGTTCTCAGATTGTGCAGGTACTTCAATCGCTTGAATCAAGTGGGAGTTAATCTTCCAGATAAGATAGTGATTGACAGAATTCTCTAGTCACCAACACTAAGTTACTAGAACTTCGTGATGAACTATAGTATGCAAGGGATGATGAAAAGCGATTCTGAGCTCTTCGTGATGTTGAAATCGACGAAGGTAGAAATCAAGAAAGAGCATCAAGTGTTGATGATTGACAAGACCACTAGTCTCAAGGAAAAGGGCAAAGGGAAGAAGGGGAACTTCAAGAAGAGCGGCAAGCAAGTTGCTGCTCAAGTGAAGAAGCCCAAGTCTGGACCTAAGCACGAGACTAAGTGCTTTTGCTGCAATGGAACTGGTCACTAGAAGCGGAACTACCCCAAGTATTTGGCGGATAAGAAGGATGGCAAAGTGAACAAAGGTATATTTGAGATACAGATTATTGATGTGTATTTTACTAGTTTCGTAGCAACCCCTCGGTATTTGATACTGGTTCAGTTGCTAAGAGTAGTAACTTGAAACAGGAGTTGCAGAATGAACAGAAACTAGTTGAAGGGGAAGTGAAGATGAGTGTTGGAAGTAGTTCCAAGATTGATATGATCATCATCGCACACTCCCTATACTTTCGGGATTAGTATGGAACCTAAATAAGTGTTATTTGGTGTTGAGCATAAGTATGATTTGATCATGTTTATTGCAATACGGTTATTCATTTAAGTAAGAGAATAAATTGTTGTTACATTTACATGAATAAAACCTTATATGGTTACACACCCAATGAAAATGATTCATTGGATCTCGATCATAGTGATACACATATTCATAATATTGAAACCAAAAGATGCAAAGTTAATAATGATAGTGCAACTTATTTGTGGCACTTGCCGTTTAGGTCATATTGGTGTAAAGCGCATGAAGAAAACTCCATGCTCGATGGACTTTTGGAATCACTTGATTATGAATCATTTGATGCGTGCGAACCGTGCCGTTTGGGCAAGATGACTAAAACTCCGTTCTCGGAACAATGGAACAAGCTCTTGACTTATTGGAAATAATACATACCGATGTATGCGATCCAATGAGTGTTGATGCTCGTGGCAAGTATCGTTATTTTCTGACTTTCACAAGATGATTTGAGCAGATATGGGTATATCTACTTGATGAAACATAAGTCTGAAATAGTTGAAAGGTTCAAAGAATTTCAGAGTGAAGTGGAAAAATCATCGTAACAAGAAAATAAAGTTTCTGCGATCTAATCGCAAAGACGAATAATTGAGTTACGAGTTTGGTCTTCAATTAAAATAATGTGGAATAGTTTCACAGCTCACGCCACCTGGAACACCACAATGTTATGGTGTGTCCAAACGTCGTAACCGCACTTTATTTGATATGGTGCGATCTATGATGTCTCTTATCGGTTTACCACTATCATTTTGGGGTTATGCATTAGAGACAGCTGCATTCACGTTTAAAAGGGCACCATCTAAATCCGTTGAGACGACACCATATGAACTATGGTTTAACAGTAAACCTAAGCTGTCGTTTCTTAAAAGTTTGGAGTTGTGATGCTTATGTGAAAAAGTTTTCACCTGATAAGCTCAAACCCAAATCGGAGAAGTGCGTCTTCATAGAATACCCAAAGGTAACTATTGGGTACACCTTCTATCACAGATCCGAAGGCAAGTTTTTTCGTTGCTAAGATGGATCCTTTCTAGAGAAGAAGTTTCTCTCGAAAGAAGTGAGTGGGAGGAAAGTAGAACTTGATGAGGTAATTATACCTTCTCCCTTATTGGAAAGTAGTTCATCACAGAAATCAGTTCCAGTGATTCCTACACCAATTAGTGAGGAAGTTAATGATGATGATCATGAAACTTCAGATCAAGTTGCTACCAAACCTCGTAGGTCTTCCAGAGTAAGATCCGCACTCAGTAGTACGGTAATCATGTTCTGGAAGTCATGTTACTAGACCATGATGAACCTACGAACTATGAGGAAGCGATGATGAGCCCAGATTCCATGAAATGGCTTGAGGCCATAAAATCTGAGATATGATCCATGTATGAGAACAAAAGTATGGACTTTGATTGACTTGCTCGATGATCAGCAAGCCATATTAAATAAATGGAAATTCAAGAGGAAGACGGACACTGATAGTAGTGTTACTATCTACAAAGCTCGACTTGTCACAAAAAGTTTTTCGACAAGTTCAAGGTGTTGACTACAATGAGATTTTCTCAACTGTAGCGATGCTTAAGTCTGTCGAATCATGTTAGCAATTGCCACATTTTATGAAATCTGGCAAATGGATGTCAAAACTACATTCTTTAATGGATTTATTAAAGAAGAGTTGTATATGATGCAACCAGAAGGTTTTGTCAATCCTAAAGGAGCTAACAAAATGTGCAAGCTCCAGCGATCCATCAATGGACTGGTGCAAGCATCTCGGAGTTGGAATATACGCTTTGATGTGTTGATCAAAGCATATGATTTTATACAGACTTTTGGAAAGGCCTGTATTTACAAGAAAGTGAGTGGGAGCACTACAGCCTTTACGATAAAGTATATGTGAATGACATATTGTTGATCGGAAATAATGTAGAATTATTCGCAAAGCATAAAGGAGTGTTTGAAAGGAGTTTTTCAAAGAAAGACCTCGGTGAAGCTGCTTACATATTGAGCATCAAGATCTATAGAGATAGATCAAGACGCTTGATAAGTTTTTCAATGAATACATACCTTGACAAGATTTTGAAGTAGTTCAAAATGGAACAGTCAAAGAAAGAGTTCTTACCTGTGTTACAAGGTGTGAGATTGAGTAAGACTCAAAACCCGACCACGGCAGAAGATAGAAAGAGAATGAAAGTCATTCCCTATGCATCAGCCATAGGTTCTATAAAGTATGTCATCATGTACCAGATCTATTGCATACCCTACCACTAAGCTTGGCAAGGAGTGCAATAGTGATCTAGGAGTAGATCAATGGACAGCGGTCAAAATTATCCTTAGTAGAATAAGGATGTGTTTCTCAATTATGGAAGTGAAAAAGGTTCGTCGTAAAGGGTTACGTCGATGCAAGTTTTAAACACTAATCTAGATGACTCTGAGTCTCAATCTGGATACATATTGAAAGTGGGAGCAATTAGCTAGAGTAGCTCCATGCAGAGCATTGTAGACATAGAAATTTGCAAAATACATACGGATCTGAATGTGGCAGACCCATTGACTAAACTTCTCTCACAAACAAAACATGATCACACCTTAGTACTCTTTGGGTGTTAATCACATAGCGATGTGAGCTAGATTACTGACTCTAGTAAACCCTTTGGGTGTTGGTCACATGTCGATGTGAACTATGGGTGTTAACCACATATAGATGTGAACTATTGATGTTAAATCACATGGCGATGTGAACTAGATTATTGACTCTAGTGCAAGTGGGAGACTGAAGGAAATATGCCCTAGAGGCAATAATAAAGTTATTATTTATTTCCTTATATCATGATAAATGTTTATTATTCATGCTAGAATTGTATTAACCGGAAACATAATACATGTGTGAATACATAGACAAACAGAGTGTCACTAGTATGCCTCTACTTGACTAGCTCGTTAATCAAAGATGGTTATGTTTCCTAACCATAGACATGAGTTGTCATTTGATTAACGGGATCACATCATTAGGAGAATGATCTGATTGACATGACCCATTCCATTAGCTTAGCACCCGATCGTTTAGTATGTTGCTATTGCTTTTATCCATGACTTATACATGTTCCTATAACTATGAGATTATGCAATTCCCGTTTACCGGAGGAACACTTTGGGTACTACCAAACGTCACAACGTAACTGGGTGATTATAAAGGAGTACTACAGGTGTCTCCAAAGGCAGATGTTGGGTTGGCGATTTCGAGATTAGGATTTGTCACTCCGATTGTCGGAGAGGTATCTCTGGGCCCTCTCGGTAATGCACATCACTAAGCCTTGCAAGCATTACAACTAATGAGTTAGCTGTGAGATGATGTATTACGGAGCGAGTAAAGAGACTTGTCAAGATGCGAGATTGAACTAGGTATTGGATACCGACGATCGAATCTCGGGCAAGTAACATACCGATGACAAAGGGAACAACGTATGTTGTTATGCGGTCTGACCGATAAAGATCTTCGTAGAATATGTAGGAACCAATATGGGCATCCAGGTTCCGCTTATTGGTTATTGACCAAGAATAGTTCTCGGTCATGTCTACATAGTTCTCGAACTTCGTAGGGTCCGCACGCTTAAGGTTTCGATGATAGTTATATTATGAGTTTACATGTTTTGATGTACCGAAGGAGTTCGAAGTCCCGGATGAGATCGGGGACATGACGAGGAGTCTCGAAATGGTCGAGACGTAAAGATTCATATATTGGATGATATGTTTAGGCCAAGGGGTCAAGCCCATGAGGCTTTAGGTCGGTGCAAAAGAGTTTTATGGAGGCCGGGGCCAAACGCCGGAGACCTGGCGTCGGCCTGGGACGACGCCGAGGCCCATGGCGTCTGGGCAGACGCCAAGGATTGTGGCGTTTGGTCCTGGAGTCCGAGTGGGACTCTTACCTTTCGGCAAAACCGACTTTGAGGAGGCTTTTGCTCCAAGTTTCGACTCGGGGCTCAACATATAAATAGAGGGGCAGGGCTAGCACCAAAGACACAACAATTGATCCCTTGGATCTCTTAGCCGTGTGCGGTGCCCCCCTCCACCATATTCCACCTCGGTCATATCGTCGCGGAGTTTAGGCAAAGCCCTGCGCCGGTAGAGCATCATCATCGTCACCACGCCGTCGTGCTGACGGAACTCATCCCCGACACTTTGCTGGATCGGAGTCCGGGGATCGTCATCGAGCTGAACGTGTGCTGAACTCGGAGGTGCCGTACGTTCGGTACTTGGATCGGTCGGATCGTGAAGACGTACGACTACATCAACCGCGTTGTCATAACGCTTCCGCTTACGGTCTACGAGGTACGTGGACAATACTCTCCCCTCTCGTTGCTATGCATCACCATGATCTTGCGTGTGCGTAGGAATTTTTTTTGAAATTACTACGTTCCCCAACAACCCGCACTTGTTGGACGCGAGCAATTTCATTAAAAAACCTATTTAGTGAAGGCAGTGCATGCTCAAACTTTACCCAACATCCTATTTCTTACTATCTGTCTTTTCTTACATTTTTCTGAAAAAATGGCAACCAAAATTGCCCAATCATCGGCTGTCACGTGCATTACTTTAGTATGTGGCGGCGTACGCTTTCGGGTTGAGGCAGTAATTCGATTGCGGATTCAGGGCGTGTTTTTTGTTTTGCATGTGTGGGCATAGCAATTTCCGTGCCGATTCGGTCGGGGGTGGGTCGGCGTGTCCCTTTCCTGCATGTGCTTGGATTGCGGCTGTTCGGTTGACTGGTTCTGTTTCCTTGCGTTGTCTTTTTCCGCTGCCGCCACATCACCACTGTTGTTGCGTGTTTTGATCATGTCGTCTCATGTGTGCGATTTCTGGAGTGCCTGGTCAGTACCGCTTCCATCGTGTTCTCTACATATTTTTCTGTCGATGGTTCGTGTTTTTCCTTTTTTTTCTCTTCTTCAGCCCCCCCTCCCCCGCTAAAAATAAGCCTTTTGTTTTGCTATTCCTTAATTGATTTATAGGTTCCGGTCTTCTTTTCCCATCAATTACATGGTTCGTTCTTCCTCATGCCTGAGCGGCCCTCGTCGTCCGGGTCGGCCTCGTGGGATACGTGGTGCTGTTGTTGGCCGCCGTGATGCTCGAGTTCGTTCGGTGGTCACAACGATGTGCGGGCCGTCCTGCATTGATGTCGGATGCTGCTGTTCACCCTGGGGTGTCGGATATTCAGTTACCGCGTCCGGAGTGGGCATGCGGCTCGTCACCCTATCGGTCATGCAGTTGCTGGTTTGTTCATTTTTGTTTTCTGCTTCTTTATATCATTATTGCATGCTTTAATTATTTGTCTACTTTGTGTGTGTGTAGGATCTTCTTTAATGGGTGCTTTTCTTGGAGATGGTTCTGCTAGACAGCATAGGGAAGAGATTCGCTTGGGAAAACGTCCCATTGATTCTACTCTTGGTGAGCGAGTTTGTTTTTGTGTTGTTTGGTTACCTATTGTTGGATTGTGTTTCACTTCCTTAAACTGATGTTATTTCTTATAGGACTGCCTTTTCATCAGCTCGGCCTGCGTGTGCCTTTTGCTATTCCCTTTGTTGATCCGCCTGCCGCTGCTTCTGGTATATTTTTAATTACTATGTGTTACCGTCTGATTTTTTTCTTCGCATGGTACACGTGATTAGGTAATGATATTCTTTGTTTGTTGTGGGTGACATCACTGCGTGCATGGTGCATGCGATTTGTGTGGCCATCGATTGCATAACAGTACTCAGTTTTGCCACTAAAATTTTTTACTACTAAAAAATGCCACTGTTCCGTTAAACACATGCTCAAAAAACCATTTTTTCGCCGTTGCCATTTGGTCAATGCACGTTGACTGAAGGTAGATGCTGAAAATACCCCTATCCCGCTTGTCAACTCCCCTTTCTCTGTTGACTTGTGGGCCCATCTGCAAGGTGTGTGAAAAAAGAAAATGAAAACGTTTCAAACCTAAGACCATGATCTCATGGTTGCGCAAGCTTACCAACTGAGCTATGGAAATCTTTTGAAGTAATAACCTTTAGATGGAATAATATTCCAACACATCAGCGTGTCATAATGTTTCTTGTTTTTTTTTCTTGAGTGAATGCCATCATGGCTACTTTATTGCACTAGTAGAATAGTTACATCATTTATATTCACTAAAAGACCCGCAAAAAAATTATATTCACTAAAAAATCTGGGGGTTCATCAACCCAGCCAATGGAAACTTCATTCTCGAAAGCATATTCCTTTCTCTACGTGGTCCATGTGGATGCATGGCTACATGTGGCACATGTGTCTACGTGTCGCACGGACGGCGACGTGCATGGTCGATGCATGTGATTGATATGACTATGTGCATGTTCATGCACTTTACGTAATTGCCATGTGTGGTTCAATTTTTAAATATGTTTATTAACATTTTAGAGAATTATTTCCAGGAGGGACATCTGTTCGTGTCGGCGCTATGGGTTGTGCGGTGGACAAATTCTCTGAGCCTTCTGAGCTTGGCGTTGGGTGGTCTGGCCTTCCACTTATGGTCGGGAGACCACGGGTTGTTCCGCTCCGGACTATAGGGCCTTCTTAACGGTCAACTCCTTTGGGTGAGACTCTCTTATGTTCATCAGCTTTTTGGTATTATGTTTGCTAAGTTTTCTAATTTGTTTACCTGTTTTCGTTGTTGCCTTCAAGTATTGCCTACTCCAATTATGGAGTGTCATGATATTGTCCGCAATCGATGTAAACGGAGGTTGATACGCTCGGATCGAGTGGGGAGGAAGAAAGGTTTGTTTTACATATATGATTGTACTTCTTTTTGGTGTCTACCTACTTGCTTTAGTTTGTATTTTCATTTTTTTGCACATATGTTATTCATTGTCATGATTTATGGTTGTACAGTGTGTGGAATGGAGCCTCCCCTATCAAAAGATCTTATTCTTCTGCTTAAAAGTACGGTCTGACAAGTTTGTTCTTTTCTTTGGACTACAGTTACATGGGTTTCTAATTTACCGTAAGCTTTTTACGATTTTAAAATTATGTTGCTCTGTGTTGCAGCCATCTGTAAGGGCCGTTCATACTACGGTGGTCCAGATCTTACTTGTGAGTGGTGTGGTGCGTTCTACTGGTTTCGTGAGGGCTCTAAGCACCATGCGAATGCATCTGTTCGTCGGCCTGTTTATACTGGTTGTTGTCGTGGTGGCAAGGTTTCTTTGCCTAAATTTCATGATTGGCCATCTCCATTAGACAGTTTGATGCGATTTGATGGAGATGCATTTTCGAACCGGTTTATGCGGTTGATTAGACAGTATAATTCTATGTTTTGTTTCACGTCCTTGGGTGCTTATATTGATCACAGCATTAATGTTGGGGGCGCTCCATACATGTTTAAGATGAATGGGGTAGTATATCACCGTATTGGTCCGCTTCTACCACCTGAGGGTTTTTCTCCCAAGTTTGCACAATTATATATGGTAGATTCAGCCGATGAGGTTCAGAGCAGAATTAATGTATTTAGCAGGGAAGACAGTGGGTCTCTCGATCCCGATCCTGAGATTGTGTCAGCGCTTATTAGAATGTTAAATACACACCACCATTTGGTTCATAAGTTTAGGCTTGCTCGGCAGAATTTGTGCAGCCCCGACGTGCCCAAGGTATCTATACATTTTTTGGGTGATGATGGCTCGCACGGCACACGTTTCTCTAGTCCTACAGCTTCAGAAGTTGCTGCACTTATAGTGGGTGATTTGACTCCTCAATGCAGAAAGTTTGATGTTGTTGCTGAGAGTCATTCTGGCATTCTTAAGCACATATCTGCCCTTAATTGTAATCTTATGGCCTTGCAGTATCCTCTTCTTTTTCCATATGGAGATAAAAGTTACCATTTGGGCATTAAATACGTTGACGCCAGCAATCGTTCTCTACCAACTGTTCCAGATTCGTCCAATGTGGATCAGTCCAGTGAAGATGACAATGATGGTGATGATGATACTATAGATGGTGTTATTTCTCAAGATGTGATCATCCCACTTGGGAAGGTTACTATGTTGGAGTATTACAGGTATTATTTTCATTATCGTGAAGGTGAGGTCAATCCTTATACAAGTTGTGGCCGGCTCAGTCAGCAAGTGAGTGTGAATGCATACTCTTGTGTTGAATCTGATCGTCTAGAGTACCATTTTGTGAAGCAAGATAAACTTCGTTCAGAAACTTATCAAGGTGTATCTGATGCAATGGGTGAAGGCAATTCTATGGGGAGGAATATTGGTGTTCAGTTTATATTGCCTGGCAGTTTTACTGGTGGCCGACGTTATATGTTTCTAAATTTTCATGATGGGATGGCTATATGTCGTGAATATGGCGCTCCTGATTTGTTTGTTACATTTACATGCAATCCTAAGTGGCAGGAGATTGCCGATGCGCTTGCTTCTGAGCCTAGGCAGGTTGCTGCCGACCGTCCTGACATCATTACTCGGGTGTTTGCTATGAAGTTTGATGAGTTCTTAGGCGGGGTTAAGGACGGTTCCCTTTTTGGGCCTGTTCAAGCATGTATGTTTCCTGCTAACATTATATTTTTAAGAAAATAAGTATTACAGTTCATTTCCTACGTATTGCTGCACATTTCATTGAGAGTTGCTCACGTGTTTGCAATTTATTTTGTTTGCAGATTTATATGTCGTGGAATTTCAAAAAAGAGGGCTTCCACATACGCATACGTTGGTGTGGTTGAAGGCCGATACAAAGGATCCTTCGCCTTCTTTCATAGATAGTCTTATTTGTGCAGAATTACCGGATCCCTTGGTTGATCCTTTGGGTTATGCTCTTGTTGATGAATTCATGGTGCATGGTCCTTGTGGAGTGTATAACTCTAAGTGTGCTTGCATGAATAATAAGTGTTGCTCCAAGCGTTTTCCTAAGTCTTTCAGTGATGAGACAATGGTCGACAATGTTGGATTTCCTATTTATCGAAGGCGTGATGATGGTCATTTTGTATTGAGGCAGCAGAACTCTCTTCGCTTGGGAAATCAATGGGTTGTTCCATACAATATGAAATTATTGAAGAAGTTTGAGGCCCATATAAATGTTGAGTGGTGTAATAAAACAAATTTGCTGAAGTACCTATTCAAACACCTCACAAAAGGACCTGATGTTGTTCAGATGCGTGTTGATGTTGACAATAGGCCAGCTGGTGTTTTTACGGTGCCCCGTCCTACTGGGAAGAATGAGATCAATGACTACGTTAAGTGCAGGTTCATATTTACACTTATGCAACTATGTGCTATGTTTTATTATTATTTTACTGAAGTATTTTTTTGATAGACGCCTTTTCTGCGTGTGAGGCTTTTTGGAGGATGTTTGCATACAATATTCATGGGCGTGAACCTTCAGTTGAAAGACTGGTTGTGCATCTTCCTAATATGAATAGAGTGATATTTGCTGAAACAGACAATTTAGGGAACGTGTTAGATAATCCATCAGCTTCAAAAACTATGCTGACAGAGTGGTTTGTTGCAAACCAGCAATATATATATGCTCGATCATTAACATATCTTGATTTTCCAAATGAGTGGGTTTGGAATAAGAGTGATAAGGTGTGGATGAAGAGAAAGCTTAAGAAGAAGATGGGCTGTAAAATAGGACGTATTTACCATGTGCATCCCGGACTGGTGAGTTGTTCTTTCTTCGGATGTTACTTATGGTTGTTCCTGGTGCAACCTGTTTCGAGGATTTGAGAACACACAATGGCCGTGTCTATGATACATTTCAAGAAGCATGCCAGTCTAGAGGATTGGTAGGGGATGACAACGAGTGGTTTAAGCTCTTTGATGAAGCTATTGTGTGGGCAACTCCCTTTCAATTGCGTGATCTTTTATGACTGTTCTGCTTCACAGTGAGGTTGGTAATGGACGTGCTCTTTTTGAACGATTTTGGCCAAGCATGGCTGAGGATATATCACATAGGCTTTCGTCTGCTCTTGGCAACTCTAGATTCGATGTCCCTCCAGATTATCTTCAGGAGTGTCTTCTTTCTGAATTAGCTTCCATTTTTACTAGAAATGGATCGTGCCTTGCTTCATTTAATTTGACTTCACGTACCATACCTGTCAATGATGATTGTTACAATAAGTTGGTCAATGAGGAACTGAGTTATGATACTGTTATGTTAGCTGCTGAAGCTGACAATTTGTATTGCAAATTAAATGATGAGCAGAGAGCCATACATCATGAGATAGTGTCCACGGTCCGTGAAGACAGGAATGTATTTTATTTTATTTCTGGGTGTGGAGGGTCCGCAAAACCTTTTATGGAATTCTATCATTGCTACGCTTAGATCTGAACGGCGTGTTGTACTTGCTGTGGCTTCATCTGGTGTTGCATCATTATTGCTGCCTCGGTGGACGAACTGGTCATTCAAGATTTAAGATTCCGTGGATGTTAACGATCGTTCTCAGTGTTGTATATCCAGGAGCTCAATGTTAGCTGGTTTGTGTCAGCGGGCATCACTTATTCTATGGGATGAAGCTCCTATGACTAGTCGTTTATGTTTTGAGGCTTTGGATAGGACATTGAGGGATGTTTTGTCTGTCCGAAATGGAGCTAATGGTCTGCTGCCTTTCGGAGGAAAAGTGATGTTGTTGGGTGGTGATTTCAGACAAATTTTACCTGTGGTAGAGGGTGGTACAAAAGAAGATATTATCAATGCGTCGTTGGTTTCTTCTCCGCTTTGGCAATATGTTAAGGTTCTTAAGCTCCGTACAAACATGCGGCTTTGCAACCCTATATTGCCCTGCCATGCACGCGCACAGTTGGCAGTGTTTTCCAGTTGGGTGCAAAGTATTGGTGATGGTTCTATTGTGATGCAATGTAAGGGCAATGAATCTTCTCCATCGTGGGTTTCCACTCCGGAAGACATGTTATTGTTTCCTACAACAGATCATATGGAAGCTGCAGTTGACAATGTGTATGATATGTTCTTTTGGAAATATAATGATGCTGGGTATTTATCCCACCATGCTATTGTTTGTCCAACAAATTCAGTTGTGGACAAATTAAATGATGTTGTCTTCAGCGTGTACCGGGCTCCTACCGACTGTTTAAGTTACGACTCCATATCAAAAATCTGGAGACCCTGTTGATGGAGTGGAGTTGTTTTACCCTCCTAAGTTGCTGAATTCTATTACGATAAGCAATTTCCCTCATCACAAGATTTTGCTGAAAGTTGGTGTTCCTGTTATGCTTCTCAGAAATATCAATCAATCATTAGGTTTATGTAATGGAACACGGCTGATTATTACTCGACTGGGTGACAGAGTCTTAGAAGGAGAGATTATCACTGGTTCTCATAAAGGGAGCGTGTATGCATTCCGCGATAGTTCTGAACTCAGCGGGATCTAAGTGGCCTTTTACACTCCAGCGATGTCAATTTCCAATAAGATTGTGTTATGCTATGACAATTAACAAGAGTCAGGGGCAAACATTGTCTAAAGTATGCGATATTTGAGAGAGCCAGTATTTTCACATGGGCAATTGTACGTGGCGGCATCACGAAGTTACTTCGCGTAGTGGACTTAAGTTTTTAATTGAAGATGATCGTGGATGTCCAACATCTGAGACCAGGAATATAGTTTACAGGGAAGTTATTTCACTGTTGTAAGGGAGGTAGCATATAGAAAATAAAACGTGGTTCCTTACATAGATGTGGTTGGTGGACCATCCTTATTTTGGTTACAGTGTGAGCAAAAATACAAGAAAGCGAATACCTAGGGCTACTGTAGTTAAGTTTAGCAGGTCTGCTAATAAGCCGTGTAGCTCTTCTTCAGCGTAGATAATGTCTCTTCACAAGACTACTTTCTCCAAAAGATGTATAGGCCTTGAAAGCAGCGGTTCTTGATGAGTCCATAAACTTGTGAGCTTTTTCGAGCCTTTTTGTTTACCAGGTGGTTTAAATACTTTGTTCTGTCTTTCTAGCTCCTCTTGCTGCTGCATGAGTTTAGCTTCCTCTTATGTAGGTTGTTCTATATATGCTCATCTAGGCCTTCCAACGTATAATCTTATATCTTATATTTACTAATCCGAGGCACCATACGAGGCTTCACGTTAATCCTGGGAAACTAAGAAAATTAGCCGCTTGATCTTTCAATTAATTATCTACCATCGTCGGATGCTTGCCTCAAGGAGTCCTCAGCTCCAATCTCCAATCCCATGTTCTATCCAAAAAGAAAAAAATCCTGTCCCACGTTAACATGCCTCAAGGAGTTTGTTCAAAAAACATGCCTCAAGGAGTCCTCAAGGCCTGTCTCACGCTTTTATCAAAAAAAAAAATCATGTCCCACGTTAACTCATCTTCATCAGCAAAGAAGAAAGAACCCATCTACGGCAGTCTCCTTCCTCCCTCCCATGCACCACCTAAAAAATCCGGCCAATGCACAAAGCATCTGTTCCTCCTTCTCTCCTCACAAAGCAGGCAAGAAATCTATTATCCATGAATATGCAATATGTTGTCTACAACCCGTTCAATCAGTAGCATAGTCCGTGACTCCAGGGAACGAAGTGCACCAGCGGCGACGATTTGCATCTTCTCCAGTGTAAGTACGCAATCTTTGCAGTAGCTTTTTATCCTTTGAATCTCCTTGCCTTCCCAATTCTGAAGACACATCAGTTCAACGTCTTCAATTCATGAACTTATCTAGGATGGTTGATGTAGTGGACGAGGGGCAGCAACAGCTGTTTGAAGTGGATCAGGTCGATACCACTATAGGTGAGTGGTGATGCTGCAGCTAAGTGAAAAACTGCAGCCAGTCGACTAGCGGCAAATTTATTTGCCTCCTCGACACCAATAATCGAGACGGAATTACAGAGATCTATAAGATGTTACCAACCAAGAAATATAAGTCATTAGATTGGAGATTAGTTATACAGAGTCCCAAACGATCGATCCACGCACTTAATGCGGCAACTCTTCTTCCTTTGCAAATCCCGTCCCATCTTCTGCTCTCCTTGTCATGTCCCCCAGCTGCAGGCATGTTCTTCCCTCGCCTAGCACACCACCAAGAGTTCTCCATTCTTTTGTCAAATTTCGCCACATGTCTATGACCTGTATGTTGTGGTACCAGAAATATGCTATGCGTTGCATGTAGGATGATTAAGAAAATGAACTGATAGATCATTTATGGCGGCAACACTGCTTTGATCTCCCTGCTCCATGGCGTGGGTTTGCCATTTCCAACTCCACGTAGATAGCTCTGCCAATAACCAATGAAGATAGTTTGGTGCCACTAAGTTATCAATTAATCTACAGGTTCACATGGACTTAATAGCCAGATCCATGCGGGATTCGGAAGATGACACGTGTATTATATAATGTATCATATTGTTTTCGGCCTATATTAAAGCACGCACTACACTAAATAAGTGATATTTTCTGGATGTTGAAAATGTCAGAAACAAGGGTAGACAAACTTTACTACTTGTATTGCAGGCCACACAAAAATGGATCAAGAAACTTCTATCAAGCTCAGGTCTTCATAGTGGGATATAAAAGAGTTTGTTAATGGATAACTAAATGCACTGTGTAGTTAGCATATCCCGGTGACTTTCAAAGTTTGTTGTTTTATTTTTAAAAATTACAGCCATATTCATCATTTTTTTATGTGATCAACCCGGAGGGTAAATTCCAACAGACACATGTCTGCTTTCTACTTATGTAAACACATATATTTATTTGTGTAGCACAAACACATAACCATAAGTGAGATGTATGTTCTAAAACTGAGATGTCATGATATGTTATCAAGTTATTGGTGTAATTTTTATAACAGATTAAATGTTCCAGTGAAGTTTTATTATGATTCAACCGCTGCAAATAAAGTATATTAGTTGTGTTTTGCATCTTGCATATTGATTCTTTTGACACCATTGTAAGATGCTCTTATATTAATTGTGTGAGAAGTTTGTCTGTTTTTGCATGCCTAATGGGCTTAAGTAACTAACAACTATATTTGAGGCTCTTGCAGTACACTACGGTGCACGATTTAACGTAATAACTGAGATAGTGTAATTTTTCATTGAATTACTCTCTCAGTTCCAAAATATAAGTATTTTAGAGATTCCAATGCGGACTATATACGGAGAAAAACGAGTGTATCTACACTCTAAAATATGTATATATACATCTGTATGTGGTTCTTATTGAAATATCTAAAAGACTTATATTTAGGAATGGAGGGAGTATTTATGCTCTTTTCTGATCTTAACAGATAGGAAGTCATTTTCTATATTCTTAGAGTTGGATACTGTTTTCCTTCCGAATTTGGGTATATAACTTAGTTATCTTCTTCGTGAGGGAATGGAAATCCATGTCACATTCTATATTATAATGGTTCCACGCAGTGCATTCAGACAACAGATTTGCCATGTAGTATCTTCATGACAACAAAATATGCCATGCCATCAATACTGATATTCATTCGGTGAGTATCTACATATTTTATATTTTGAACATGTGACTATCCGTGGATATAATAAATAGTATTAGTCAGGGATACTTCAGTATTTACGTGTTCAAAAATGACTAGCCCGTGCAGATGCACGGGTTGATGACTAGTACTACTAAGCGTGAACGTGCACACACATTTCGACTAATATCACGACCACCCCTAAAAAAAGGTAATATTACAACCAGTTGAGAGAATTAACATCCAAAGAAAAGATATTGTGATAGTACTAAAAATATTTCATAAATCAACTATAATTAAAATGGGTTTTAATAGGTCCTATAGTTTATCACGTACATTGTTGTAAAGACACAACTAATTATCCCAGTATTCCTTAATATGCTTACTCAGTTCTTCAATATAACAAAAGCATAAAAGGTGCAATGCATGTCTAGACTGTGTTAAATTATATTTGCTGCTGCAAGGGAAATTCTAGAATCAAGGGGGAAAATAACCAATTTCAAGAACATATATAAAAGTCATAACACATAAATCCTCGCTTGCAAATGCCACAATGGGTCTGTACTTAGATGTAGCTTTTCATCGCTCATGCAACACATAGGAATGTCAAATGTCAATAGGAAATCAAAGTATTAACTCCGACTGAAAATCCCGATCCTATCACTGCATTTCTCCGAGGTAGAGGAACACTAAGTTGTTAAGAGAAGCTTAATTCCGAGAGTGGTTGAATCTTAATTCCGAGAGTAGAAGGGTCAGTTGGGGTAGGTGATGTAGGTTGTTGCACATTTGTTCTGATAATTTCAAGTACGTTAGACTGAATATTTTCATAATGGGGTCTTTTGATGTGACCATCTACAAACAACTGCAAGGCAGATGAAGTATTAAGTAACTGAACCTGACATTGTTAATAAAGATGAAAATAATCAGACCAACATATTTGACAAAACTGTATGCAGATCACAGTTAATTAAAATCTAATTTAGAGTATTGTCCAATGCAAGAAGAATGAAGAACTGAGAAAGATTATCACTACTGACATTAGCTAAAAAAAGCTTTAACATAGGTAGTTAATGTGGTAAGTTTGGTTCAGAAGATACCCTCAAGCTTCTAATCCAGAACTTTGCATGCATTTACAAATAAAATATGAATAGTAAGTGAAACTTGTGTGTTCTAGGGTGCCCCCTTGCCCCCGTATATAAAGGAGGGAGGGGGAGGCCAGCTGGCCCTAGGGGCGCGCCCAAAGAGGAGGAGTAGGAAAGGGGGGCGCCGCCCCCCTTCCCTTGTCCAATTCGGACTCAAGGGTGGGGGGGGGGGCAACCCACCAGCACCCCTCCTCTCACTCCACGAAGGCCCATGGTGGCCCATTAGTTCCCCGAGGGTTTCGTAACCCTCCCACTCCGGTTTTACTTGAAACTTCCCGGAACTCTTCGGGTGTCCGAATAACATGGTCCAATATATCAATCTTTATGTATCGACCATTTCGAGACTCCTCGTCACGTCAGTGATCTCATCCGGGACTCTGAACAAACTTCGGTCATCAAAAACACATAACTCATAGAGGGAGAGTGTGTTCACGCATCTTCATAGACCAAAACGGAAGCATTTCAATAACGCGGTTGATGTAGTCGAACTTCTTCACAATCCAACCGATCCAAGTACCGAACATGCGGCACCTCCGCATTCAGACATCGCTCAGCTCGATGACGTCCCTCATATTCTTGACCCAGTGGAGGACGAGGGTGAGTTCCGTCAGCACGACGGCTGGTGACGGTGATGATGATGTTACCGGCGCAGGGCTTCGCCTAAGCTCTACGATGGTATGATCGAGGTGTGTAACTGTGGAGGGGGCACCGCACACGGTTAAGAGAAACTTGTGTGTTCTAGGGTGCCCCTGCCCCCGTATATAAAGGAGGGAGGGGGAGGCCGGCCGGCCCTAGGGGCGCGCCCAAGGAGAGGGAGAGCTACTAGGACTACTAGTCCTAGTAGGATTCCTCCACAAGGAAGAGGGGGAAAGAAGGAGAGGGAGAGGGAGTAGGAAAGGGGGCGCTGCCCCTTCCCTTGTCCAATTCGGACTCCAAGGGGGGGCCGTCCTGCCCTGGCTGCCCTCCTCTCTCTCCACTAAGGCCCATGGTGGCCCATTAGTTCCCCGGGGTTCCAGAACCCCTCCCAAGACTCCTTTTACCCAAACTTCCGGGAACTCTTCGGTGTCCAAATAACATGGTCCAGTATATCAATCTTTATGCCTCTACCATTTCGAGACTCCTTGTCACGTTCGTGATCTCATCCGGGACTCCGAACAAACTTCGGTCATCAAAAACACATAACTCATAAATACATATCGTCATCGAACGTTAAGCGTGCGGACCCTACGAGTTCGAGAACTATGTAGACATGACCGAGACACATCTCCGGTCAATAACCAATAGCGGAACCTGGATGCTCATATTGGCTCCTACATATTCTACTAAGATCTTTATCGGTCAAATCGCATTACAACATATGTTGTTCCCTTTGTCGTCGGTATGTTACTTGCCAGAGATTCGATCGTCGGTACCATCATACCTAGTTCAATCTCATTACCAGCAAGTCCCTTTACTCATTCCGTAATACTTCATCCCGCAACTAACTCATTAGTCACAATGCTTGCAAGGCTTATAGTGATGAGCATTACCGAGAGGGCCCAGATACCTCTCCAAACATGGAGTGACAAATCCTAATCTCGACCTATGCCAACCCAACAAACACCTTCGGAGACACATGTAGAGCATCTTTATAATCACCCATTTACGTTGTGACGTTTGATAGCACACAAGGTGTTCCTCCGGTATTCGGGAGTTGCATAATCTCATAGTCTGAGGAATGTATAAGTTATGAAGAAAGAAATAGCAATTAAACTGTAACGATCATAATGCTAAGCTAACAGATGGGTCATGTCCATCACATCATTCTCCTAATGATGTGATCCTGTTCATCAAATGACAACACATGTCTATGTTTAGGAAACATAACCATCTTTGATTAACGAGCTAATCAAGTAGATGAATACCAGGGACACTTTGTTTTGTCTATGTATTCACACATGTACTAAGTTTCCGGTTAATACAATTCTAGCATGAATAATAAGCATTTATCATGAAATAAGGAAAGAAATAATAACTTTATTATTGCCTCTAGGGCATATTTCCTTCAGTCTCCCACTTGCACTAGAGTCAATATTCTAGATTACAAAGTAATGATTCTAACACCCATGGAGTTTTGGTGCTGATCATGTTTTCCTCATGGAAGAGGCTTAGTCAACGCGTCTGCAACATTCAGATCCGTATGTATCTTGCCAATCTCTATGTCTCCTTCCGACACTTGATGACGTATGGAATTGAAACGTCTCTTGATGTGCTTGGTTCTCTTGCGAAATCTGGATTGCTTTGCCAAGGCAATTACACCAGTACTGTCACAAAAGATTTTCATTGGACCCGATGCACTAGGTATGACACCTAGATCGGATATGAACTCCTTCATCCAGACTCCTTCATTTGCTGCTTCCGAAGCAGCAATGTACTCCACTTCACACGTAGATCCTGCCACGACACTCTGCTTCGAACTGCACCAACTGACAGCTCCTCCATTCAATAAAAATACGTATCCTTAGTCCTTTTTAGGTATTTCATGATGTTCTTGACCGCTGTCCAGTGCTCCACTCCAGGATTACTTTGGTACCTCCCTGCTATGCTTATAGCAAGGCACACATCAGGTCTGGTACACAACATTGCATACATGATAGAACCTATGGCTGAAGCATAGGGAATGGCTTTCATTTTCTCTCTATCTTCTGCAGTGGTCGGGCATTGAGTCTGACTCAACTTCACACCTTGTAACACAGGCAAGAACCCTTTCTTTGACTGATCCATTTTGAACTTCTTAAAAACTTTATCAACGTATGTGCTTTGTGAAAGTCCAATTAAGCGTCTTGATCTATCTCTATAGATCCTGATGCCCAATATGTAAGCAGCTTCACCGAGGTCTTTTATCGAAAACCTCTTATTCAAGTATCCTTTTATGCTATCCAGAAATTCTATATCATTTCCAATCAACAATATGTCATCCACATATAATATTAGAAATGCTACAGAGCTCCCACTAACTTTCTTGTAAATACAGGCTTCTTCTCCAAAAGTCTATATAAAATCATATGCTTTGATCACACTATCAAAGCGTTTATTCCAACCCCGAGAGGCTTGCACCAGTCCATAAATGGATCGCTGGAGCTTGCACACTTTGTTAGCACCCTTTGGATCGACAAAACCTTCTGGTTGCATCATATACAACTCTTCTTCTATAAACCCATTCAGGAATGCAGTTTTGACATCCATCTGCCAAATTTCATAATCATAAAATGCGGCAATTGCTAACATGATTCGAACAGACTTAAGCATCGCTACGGGTGAGAAAGTCTCATCGTAGTCAACTCCTTGAACTTGTTGAAAACCGTTCACAACAAGTCGAGCTTTGTAGACAGAATATTACCGTCGCCTTCGGTCTTCTTCTTGAAGATCCATTTATTTTCTATGGCTTGCCGATCATTGGGCAAGTCCACCAAAGTCCACACTTTGTTCTCATACATGAACCCCATCTCAGATTTCATGGCATCAAGCCATTTTGAGGAATCTAGTCTCATCATTGCTTCCTCATAGTTCGTAGGTTCACCATGGTCTAGTAACATGACTTCCAGAACAGTATTACCGTACCACTCTGGTGCGGATCTCACTCGAAGACGACGAGGTTCGGTAGTAACTTGATGTGAAGTTTCATGATCATCATCATTAGCTTCATAATAATTGGTATTTCTGTGATGAACTACTTTCCAAGAAGGGAGAAGGTACAGTTACCTTAGCGAAGTTCTACTTTCCTCCCACTCACTTCTTTCAAGAGAAAATCCTTTCTAGAAAGGATCCATTCTAGCAACAAAGATTTTGCCTTCGGATCTGTGATAGAATATGTACCCAACAGTTTCCTTTGGGTATCCTATGAAGACGCACTTCTCTGATTTGGGTTCATGCTTATCAGGTTGAAGCTTTTTCACCTAAGCATCGCATCCCCAAACTTTAAGAAATGGCAACTTTGGTTTCTTGCCAAACCACAGTTCATAAGGCGTCGTCTCAATGGATTTTGATGGTGCCCTATTCAAAGTGAATGCAGTCGTGTCTAAAGCATAACCCCAAAACTATAGTGCTAAATTAGTAAGGGACACCATAGATTGTACCATATCCAATAAAGTATGGTTACGCCGTTCGGACACACCATTTAGTTGTGGTGTTCCAGGTGGCGTAAGTTGTGAAAATATTCCACATTGTTTCAAATGAAGACAAAACTCGTAACTCAAATATTCACCTCCACAATCAGATCATAGAAACTTTATTTTCTTGTTACGATAATTTTCCACTTCACTCTGAAATTCTTTGAACTTTTCAAATGTTTCAGACTTATGCTTCATTAAGTAAATACAACCATACCTGCTTAAATCATCTCTGAAGGTAAGAAACTAACGATACCCTCCACGAGCCTCAACACCCATTGGTCCGCATACATCTATTTGTATTATTTCCAATAAGTCAGTAGATCGTTCCATTGTTCCGGAGAACAGAGTGTTAGTCATCTTGCCCATGAGGCACGGTTCGTAAGCACCAAGTGATTCATAATCAAGTGATTCCAAAAGTCCATCAACATGGAGTTTCTTCATGCGCTTTACACCGATAGTGACTCAAACGACAAGTACCACAAATAAGTTGCACTATCATTATTAACTTTGAATCTTTTGGTTCAATATTATGAATATGTGTATCATCACGATCGAGATACAACAAAAATAGACCACTCAAAGAAGGATGCATGACCATAAAAGATATTACTGATATAAATAGAACAACCATTATTCTCTGATTTAAATGAATAACTGTCTCGCATTAAACAAGATCCAGATATAATGTTCATGCTCAACGCTAGTACCAAATAACAATTATTCAGGTCTAAAACTAATCCCGAAGGTAGATGTAGAGGTAGTGTGCCGACGGCGATCACATTAACATTGGAACCATTTCCCACGTGCATCGTCACCTCGTCCTTAGCCAATCTTCGTTTAATCCGTAGCCTTTGTTTTGAGTTGCAAATATGAGCAACAAAACCTGTATCAAATACCCAGGCGCTACTACGTGCATTAGTAAGGTACACGTCAATAATATGTATATAATTATACTTTTCACTTTGCCATCCTTCTTATCCTCCAAATACTTGAGGCAGTTCCGCTTCCAAAGGACCAGTCCCTTTGCAATACAAGCACTGCTTCAGGCTTAGGTCTAGACTTGGGTTTCTTCTCCTGAGCAGCAACTTTCTTGCCGTTCTTCTTGAAGTTCACCTTCTTCCCTTTGCCCTTTTCTCGAAACTAGTGGTCTTGTTGAACATCAACACTTGATGCTCCTTTTTGATTTCTACATCCGCAGCCTTTAGCATTGTGAAGAGTTCGGGAATTGTCTTATTCATCCCTTGCATATTATAGTTCATCACGAAGCCTTTATAGCTTGGTGGCAGTGATTGAAGAACTCATCAATGACACTATCATTAGGAAGATTAACTTCCAGCTGAGTCAAGTGGTTATGATACCCAGACATTCTGAGTATGTGTTCACTGGTAGAACTATTCTCCTCCATTTTGCAGCTGTAGAAATGGTTGGAGACTTCATTTCTCTCAACTCGGGCATTTGCTTGAAATATTAACTTCAACTCTTGGAACATCTCATATGCTCCATGACATTTAAAACGCCTTTAAAGTATCAGAAGTCGTAAAGCATGGCACACTGAACTATCGAGTAGTCATCAGCTTTGCTCTGCCAGACGTTCTTAACGTCATCATTAGCATCTGCATCAGGCCTGGCACCCAGCGGTGCTTCTAGAACGTAATTCTTCTGTGGAGCAATGAGGATAATCTTCAAGTTATGGGCCCAATCCATGTAGTTGCTGCCATCATCCTTCAACTTAGCTTTCTCTTGGAACGCATTAAAATTCAAATGAACGGTAGCACGGGCCATTGATCTACAATAACATAGACATGCAAAATAACAATCAGGACTAAGTTCATGATAAATTAAAGTTCAATTAATCATATTACTTAAGAACTCCCACTTAGATAGACATCCTCTAGTCATGTAAATGATCACGTGATCCAAATCAACTAAACCATGTCCGATCATCACGTGAGATGGAGTAGCTTTCAATGCTGAATATCACTATGTTGATCATATCTACTATATGATTCATGTTCGACCTTTCGGTCTTAGTGTTCCGAGGCCATATCTACATATGCTAGGCTCGTCAAGTTTAACCCGAGTATTCTGCCTGTGCAAAACTGGCTTGCACCCGTTGTATGTGAACGTAGAGCTTATCACACTCGATCATCATGTGGTGTCTCGGCACAACGAATCAGAAAGTAACGGTGCATACTGTGGAGAACTCTTATTCCTTGATATTTAGTAAGGGTTTATCTTATAATGATAAAGTCGTACTAAGCAAAATAAGATGCATAATAGATAAACATCACATGCAATCATTATATGTGACATGATTTGGCCATCATCATCTTGTGCTCATGATCTCCATCACCAAGCATCGCCATGATCTCCACCGCCACCGGGCGACACCTTGATCTCCATCGTAGCATCTTTGTCGCCTCGCCAACTATTGTTATTATGACTATCGCTACCGCTTAGTGATAAATGTAGGAGATATGCCCTAGAGGCAATAATAAATGATATTATTTATCTCCGAGTTCATAATTATGTTTATGTTCCATGCTATAACTGCAATGATTCTCGAGTCTGCAATATCCACGAGGCTCGGAGGAAGACTCATATGCACGTGTGTGTTGCATGATGGTTCTGTTTTCCTGATCATGGGCATGTCTATGCCAGCAACTTTGAGGGCACAATGTTAAGAGAACATTTGTGTTGAATCGACCCGGATTGATGTTATGCTATGAGATTCATTCGTCACAAGTTAATGGTACATAACACAAAGATGGTTAATGTTTGCATGATTCCTTATACCATGAGAGTATCGAGTTTCTTCATGCTTGCTTCATGAACTTTGGGGTTTGTTAAACGCCATCCGTAAATGGGTGGCTATTACGGCGCTTACGGGTTCATGGAAAAGTATGTCAAGTAACTTGATAGCTCAAGATTGGGATTTCCTCCTCCGACGATGGAGAGATATTCTCGGGCCCTCTCGGTGTTACGGTATCCATCATCGTCTCGCCGCATACGGTGTGATTTGATCACAGTGGATGCCGAACACCTAAAACGAGAAAAGAGAACAAAACCAGTAACGAGGTAACTAGCATAGTGGACAAGTTGTTGATCCACGGGGATGCAAGTAAATCTTAGCTAGGGTCTTTGTAACATATTGCGAAGCAACAGGAATAGCACACATCAACTGGAGGTTCACTCAATCTTCATTCGTGGTGGGTATAGGGTCAATATGAGTGTCCACGGCTCCGATGTTGATCATTGATCGGAAAGTGTTCCGGTCATGTCTATGCTTCACCGAACCTATAGGGTCACACACTTAAGGGTCATCTATCTGCTGAATACTAGACAGGGAGTCTGAGAGAAATTTGCCGAAAATGTTTCGGAGACAATGGAAGAGTTTCGGAGAGAGAATAGTGAAATAGTTTTGTAACACCGAAAAGTTGTTTCGGGATATACCATTAAGTCAAACTGGTTTCGAGACATGCCTGATAATTCTTGGAGGGTGCCAGAATTATTCTGGAAACTTCTGGGAATTTTTGGGAATAAAAACCGAAAATGTTTCGGAGCTGCCGGTACCGCTTTGGTTGTTTTTCGCAGATGAAATTCACTAATCTGAAATTGTTTCAGAACAAATCCAAAATCATTTTAGTGGGTACAGGAATTACTCTAAGACCCACGGAAATATTTTCGGATTTAATGGACGCGAAAAAATTGTCTTCATGAATAGTGAAAACGCATTCTTGTTTGCTTTTCGCAGATGAAAATCACTAAATCGAAATTGTTTCGGAACGCGTTGAAAATTATTTTAGTGGGTACTGGAAATGTTCTGAGCCCACATAAATATTTTCAGTTCGAACGGATGCTAAAAAATGTCGTCATGAATAGGGAAAGTGCTTTTTGCTTGGCTTCTTGGAGAAGCCACCCTAAGGGCCTTTTGTTAATATCCCCTTGGCTTCTTGGAGAAGCCACCCTTGGGCTTGGCCTATAAATAGGGGTGGAGGGGGCTGCCTAAAGACACACTCGTTCTCACATACAAGTGCCATGCATGATCTGGCTTCTCTCTCCCTCCCAGCGAAATAGTTTCGTTGAGCCGAAAGGCTGTCTGGGTTCCGGTAGGAACTAGTTCTGGACGGCGAAGCCCTGCCGGATAGATGCCACCGTATGTGTGCAACCCCGTAGAGAGGTCGTAGTTTCGATCCTTTTGCCCGAGGGGCTGTTTTGAGAGTGCCTCCCAAAGCGCTGTCCAAGTGACGGTCCAAGTTCTGTGAGTCTTCCCAAAGGGTTGTCCGAGTGACCGTCCGAGTTTGAGGGTCCTCCCGAAGGGCTGTCCGCCGAGAGACTGTCCGACCGCCTCCCGGAGGGCTGTCCGTGGGGCGGATGAGGGTATACATCCTCGCGGTTGGGAGGTTGTATATCCTAGCTGCGGGGATCTGCACCGCTGTCACATCGACTCTACTCCCGCTTGCCACGAGTCGGTAACGAAAAAGATCAAACCATGTATGCAGTCTCCATAGTGGTCCCGGCTGGTGCATAGGTCAGAAATTTTTGTTTTCTGCTGCTACCCTTCAAAGGGCATCATGAGCCGTGCGATGCGTAGATGCAGGTTGCGATCTAGAATACATGGAGATGTATGGATGTTGCATAATATAATTAGGTAGTAGATGAGTTCTATTATTGAAAATTATTTGTGCGAGTAGCAGATGAAATCTGTTACCCGATGTTCTTGTTGCTTCCCTTAAATTTGCGTAGTCCTGATCTTGACAACATTGTGGAATCTGACAAAGTTTTGGCAATCCGCGATTCTTTCATGCTGCTCCTGAGCATGCTGATTGACAGATCAACGAAGTGCTAATAGTTCTTTGGGTTCCACTTTAGTCAAAGAAAGATGGATGTTTCGCAGACTAAAGGGCAATGCAGGCATGATCTGCACGGGGGTCATGCGTATGACAAAGTTCAGTGTGGGGATCAAGATTTTATTATATCATGTTTCATACACCCCGATAAGTTAATCTAGCGCTTGAATTATCATACTTGATGATGGACGTTGGTAACTTCGGTTTGTTTCGAAACCTTAGAAGCCACGTAAAACAAGTTTTTGCATGTACCGATTAGAGACATCCGGCGACGGCGCCGGAGGCAGCGCGACCGTGTCCAAGGCCCACCACCGGGCCAAGACTCTCTGCAGAGCTGAAGCTAAACAGGAGGAGGCCAAGTGAAGCCAAGAGGAAAGAACTGAACTTTTTCAGTGGTTCTTTTGCTGAGACTCATTCATTCATTAGTTCATAATACAAGCTGACCAAATTCTTTTATACATTCATTCATTCATCACCACCATCAACAAACATGTAGTAGCTTTTATCTTTTGGTTTACAGTGATATGATATGAGAAAAAGATTCAATTGTTATTAGCTAGCTATATGTAATAATTCTTCATTCTTTTGGCTGTTGAGCTAGGATCCTCAAGAAGAATCAGCTGCTTGTAGAAGAAGCAGCAGGGACATTTCACAAAGCATTAATACATTCATTTTCAGCCATTATATGGGACTTGTAATCTTTGTTCAGAGTCAGAAATGAAATGGAATCATAGACTATTTATTTCATCACTCCTTCCATGTTGTGTGTATTCATCTGAAATGTGTGTGTTGGATTGGATATTTTTTCTTGTCTGAATCTCATGCGGTGTTGTGTGTTCCAGAATTCAGAGAGATAATTGCACAGATTCAGAGAAGCTCACTCTTGTTATCATATGAAACCATCTCCGCTCAGAGTCGGAAAGGAAATGGAATCAATGTATGCTGCATATAAATCTTTGTATCATCTGAAACGTTCGTGTTTGTCCATCCCATGGAGAGAAAAAAGTAATAAAATCCTGTATGCATAATTGTTTCAGAATTCAGAGAGATAACTGAACAAATTCGTTGACTGCAGTTGATAACTAAACAATTTCATAGAAATCACTTTTTTTGGAGTTGGAATGGTAGAATAAAAGTCAGGGAACTCACTGCTCGGTGAAATGGTAGAGTAAATTATCTAAAGTATTATTTCAGTCGACATTGCCTTTGTTGTAATCGAGGTGTAAAATGGCAGCAATGCGTGGTACAACTTAATTGCTTCTGAACTAAGCTTCCAAACAAGTTACTTGCTTCTGTGCATAGTAGATGAGGTAATGAGAATATCAAGGTGGGGAAAATAGTATTGCTTAAATTCCATCTCATACAAATTACATAGTTGTTATGGTGCTCATAAAGGTGCATTATTTGGATGAAGTGAAGGCCTTAGTTTGTCTAGGAGATACAAGAGCTTGATTTATACGAGAAACAACATAACACGGATCCAGTGAGGAACAACTTAACTGAAATTTTCTTTTTTTTTGCGAGTAACTTAACTGAATTTTTCGACTTGCTAATCTTGATTATTCCAATTGCTGTTGCCTTGGTGTTATGCCCACATAAGTAGCGCCTTGCAATTTCACATATGACAACTTCCTTCATGCCCTTGTTGCGTTGTTGGTCATGCTTGTTATTGTTGCACCTCGTGAGCCATGAGTCACACCATTCAAGCATCACGCTTGCCGTGTGATTTATTCAACTGAAGTTGAAGCCATCGCTCACTCTGCCTTCCTTATATATACATCTCTAGACCATTTTGCAATGTCGTTGTGTCAGCTCGCTCCTTTTGTTGGGGTTCAGGAGAGAGGTCATGATGTCCCATATTCTTTGCTGAACTTTTGTTGTGTCTCGCCAACGAGCTGAGATTTTAGAAGAAACTTCAATGAGATGTGGACCAGTCAAGTATTTGTCGGTGAACACTTAAAATTTCGGTTGTAAAACATGCTGCTCCAAGTGAGAGCAGTCATACACCAGAGTGGGCATGATGTATCTAAATGCAGAGAGCAAGCCGTAGCCGTTGGTGTATAGCATCCAGTGAACTCTCAAGAAACAAGAATCAAAAGACGGCATTCAATGGTTGGCGAAAATAAGATAGTACAATTCAAGGAAAAAATTAAAGATAGTTAGGATCGCCTGTATAGCTGTCGGTGTTGTTATTGTGTCTGTTCTGACCGCCATTCACAGTTTCTAGAGAACTGCTACATATTTAGCAACTTTTAATAGTAAAATGAGAGCCCACATAAACCACTTTGGGTTTGATGTACCTAAATGTAGTAAACCCTTCATGGAGAACTTGAAGAGCATGAAAAAGCTGTTTTTACGATTGGCAGAAAGAGGAAGTAAAGATTGGTGCGAGAAGGTCGATAGATTTGCTTATAACAGGACTTTTGACTTCCTTTTAGCTATTTCAGTGGTTATTAATTGGCATCTTCAGTTTTTGGAGATCCTGTTTACATTCAACGGTCGCTTGCATGTCAGATGTTGTTGTGCTGATTTTCAGGTAGTTGGAGTCTTTCCATCTTTTCCTATTTGTTTATGTTAAATATTCGCTTTCTCTTAAAATAAATTGCACAAGAGATAGTTCAGAACATATGTGCTTTCAGAGCTTATATTCCCTTTGTATTGACTAGATAAGTGAAACGACACGCTTTTATAATTTTCTTCCTTATGACACACAACTAAGAACAAAAGCCAACAAACTAACGGAAGGAAATATGGCTAGAGGCAATAATAAAGTTGTTATTTATATTTCCTTATATCATGATAAATGTTTATTATTCATGCTAGAATTGTATTAACCGGAAACTTAGTACATGTGTGAATACATAGACAAACAGAGTGTCCGTAGTATGCCTCTACTTGACTAGCTCGTTAATCAAAGATGATTAAGTTTTATTGCTATTGCTTTCTTCAAGACTTATACATATTCCTTTGACTATGAGATTATGCAACTCCCGAATACCAGAGGAACACCTTGTGTGCTACCAAACGTCACAACGTAACTGGGTGATTATAAAAATACTCTACAGGTGTCTCCGAAGGTGTTTGTTGGGTTGGCATAGATCAAGATTATGATTTGTCACTCCGAGTATCGGAGAGGTACCTCTGGGCCCTCTCGTTAATGCACATCACTATAAGCCTTGCTAGCAATGTGACTAATGAGTTAGTTACGGAATGATGCATTATGGAACGAGTAAAGAGACTTGCCGGTAACGAGATTGAACTAGGTATGAAGATACCGACGATTGAATCTCGGGCAAGTAACATACCGATAACAAAGGGAATAACATATATTGTTATTGCGGTTTGACCGATAAAGATCTTCAGAGAATATGTGGGAGCCAATATGAGCATCCATGTTCCGCCATTGGTTATTGATCGGAGATGTGTCTCGCCATGTCTACATAGTTCTCGAACCCGTAGGGTCCGTGACGCTTAACATTCGATGACGATTTGTATTATGAGTTGTGTGTTTTGGTGACCGAAGTTTGTTCGTAGTCCCGGATGAGATCACGGACATGACGAGGAGTCTCAAAATGGTCGAGAGTTAAAGATTCATAGGAAGGTGGTATTCGGACATCGGAATGGTTTCGAGTGCTTCGGGTATTTTACCGGAGTACCGAGGAGTTACCGGAACCCCCGGGGGAAATATTGGGCCTTAGTGGAGAGAGACGAGGGCCACAAGGGGTGGCAGCGCTTCATGGCAGTCCGAATTGGACTAGGGAGGGGGCGCCTCTTTCCTCTCTCTCCCTCTCCTTCCTTTTCCTCCGTGGAGAAAGGAAAGCGGGGGCGAATCCTACTAGGACTAGGAGTCCTAGTAGGACTCCCCCCTTGGTGCGACCCTCTAGGCCGGCCGCCTCCTCCTCCCCTCCTTTATATACGGGGGCGGGGGGCACCCCAAAGGCACACCAATAGCTCTCTTAGCCGTGTGCAGTGCCCCCTCCACAGTTTACTCCTCCGGTCATAGCGTCATAGTGCTTAGGAGAAGCCCCACGCGGATCACATCACCATCACTGCCACCACGCCATTATGCCGACGGAACTCTCCTCGACCCTCTCGTTGGATCAAGATTTCGAGGGACGCCATCGAAGCTAAACGTGTGCTGAACTCGGAGGTGCCGTGACGCTCGGTACTTGATCGGTTGGATCGCCAAGACGCTCGACTACATCAACCGCTAAGTAAACTAACGCCCGCTTCCGGCCCACGAGTGTACGTGGACACACTCTCCCTCTCGCTGCTATGCTCTCCTAGATAGATCTTATGCGTGATCGTAGGAATTTCTTTGAAATTGCATGCTACGTTCCCTAACACTAATTAATTCATAGCTTTCGGTGTTAATCAGTATGTAGAAGATTCATAACAAAACTAGGTTCAAGCTAGCCTTTTAACTTTAGATAAATAGCTAAGAACACACCATTGTGCACACAGCCTCTGAATCGCCTGCTGAACTTTTGTACTCAAGAACAAGAGAATGATGATAAAAAATCCGTAATCTCGGATATATGTTTCTGTTGGGATCATATATTATTTCATCAATCCGTTTATGTTGTGTATATAATCTCTGCGTCATCTAAAATGTGTGTAACTTTGGATATTTGCTCTTGTTAGAATCACATCTTAAATGTTCCCGAAATCAGCAAAATAACCGAATAGATTCAGAGAACCCCACTCTTGTTATATGAAACCTATCTTTGTTCAGAGTCGGAAATGAAATGGAATCAACAGACCATCCTCCATGCATAATCCTTTTATCATCTGAAATGTTTGTGTTTCCATGGGATGTTTGTTCTTGTTTGCATCCCATGTTGTGTTCCATGGCGAGAAAAGTAAGAAATCTTGTATGCATAGTTGCTTCAGAATTCAGAGAGATAGCTGAAGAAACTCGTCGACTGAAGTTGATAATTGAAAAAATTCAGAGAACTCACTCTAGTTCTGGTCAAATGGTAGAGTAAATTATCTAAACTAATATGTCAGTAACACTTTGCATTGTTGTAACCGAGGTGTAAAATGGCAGCAATGCATGGTACAAGTTGCTTCTGAACTAAGCTTCCAAACAACTTCCCAGCAGTGCTCACTCAAGAGCAGAGAAATGACAGAGCGTAAAACCACTGCATTGATCCTTCTGTTGGCACACATTTCTAGCTACACAGGCTGCTGGACGCATAGGTACAAGTTGCCATTCCGTCCCGACGCCTCATGTTCACTCAAGGTAGCAACTTGTGAGGAATCCTGCTTGGAGTCACCGACGCCAGCCAAGCTTCAGGTTCAGGCTTATTGCTACACTTCACATTTTAAGCAATCGAGTGATTGAGATTTTGCTTGTAGACGATCAACTCTTCTTATTATTGCCCAATTAACTAAAATTTGGCCCTGGTGACAGAATCTGGGTCACACAGTTGGACCTCGGGCATTGTTAAAGTAACAAGGATACCAACAATGATGAGAGAACACATTGTTATCGAAACAACAGTGTTAGATAGACCCAACTTATGAATTATCATGAGATCATATCGTCACTATGTTGTCGGTATTTCATATAAAATGTTAACATTTACTTATGTCCTTGGACCATGAGAATACCATATAACAACATACCATAACTGGGTGACAATAAAAATAACGTTCGGGTATATCAGAAAAGTATGTCTCAAAGATCAATAGTTCAAGACTGGGGTTTTCTTCACCGATGATGGAGAGATACACTCCAAGCCCATTCGGTATTACAACATTAACCTGTGAATCCAATGTCGAAAGTGACAATTATTGTTTTTAGTTGCTTTTGCTTTCAGGAAATCAAATTTAGGGAGCTGAAAAAATTAGGAAAATTCATAGAAAAAAGTTTTGCATCAGGAAGCTTATGGAGAATCATGGCTCCACCAAGGGCCACATGGCTACTTGTTGTTGGTCGATGATGTTGGTGGTGTTGCCGGCGTATCCCAAGATTCCCAAAACACACTGAGACTTGTCAACAAGTATAACAACATGAAGGACAACAAGGGCAAGTCTCACAAATGCTTAATGGCCAAGGCGGTTGTGGATAATGTGAAGCAACAGGTTTTTTCGGGCAAGGTTAAGGTAACGCCTAAGCAAAACCCTCCCTTGTTCATCCCTAGTACTTCTAGTGATGAGTTTCATGATGCAGAGGGTGAATTTGATAGAAATGATGATTTTTTTGCAAAATAAAGAAAATCAAGGTCGTCAAGGATTTTGCAAAAAAAAGGAGATGGGGAAGGAGATGAAAGAAAGGCCCTGGATAATCCACGAAATTTTGATTAGTCTCTGATCGTGGCCTACCTTTAGCGCCACCGGTCGGGTGAGAACTTGATCATCACGTAAGATAAAAATTGGAAACAGAGGGAGAGGGGAATGAAGGAAGCAAAGGAGACACCGCCTTGAACTTCTGGTTTCACATGCGCACAATTCATAGAAAGTGGTAATACATTATTTTCCATGGGAACTATTTTTTTACAGAAGAGATGTTATAATCACTTGCCATACACATGGACATCTTCTGTTGATCTTCTTTCATAGAACATTAATTTTATATATGATCAAGTCTTTATTTTTTACAAACTAGCTCATATGCCCGTGCTGCAATGGGAGAGATATTTTTTAAGCGACAAGCAACTGGGAAAGATAATTGACGTGTCATCCAAAAAAGGTCTCCACAATGGTAAACGACAGAGCAAGGATTTATGGTCTGCTTGCTGGACATGTTTGACACGGGAAATCTTGATAGTAGTGGGTTCATCGGGCGTGGTGGCGAGCACCAACTCATGTTTTCTTCTCCTGGTCTGCCTTCATCTTGGGGTTATGCCTGCCTCCTCATTTGGTGGCTGCGTATACCTTCTGGACACGGTTGCTTCGACCACTCTATCCTATGACGGCGTAATCAGGTGAATTATTAATTGCAACACATAAATCCTGCTTTCATTAGCATAATCAGGCATGAACGTCCCTTCTTGAGAGTTTATTCTCTTTGATTATTTTAGTGCTCAAGTGCCCATAATTTTGCTCTAATTAAAGTCAAACAACATATTCTCTTTTATTGGCACGTTCCCACAATTTCTTTTATTTATAGTCAACCAGCATAGAACGAACACGCACCACTAACCAATGGCCAGCGTGAATACTTCAGAAAATAATTATAGCGTCAGATTAGAAATATTTTCGAACATTAAAAAAAAAGAATTGGCGAATATTCTTGGAAACGTGATTTTTTAAAATCCTGAATAATTTTCAAAAAATGCGAACAATATTTTTTTGAAAATTCCAATATTTTTGGCAAAACATGAATTAAATTAGAAACATTAATTATTTTAGAAATTCACAAGCAATATTTTGAAAACATGATAATTTTATCAAAACACAAGTATTTTTGAATTTTTTAATTTTTTTTGAAGGGGAAAATTCAAAGCAATTTTATAAAAAAAATTCTTAGACGAAAATATTATTTTGGATTTGTGAAAATTTCACTAAAATAAGAATATTTTAAAATAGGGAACATTTTATATAATGTAATTTTTTTAAAAATCTCGACGAATTTTTTATAAACATAAAGAAATTTATAAAATGAAAAACAAATCGACATATAAATATTTATAAAGTCTCAAACATTTTTCAAATCAGGAACAATATTTTTGAATTCTGAACAATTTTTCAATATTTGAACAAGAAATGAAATTCTGAATATTTTTGTAAATTTTTTACTTGATAGAAAAAATAAAAATAAGGAAGGAAAAAGGGAAAAGGAAATATTAAAAATAAAAAGAAAGGAATAGTAATAAAAAAATAGAAATAGAACATCAAAAAAGGGGAAACAGGCGGGCCCAGTCTTAGGCGCCCTATGAGCAGCTTCAACTATTTATCGCTCGATGCGATAAATAAGGTCTTCCCAACTGTGTGGGAAAAGTAATAAGTTGGCTGGCTTCATTGGCCGGAGCGCGCGACCCAATTATCAATTCTGATAAACCTTTTTTTTCTTTTGTAGCGGATAGACAAACAAAAGTTTAATACTACCTCGGATAGAAAAAAAATCTTTTCAACGGTGAACGGGTGAAAAAAAATCAGAGAAACGCACCTTGATTTATTAGTAGGTACTAGCACACAACATATTGTACGGCATGTTCATTTGCAATATGGATCCAAGACTGGTACGAAATAAAGATTTAATCATGTGTCATTGATTAACATTGCACCCTAACATGCATTTTAAAAATAACGAACACATAAAAGATTCATATTCAAAATTTACACATTTTTCTAATCAAATTCTATATATAACATTACGGTTTAAAAGATATGGCTATTTGAAAAAAAAACATCTTAATAGACTGCGAGGTAGACATCAGGGGGGTTTATGTAAAACTGGAAGAAACGATTCACTGCCACTTAAATATGGATGGAGGGTTAATTAGCATAAAAGACAGGGGTTTATGAAATGGCGAAATAACGAGGTTAATTACTGGGAAAGGGAGGTGGTTTTCTGCAGAACGTGAGATGACGGACGACGAAGCACTATTGGCTTTATTATTAGGGAAAGATAGATACGTTTTTAAAACCTATTTCACATAACTTTTGAGTTATTTTGAGTTATTAATAGACGACCAGAAGCCACTCCCTCGCCCCCGCCTCTGCCCATTTCCGTCCCGGAACGCCGCCGCCGGTCGTCGCCGATATTCCTCCTCGACGCACGGGCCGCCTCGGCTCTCCACGCGCGCAGGGGGCCGCCTCGATCCTGCCCCGGGCGCCAGAGGCGACGCCGCCCGACCTCTTCCTCTCCCGTGAGCTGCACCTGTATGTAATCTTTGCCTATTATCGCTTTCTGCCTTTTATTTCTGTTATCTGCATGTCGTGTTCGCAAAATGCCTATGGGCAATACCGTTACTTTGGAGCAATTGATTGACAGTACTAGGCAACCACCTACTGTGTTGCATGCATGACGGGAAGATGCGCTGCCTCAGTTCTGAAGTTGCTTGATTACATCTTTGATTTATTGCTGACCACCACATGCCTGCATGATTAGAGTATCTCACGAAAAAATAAATGGTAGACACTAATATTAGTGCCTGGCATTACATTGCTGTGCCACTAATATTATATTCTCTATTTATTGTTTTTCATCTTATTTGGCGCCTTCCGGGTGGATTTGTTGGGACATATTAGTGCAATACGCAATGTCTCGTGTTTTAATATGCAATGTCTCATGCTTCTTAGATTAAATGTGGGGACATATTAGTGCAATATGCAATGTCTCGTGCTGAAATAGATGCCCAGATTTGTGTGTAACTAATCGACCTTCTGTGTAACCAGAAAATTTTCAACATGGGGAAGAAGCCGGGCAACGCTGGCCCTTCCTCGCATCCAAGCCCATGAATCAGGCCGTGTCGCCCGTGAGGAGACCTCCGGAAGACGTGAGGCCGACACGCCTCCCTGCTGAGGGTCCAGCACCTGCAGCGGCTGGGGCGTGGGCAAGCGGGAGGCGGGAGTTGGCTCGATCGGGCGCTGTTGGGCCGCCGCCTGCCATTTAATGCCGAGGCGGCTGGGATCCCCATAGGTGCTTCCACCTTCCTTTGCCAGAGGTGAGAGTTATAATTTATTTGTGTTTGACATGTGTAGTATACTAGCATTGATTATCTAGCAGAACAATGTGGTAGATGTTTTCGAGGTTGATATGATGGTTGCATTGTTGGCCTGTTGCTGATAATCTTTGATTGAGTAAAATGGGAAAGCTTCAGGCTTATCTGGGTTTTGTTCTTTGGTTCACATGGGCAAATTAATTACTGAGCGAATTCGATGCACCTCGATTTTGTTTTCACTTTTACATGGGAAGGTTATTGGTCGTCCATTTTGCAGGACCAACATTTTGCATGTTACATTGGTTCTTTACCGTAATGCACCTTAGCTGATTGTTCTGGATCCTTGTATTGTCAAAATGTGAGCTTACTAGCATAGAAGACCTGGGAATAAAAAACTGTGTTGATAATGTTGTATGAGTTTTCTGGCTTAGAGCAAATTACCACATAGTTTGTCTGTCTTGCTTAACCTTTGAGATCTGTTATAGTGCTATGTATGTATGCCTGTATCAATTTATTGTTAATACGCCTTACAGTTTGTAGTAATGCCGATAAAAACTTTTGTGTATGACTTAATATTTGGACTTATGTGTTTAGCTCACACCAGTACATTCAGAAATCAGAATATATGAACTCACAACACTAGCACCAACTCTGTAAAGAACATCTCCAATCTACATTATGTTTATCAGTTGCCAGGTCGAAGGGTCTACGATATTCTTCTACGTTTATAGATTATGTATGTGGTTAATGCTGTTTGTTAGTTGTGCTGCATTTTATTTTCTATTTTTGTACCTGTGTCCATATCAATAAGCCTTATATGGACATCTGAAGAAAGATTATTTAAATATTGCAGGTGTGAATCAATCTTACAGCCAGGCTTCAACTGCACAATCCGCATAAAGAACAACAAAAGAAAGCAAAGCGGCGCAAGAAGTCAAATCCTGGCCAAAACAGTGTTGTCTATGCATGCCATTTCTGTGGAGACGGAAACCTGATACGGGGTATTGGAAAGGGGGTCGTGAAGGGCCTATTGTCATCAAGAAAGCCCGTTAGCACCAGCATAATGTTGAAAGGATTCAATATGCCAACAATAACTACTAAAAAGGGATTGAGCATTCTGTAACAGCATCCTCGCAACTGGAATCATCCAGGTTGAAGACATCTACTCTTGAAAAGGATAAACAAGGTAATGTGCCAAAATTTAATCTTCCTGAAGATTCTATTATGGAGAAAGGGGCAGTTTTTTCAATGGTGGATTGTGGTCAGTTAGGAGATGCACATGAAGACATCCCACAGAAAATTGAAGTGGAAAGCACACATGATAAATGTATGAATGTAATTGAACCCGTGGCTTCCAAAAAATATTACAACATGTGAACCAGATGTCACTTCCCAAGCAGAATTTCTGGTTGGGTCGAACTTTGTTACTCCGCGGAAGAATAAGCTGGCGGAAGTGACTGCGCCTATAGGCTCAGCAGAAACATTGAAGACTAAAAGTACACTGAACAGCAAGACCCCTGGAAGTTATAGCAAGTCAGCTTCAATACAAAATCTGCACGAGGTGATTCTATTAATCAGACAGCTGGCAGTTCAAGGAAGCGGGCAAGAAAAGGGTGGACTACGCTGAAGCAGATTGCTGAGAAGGAAGAACTTGAGAGAAAACAGAAGATGGATGACTTTGTAATCCCGTTCTTCATGCAGTAGAATATCTTTTACTATCAGCACCTGTTGTAAACGTTGGGCTGGAAGAACAGTTACAGTTTTTAGTGATACTTTTAGTTATGTACTTTTGCACCAGTCATGTTGTAGAAATATAAAGTTGCGAGGAAGTTCCAAATTAAAACCAAGGAAGATAAGCTAGCTGTCAAGTGAATGAAATTATTCACCAGCGCTGGTGCGCGTGGCTCGAGCTGCCAAGCTGTGAAAGGTAAAATCAAATACTCTGTTGGGTTCTTGGCTGAAGGGTTAACAATCCAGAGTTTGTTCTCTGTATGCATTCCGGTTGCTAATTGAGTGTTCCATTATTTGTGTCAGATACCATTGCAGGGACCATGCTATGGACTAGAGTCCACCACTCTCTGTTAGTATTTGGTAACATCTTCATACTCATATTTTTGGCACTTCTTTAGCTGCTCTGGTACTAACCTATGTAGCATCCATCTTCATACTCATATTTTGGGCACTTTAGCTGCTCTGGTACTAACCTATATAGCATCCATCTTCCGTTCTTGGGGCATCTCCTGCTTGAATCCAATGCTCTAAACGTACTTGTAAAAAGGTGCCAGACCGCTGATTCACAGTAGTGGGTGTACAGGTGTCTGAGCCGAGGGCGCCACGTGGAGCCTGCCACCATGGGCTGTTGCTATGCCATTAATTCACAGGCAAAGACACAACTTCCTTTGATCCATGAGGATTCTTATTCTTTGATGTTGGAGCTGCCACTCCTGTTGGCTTGATCTCCGACTGCTGTTGTGTGTTGGCTTTGAGGTGCCGACCTGCTGTTGTGTGTTGGCTTGATCTAACTTCTACCAGATAAAAAGATAACCACGTAATTTTGACTCTCTCAAGTCACAGAACAACTACATAATTTTGATCTAAAAACGCCCAGCCGAACTTCGGCGGGCTGGCCGTCGACCCGCCCGGAATGGCCAAGAAGAAGAAGGGCAAGGCGTCAAGGAAGCCGCGGTCGGAGTGCACGCCGGAGGAGATCGCCAAGTTGGACGCGGAATCGGCGAAGAGGAGGAGTCGGATGGCGGTCACCAAGACCAACATCGCCGCGGCCAAGAGAGCCGCCGAGCGCGCTGCGATTGAGGCCGCGCGGCGCAAGGCCGAGGACGAGGAGAAGGAGGCCATCGTCAGCAAAGCGCACGCCCTTCTCATGGCTGGCATTTGTCGTCCCGCCTGCTTTCTCGAGGGGCCGCCGGTCCGGGCGAGCACAGGGTCGCCGGTCGCCTGCCTCCGTGACCGCCAGTCGCCGACATCGTGGACCACGCCTTGTCGCCCGGCTTTCCTCCACCAAGGCACGACGGCAAGACCTGCTTGGGGTCGCCAGATGTGAGCGTGATCGCTTCGCCCACACCACGCCCGCCGCCATCGACCTCAACGCCATCCTGGGTCCAGCAGCGGCGGCCGTCCGTCTGCCGAGATGCAAAGAAAGCAAGCACAGCCGCCGCCATCGGCACCATGCCGTCCCCCCGCGTCTTGTTTGACGGAATGCCAACACCAACGCCACTGATCGGCGACCCCTACTACGACCAGTTCATGGAGGAAGTGATCTACGACGGTGGGCACGCCCCGGTCTACGACCCTGAGGAGACCCAAAGTCAGGATGGCCGAGGCCAGTTCACTGCCGATGAAGAGGCCTACGACCGTGCTGACTACGACCATGGTGACTCGTGGCATGAAGATGATGACATCTATGTCGAAGGTGATGGTGATGAAGAAGAAAGCAATGACGTTGACATTAGTGGCGAGCCATTGTTCATCGACGAGCTGACACAAAGAGCGGAAGCACAAAAGAAGAGGAAGAGCATTCACACGGGTTCATACACACAAGATGAGGACAAGTTGATTTGCCAAGCTTGGATGAAGATTAGCCAAGATCCAAGGACCGGCGCGCAACAAAAGGGTATTATTTTTTGGACGAGAGTCCACAAAACATTCCATGAAAGGAAGTTGTTTGAGCCCTACCAATTTGAAAGCAACCGTGGCGTCGGCTCGATTCAAAAGAGATGGTTTTTTATCCAACAAGAGTGCAACAAGTATCAAGCCGCATTTGAGAGCATTCAAGCACGGCCCGTGAGTGGTACCGGCATTGGGGACATGGTATGCTCTCCTTCCTTGCCCTTTCCTTGCTACGGCCATGAGACTTCGGCCTTGTACATGTTTGCATGTTCACTTGTTGTTGATCATATGGTGTAGGCATTTCAATCTTTGGAGGCATTCAAGGCCCGGCACAGTGACAAGCCGTTCACTCTTATGCATTGTTGGACTATGATCAACAATTTCCCTAAGTTCAAGGACCAATACCGTGAACTCCAAAGGAAGAGAGGCCTGAAGACGGCCAAGTACGCCGGAGGTGGAGATGGCGAGGCGTTGAAGAGGCCGAGGGGCAAGAACAACTCCAAGGTTGACGACATTCGTGATGCCTCATCCATGGCATTGCATGACACTTTGTATGACATGATGTCGCAAAAGGATGTGAGGAACGAGAAGAAGCGGCAAAGCAAGGACGAGCAAATGAAGCAATACCTAGAGCTTCAACCGAAGAAGCTTGAGATGGAGGAGGCGGCCAAGAGAAGGAAGATCGACATGGAGGAGGCGGCCCGGCAGGCAACTCGACATGGAGGAGGCGGCCCGGCAAAGGCAGCTAGATATCAAGGCCAACAACGTCAAGGCCAGGCAAAGGCAGCTCGACATGGAGGAGGCGGCCCGACAAAGGCAGCTAGACATCGAGGCCGACAACGTCAAGGCCAGGCAAAGGCAGCTCGACATCGAGGCCACCAATGCCGCCACCAAAGCGAAGGAGGTGGCCCTCGCGATCATGAGCGTGGACTTGTCGAAGATGAGCGAGAAGACGAGGGCCTGGTTCGAGGCCAGGCAGAAGGAGATGCTCGACGCCGACGACCTGAACTAGGTCGTCCGATCGGCCGTGGCCGTTCTTTTTTGGAGGCTGGCATGGGTGCCGCCCACCCGCTGGGCCGCTGGCCGTGCCGGGCGAGAAAACATTCATTTTGAAGGCCGGCTGTGTTGCCGGCGAGGACAACCATTCATTTTGGAGGCTGGCTGTGTTGCCGGCCGCTGGCTGATGCCGGTCATGGACGTGTAGGCCGCTGGCTTTGTTGCCGACGTGCGTGATGAACTGGGGCCGTAGGGCTTGGCATTTGAAACATTGCTCTTTTTTTAAATAGACGCGGACAAGATGGGGTAAAGGATGCGACCGCGCTGGGCGACGGCCACCGAGAGATCCCGTGACAGCCTCGGACACGACCCCATCCCCCTGCCCAAACAGACAGAATCTGGACAAAACGGACGTCCGTTTGAGGTCGCGCGGTGGAGTTGGCCTAAATCGAGGCGGAGAGGTAAGGCCAACTCCAAAGGACCACCCAAAATGGTCTGGCTGTGTTCGCTGGGGTAAATGGACAGAACACGCCGCCCAACGACGAGAGCAAATGTACTATTGTCCGCTTTCAGTCCGCTTTTGGACTCATTCCCGCCCAACTTTGAGCTACGCTTATGTCACATGGACGGGCGGGACACGCACCCTTGTTCTCCCCTGGCTTGCTCGTCAGAGACATGCCCACCCACTTTCCCTTCATTTGCCCAAAACCCTCCCGCGACCTCTCTCCCGCGCCTTCCCTCCCCTCCCTCCCTCCCTCCACCATGGCTGGTGACCCGGCAGTGGTCGCTCCCCCCGCGGCGAAGAAGAAGGCTGTGAAGAAGCCGCGGTCAGAGCTCACGCCAGTGAGCTCGCCAAGCTCAATGCCAAATCGGGCAAGAGGAGGAATCGGCGGACAAAGGTGGCGAAGAAGATGGCCGCTGCTGACTACGCCGCCGAGGCGGTCGCTGGCGTGCCGCACAGCACCAGGCCGACTTTGACGACAAGGAGTCCATCGTCGCCACAACACACACTCTCCTCATGTTAGGGTTGTGCCAACCCCGCCAGCCATTTTCTCGCCGCTGCCATGGCCGCGGCGAGCACAGGCTCCTCGGTCGTTCGTCCTCCACATCACCGTTCCCCGACCTCATCCGTCACACCCGAGACGCCAGTATATCATGTGTCGCCGCCACACGACCATGGGTAGACACGGTTCTCCACGTCGCCGGACTACAGCGTGGTCGTTCCGGCCACGCCCGCTGGGCGTCATCGACCTCAACGTCACGCCGGGGTACAGTGGCGCTGGCCAGTCGTCCGAGGGGAGACAAAGGAAGCATCCCCGGTCGGTCCCTTCGGCGAACATGGCCGGTGCCCGCAGGCTGTTCGACGAATTGCCACTGCCGACGCAGACGGTCGACGACCCTGACTACGCGGCGTTCATGGAGAATGTCATCTTCGAGGGCCGTGGTGAGGCCTTCCACGTTGATGGCCAAGGCCAAGCTTTTGATCCCGACGCGATCCAAAGCCAGGACGACCGCGACACCTATGATGACACTTAATTCGCCGGCCATGATGATCATGAGGACAACCATGGCAACTCATGGCATGAAGATATTGACTTGTATTATGAAGAAGAAGAAGAAGAGGTCGACATTTCAGCGGAGCCATTGATGTTTATTGATAAGCTCATCCAAAGGGTCAAGCACAAAAGAAGAGGCAAAGCATTCAAACGGGATCATATACCCAAGATAAGGACACTTTGATTTGCGAGAGTTGGATGGAGATTGGCCAAGATCCCATGAAAGGCGCCGAGCAAAAAGATCCGTCTTTTGGATAAGAGTTCACAAGAACTATGATGAGCGAAGTAAGTTTTCCCCCTACCAATTTGGCGACCACCCGCAGCATCAATTCAATCCAAAAGAGATGGGGTTCATCCAATAAGAGTGCAACAAATACTGTGCCACCTTAGAGAGCGTTCAAGCTCGTCCGGTGAGTGGCCTAGGCATTGGTGACTTGGTATGAATCTCACGTTTTTTCATCTTGTGTCCTTTCATGTTGGCATGCCATTTATGTTTAATGAATTGTGTGCCCTTCCATGTTACATCATGGCCGCATGTTTGATGTGTAGGCATTCCAATCTTTGGAAGCCTTCAAAGCCCGCACAAAAACAAGCCTTCACTCTCACGCATTGTTAGGTGCTCATCAAAGATTGCCCCAAGTTCAAAGACCAATATGCCGCCAGAAGAAGAAAGGAGGGATGGCGGCCATGGCTGATGAGGGAGACTTGCTCAAGAGGCCGAGGGCAAGACAAGCTCAAGGCCGACGAGCTAGCGTGATGCGCCTTCCATAGCCTTGCAAGAAACTTTGGAGGAAATGATGAGCCAAAAGGAAGTGAGGGGGGGAGAGGAGGAGCAACGGGAAGGAGGAGCGAATGAAGATATACCTAGATCTCCAAACGAAGAAGCTTGACATGGGGGAGGCCGTGAAGAGGAGGAAGCTTGACATCAATGAGGCCGCTCAACTCAAGAAGCTCGAGATCGAGGTCACCAATGCCAAGACCAAAGTAAAAGAGATGGCACTCGCATTAATCAACGCCGATGAGAACAACATGTCACCCAAGAGGACGGCTTGGTTCGCGAACCGGTAGAAGGAGATGTTCGCCCGCGACGGTTTGAACTAGGTGAGACCTCAGCCGCGATGGTCGTCCGTTTTGAAGGCTAGTTGGTGTGCTGGCCGTTGGCTTTGTTCCTCGCGCCAAAAACGTGTCCATTTTGAAGGCTGGCTCGTGTGCCGGCCGCTGGCTTTGTTACCGAACCCAAAAACTTGTCCATTTTGAAGGCTGGCTCGTGCGCCGGCCGCTAGCTTTGTTGCCGGCGTGAAACTTGGGTGACCATTCTGTAGGCCGCTGGCTTTGTTACGGTCGGCATGGACTGGCGTGAACGTGGCCGCGGGCGTGAATTATGGCCGCTGTCATTTAGGTACATCCTTTCTTCTTTCATATTTGCATGCACAACAGATGAGATGCGGCCGAAATGCGGCCGTGTTGGATGCACGGCCGGCGCATCCACAATCCAAACGGGCACGGCTTCATTACCATCCCAAACGAACGAAAAGCGGGCGAAACGGACATCCGTTTGGACTCTGCGTTGGAGTTGGCCTAACAAACGGGTGCTCCACGTGGAGCCTGCCACCATGGGACGTGGCAGCAGCCTTTGTTCCTGTTGCACGCGGCGCGGGGACGAGACTTGCCTGCTCCTCCGGCGTGCACCCATCCGTGCTCCCGTATATGTGGCTTGATTTGATTGGAACAGAATAAGACCCGACCCCACCCTCTTAAAATCAGGGGGAAGATGATTAGATTAGAAAGAAAAAAAAAGACAACCGTAGGATGAAGTGGGAGCACGCGGGAGCATGGAGAGGGAGCAGGCAAGCCGGATCCGCGGCGCGGCAGCACACTGCGGCTCTTGGTTGGTAAACGTTGTCTAGTTATGCCGACAGCGCCCGTGCCTCCCTCTGTTTGCTTTTAAATGGCTCGCTTCGCAGCTAGCGGCAACACACTCACTCATTTCCCTCTCTCCTCTCTCGTTGGCTTGGCCCTCTCTCAACTCTGTTTCCTCTCCGTTAGCATATGTACAGGTAAAGAAAATAGCCACTTTGATTCCGATTTCGATCGATTTGAAGGCTGATTCAGAAGATGTTTTAGTTGAAGAAAAGATAGATCAAGGTAGGAACTATACTTTTTTTGTGTTTTCATTCGCATGCACGCTTTTTTCTTGTTCTGTTTGATTAGCCCCAATTATGTATCAGCTATTGTTGTAGGCATTAGTTGATCATTTTGGGGAGTCATTTGGAGCATCTAGAGTAGGATTTGTCGTGAGAAGCAAACTAAGAGGTTGAACATCAAGGTACGAACTATGCAATAGATGTAATTTTTGTACATGCACGGTATAAATTTGGTGGCGTTGCACTCGTAATTAGCTATGCCATGTCGGATGACTGAAATTTCAGAAATGTCACTGGATGAGATATGTTGCACTTATAGTAGGAGTTTCAAGAAGATGTAGTTCAAAGCGTTGTAGATCAATATTAGCTCTGTCTACTTGTAGTATTTTTTTCCATTGTTTTAGTGTTGCCATTAAGTCATAATTAGTAATTTTGTTTAAAGTTTATATGTGTCTAGACCAGGAATTTTCAGAGCAAGCATTTGTAGATATTGTAGATCAGCGTTAGGTCCTGCCAATGTGTTATTTTATTTTGGCATGAAAGATGTGCTTAATATTGTAATTAAGAAAAATAATAGTAATAGTATAATTGGTATTTGCATGATTACAAGCACTATTATTTCGTGTGCTATGTTTAGACCACCTAGGTAGCAGAGTTGGGAAACCGTGCGTAGTAAATTTTTATGTCGCAATCATCTTAGTTTTATACACTTAGATTAACTTCAAATTTGCTTAATCATGTTTGTAATTAGGTATTTTGGATCATTTTAGCAGCAAAGAAGGAGGAGATGACATGGTTAAAGATATTGTGTTTTGATGTTTGCTCTCCATTCTGAGGGGACGAGTTCATACATGCAAGTTCTATGTTTATAATTTTGATAGCAAAAATAAATTTGCATGGCTAATATTTTTGTTCATATGATAATAGGTTAACTCTCTTGACACAATAATGGTGATATGTTAATGGTGACGGATATTATTTGGTGATACGTAATTTACTTTTGGAACGACATTCATCCTCAAGTTAAGGTATAAATGACACCATGTAATCTTTGTGATTATTTTTCATATGAATGCTATAATTTTTAGTTAGTATAATCTCTGTGAATACCACCACCCTTCACTGATGCCGCAGGGACCCTGGATTTGTTTTGAACTCCTTTTCTTGGCATAAAGTCATCATAGTCGCTTCGCTTTCTTAGAGCCACTGCCACCCTTCTGTGATGCAATATGACCCTTGGATTTGCTTTTGAGCTCGCTTTGCTTGGCCTAAAGTCATCATCGCCAGCTGCTCACTTTCTGAGAGCTAGTGCCACCCTTCGCTGATGCATCACTCTGGGTCTTTGGCCATTCTCCTGCTTTTAGAGCTTCCGCCACCCTTGAATGACCGCCCCCCCCACAACAGTATGTTCATCCACCCAAAGTTGTGTATTTCCGTGTTTAACAAGTCTGCGTCCTCAGGGTACAACTGCAAATTACAAATAGCAGTAAAAACAAAATTAGAACGGCGAGCCTATGGACTAACAAAATGTAATTTGAAATATCAATTATCTTAATTGGGTCCTCATATTGCTTCTGCTGAAAATTTATTTTTGGATGGTCTGGAAGAATAGGTAATGCATACATGCTAATCACATATCACATATATTTGAGTTCACCAATCCTATACCACTTCCACACAACCTCAATAGTTCATATCGAATTTTCTCTGGGTTCCTTTCCGTGAGCATCTTTGAGAGCCTAGATTTGGAGAAACTCTTACCCAACTCCATCAGGTGTCCCTCTCTACTAATTAATTCATCAAAAGGGATACCTAGCACCCCTATTACTATCTTAAATTTGCGACAAACAAAAGTAAATGAGACATCATTGGCGTAAAATGACGGGAAGGGTCACAAAACATGAATGAAGAAAATGGCTAAGGAATGATGCATAACAAAGCATGCAGGTGAGGGATCTTATAGAATGAGCGAGGAAAGTGAGCAGATGGGTGGGGAGGAGAGGGAGAAAAATGGCGGAAAGGGCTGGATGGGAAGTAAATTGGCGGGAGAGGGGTTGGCTAGAAGAAAAAGGGCAGTGGAGGGGTTGGCGGGTTGGACGTAGAAGGTGTTAGAGCCTAGATGGGAATTTTATAGACTCGGATCAGTGGTGATGTTGCCGGAAAAATTGAGCAAGAACGGCCTGCAATAGCATATGGAATCCGAGGTAGACGAACTAATCAATCGACAAGCCTATGCATCAGGAAGTGAGGCTGCCGCCAAAGCGCATGGCGGCAAGTTCCACATGGTGCAACTGTTCCCTTACCTATTCCCTCCTTGCTCGATTTTCTATGATACAAGGGTGCCGCCATTGGGCCGCCTCTGACTATCATGGCAGATGACACATGTCTCTTGTCTGGCCTGCCGCTACGGTAGTTTTGGCAATTGCACTCGCACGTGGTCTTTTCTGGCATTATACTCGCGGAGGTGGTCTATAACAACAACAAGAACAAAAAATCTTGTGGCCGATGCCATCGTTTAAAAACACCTAGTTTGTAAAGGCAGCGGATGCTCACCTGGTGGTTCTCCTTTGAACGCCTTCCTTTGAGCACATACCAGCACTTGTTGGACGCGAGCAATTTCATAAAAAAACCTATTTAGTGAAGGCAGTGCATGCTCAAACTTTACCCAACATCCTATTTCTTACTATCTGTCTTTTCTTACATTTTTCTGAAAAATGGCAACCAAAATTGCCCAATCATCGGCTGTCACGTGCATTACTTTAGTATGTGGCGGTGTACGCCGGGTTGAGGCAGTAATTCGATTATGGATTCAGGGCGTGTTTTTTGTTTTGCATGTGTGGGCATAGCAATTTCCTTGCCGATTCGGTCGGGGGTGGGTCGGCGTGTCCCTTTCCTGCATGTGCTTGGATTGCGGCTGTTCGGTTGACTGGTTCTGTTTCCTTGCGTTGTCTTTTTCCGCTGCCGCCACATCACCACTGTTGTTGCGTGTTTTGATCATGTCGTCTCATGTGTGCGATTTCTGGAGTGCTTGGTCAGTACCGCTTCCATCGTGTTCTCTACATATTTTTCTATCGATGGTTCGTGTTTTTCCTTTTTTCTCTTCTTCAGCCCCCCCTCCCCCGCTAAAAATAAGCCTTTTGTTTTGCTATTCCTTAATTGATTTATAGGTTCCGGTCTTCTTTTCCCATCAATTACATGGTTCGTTCTTCCTCATGCCTGAGCGGCCCCCATCGTCCGGGTCGGCCTCGTGGGATACGTGGTGCTGTTGTTGGCCGCCGTGATGCTCGAGTTCGTTCCGGTGGTCACAACGATGTGCGGGGCCGTCCTGCATTGATGTCGGATGCTGCTGTTCGCCCTGGGGTGTCGGATATTCAGTTACCGCGTCGGAGTGGGCATGCGGCTCGTCACCCTATCGGTCATGCAGTTGCTGGTTTGTTCATTTTTGTTTTCTGCTTCTTTATATCATTATTGCATGCTTTAATTATTTGTCTACTTTGTGTGTGTGTGTAGGATCTTCTTCTTCAATGGGTGCTTTTCTTGGAGATGGTTCTGCTAGACAGCATAGGGAAGAGATTCGCTTGGGAAAACGTCCCATTGATTCTACTCTTGGTGAGCGAGTTTGTTTTTGTGTTGTTTGGTTACCTATTGTTGGATTGTTTTGCACTTCCTTAAACTGATGTTATTTCTTATAGGACTGCCTTTTCGTCAGCTCGGCCTGCGTGTGCCTCTTGCTATTCCCTTTGTTGATCCACCTGCCGCTGCTTCTGGTATATTTTTAATTACTATGTGTTACCGTCTGATTTTTTTCTTCGCATGGTACACGTGATTAGGTAATGGTATTCTGTGTTTGTTGTGGGTGACATCACTGCGTGCATGGTGCATGCGATTTGTGTGGCCATCGATTGCATAACAGTACTCAGTTTTGCCACTAAAATTTTTTACTACTAAAAAATGCCACTGTTCCGTTAAACACATGCTCAAAAAACCATTTTTTCGCCGTTGCCATTTGGTCAATGCACGTTGACTGAAGGTAGATGCTGAGAATACCCCTATCCCGTTTGTCAACTCCCCTTTCTCTCTGTTGACTTGTGGGCCATCTGCAAGGGGTGTGTGAAAAAAGAAAATGAAAAACGACCCGCAAAAAAATTATATTCACTAAAAAATCTGGGGTTCATCAACCCAGCCAATGGAAACTTCATTCTCGAAAGCATATTCCTTTCTCTACTTGGTCCATGTGGATGCATGGCTACATGTGGCACATGTGTTCACGTGTCGCACGGACGGCCACGTGCATGCATGGTCGATGCATGTGATTGATATGACTATGTGCATGTTCATGCACTTTACGTAATTGCCATGTGTGGTTCAATTTTTAAATATGTTTATTAACATTTTAGAGAATTATTTCCAGGAGGGACATCTGTTCGTGTCGGCGTTGCGGGTTGTGCGGTGGACAATTTCTCTGAGCCTTCTGATCTTGGCGTTGGGTGGTCTGGCCTTCCACTTATGGTCGGGAGACCACGGGTTGTTCCGCTCCGGACTATAGGGCCTTCTTATCGGTCAACTCCTTTGGGTGAGACTCTCTTATGTTCATCAGCTTTTTGGTATTATGTTTGCTAAGTTTTCTAATTTGTTTACCTGTTTTCGTTGTTGCCTTCAAGTATTGCCTACTCCAATTATGGAGTTTCATGATATTGTTCGCAATCGATGTAAACGGAGGTCGATACGCTCGGATCGAGTGGGGAGGAAGAAAGGTTTGTTTTACATATATGATTGTACTTCTTTTTTGGTGTCTACCTACTTGCTTTAGTTTGTATTTTCATTTTTTTTGCACATATGTTATTCACTGTCATGATTTATGGTTGTACAGTGCGTGGAATGGAGCCTCCCCTATCAAAAGATCTTATTCTTCTGCTTAAAAGTACGGTCTGACAAGTTTGTTCTTTTCTTTGGACTACAGTTACATGGGTTTCTAATTTACCGTAAGCTTTTTACGATTTTAAAATTATGTTGCTCTGTGTTGCAGCCATCTGTAAGGGCCGTTCATACTACGGTGGTCCAGATCTTACTTGTGAGTGGTGTGGTGCGTTCTACTGGTTTCGTGAGGGCTCTAAGCACCATGCGAATGCATCTGTTCGTCGGCCTGTTTATACTGGTTGTTGTCATGGTGGCAAGGTTTCTTTGCCTAAATTTCGTGATTGGCCATCTCCATTAGACAGTTTGATGCGATTTGATGGAGATGCATTTTCGAACCGGTTTATGCGGTTGATTAGACAGTCCTTGGGTGCTTATATTGATCACAGCATTAATGTTGGTGGCGTTCCATACATGTTTAAGATGAATGGGGTAGTATATCACCATATTGGTCCGCTTCTACCACCTGAGGGTTTTCTCCCAAGTTTGCACAATTATATATGGTAGATTCAACTGATGAGGTTCAGAGCAGAATTAATGTATTTAGCAGGGAAGACAGTGGGTCTCTCGATCCCGATCCTGAGATTGTGTCAGCGCTTATTAGAATGTTAAATACACACCACCATTTGGTTCATAAGTTTAGGCTTGCTCGGCAGAATTTGTGCAGCCCCGACGTGCCCAAGGTATCTATACATTTTTTGGGTGATGATGGCTCGCACGGCACACGTTTCTCTAGTCCTACAGCTTCAGAAGTTGCTGCACTTATAGTGGGTGATTTGACTCCTCAATGCTGAAAGTTTGATGTTGTTGCTGAGAGTCATTCTGGCGTTCTTAAGCACATATCTGCTCTTAATTGTAATCTTATGGCCTTGCAGTATCCTCTTCTTTTTCCATATGGAGATAAAAGTTACCATTTGGGCATTAAATACGTTGACGCCAGCAATAGATCTACCAACTGTTCCAGATTCGTCCAATGTGGATTAGTCCAGTGAAGATGACAATGATGGTGATGATGATACTATAGATGGTGTTATTTCTCAAGATGTGATCATCCCACGTGGGAAGGTTACTATGTTGGAGTATTACAGGTATTATTTTCATTATCGTGAAGGTGAGGTCAATCCTTATACAAGTTGTGGTCAGCTCAGTCAGCAAGTGAGTGTGAATGCATACTCTTGTGTTGAATCTGATCGTCTAGAGTACCATTTTCTGAAGCAAGATAAACTTCGTTCAGAAACTTATCAAGGTGTATCTGATGCAATGGGTGAAGGCAATTCTATGGGGAGGAATATTGATGTTCAGTTTATATTGCCTGGCAGTTTTACTGGTGGTCGACGTTATATGTTTCTAAATTTTCATGATGGGATGGCTATATGTCGTGAATATGGCGCTCCTGATTTGTTTGTTACATTTACATGCAATCCTAAGTGGCAGGAGATTGCCGATGCGCTTGCTTTTGAGCCTAGGCAGGTTGCTGCCGACCGTCCTGACATCATTACTCGGGTGTTTGCTATGAAGTTTGATGAGTTCTTAGGCGGGGTTAAGGACGGTTCCCTTTTTGGGCCTGTTCAAGCATGTATGTTTCCTGCTAACATTATATTTTTAAGAAAATAAGTATTACAGTTCATTTCCTACGTATTGCTGCACATTTCATTGAGAGTTGCTCACGTGTTTTCAATTTATTTTGTTTGCAGATTTATATGTCGTGGAATTTCAAAAAAGAGGGCTTCCACATACGCATACATTGGTGTGGTTGAAGGCCGATACAAAGGATCCTTCGCCTTCTTTCATAGATAGTCTTATTTGTGCAGAATTACCGGATCCCTTGGTTGATCCTTTGGGTTATGCTCTTGTTGATGAATTCATGGTGCATGGCCCATGTGGAGTGTATAACTCTAAGTGTTCTTGCATGAATAATAAGTGTTGCTCCAAGCGCTTTTCCTAAGTCTTTCAAAGTTGATGAGACAATGGTTGACAATGTTGGATTTCCTGTTTATCGAAGGCGTGATGATGGTCATTTTGTATTGAGGCAGCAGAACTCTTCGCTTGGGAAATCAATGGGTTGTTCCATACAATATGAAATTATTGAAGAAGTTTGAGGCCCATATAAATGTTGAGTGGTGTAATAAAACAAATTTGCTGAAGTACCTATTCAAACACCTCACAAAAGGACCTGATGTTGTTCAGATGCGTGTTGATGTTGACAATAGGCCAGCTAGTGTTTTTACGGTGCCCCGTCCTACTGGGAAGAATGAGATCAACGACTACGTTAAGTGCAGGTTCATATTTACACTTATGCAACTATGTGCTATGTTTTATTATTATTTTACTGAAGTATTTTTTTGATAGACGTCTTTCTGCGTGTGAGGCTTTTTGGAGGATGTTTGCATACAATATTCATGGGCGTGAACCTTCAGTTGAAAGACAGGTTGTGCATCTTCCTAATATGAATAGAGTGATATTTGCTGAAATGCATAATTTAGGGAACGTGTTAGATAATCCATCAGCTTCAAAAACTATGCTGACAGAGTGGTTTGTTACAAACCAGCAATATATATCTGCTCGATCATTAACATATCTTGATTTTCCAAATGAGTGGGTTTGGAATAAGAGTGATAAGGTGTGGATGAAGAGAAAGCTTAAGAAGAAGATGGGCTGTAAAATAGGACGATTTACCATGTGCATCCCGGGACTGGTGATTTGTTCTTTCTTCGGATGTTACTTATGGTTGTTCCTGGTGCAACCTGTTTCGAGGATTTGAGAACACACAATGGCCGTGTCTATGATACATTTCAAGAAGCATGCCAGTCTAGAGGATTGGTAGGGGATGACAACGAGTGGTTTAAGCTCTTTGATGAAGCTATTGTGTGGGCAACTCCCTTTCAATTGCGTCATCTTTTTATGACTGTTACGCTTCACGTGAGGTTGGTAATGGACGTGCTCTTTTTGAACGATTTTGGCCAAGCATGGCTGAGGATATATCGCATAGGCTTTCGTCTGCTCTTGGCAACTCTAGATTCGATGTCCCTCCAGATTATCTTCAGGAGTGTCTGCTTTCTGAATTAGCTTCCATTTTTACTAGAAATGGATCGTGCCTTGCTTCATTTAATTTGACTTCACGTACCATACCTGTCAATGATGATTGTTACAATAAGTTGGTCAATGAGGAACTGAGTTATGATACTGTTATGTTAGCTGCTGAAGTCGACAATTTGTATTGCAAATTAAATGATGAGTAGAGAGCCATACATCATGAGATAGTGTCCACGGTCCGTGAAGACAGGAATGGATTTTATTTTATTTCTGGGTGTGGAGGGTCCGCAAAACCTTTTTATGGAATTCTATCATTGCTACGCTTAGATCTGAACGGCGTGTTGTACTTGCTGTGGCTTCATCTGGTGTTGCATCATTATTGCTGCCTGGTGGACGAACTGGTCATTCAAGATTTAAGATTCCGGTGGATGTTAACGATCATTCTCAGTGTTGTATATCCAGGAGCTCAATGTTAGCTGGTTTGTGGCCGGGCATCACTTATTCTATGGGATGAAGCTCCTATGACTATTCGTTTATGTTTTGAGGCTTTGGATAGGACATTGAGGGATGTTGTTTTGTCTGTCCAAAATGAAGCTAATGGTCTGCTGCCTTCGGAGGAAAAGTGATGTTGTTGGGTGGTGATTTCAGACAAATTTTACCTGTGGTAGAGGGTGGTACAAAAGAAGATATTATCAATGCGTCGTTGGTTTCTTCTCCGCTTTGGCAATATGTTAAGGTTCTTAAGCTCCGTACAAACATGCGGCTTTGCAACCCTATATTGCCCTGCCATGCACGCGCAGAGTTGGCAGTGTTTTCCAGTTGGGTGCAAAGTATTGGTGATGGTTCTGTTGTGATGCAATGTAAGGGCGATGAATCTTCTCCATCGTGGGTTTCCATTCCGGAAGACATGTTATTGTTTCCTACAACAGATCATATGGAAGTTGCAGTTGACAATGTGTATGATATGTTCTTTTGGAAATATAATGATGCTGGGTATTTATCCCACCGTGCTATTGTTTGTCCAACAAATTCAGTTGTGGACAAATTAAATGATGGTGTCTTCAGGCGTGTACCTGGGGCTCCTACTGACTGTTTAAGTTACGACTCCATATAAAAAATCTGGAGACCCTGTTGATGGAGTGGAGTTGTTTTACCCTCCTAAGTTGCTGAATTCTATTACGATAAGCAATTTCCCTCATCACAAGATTTTGCTGAAAGTTGGTGTTCCTGTTATGCTTCTCAGAAATATCAATCAATCATTAGGTTTATGTAATGGAACACGGCTGATTATTACTCGACTGGGTGACAGAGTCTTAGAAGGAGAGATTATCACTGGTTCTCATAAAGGGGAGCGTGTATGCATTCCGCGTATAGTTCTGAACTCAGCGGGATCTAAGTGGCCTTTACACTCCAGCGATGTCAATTTCCAATAAGATTGTGTTATGCTATGACAATTAACAAGAGTCAGGGGCAAACATTGTCTAAAGTATGCGTATATTTGAGAGAGCCAGTATTTTCACATGGGCAATTGTACGTGGCGGCATCACGAGTTACTTCGCGTAGTGGACTTAAGTTTTTAATTGAAGATGATCGTGGATGTCCAACATCTGAGACCAGGAATATAGTTTACAAGGAAGTTATTTCACGGTTGTAAGGGAGGTAGCATATAGAAAATAAAACGTGGTTCCTTACATAGATGTGGTTGGTGGACCATCCTTATTTTGGTTACAGTGCGAGCAAAAATACAAGAAAGCGAATACCTAGGGCTACTGTAGTTAAGTTTAGCAGGTCTGCTAATAAGCCGTGTAGCTCTTCTTCAGCGTAGATAATGTCTCTTCGTGCACTACTTTCTCCAGGAGATGTATAGGCCTTGAAAGCAGCGGTTCTTGATGAGTCCATAAACTTGTGAGCTTTTTCGAGCCTTTTGTTTACCAGGTGGTTTAAATACTTTGTTCTGTCTTTCTAGCTCCTCTTGCTGCTGCATGAGTTTAGCTTCCTCTTCTGTAGGTTGTTCTATATATGCTCATCTAGGCCTTCCATCGTATAATCTTATATCTTATATTTACTAATCGGAGGCACCATACGAGGCATCACGTTAATCCTGGGAAACTAAGAAAATTAGCCGTTTGATCTTTCAATTAGTTATCTACCACAGTCGGATGCTTGCCTCAAGGAGTCCTCAGCTCCAATCTCCAATCCCACGTTCTATCCAAAAAAGAAAAAAAATCCTGTCCCACGTTAACATGCCTCAAGGAGTTTGTTCAAAAAAAAACATGCCTCAAGGAGTCCTCAAGGCCTGTCTCACGTTTTATCAAAAAAAAAAAATCATGTCCCACGTTAACTCATCTTCATCAGCAAAGAAGAAAGAACCCATCTACGGCAGTCTCCTTCCTCCCTCCCATGCATCACCTAAAAAATCCGGCCAATGCACAAAGCATCTGTTCCTCCTTCTCTCCTCACAAAGCAGGCAAGAAATCTATTATCCATGAATATGCAATATGTTGTCTACAACCCGTTCAATCAGAAGCACAGTCCGTGACTCCAGGGAACGAAGTGCACCAGCGGCGGCGATTTGCATCTTCTCCAGTGTAAGTACGCAATCTTTGCAGTAGCTTTTTATCCTTTGAATCTCCTTGCCTTCCCAATTCTGAAGACATATCAGTTCAACGTCTTCAGTTCATGAACTTATTCTAGGATGGTTGATGTAGTGGACGAGGGGCAGCAACAGCTGTTTGAAGTGGATCAGGTCGATACCACTATAGGTGAGTGGTGATGCTGCAGCTAAGTGAAAACTGCAGCCAGTCGACTAGCGGCAAATTTATTTGCCTCCTCGACACCAATAATCGTAGACGGGGATTACAGAGATCTATCAGATGTTACCAACCAAGAAATATAAGTCATTAGATTGGAGATTAGTTATACAGAGTCCCAGACGATCGATCCACGTACTTAATGCGGCAACTCTTCTTCCTTTGCAAATCCCGTCCCAGCTTCTGCTCTCCTTGTCATGTCCCCCAGCTGCAGGCATGTTCTTCCCTCGCCTAGCACACCACCAAGAGTTCTCCATTCTTTTGTCAAATTTCGCCACATGTCTATGACCTGTATGTTGTGGTACCAGAAATATGCTATGCATTGCATGTAGGATGATTAAGAAAATGAACTGATAGATCATTTATGGCGGCAACACTGCTTTGATCTCCCTGCTCCATGGAGTGGGTTTGCCATTTCCTACTCCACGTAGATAGCTCTGCCAATAACCAATGAAGATAGTTTGGTGCCACTAAGTTATCAATTAATCTACAGGTTCACATGGACTTAATAGCCAGATCCATGCGGGATTCGGAAGATGACACGTGTATTATATAATGTATCATATTGTTTTCGGCCTATATTAAAGTACGCACTACACTAAATAAGTGATATTTTCTGGATGTTGAAAATGTCAGAAACAAGGGTAGACAAACTTTACTACTTCTGTATTGCAGGCCACACAAAAATGGATCAAGAAACTTCTATGAAGCTCAGGTCTTCATAGTGGGATATAAAAGAGTTTGTTAATGGATAACTAAATGCACTGTGTAGTTAGCATATCCGGTGACTTTCAAAGTTTGTTGTTTTATTTTTAAATTTACAGCCATATTCATCATTTTTTTATGTGATCAACCCGGAGGGTAAATTCCAACAGACACATGTCTGCTTTCTACTTATGTAAACACATATATTTATTTGTGTAGCACAACACATAACCATAAGTGAGATGTATGTTCTAAAACTGAGATGTCATGATATGTTATCAAGTTATTGGTGTGAGAAGTTTGTCTGTTTTTGCATGCCTAATGGGCTTAAGTAACTAACAACTATATTTGAGGCTCTTGCAGTACACTAAGGTGCACGATTTAACGTAATAACTGAGATAGTGTAATTTTTCATTGAATTACTCTCTCAGTTCCAAAATATAAGTATTTTAGAGATTCCAATGCGGACTATATACGGAGAAAAACGAGTGTATCTACACTCTAAAATATGTATATATACATCTGTATGTGGTTCTTATTAAAATATCTAAAAAGACTTATATTTAGGAATGGAGGGAGTATTTATGCTCTTTTCTGATCTTAACAGATAGGAAGTCATTTTCTATATTCTTAGAGTTGGATACTGTTTTCCTTCGAATTTGGGTATATAACTTAGTTATCTTCTTCGTGAGGGAACGGAAATCCACGTCACATTCTATATTATAATGGTTCCATGCTGTGCATTCAGACAACAGATTTGCCATGTAGTATCTTCATGACAACAAAATATGCCATGCCATCAATACTGATATTCATTCGGTGAGTATCTACATATTTTATATTTTGAACATGTGACTATCCGTGGATATAATAAATAGTATTAGTCAGGGATACTTCAGTATTTACGTGTTAAAAAATGACTAGCCCGTGCAGATGCACGGGTTGATGACTAGTACTACTAAGCGTGAACGTGCACACACATTTCGACTAATATCACGACCACCCCTAAAAAAAGGTAATATTACAACCAGATGAGAGAATTAACATCCAAAGAAAAGATATTGTGATAGTACTAAAATATTTCATAAATCAACTATAATTAAAATGGGTTTTAATAGGTCCTATAGTTTATCACGTACATTGTTGTAAAGACACAACTAATTATCCTAGTATTCCTTAATATGCTTACTCAGTTCTTCAATATAACAAAAGCATAAAAGGTGCAATGCATGTCTAGACTGTGTTAAATTATATTTGCTGCTGCAAGGGAAATTCTAGAATCAAGGGGGAAAATAACCAATTTCAAGAACATATATAAAAGTCATAACACATAAATCCTCGCTTGCAAATGCCACAATGGGTCTGTACTTAGATGTAGCTCTTCGTCGTTCATGCAACACATAGGAATGTCAAATGTCAACAGGAAATCAAAGTATTAACTCCGACTGAAAATCCCGATCCTATCACTGCATTTCTCTGAGGTAGAGGAACACTAAGTTGTTAAGAGAAGCTTAATTCGAGAGTGGTCGAATCTTAATTCCAAGAGTAGAAGGGTCAGTTGGGGTAGGTGATGTAGGTTGTTGCACATTTGTTCTGATAATTTCAAGTACGTTAGACTGAATATTTTCATAATGGGGTCTTTTGATGTGACCATCTACAAACAACTGCAAGGCAGATGAAGTATTAAGTAACTGAACCTGACATTGTTAATAAAGATGAAAATAATCAGACCAACATATTTGACAAAACTGTATGCAGATCACAGTTAATTAAAAGCTAATTTAGAGTATTGTCCAATGCAAGCAGAATGAAGAACTGAGAAAGATTATCACTACCGACATTAGCTAAAAAGCTTTAACATAGGTAGTCAATGTGGTAAGTTTGGTTCAGAAGATAGCCTCAAGCTTCTAATCCAGAACTTTTCATGCATTTACAAATAAAATATGAATAGTAAGAGAAACTTGTGTGTTCTAGGGTGCCCCCTTGCCCCCGTATATAAAGGAGGGAGGGGGAGGCCAGCCGGCCCTAGGGGCGCGCCCAAAGAGGAGGAGTAGGAAAGGAGAGGGAGAGGGAGTAGGAAAGGGGGGCGCCGCCCCCCTTCCCTTGTCCAATTCGTACTCAAGGAGGGGGGGGGGGCAACCCTCCTGCAGCCCTCCTCTCTCTCCACTAAGGCCCATGGTGGCCCATTAGTTCCCCCGAGGGGTTTCGGTAACCCCTCCGGCACTCCGGTTTTACCTGAAACTTCCCGGAACTCTTCCGGTGTCCGAATAACACGGTCCGATATATCAATCTTTATGTCTCGACCATTTCGAGACTCCTCGTCACGCCAGTGATCTCATCCGGGACTCTGAACAAACTTCGGTCATCAAAAACACATAACTCATAGAGGGGAGAGTGTGTTCACGTACCCTCGTAGACCAAAAACGGAAGCATTTCAATAACGCGGTTGATGTAGTCGAACTTCTTCATGATCCAACTGATCCAAGTACCGAACATGCGGCACCTCCGCATTCAGCACACGTTCAGCTCGATGTCGTCCCTCATATTCTTGATCCAGTTGAGGACGAGGGTGAGTTCCGTCAGCACGACGGCGTGGCGACGGTGATGATGATGTTACCCGCACAGGGCTTCGTCTAAGCTCTACGATGGTATGATCGAGATGTGTAAGTGTGGAGGGGGGCACCGCACACGGTTAAGAGAACTTGTGTGTTCTAGGGTGCCCCTGCCCCCGTATATAAAGGAGGGAGGGGGAGGCAGGCCGGCCCTAGGGGCGCGCCAAGGAGAGGGAGAGCTACTAGGACTACTAGTCCTAGTAGGATTCCTCCACAAGGAAGAGGGGAAAGAAGGAGAGGAGAGGGAGCAGGAAAGGGGCGCTGCCTTCCCTTGTCCAATTCAGACTCCAAGGGGGCCGTCCTGCCTGGCTGCCCTCCTCTCTCTCCACTAAGGCCCATGGTGGCCCATTAGTTCCCCCGGGGGGTTCCAGTAACCCCTCCGGCACTCCGGTTTTACCCGAAACTTCCGGGAACTCTTCTGGTGTCCAAATAACATGGTCCAGTAAATCAATCTTTATGCCTCTACCATTTCGAGACTCCTTGTCACGTTCGTGATCTCATCCGGGACTCCGAACAAACTTCGGTCATCAAAAACACATAACTCATAATACATATCGTCATCGAACGTTAAGCGTGCGGACCCTACGAGTTCGAGAACTATGTAGACATGACCGAGAAACATCTCCGGTCAATAACCAATAGCGGAACCTGGATGCTCATATTGGCTCCTACATATTCTACTAAGATCTTTATCGGTCAAACTGCATTACAACATATGTTGTTCCCTTTGTCATCGGTATGTTACTTGCCCGAGATTCGATCGTCGGTACCATCATACCTAGTTCAATCTCATTACCAGCAAGTCCCTTTACTCATTCCATAATACTTCATCCCGCAACTAACTCATTAGTCACAATGCTTGCAAGGCTTATAGTGATGAGCATTACCGAGAGGGCCCAGAGATATCTCTCCGAAACATGGAGTGACAAATCCTAATCTCGACCTATGCCAACCCAACAAACACCTTCGGAGACACCTGTAGAGCATCTTTATAATCACCCATTTACGTTGTGACGTTTGATAGCACACAAGGTGTTCCTCCGGTATTCGGGAGTTGCATAATCTCATAGTCTGAGGAATGTATAAGTTATGAAGAAAGCAATAGCAATGAAACTGTAACAATCATAATGCTAAGCTAACAGATGGGTCATGTCCATCACATCATTCTCCTAATGATGTGATCCCGTTCATCAAATGACAACACATGTCTATGTTTAGGAAACATAACCATCTTTGATTAACGAGCTAATCAAGTAGATGAATACCAGGGACACTTTGTTTTGTCTATGTATTCACACATGTACTAAGTTTCCGGTTAATACAATTCTAGCATGAATAATAAGCATTTATCATGAAATAAGGAAAGAAATAATAACTTTATTATTGCCTCTAGGGCATATTTCCTTCAGTCTCCCACTTGCACTAGAGTCAATATTCAGTCTCCCCAGGCAAAGGCAGCTCGACATGGAGGAGGCGGCCCGACAAAGGCAGCTAGACATCGAGGCCGACAACGTCAAGGCCAGGCAAAGGCAGCTCGACATCGAGGCCACCAATGCCGCCACCAAAGCGAAGGAGGTGGCCCTCGCGATCATGAGCGTGGACTTGTCGAAGATGAGCGAGAAGACGAGGGCCTAGTTCGAGGCCAGGCAGAAGGAGATGCTCGACGCCGACGACCTGAACTAGGTCGTCCGATCGGCCGTGGCCATTCTTTTTTGGAGGCTGGCATGCGTGCCGCCCGTCCGCTGGCCGCTGGCCGTGTGCCGGCGAGAAAAACATTCATTTTGAAGGCCGGCTGTGTTGCCGGCGAGGACAACCATTCATTTTGGAGGCTGGCTGTGTTGCCGGCCGCTGGCTGATGCCGGTCATGGACGTGTAGGCCGCTGGCTTTGTTGCCGACGTGCGTGATGAACTGGGGCCGTAGGACTTGGCATTTGAAACATTGCTCTTTTTTTAAATAGACGCGGACAAGATGGGGTAAAGGATGTGACCGCGCGCTGGGCGCACGGCCACCGCATCCCAGGACAGCCTCGGACACGACCCCATCCCCCTGCCCAAATGCAGAATCTGGACAAAACGGACGTCCGTTTGAGGTCGCGCGGTGGAGTTGGCCTAAATCGAGGCGGAGAGGTAAGGCCAACTCCAAAGGACCACCCAAAATGGTCTGGCTGTGTTCGCTTGGGGTAAATGGACAGAACACGCCGCCCAACGCACGAGAGCAAATGTACTATTGTCTGCTTTCAGTCCGTTTTGGACTCATTCCCGGCCCAACTTTGAGCTACGTTTGCGGCCGCGCGGACGGGCGGGACACGCACCCTTGTTCTCCCCTGGCTTGCTCGTCAGACATGCCCACCCACTTTCCCTTCATTTGCCCAAAACCTCCCGCGACCTCTCTCTCCCGCGCCTTCCTCCTCCTCCCTCCCTCCCTCCACCATGGCTGGTGACCCGGCAGTGGTCGCTCGCCCCGCGGCGAAGAAGAAGGCTGTGAAGAAGCCGCGGTCAGAGCTCACGCCAGCGGAGCTCGCCAAGCTCAATGCCAAATCGGCCAAGAGGAGGAATCGGCGGACAAAGGTGGCGAAGAAGATGGCCGCTGCTGACTACGCCGCCGAGGCGGTCGCTGGCGTGCCGCACAGCACCAGGCCGACTTTGACGACAAGGAGTCCATCGTCGCCACAACACACACTCTCCTCATGTTAGGGTTGTGCCAACCCCCGCCAGCCATTTTCTCAGTCGCTGCCATGGCCGCGGCGAGCACAGGCTCCTCGGTCGTTCGTCCTCCACATCACCGTTCCCCGACCTCATCCGTCACACCCGAGACGCCAGTATATCATGCGTCGCCGCCACACGACCATGGGTAGACACGGTTCTCCACGTCGCCGGACTACAGCGTGGTCGTTCCGGCCACGCCCGCGGGCGTCATCGACCTCAACGTCACGCCGGGGTACAGTGGCGCTGGCCAGTCGTCCGAGGGGAGACAAAGGAAGCATCCCCGGTCGGTCCCTTCGGCGAACATGGCCGGTGCCCGCAGGCTGTTCGACGAATTGCCACTGCCGACGCAGACGGTCGACGACCCTGACTACGCGGCGTTCATGGAGAATGTCATCTTCGAGGGCCGTGGTGAGGCCTTCCACGTTGATGGCCAAGGCCAAGTTTTTGATCCCGACGCGATCCAAAGCCAGGACGACCGCGACACCTATGATGACACTTAATTCGCCGGCCATGATGATCATGAGGACAACCATGGCAACTCATGGCATGAGGATATTGACTTGTATTATGAAGAAGAAGAAGAAGAGGTCGACATTTCAGCGGAGCCATTGATGTTTATTGATAAGCTCATCCAAAGGGCCGAAGCACAAAAGAAGAGGCAAAGCATTCAAACGGGATCATATACCCAAGATAAGGACACTTTGATTTGCGAGAGTTGGATGGAGATTGGCCAAGATCCCATGAAAGGCGCCGAGCAAAAAGATCCGTCTTTTGGATAAGAGTTCACAAGAACTATGATGAGCGAAGTAAGTTTTCCCCCTACCAATTTGCGACCACCCGCAGCATCAATTCAATCCAAAAGAGATGGGGGTTCATCCAATAAGAGTGCAACAAATACTGTGCCACCTTAGAGAGCGTTCAAGCTCGTCCGGTGAGTGGCCTAGGCATTGGTGACTTGGTATGAATCTCACGTTTTTTCATCTTGTGTCCTTTCATGTTGGCATGCCATTTATGTTTAATGAATTGTGTGCCCTTCCATGTTACATCATGGCCGCATGTTTGATGTGTAGGCATTCCAATCTTTGGAAGCCTTCAAAGCCCGGCACAAAAACAAGCCTTCACTCTCACGCATTGTTAGGTGCTCATCAAAGATTGCCCCAAGTTCAAAGACCAATATGCCGCTCGTAAGAAGAAAGGAGGGATGGCGGCCATGGCTGATGAGGGAGACTTGCTCAAGAGGCCGAGGGGCAAGACAAGCTCGAAGGCCGACGAGCTAGCGTGATGCGTCTTCCATAGCCTTGCAAGAAACTTTGGAGGAAATGATGAGCCAAAAGGAAGTGAGGGGGGGAGAGGAGGAGCAACGGGAAGGAGGAGCGAATGAAGATATACCTAGATCTCCAAACGAAGAAGCTTGACATGGGGGAGGCCGTGAAGAGGAGGAAGCTTGACATCAATGAGGCCGCTCAACTCAAGAAGCTCGAGATCGAGGTCACCAATGCCAAGACCAAAGTAAAAGAGATGGCACTCGCATTAATCAACGTCGATGAGAACAACATGTCACCCAAGAGGACGGCTTGGTTCGCGAACCGGTAGAAGGAGATGTTCGCCCGCGACGGTTTGAACTAGGTGAGACCTCAGCCGCGATGGTCGTCCGTTTTGAAGGCTAGTTGGTGTGCTGGCCGTTGGCTTTGTTCCTGGCGCCAAAAACGTGTCCATTTTGAAGGCTGGCTCGTGTGCCGGCCGCTGGCTTTGTTACCGAACCCAAAAACTTGTCCATTTTGAAGGCTGGCTAGTGTGCCGACCGCTAGCTTTGTTGCCGGCGTGAAACTTGGGTGACCATTCTGTAGGCCGCTGGCTTTGTTACGGTCGGCATGGACTGGCGTGAACGTGGCCGCGGGCGTGAATTATGGCCGCTGTCATTTAGGTACATCCTTTCTTCTTTCATATTTGCATGCACAACAGATGAGATGCGGCGAAATGCGGCCGTGTTGGATGCACGGCCGGCGCATCCACAATCCAAACGGGCACGGCTTCATTACCATCCCAAACGAACGAAAAGCGGTAAAGCGGACATCCGTTTGGACTCTGCGTTGAGTTGGCCTAACAAACGGGTGCTCCACGTGGAGCCTGCCACCATGGGACGTGGCAGCAGCCTTTGTTCCTGTTGCACGCGCGCTGGGACGAGACTTGCCTGCTCCTCCGGCGTGCACCCATCCGTGCTCCCGCATATGTGGCTTGATTTGATTGGAACAGAATAAGGCCCGGCCCCATCCCCTTAAAATCAGGGGAAAGATGATTAGATTAGAAAAAAAAAGACAACCGTAGGGATGAAGTGGGAGCACGGGGAGCATGGAGAGGAGCAGGCAAGCCGGATCCAGCGGCGGCAGCACACTGCGGCTCTTGGTTGGTAAACGTTGTCTAGTTATGCCGACAGCGCCCGTGCCTCCCTCTGTTTGCTTTTAAATGGCTCGCTTCGCAGCTAGCGGCAACACACTCACTCATTTCCCTCTCTCCTCTCGTTGGCTTGGCCCTCTCTCAACTCTGTTTCCTCTCCGTTAGCATATGTACAGGTAAAGAAAATAGCCACTTTGATTCCGATTTCGATCGATTTGAAGGCTGATTCAGAAGATGTTTTAGTTGAAGAAAAGATAGATCAAGGTAGGAACTATACTTTTTTTGTGTTTTCATTCGCATGCACGCTTTTTTCTTGTTCTGTTTGATTAGCCCCTAATTATGTATCAGCTATTGTTGTAGGCATTAGTTGATCATTTTGGGGAGTCATTTGGAGCATCTAGAGTAGGATTTGTCGTGAGAAGCAAACTAAGAGGTTGAACATCAAGGTACGAACTATGCAATAGATGTAATTTTTGTACATGCACGGTATAAATTTGGTGGCGTTGCACTCGTAATTAGCTATGCCATGTCGGATGACTGAAATTTCAGAAATGTCACTGGATGAGATATGTTGCACTTATAGTAGGAGTTTCAAGAAGATGTAGTTCAAAGCGTTGTAGATCAATATTAGCTCTGTCTACTTGTAGTATTTTTTTTCCAATGTTTTAGTGTTGCCATTAAGTCATAATTAGTAATTTTGTTTAAAGTTTATATGTGTCTAGACCAGGAATTTTCAGAGCAAGCATTTGTAGATATTGTAGATCAGCGTTAGGTCCTGCCAATGTGTTATTTTATTTTGGCATGAAAGATGTGCTTAATATTGTAATTAAGAAAAATAATAGTAATAGTATAATTGGTATTTGCATGATTACAAGCACTATTATTTCGTGTGCTATGTTTAGACCACCTAGGTAGCAGAGTTGGGAAACCGTGCGTAGTAAATTTTTATGTCGCAATCATCTTAGTTTTATACACTTAGATTAACTTCAAATTTGCTTAATCATGTTTGTAATTAGGTATTTTGGATCATTTTAGCAGCAAAGAAGGAGGAGATGACATGGTTAAAGATATTGTGTTTTGATGTTTGCTCTCCATTCTGAGGGGACGAGTTCATACATGCAAGTTCTATGTTTATAATTTTGATAGCAAAAATAAATTTGCATGGCTAATATTTTGTTCATATGATAATAGGTTAACTCTCTTGACACAATAATGGTGATATGTTAATGGTGACGGATATTATTTGGTGATACGTAATTTACTTTTGGAACGACATTCATCCTCAAGTTAAGGTATAAATGACACCATGTAATCTTTGTGATTATTTTTCATATGAATGCTATAATTTTTAGTTAGTATAATCTCTGTGAATACCACCACCCTTCACTGATGCCGCAGGACCCTGGATTTGTTTTGAACTCCTTTTCTTGGCATAAAGTCATCATAGTCGTTCGCTTTCTTAGAGCCACTGCCACCCTTCTGTGATGCAATATGACCCTTGGATTTGCTTTGAGCTCGTTTGCTTGGCCTAAAGTCATCATCGTCGCCGTTCACTTTCTGAGAGCTAGTGCCACCCTTCGCTGATGCATCACTCTGGGTCTTTGGCCATTCTCCTGCTTTTAGAGCTTCCGCCACCCGTGAATGACCCCCACAATAGTATGTTCATCCACCCAAAGTTGTGTATTTCCGTGTTTAACAAGTCTGCGTCCTCAGGGTACAACTGCAAATTACAAATAGCAGTAAAAACAAAATTAGAACGGCGAGCCTATGGACTAACAAAATGTAATTTGAAATATCAATTATCTTAATTGGGTCCTCATATTGCTTCTGCTGAAAATTTATTTTTGGATGGTCTGGAAGAATAGGTAATGCATACATGCGCAATCACATATCACATATATTTGAGTTCACCAATCCTATACCACTTCCACACAACCTCAATAGTTCATATCGAATTTTCTCTGGGTTCCTTTCCGTGAGCATCTTTGAGAGCCTAGATTTGGAGAAACTCTTACCCAACTCCATCAGGTGTCCCTCTCTACTAATTAATTCATCAAAAGGGATACCTAGCACCCCTATTACTATCTTAAATTTGCGACAAACAAAAGTAAATGAGACATCATTGGCGAAATGACGGGAAGGGTCACAAAACATGAATGAAGAAAAATGGCTAAGGAATGATGCATAACAAAGCATGCAGGTGAGGGATCTTATAGAATGAGCGAGGAAAGTGAGCAGATGGGTGGGGAGGAGAGGGGAGAAAAATGGCGGGAAAGGGCTGGATGGGAAGTAAATTGGCGGGAGAGGGGTTGGCTAGAAGAAAAAGGGCAGTGGAGGGGTTGGCGGGTTGGACGTAGAAGGTGTTAGAGCCTAGATGGGAATTTTATAGACTCGGATCAGTGGTGATGTTGCCGGAAAAATTGAGCAAGAACGGCCTGCAATAGCATATGGAATCCGAGGTAGACGAACTAATCAATCGACAAGCCTATGCATCAGGAAGTGAGGCTGCCGCCAAAGCGCATGGCGGCAAGTTCCACATGGTGCAACTGTTCCCTTACCTATTCCCTCCTTGCTCGATTTTCTATGATACAAGGGGTGCCGCCATTGGGCCGCCTCTGACTATCATGGCAGATGACACATGTCTCTTGTCTGGCCTGCCGCTACGGTAGTTTTGGCAATTGCACTCGCACGTGGTCTTTTCTGGCATTATACTCGCGGAGGTGGTCTATAACAACAACAAGAACAAAAATCTTGTGGCCGATGCCATCGTTTAAAAACACCTAGTTTGTAAAGGCAGCGGATGCTCACCTGGTGGTTCTCCTTTGAACGCCTTCCTTTGAGCACATACCAGCACTTGTTGGACGCGAGCAATTTCATAAAAAAACCTATTTAGTGAAGGCAGTGCATGCTCAAACTTTACCCAACATCCTATTTCTTACTATCTGTCTTTTCTTACATTTTTCTGAAAAAATGGCAACCAAAATTGCCCAATCATCGGCTGTCACGTGCATTACTTTAGTATGTGGCGGTGTACGCTTTCGGGTTGAGGCAGTAATTCGATTGCGGATTCAGGGCGTGTTTTTTGTTTTGCATGTGTGGGCATAGCAATTTCCTTGCCGATTCGGTCGGGGGTGGGTCGGCGTGTCCCTTTCCTGCATGTGCTTGGATTGCGGCTGTTCGGTTGACTGGTTCTGTTTCCTTGCGTTGTCTTTTTTCCGCTGCCGCCACATCACCACTGTTGTTGCGTGTTTTGATCATGTCGTCTCATGTGTGCGATTTCTGGAGTGCTTGGTCAGTACCGCTTCCATCGTGTTCTCTACATATTTTTCTATCGATGGTTCGTGTTTTTCCTTTTTTCTCTTCTTCAGCCCCCCCTCCCCCGCTAAAAATAAGCCTTTTGTTTTGCTATTCCTTAATTGATTTATAGGTTCCGGTCTTCTTTTCCCATCAATTACATGGTTCGTTCTTCCTCATGCCTGAGCGGCCCCCATCGTCTGGGTCGGCCTCGTAGGATACGTGGTGCTGTTGTTGGCCGCCGTGATGCTCAAGTTCGTTCCGGTGGTCACAACGATGTGCGGGGCCGTCCTGCATTGATGTCGGATGCTGCTGTTCGCCCTGGGGTGTCGGATATTCAGTTACCGCGTCGGAGTGGGCATGCGGCTCGTCACCCTATCGGTCATGCAGTTGCTGGTTTGTTCATTTTTGTTTTCTGCTTCTTTATATCATTATTGCATGCTTTAATTATTTGTCTACTTTGTGTGTGTGTAGGATCTTCTTCTTCAATGGGTGCTTTTCTTGGAGATGGTTCTGCTAGACAGCATAGGGAAGAGATTCGCTTGGGAAAACGTCCCATTGATTCTACTCTTGGTGAGCGAGTTTGTTTTTGTGTTGTTTGGTTACCTATTGTTGGATTGTTTTGCACTTCCTTAAACTGATGTTATTTCTTATAGGACTGCCTTTTCGTCAGCTCGGCCTGCGTGTGCCTCTTGCTATTCCCTTTGTTGATCCACCTGCCGCTGCTTCTGGTATATTTTTAATTATTATGTGTTACCGTCTGATTTTTTTCTTCGCATGGTACACGTGATTAGGTAATGGTATTCTGTGTTTGTTGTGGGTGACATCACTGCGTGCATGGTGCATGCGATTTGTGTGGCCATCGATTGCATAACAGTACTCAGTTTTGCCACTAAAATTTTTTACTACTAAAAAATGCCACTGTTCCGTTAAACACATGCTCAAAAAACCATTTTTTCGCCGTTGCCATTTGGTCAATGCACGTTGACTGAAGGTAGATGCTGAGAATACCCCTATCCCGTTTGTCAACTCCCCTTTCTCTCTGTTGACTTGTGCGCCATCTGCAAGGGGTGTGAAAAAGAAAATGAAAACGACCATAAAAAAAATTATATTCACTAAAAAATCTGGGGTTCATCAACCCAGCCAATGGAAACTTCATTCTCGAAAGCATATTCCTTTCTCTACTTGGTCCATGTGGATGCATGGCTACATGTGGCACATGTGTTCACGTGTCGCACGGACGGCGACGTGCATGGTCGATGCATGTGATTGATATGACTATGTGCATGTTCATGCACTTTACGTGAATTGCCATGTGTGGTTCAATTTTTAAATATGTTTATTAACATTTTAGAGAATTATTTCCAGGAGGGACATCTGTTCGTGTCGGCGTTGCGGGTTGTGCGGTGGACAATTTCTCTGAGCCTTCTGATCTTGGCGTTGGGTGGTCTGGCCTTCCACTTATGGTCGGGAGACCACGGGTTGTTCCTCCGGACTATAGGGCCTTCTTATCGGTCAACTCCTTTGGGTGAGACTCTCTTATGTTCATCAGCTTTTTGGTATTATGTTTGCTAAGTTTTCTAATTTGTTTACCTGTTTTCGTTGTTGCCTTCAAGTATTGCCTACTCCAATTATGGAGTTTCATGATATTGTTCGCAATCGATGTAAACGGAGGTCGATACGTTCGGATCGAGTGGGGAGGAAGAAAGGTTTGTTTTACATATATGATTGTACTTCTTTTTTGGTGTCTACCTACTTGCTTTAGTTTGTATTTTCATTTTTTTTGCACATATGTTATTCACTGTCATGATTTATGGTTGTACAGTGCGTGGAATGGAGCCTCCCCTATCAAAAGATCTTATTCTTCTGCTTAAAAGTACGGTCTGACAAGTTTGTTCTTTTCTTTGGACTACAGTTACATGGGTTTCTAATTTACCGTAAGCTTTTTACGATTTTAAAATTATGTTGCTCTGTGTTGCAGCCATCTGTAAGGGCCGTTCATACTACGGTGGTCCAGATCTTACTTGTGAGTGGTGTGGTGCGTTCTACTGGTTTCGTGAGGGCTCTAAGCACCATGCGAATGCATCTGTTCGTCGGCCTGTTTATACTGGTTGTTGTCATGGTGGCAAGGTTTCTTTGCCTAAATTTCGTGATTGGCCATCTCCATTAGACAGTTTGATGCGATTTGATGGAGATGCATTTTCGAACCGGTTTATGCGGTTGATTAGACAGTCCTTGGGTGCTTATATTGATCACAGCATTAATGTTGGTGGCGTTCCATACATGTTTAAGATGAATGGGGTAGTATATCACCATATTGGTCCGCTTCTACCACCTGAGGGTTTTCTCCCAAGTTTGCACAATTATATATGGTAGATTCAACTGATGAGGTTCAGAGCAGAATTAATGTATTTAGCAGGGAAGACAGTGGGTCTCTCGATCCCGATCCTGAGATTGTGTCAGCGCTTATTAGAATGTTAAATACACACCACCATTTGGTTCATAAGTTTAGGCTTGCTCGGCAGAATTTGTGCAGCCCCGACGTGCCCAAGGTATCTATACATTTTTTGGGTGATGATGGCTCGCACGGCACACGTTTCTCTAGTCCTACAGCTTCAGAAGTTGCTGCACTTATAGTGGGTGATTTGACTCCTCAATGCTGAAAGTTTGATGTTGTTGCTGAGAGTCATTCTGGCGTTCTTAAGCACATATCTGCTCTTAATTGTAATCTTATGGCCTTGCAGTATCCTCTTCTTTTTCCATATGGAGATAAAAGTTACCATTTGGGCATTAAATACGTTGACGCCAGCAATAGATCTACCAACTGTTCCAGATTCGTCCAATGTGGATTAGTCCGGTGAAGATGACAATGATGGTGATGATGATACTATAGATGGTGTTATTTCTCAAGATGTGATCATCCCACGTGGGAAGGTTACTATGTTGGAGTATTACAGGTATTATTTTCATTATCGTGAAGGTGAGGTCAATCCTTATACAAGTTGTGGTCGGCTCAGTCAGCAAGTGAGTGTGAATGCATACTCTTGTGTTGAATCTGATCGTCTAGAGTACCATTTTCTGAAGCAAGATAAACTTCGTTCAGAAACTTATCAAGGTGTATCTGATGCAATGGGTGAAGGCAATTCTATGGGGAGGAATATTGATGTTCAGTTTATATTGCCCGGCAGTTTTACTGGTGGTCGACGTTATATGTTTCTAAATTTTCATGATGGGATGGCTATATGTCGTGAATATGGCGCTCCTGATTTGTTTGTTACATTTACATGCAATCCTAAGTGGCAGGAGATTGCCGATGCGCTTGCTTTTGAGCCTAGGCAGGTTGCTGCCGACCGTCCTGACATCATTACTCGGGTGTTTGCTATGAAGTTTGATGAGTTCTTAGGCGGGGTTAAGGGCGGTTCCCTTTTGGGCCTGTTCAAGCATGTATGTTTCCTGCTAACATTATATTTTTAAGAAAATAAGTATTACAGTTCATTTCCTACGTATTGCTGCACATTTCATTGAGAGTTGCTCACGTGTTTTCAATTTATTTTGTTTGCAGATTTATATGTCGTGGAATTTCAAAAAAGAGGGCTTCCACATACGCATACGTTGGTGTGGTTGAAGGCCGATACAAAGGATCCTTCGCCTTCTTTCATAGATAGTTTTATTTGTGCAGAATTACCGGATCCCTTGGTTGATCCTTTGGGTTATGCTCTTGTTGATGAATTCATGGTGCATGGCCCATGTGGAGTGTATAACTCTAAGTGTTCTTGCATGAATAATAAGTGTTGCTCCAAGCGTTTTCCTAAGTCTTTCAGTGATGAGACAATGGTTGACAATGTTGGATTTCCTGTTTATCGAAGGCGTGATGATGGTCATTTTGTATTGAGGCAGCAGAACTCTCTTCGCTTGGGAAATCAATGGGTTGTTCCATACAATATGAAATTATTGAAGAAGTTTGAGGCCCATATAAATGTTGAGTGGTGTAATAAAACAAATTTGCTGAAGTACCTATTCAAACACCTCACAAAAGGACCTGATGTTGTTCAGATGCGTGTTGATGTTGACAATAGGCCAGCTAGTGTTTTTACGGTGCCCCGTCCTACTGGGAAGAATGAGATCAACGACTACGTTAAGTGCAGGTTCATATTTACACTTATGCAACTATGTGCTATGTTTTATTATTATTTTACTGAAGTATTTTTTTGATAGACGTCTTTCTGCGTGTGAGGCTTTTTGGAGGATGTTTGCATACAATATTCATGGGCGTGAACCTTCAGTTGAAAGACAGGTTGTGCATCTTCCTAATATGAATAGAGTGATATTTGCTGAAACAGACAATTTAGGGAACGTGTTAGATAATCCATCAGCTTCAAAAACTATGCTGACAGAGTGGTTTGTTACAAACCAGCAATATATATCTGCTCGATCATTAACATATCTTGATTTTCCAAATGAGTGGGTTTGGAATAAGAGTGATAAGGTGTGGATGAAGAGAAAGCTTAAGAAGAAGATGGGCTGTAAAATAGGACGTATTTACCATGTGCATCCCGGGACTGGTGATTTGTTCTTTCTTCGGATGTTACTTATGGTTGTTCCTGGTGCAACCTGTTTCGAGGATTTGAGAACACACAATGGCCGTGTCTATGATACATTTCAAGAAGCATGCCAGTCTAGAGGATTGGTAGGGATGACAACGAGTGGTTTAAGCTCTTTGATGAAGCTATTGTGTGGGCAACTCCCTTTCAATTGCGTCATCTTTTTATGACTGTTCGCTTCATGTGAGGTTGGTAATGGACGTGCTCTTTTTGAACGATTTTGGCCAAGCATGGCTGAGGATATATCGCATAGGCTTTCGTACGCTCTTGGCAACTCTAGATTCGATGTCCCTCAGATTATCTTCGTGGAGTGTACGCTTCGAATTAGCTTCCATTTTACTAGAAATGGATCGTGCCTTGCTTCATTTAATTTGACTTCACGTACCATACCTGTCAATGATGATTGTTACAATAAGTTGGTCAATGAGGAACTGAGTTATGATACTGTTATGTTAGCTGCTGAAGCTGACAATTTGTATTGCAAATTAAATGATGAGCAGAGAGCCATACATCATGAGATAGTGTCCACGGTCCGTGAAGACAGGAATGGATTTTATTTTATTTCTGGGTGTGGAGGGTCTGGCAAAACCTTTTTATGGAATTCTATCATTGCTACGCTTAGATCTGAACGGCGTGTTGTACTTGCTGTGGCTTCATCTGGTGTTGCATCATTATTGCTGCCTGGTGGACGAACTGGTCATTCAAGATTTAAGATTCCGGTGGATGTTAACGATCATTCTCAGTGTTGTATATCCAGGATCTAAATGTTAGCTGGTTTGTGTGCCGGGCATCACTTATTCTATGGGATGAAGCTCCTATGACTATTCGTTTATGTTTTGAGGCTTTGGATAGGACATTGAGGGATGTTGTTTTGTCTGTCCAAAATGAAGCTAATGGTCTGCTGCCTTTCGGAGGAAAAGTGATGTTGTTGGGTGGTGATTTCAGACAAATTTTACCTGTGGTAGAGGGTGGTACAAAAGAAGATATTATCAATGCGTCGTTGGTTTCTTCTCCGCTTTGGCAATATGTTAAGGTTCTTAAGCTCCGTACAAACATGCGGCTTTGCAACCCTATATTGCCCTGCCATGCACGCGCAGAGTTGGCAGTGTTTTCCAGTTGGATGCAAAGTATTGGTGATGGTTCTGTTGTGATGCAATGTAAGGGCGATGAATCTTCTCCATCGTGGGTTTCCATTCCGGAAGACATGTTATTGTTTCCTACAACAGATCATATGGAAGCTGCAGTTGACAATGTGTATGATATGTTCTTTTGGAAATATAATGATGCTGGGTATTTATCCCACCGTGCTATTGTTTGTCCAACAAATTCAGTTGTGGACAAATTAAATGATGGTGTCTTCGGGCGTGTACCTGGGGCTCCTACTGACTGTTTAAGTTACGACTCCATATAAAAAATCTGGAGACCCTGTTGATGGAGTGGAGTTGTTTTACCCTCCTAAGTTGCTGAATTCTATTACGATAAGCAATTTCCCTCATCACAAGATTTTGCTGAAAGTTGGTGTTCCTGTTATGCTTCTCAGAAATATCAATCAATCATTAGGTTTATGTAATGGAACACGGCTGATTATTACTCGACTGGGTGATGAGTCTTAGAAGGAGAGATTATCACTGGTTCTCATAAAGGGGAGCGTGTATGCATTCCGCGTATAGTTCTGAACTCAGCGGGATCTAAGTGGCCTTTTACACTCCAGCGATGTCAATTTCCAATAAGATTGTGTTATGCTATGACAATTAACAAGAGTCAGGGGCAAACATTGTCTAAAGTATGCGTATATTTGAGAGAGCCAGTATTTTCACATGGGCAATTGTACGTGGCGGCATCACGAGTTACTTCGCGTAGTGGACTTAAGTTTTAATTGAAGATGATCGTGGATGTCCAACATCTGAGACCAGGAATATAGTTTACAGGGAAGTTATTTCACGGTTGTAAGGGAGGTAGCATATAGAAAATAAAACGTGGTTCCTTACATAGATGTGGTTGGTGGACCATCCTTATTTTGGTTACAGTGCGAGCAAAAATACAAGAAAGCTTAATACCTAGGGCTACTGTAGTTAAGTTTAGCAGGTCTGCTAATAAGCCGTGTAGCTCTTCTTCAGCGTAGATAATGTCTCTTCGTGCACTACTTTCTCCAGGAGATGTATAGGCCTTGAAAGCAGCGGTTCTTGATGAGTCCATAAACTTGTGAGCTTTTTTCGAGCCTTTTGTTTACCAGGTGGTTTAAATACTTTGTTCTGTCTTTCTAGCTCCTCTTGCTGCTGCATGAGTTTAGCTTCCTCTTCTGTAGGTTGTTCTATATATGCTCATCTAGGCCTTCCATCGTATAATCTTATATCTTATATTTACTAATCGGAGGCACCATACGAGGCATCACGTTAATCCTGGGAAACTAAGAAAATTAGCCGCTTTGATCTTTCAATTAGTTATCTACCACAGTCGGATGCTTGCCTCAAGGAGTCCTCAGCTCCAATCTCCAATCCCATGTTCTATCCAAAAAAGAAAAAAAATCCTGTCCCACGTTAACATGCCTCAAGGAGTTTGTTCAAAAAAAACATGCCTCAAGGAGTCCTCAAGGCCTGTCTCACGTTTTATCAAAAAAAAAAATCATGTCCCACGTTAACTCATCTTCATCAGCAAAGAAGAAAGAACCCATCTACGGCAGTCTCCTTCCTCCCTCCCATGCATCACCTAAAAAATCCGGCCAATGCACAAAGCATCTGTTCCTCCTTCTCTCCTCACAAAGCAGGCAAGAAATCTATTATCCATGAATATGCAATATGTTGTCTACAACCCGTTCAATCAGAAGCACAGTCCGTGACTCCGAGGAACGAAGTGCACCAGCGCGGCGATTTGCATCTTCTCCAGTGTAGGCACGCAATCTTTGCAGTAGCTTTTATCCTTTGAATCTCCTTGCCTTCCCAATTCTGAAGACATATCAGTTCAACGTCTTCAGTTCATGAACTTATTCTAGGATGGTTGATGTAGTGGACGAGGGGCAGCAACAGCTGTTTGAAGTGGATCAGGTCGATACCACTATAGGTGAGTGGTGATGCTGCAGCTAAGTGAAAAACTGCAGCCAGTCGACTAGCGGCAAATTTATTTGCCTCCTCGACACCAATAATCGTAGACAGGAATTACAGAGATCTATCAGATGTTACCAACCAAGAAATATAAGTCATTAGATTGGAGATTAGTTATACAGAGTCCCAGACGATCGATCCACGTACTTAATGCGGCAACTCTTCTTCCTTTGCAAATCCCGTCCCAGCTTCTGCTCTCCTTGTCATGTCCCCCAGCTGCAGGCATGTTCTTCCCTCGCCTAGCACACCACCAAGAGTTCTCCATTCTTTTGTCAAATTTCGCCACATGTCTATGACCTGTATGTTGTGGTACCAGAAATATGCTATGCATTGCATGTAGGATGATTAAGAAAATGAACTGATAGATCATTTATGGCGGCAACACTGCTTTGATCTCCCTGCTCCATGGAGTGGGTTTGCCATTTCCTACTCCACGTAGATAGCTCTGCCAATAACCAATGAAGATAGTTTGGTGCCACTAAGTTATCAATTAATCTACAGGTTCACATGGACTTAATAGCCAGATCCATGCGGGATTCGGAAGATGACACGTGTATTATATAATGTATCATATTGTTTTCGGCCTATATTAAAGTACGCACTACACTAAATAAGTGATATTTTCTGGATGTTGAAAATGTCAGAAACAAGGGTAGACAAACTTTACTACTTCTGTATTGCAGGCCACACAAAAATGGATCAAGAAACTTCTATGAAGCTCAGGTCTTCATAGTGGGATATAAAAGAGTTTGTTAATGGATAACTAAATGCACTGTGTAGTTAGCATATCCCGGTGACTTTCAAAGTTTGTTGTTTTATTTTTAAAATTACAGCCATATTCATCATTTTTTATGTGATCAACCCGAGGGTAAATTCCAACAGACACATGTCTGCTTTCTACTTATGTAAACACATATATTTATTTGTGTAGCACAACACATAACCATAAGTGAGATGTATGTTCTAAAACTGAGATGTCATGATATGTTATCAAGTTATTGGTGTGAGAAGTTTGTCTGTTTTGCATGCCTAATGGGCTTAAGTAACTAACAACTATATTTGAGGCTCTTGCAGTACACTACGGTGCACGATTTAACGTAATAACTGAGATAGTGTAATTTTCATTGAATTACTCTCTCAGTTCCAAAATATAAGTATTTTAGAGATTCCAATGCGGACTATATACGGAGAAAACGAGTGTATCTACACTCTAAAATATGTATATATACATCTGTATGTGGTTCTTATTAAAATATCTAAAAAGACTTATATTTAGGAATGGAGGGAGTATTTATGCTCTTTTCTGATCTTAACAGATAGGAAGTCATTTTCTATATTCTTAGAGTTGGATACTGTTTTCCTTCCGAATTTGGGTATATAACTTAGTTATCTTCTTCGTGAGGGAACGGAAATCCACGTCACATTCTATATTATAATGGTTCCATGCTGTGCATTCAGACAACAGATTTGCCATGTAGTATCTTCATGACAACAAAATATGCCATGCCATCAATACTGATATTCATTCGGTGAGTATCTACATATTTTATATTTTGAACATGTGACTATCCGTGGATATAATAAATAGTATTAGTCAGGGATACTTCAGTATTTACGTGTTAAAAATGACTAGCCTGCGCAGATGCACGGGTTGATGACTAGTACTACTAAGCGTGAACGTGCACACACATTTCGACTAATATCACGACCACCCCTAAAAAAAGGTAATATTACAACCAGATGAGAGAATTAACATCCAAAGAAAAGATATTGTGATAGTACTAAAAATATTTCATAAATCAACTATAATTAAAATGGGTTTTAATTGGTCCTATAGTTTATCACGTACATTGTTGTAAAGACACAACTAATTATCCTAGTATTCCTTAATATGCTTACTCAGTTCTTCAATATAACAAAAGCATAAAAGGTGCAATGCATGTCTAGACTGTGTTAAATTATATTTGCTGCTGCAAGGGAAATTCTAGAATCAAGGGGGAAAATAACCAATTTCAAGAACATATATAAAAGTCATAACACATAAATCCTCGCTTGCAAATGCCACAATGGGTCTGTACTTAGATGTAGCTCTTCGTCGTTCATGCAACACATAGGAATGTCAAATGTCAACAGGAAATCAAAGTATTAACTCCGACTGAAAATCCCGATCCTATCACTGCATTTCTCTGAGGTAGAGGAACACTAAGTTGTTAAGAGAAGCTTAATTCGAGAGTGGTTGAATCTTAATTCCAAGAGTAGAAGGGTCAGTTGGGGTAGGTGATGTAGGTTGTTGCACATTTGTTCTGATAATTTCAAGCACGTTAGACTGAATATTTTCATAATGGGGTCTTTTGATGTGACCATCTACAAACAAGCGCAAGGCAGATGAAGTATTAAGTAACTGAACCTCGACATTGTTAATAAAGATGAAAATAATCAGACCAACATATTTGACAAAACTGTATGCAGATCACAGTTAATTAAAAGCTAATTTAGAGTATTGTCCAATGCAAGCAGAATGAAGAACTGAGAAAGATTATCACTACTGACATTAGCTAAAAAAGCTTTAACATAGGTAGTCAATGTGGTAAGTTTGGTTCAGAAGATAGCCTCAAGCTTCTAATCCAGAACTTTTCATGCATTTACAAATAAAATATGAATAGTAAGAGAAACTTGTGTGTTCTAGGGTGCCCCCTTGCCCCCGTATATAAAGGAGGGAGGGGGAGGCCAGCTGCCCTAGGGCGCGCCCAAAGAGGAGGAGTAGGAAAGGAGAGGGAGAGGGAGTAGGAAAGGGGGGCGCCGCCCCCCTTCCCTTGTCCAATTCGGACTCAAGGAGGGGGGGGGGGGCAACCCTCCTGCAGCCCTCCTCTCTCTCCACTAAGGCCCATGGTGGCCCATTAGTTCCCCCGAGGGGTTTCGTAACCCTCCCAAGCACTCCGGTTTTACCTGAAACTTCCCGGAACTCTTCCGGTGTCCGAATAACACGGTCCGATATATCAATCTTTATGTCTCGACCATTTCGAGACTCCTCGTCACGCCAGTGATCTCATCCGGGACTCTGAACAAACTTCGGTCATCAAAAACACATAACTCATAGAGGGGAGAGTGTGTTCACGTACCCTCGTAGACCAAAAACGGAAGCATTTCAATAACGCGGTTGATGTAGTCGAACTTCTTCATGATCCAACTGATCCAAGTACCGAACATGCGGCACCTCCGCATTCAGACACGTTCAGCTCGATGTCGTCCCTCATATTCTTGATCCAGTTGAGGACGAGGGTGAGTTCCGTCGGCCTGACGGCGTGGCGACGGTGATGATGATGTTACCCGCATGTGGCTTCGTCTAAGCTCTACGATGGTATGATCGAGATGTGTAAGTGTGGAGGGGGGCACCGCACACGGTTAAGAGAACTTGTGTGTTCTAGGGTGCCCCTGCCCCCGTATATAAAGGAGGGAGGGGGAGGCAGGCCGGCCCTAGGGGCGCGCCCAAGGAGAGGGAGAGCTACTAGGACTACTAGTCCTAGTAGGATTCCTCCACAAGGAAGAGGGGGAAAGAAGGAGAGGGAGAGGGAGCAGGAAAGGGGGCGCTGCCCCTTCCCTTGTCCAATTCAGACTCCAAGGGGGGGCCGTCCTGCCCTGGCTGCCCTCCTCTCTCTCCACTAAGGCCCATGGTGGCCCATTAGTTCCCCCGGGGGGTTCCAGTAACCCCTCCGGCACTCCGGTTTTACCCGAAACTTCCGGGAACTCTTCTGGTGTCCAAATAACATGGTCCAAGAATCAATCTTTATGCCTCTACCATTTCGAGACTCCTTGTCACGTTCGTGATCTCATCCGGGACTCCGAACAAACTTCGGTCATCAAAAACACATAACTCATAATACATATTGTCATCGAACGTTAAGCGTGCGGACCCTACGAGTTCGAGAACTATGTAGACATGACCGAGAAACATCTCCGGTCAATAACCAATAGCGGAACCTGGATGCTCATATTGGCTCCTACATATTCTACTAAGATCTTTATCGGTCAAACTGCATTACAACATATGTTGTTCCCTTTGTCATCGGTATGTTACTTGCCCGAGATTCGATCGTCGGTACCATCATACCTAGTTCAATCTCATTACCAGCAAGTCCCTTTACTCATTCCATAATACTTCATCCCGCAACTAACTCATTAGTCACAATGCTTGCAAGGCTTATAGTGATGAGCATTACCGAGAGGGCCCGTAGATATCTCTCCCAAAACATGGAGTGACAAATCCTAATCTCGACCTATGCCAACCCAACAAACACCTTCGGAGACACCTGTAGAGCATCTTTATAATCACCCATTTACGTTGTGACGCTTTGATAGCACACAAGGTGTTCCTCCGGTATTCGGGAGTTGCATAATCTCATAGTCTGAGGAATGTATAAGTTATGAAGAAAGCAATAGCAATGAAACTGTAACAATCATAATGCTAAGCTAACAGATGGGTCATGTCCATCACATCATTCTCCTAATGATGTGATCCCGCTCATCAAATGACAACACATGTCTATGTTTAGGAAACATAACCATCTTTGATTAACGAGCTAATCAAGTAGATGAATACCAGGGACACTTTGTTTTGTCTATGTATTCACACATGTACTAAGTTTCCGGTTAATACAATTCTAGCATGAATAATAAGCATTTATCATGAAATAAGGAAAGAAATAATAACTTTATTATTGCCTCTAGGGCATATTTCCTTCAGTCTCCCACTTGCACTAGAGTCAATATTCTAGATTACAAAGTAATGATTCTAACACCCATGGAGTTTTGGTGCTGATCATGTTTTACTCATGGAAGAGGCTTAGTCAACGCGTCTGCAACATTCAGATCCGTATGTATCTTGCCAATCTCTATGTCTCCTTAGGACACTTGATGACGTATGGAATTGAAACGTCTCTTGATGTGCTTGGTTCTCTTGCGAAATCTGGATTGCTTTGCCAAGGCAATTACACCAGTACTGTCACAAAAGATTTTCATTGGACCCGATGCACTAGGTATGACACCTAAATCGGATATGAACTCCTTCATCCAGACTCCTTCATTTGCTGCTTCCGAAGCAGCAATGTACTCCACTTCACACGTAGATCCCGCCACGACACTCTGCTTCGAACTGCACCAACTGACAGCTCCTCCATTCAATAAAAGTACGTATCCGGTTTGCGACTTAGAGTCATCCGGATCAGTGTCAAAGCTTGCATCGACGTAACTGCCATTTACGAGCTCTTTGTCACCTCCATAAACGAGAAACATATCCTTAGTCCTTTTTAGGTATTTCATGATGTTCTTGACCGCTGTCCAGTGCTCCACTCCATGATTACTTTGGTACCTCCCTGCTATGCTTATAGCAAGGCACACATCAGGTCTGGTACACAACATTACATACATGATAGAACCTATGGCTGAAGCATAGGGAATGGCTTTCATTTTCTCTCTATCTTCTGCAGTGGTCGGACATTGAGTCTGACTCAACTTCACACCTTGTAACACAGGCAAGAACCCTTTCTTTGACTGATCCATTTTGAACTTCTTCAAAACTTTATCAAGGTATGTGCTTTGTGAAAGTCCAATTAAGCGTCTTGATCTATCTCTATAGATCTTGATGCCCAATATGTAAGCAGATTCACCGAGGTCTTTTATCGAAAACCTCTTATTCAAGTATCCTTTTATGCTATCCAGAAATTCTATATCATTTCCAATCAACAATATGTCATCCACATATAATATTAGAAATGCTACAGAGCTCCCACTAACTTTCTTGTAAATACAGGCTTCTCCAAAAGTCTATATAAAATCATATGCTTTGATCACACTATCAAAGCGTTTATTCCAACCCCGAGAGGCTTGCACCAGTCCATAAATGGATCGCTGGAGCTTGCACACTTTGTTAGCACCCTTTGGATCGACAAAACCTTCTGGTTGCATCATATACAACTCTTCTTCTATAAATCCATTCAGGAATGCAGTTTTGACATCCATCTGCCAAATTTCATAATCATAAAATGCGGCAATTGCTAACATGATTCGAACAGACTTAAGCATCGCTACGGGTGAGGAAGTCTCATCGTAGTCAACTCCTTGAACTTGTTGAAAACCGTTCACAACAAGTCGAGCTTTGTAGACAGTAACATTACAGTCAGCTTCGGTCTTCTTCTTGAAGATCCATTTATTTTCTATGGCTTGCCGATCATTGGGCAAGTCCACCAAAGTCCACACTTTGTTATCATACATGAACCCCATCTCAGATTTCATGGCATCAAGCCATTTTGAGGAATCTAGGCTCATCATTGCTTCCTCATAGTTCGTAGGTTCACCATGGTCTAGTAACATGACTTCCAGAACAGGATTACCGTACCACTCTGGTGCGGATCTCACTCTGGAAGACGTACGAGGTTCGGTAGTAACTTGATGTGAAGTTTCATGATCATCATCATTAGCTTCCGCAATAATTGGTGTAGGAATCATTGGAACTGATTTCTATGATGAACTACTTTCCAAGAAGGGAGAAGGTACAATTACCTCAAATAATTCTACTTTCCTCCCACTCACTTCTTTCAAGAGAAACTCCTTCTCTAGAAAGGATCCATTCTTAGCAACAAAGATTTTGCCTTCGGATCGGTGATAGAATATGTACCCAACAGCTTCCTTTGGGTATCCTATGAAGACGCACTTCTCTGATTTGGGTTCATGCTTATCAGGTTGAAGCTTTTTCACATAAGCATCGCAGACCCAAACTTTAAGAAATGGCAACTTTGGTTTCTTGCCAAACCACAGTTCATAAGGCGTTGTCTCAACGGATTTTGATGGTTCCCTATTCAAAGTGAATGCAGCCGTGTCTAAAGCATAACCCCAAAACTATAGTGGTAAATTAGTAAGGGACACCATAGATTGTACCATATCCAGTAAAGTATGGTTACGCCGTTCGGACACACCATTTAGTTGTGGTGTTCCAGGTGGCGTAAGTTGTGAAAATATTCCACATTGTTTCAAATGAAGACAAAACTCAGAATCTCAAATATTCACCTCCACAATCAGATCATAGAAACTTTAATTTCTTGTTACGATAATTTTCCACTTCACTCTGAAATTCTTTGAACTTTTCAAATGTTTCAGACTTATGCTTCATTAAGTAAATACAACCATATCTGCTTAAATCATCTCTGAAGGTAAGAAACTAACGATACCCTCCACGAGACTCAACACTCATTGGTCCGCATACATCTATTTGTATTATTTCCAATAAGTCAGTAGCTCGTTCCATTGTTCCGGAGAACAGAGTGTTAGTCATCTTGCCCATGAGGCACGGTTCGTAAGCACCAAGTGATTCATAATCAAGTGATTCCAAAAGTCCATCAGCATGGAGTTTCTTCATGCGCTTTTACACCGACATTTACCCAAACGGCAGTGCCACAAATAAGTTGCACTATCATTATTAACTTTGTATCTTTTGGTTCAATATTATGAATATGTGTATCATCACGATCGAGATACAACAAAAATAGACCACTCAGCAAGGGTGCATGACCATAAAAGATATTACTGATATAAATAGAACAACCATTATTCTCTGATTTAAATGAATAACCGTCTCGCATTAAACAAGATCCAGATATAATGTTCATGCTCAACGCTAGTACCAAATAACAATTATTCAGGTCTAAAACTAATCCCGAAGGTAGATGTAGAGGTAGCGTGCCGACGGCGATCACATTAACCTTGGAACCATTTCCCACGTGCATCGTCACCTCGTCCGTAGCCAATCTTCGTTTAATCCGTAGCCTCTGTTTTGAGTTGCAAATATGAGCAACAAAACCTGTATCAAATACCCAGGCGCTACTACGTGCATTAGTAAGGTACACGTCAATAATATGTATATAATTATACTTTTCACTTTGCCATCCTTCTTATCCTCCAAATACTTGAGGCAGTTCCGCTTCCAAAGGACCAGTCCCTTTGCAATACAAGCACTCCGCTTGTGCTTAGGTCTAGACTTGGGTTTCTTCTCCCGAGCAGCAACTTTCTTGCCGTTCTTCTTGAAGTTCACCTTCTTCCCTTTGCCCTTTTCTTGAAACTAGTGGTCTTGTTGAACATCAACACTTGATGCTCCTTTTGATTTCTACATCCGCAGCCTTTAGCATTGCGAAGAGCTCGGGAATTGTCTTATTCATCCCTTGCATATTATAGTTCATCACGAAGCCTTTATAGCTTGGTGGCAGTGATTGAAGAACTCTGTCAATGACACTATCATTAGGAAGATTAACTTCCAGCTGAGTCAAGTGGTTATGATACCCAGACATTCTGAGTATGTGTTCACTGGTAGAACTATTCTCCTCCATTTTGCAGCTGTAGAAATTGTTGGAGACTTCATTTCTCTCAACTCGGTCATTTGCTTGAAATATTAACTTCATCTCTTGGAACATCTCATATGCTCCATGACATTTAAAACGCCTTTAAAGCATCGTAAGCCGTAAAGCATGGCACACTGAACTATCGAGTAGTCATCAGCTTTGCTCTGCCAGACGTTCTTACCGTCATCAGTAGCATCTGCATCAGGCCTGGCACCCAGCGGTGCTTCCAGAACGTAATTCTTTTGTGGAGCAATGAGGATAATCCTCAAGTTATGGGCCCAATCCGTGTAGTTGCTGCCATCATCTTTCAACTTAGCTTTCTCTTGGAACGCATTAAAATTCAAATGAACGGTAGCACGGGCCATTGATCTACAATAACATAGACATGCAAAATAACTATCAGGACTAAGTTCATGATAAATTGAAGTTCAATTAATCATATTACTTAAGAACTCCCACTTAGATAGACATCCCTGTAGTCATCTAAATGATCACGTGATCCAAATCAACTAAACCATGTCCGATCATCACGTGAGATGGAGTAGCTTTCAATGTTGAACATCACTATGTTGATCATATCTACTATATGATTCATGTTCCACCTTTCGGTCTCAGTGTTCCGAGGCCATATCTGCATATGCTAGGCTCGTCAAGTTTAACCCGAGTATTCTGCCTGTGCAAAACTGGCTTGCACCCGTTGTATGTGAACGTAGAGCTTATCACACCCGATCATCATGTGGTGTCTCGGCACAACGAACTGTAGCAATGGTGCATACTCAGGGAGAACACTTATACCTTGAAATTTAGTAAGGGTTCGTCTTATAATGCTACCGTCGTACTAAGCAAAATAAGATGCATAAAAGATAAACATCACATGCAATCAAAATATGTGACATGATATGACCATCATCATCTTGTGCTCATGATCTCCATCACCGAAGCATCATCATGATCTCCACCGTCGCGACAACTTGATCTCCATCGTAGCATCTTTGTTGTCTCGCCAACTATTGTTACTATGACTATCGCTACCGCTTAGTGATAAATGTAGGAGATATGCCCTAGAGGCAATAATAAATGATATTATTTATCTCCGAGTTCATAATTATGTTTATGTTCCATGCTATAACTGCAATGATTCTCGAGTCTGCAATATCCACGAGGCTCGGAGGAAGACTCATATGCACGTGTGTGTTGCATGATGGTTCTGCTTTTCCTGATCATGGGCATGTCTATGCCAGCAACTTTGAGGGCACAATGTTAAGAGAACATTTGTGTTGAATCGACCGGATTGATGTTATGCTATGAGATTCATTCGTCACAAGTTAATGGTACATAACACGTAGATGGTTAAAGTTTGCATGATTCCTTAGATCATGAGAGTATCGAAGTTTCTTCATGCTTGCTCCATGAACTTTGGGGTTTGTTAAACGTCATCCGTAAATGGGTGGCTATTACGGTGCTTACGGGTTCATGGAAAAGTATGTCAAGTAACTTGATAGCTCAAGATTGGGATTTGCTCCTCCGACGATGGAGAGATATTCTCGGGCCCTCTCGGTGTTACGGTATCCATCATCGTCTGGCCAGACACGGTGTGATTTGATCACAGGGATGCCGGAACACGAAAACGAGAAAAGAGAACAAAACCAGTAACGAGGTAACTAGCATAGTGGACAAGTTGTTGATCCACGGGGATGTAAGTAAATCTCAGCTAGGGTCTTTGTAACATATCGCGAAGCAACAGGAATAGCACACATCAACTGGAGGTTCACTCGAATCTTCATTCGTGTGGGTATAGGGGTCAATATGAGTGTCCACGGCTCCGATGTTGATCATTGATCGGAAAGTGTTCCGGTCATGTCTATGCTTCACCGAACCTATAGGGTCACACACTTAAGGGTCATCTATCTGCTGAATACTAGACAGGGAGTCTGAGAGAAATTTGTCGAAAATGTTTCGGAGACAATGGAAGAGTTCCGGAGAGAGAATAGTGAAATAGTTTTGTAACACCGAAAAGTTGTTTCGGGATATACCATTAAGTCAAACTGGTTTTGGGACATGCCTGATAATTCTTGGAGGGTGCCAGAATTATTCTGGAAACTTCTGGGAATTTTTGGGAATAAAAACCAAAAATGTTTCGGAGCTGCCGGTACCACTTTGGTTGTTTTTCGCAGATGAAATTCACTAATCTGAAATTGTTTCAGAACAAATCCAAAATCATTTTAGTGGGTACTGGAATTATTCTAAGACCCACGGAAATATTTTCAGATTTAATGGACGCGAAAAAATTGTCTTCATGAATAGTGAAAACGCATTCTTGTTTGCTTTTCGCAGATGAAAATCACTAAATCAAAATTGTTTCGGAACGTGTTGAAAATTATTTTAGTGGGTACTGGAAATGTTCTGAGCCCACATAAATATTTTCAGTTTGAACGGATGCTGAAAAATGTCGTCATGAATAGGGAAAGTGCTTTTTGCTTGGCTTCTTGGAGAAGCCACCCTGAGGGCCTTTTGTTATTATCCCCTTGGCTTCTTGGAGAAGCCACCCTTGGGCTTGGCCTATAAATATGGGTGGAGGGGGCTGCCTAAAGACACACTCCTTCTCACATACAAGTGCCATGCATGATCTGGCTTCTCTCTCCCTCCCAGCGAAATAGTTTCGTTGAGCCGAAAGGCTTTCTGGGTTCCGGTGGGAACTAGTTCTGGACGGCGAAGCCCTGCCGGATAGATGACACCGTATGTGTGCAACCCCGTAGAGAGGTCGTAGTTTCGATCCTTTTGCCCGAGGGGATGTTTTGAGAGTGCCTCCCAAAGGGCTGTCCAAGTGACGGTCCAAGTTCTGTGAGTCTTCCCGATGGGTTGTCCGAGTGATCGTCTGAGTTTGAGGGTCCTCCCGAAGGGCTGTCCGCCGAGAGACTGTCCGACCGCCTCCCGGAGGGCTGTCCGTGGGGCGGATGAGGGTATACATCCTCGCGGTTGGGAGGTTGTATATCCTAGCTGTGGGGATCTGCACCGCCGTTCGTCATCGACTCTACTTCCGCTGCGCTACGAGTCGGTAACGAAAAAGATCAAACCATGTATGCAGTCTCCATAGTGGTCCTGGGCTGGTGCGTAGGTCATAAATTTTTTGTTTTCTGCTGCGTTACCCTTCAGTGGCATCATGAGCCGTGCTATGCGTAGATGCAGGTTGCGATCTAGAATACATGGAGATGTATGGGTGTTGCATAATATAATTAGGTAGTAGATGAGTTCTATTACTGAAAATTATTTGTGCGAGTAGCAGATGAAATCTGTTACCCGATGTTCTTGTTGCTTCCCTTAAATTTGCGTAGTCCTGATCTTGACAGCATTATGGAATCTGACAAAGTTCTGGCAATCCGTGATTCTTTCATGCTGCTCCTGAGCATGCTGATTGACAGATCAACGAAGTGCTAACAGTTCTTTGGGTTCCACTTTAGTCAAAGAAAGATGGATGTTTCGCAGACTAAAGGGCAATGCAGACATGATCTGCACGGGGGTCATGCGTATGACAAAGTTCAGTGTGGGGATCAAGATTTTATTATATCGTGTTTCATACACCCCGATAAGTTAATCTAGCACTTGAATTATCATACTTGATGATGGACGTTGGTAACTTCGGTTTGTTTCGAAACCTTAGAAGCCACGTAAAACAAGTTTTTGCATGTACCGATTAGAGACATCCGGCGACGGCGCAGGAGGCAGCGCGACCGTGTCCGCGTCCACCACCGCCTCGCACTCTCTGCAGAGCTGAAGCTAAACAGGAGGAGGCCAAGTGAAGCCAAGAGGAAAGAACTGAACTTTTTCAGTGGTTCTTTTGCTGAGACTCATTAATTCATTAGTTCATAATACAAGCTGACCAAATTCTTTTATACATTCATTCATTCATCACCACCATCAACAAAGATGTAGTAGCTTTTCTCTTTTGGTTTACAGTGATACGATAGGAGAAAAAGATTCAATTGTTATTAGCTAGCTATATGTAATAATTCTTCATTCTTTGGCTGTTGAGCTGGGATCCCTGCAAGAATCAGCTGCTTGTAGAAGAAGCAGCAGGGACAGTTCACAACATTAATACATTCATTTTCAGCCATTATATGGGATTTGTAATCTTTGTTCAGAGTCAGAAATGAAATGGAATCATAGACTATTTATTTCATCACTCCTTCCATGTTGTGTGTATTCATCTGAAATGTGTGTGTTGGATTGGATATTTTTTCTTGTCTGAATCTCATGCGGTGTTGTGTGTTCCAGAATTCAGAGAGATAACTGCACAGATTCAGAGAAGCTCACTCTTGTTATCATATGAAACCATCTCCGTTCAGAGTCGGAAAGGAAATGGAATCAATGTATGCTGCATATAAATCTTTGTATCATCTGAAATGTTCGTGTTTGTCCATCCCATGGAGAGAAAAAAGTAATAAAATCCTGTATGCATAATTGTTTCAGAATTCAGAGAGATAACTGAACAAATTCGTTGACTACAGTTGATAACTAAACAATTTCAGAGAAATCACTTTTTTTTGAGTTGGAATGGTAGAATAAAAGTCAGGGAACTCACTCTGTTCTGGTGAAATGGTAGAGTAAATTATCTAAAGTATTATTTCAGTCAGACATTGCCTTTGTTGTAACTGAGGTGTAAAATGGCAGCAATGCGTGGTACAACTTAATCGCTTCTGAACTAAGCTTCCAAACAAGTTACTTGCTTCTGTGCATAGTAGATGAGGTGATGAGAATATCAAGGTGGGGAAAATAGTATTGCTTAAATTCCATCTCATACAAATTTACATAGTTGTTATGGTGCTCATAAAGGTGCATTATTGGGATGAAGTGAAGGCCTTTAGTTTGTCTAGGAGATACAAGAGCTTGATTTATACGAGAAACAACATACCACGGATTTAGTGAGGAACAACTTAACTGAATTTTTCTTTTCTTTTTTTGCGAGTAACTTTACTGAATTTTTCAACTTGGTAATCTTGATTATTCCAATTGTTGTTGCCTTGGTGCTATGCCCACATAAGTAGCGCCCTGCAATTTCACATACGACAACTTCCTTCATGCCCTTGTTGCGTTGTTGGTCATGCTTGTTATTGTTGCACCTCGTGAGCCATGAGTCACACCATTCAAGCATCACGCTTGCCGTGTGATTTATTCAACTGAAGTTGAAGCCATCGCTCACTCTGCCTTCCTTATATATATACATCTCTAGACCATTTTGCAATGCCGTTGTGCCAGCTCGCTCCTTTTGTTGGGGTTCAGGAGAGAGGTCATGATGTGCCACATTCTTTGCTGAACTTTTGTTGTGTCTCGCCAACGAGCTGAGATTTTAGAAGAAACTGCAATGAGATGTGGACCAGCCAAGTATTTGTTGAACCGGTGAACACTTAAAATTTCGGTTGTAAAACATGCTGCTCCAAGTGAGAGCAGTCATACACCAGTTTGGGCATGATGTATCTAAATGCAGAGAGCAAGTCAGAGCCATTGGTGTATAGCATCCAATGAACTCTCAAGAAACAAGAATCAAAAGACGGCATTCAATGGTTGGCGAAAATAAGATAGTACAATTAAAGGAAAAAATTAAAGATAGTTAGGATCGCCTGTATAGCTGTTGGTGTTGTTATTGTGTCTGTTCTGACTGCCATTCATAGTTTCTAGAGAACTGCTACATATTTAGCAACTTTTAATAGTAAAATGAGAGCCCACATAAACCACTTTGGGTTTGATGTACCTAAATGTAGTAAAACCTTCATGGAGAACTTGAAGAGCATGAAAAAGCTGTTTTTACGATTGGCGAGAAAGATGAAGTAAAGATTGGTGCGAGAAGGTCGATAGATTTGCTTATAACAGGACTTTTGACTTCCTTTTAGCTATTTCAGTGGTTATTAATTGGCATCTTCAGTTTTTGGAGATCCTGTTTACATTCAACGATCGCTTGCATGTCAGATGTTGTTGTGCTGATTTTCAGGTAGTTGGAGTCTTTCCATCTTTTCCTATTTGTTTATGTTAAATATTCGCTTTCTCTTAAAATCAATTGCACAAGAGATAGTTCAAAACATATGTGCTTTCAGAGCTTATATTCCCTTTGTATTGACTAGATAAGTGAAACGACACGCTTTTATAATTTTCTTCCTTTTGACACACAACTAAGAACAAAAGCCAACAAACTAATGGAAGGAAATATGCCTAGAGGCAATAATAAAGTTGTTATTTATATTTCCTTATACCATGATAAATGTTTATTATTCATGCTAGAATTGTATTAACCGGAAACTTAGTACATGTGTGAATACATAGACAAACAGAGTGTCCGTAGTATGCCTTTACTTGACTAGATCGTTAATCAAAGATGATTAAGTTTTATTGCTATTGCTTTCTTCAAGACTTATACATATTCCTTTGACTATGAGATTATGCAACTCCCGAATACCAGAGGAACACCTTGTGTGCTACCAAACGTCACAACGTAACTGGGTGATTATAAAGATACTCTACATGTGTCTCTGAAGGTGTTTGTTGGGTTGGCATAGATCAAGATTAGGATTTGTCACTCCGAGTATCGGAGAGGTACCTCTGGGCCCTCTCGTTAATGCACATCACTATAAGCCTTGCTAGCAATGTGACTAATGATTTAGTTACGGAATGATGCATTATGGAACGAGTAAAGAGACTTGCCGGTAACGAGATTGAACTAGGTATGAAGATACCGACGATTGAATCTCAGGCAAGTAACATACCGATAACAAAGGGAATAACGTATATTGTTACTGCGGTTTGACCGATAAATATCTTCGTAGAATATGTGGGAGCCAATATGAGCATCCATGTTCCGCCATTGGTTATTGACTGGAGATGTGTCTCGGCCATGTCTACATAGTTCTCGAACCCGTAGGGTCCGCACGCTTAACATTCGATGACGATTTGTATTATGAGTTGTGTGTTTTGGTGACCGAAGTTTGTTCGTAGTCCCGGATGAGATCACGGACATGACGAGGAGTCTCAAAATGGTCGAGAAGTAAAGATTCATAGGAAGGTGGTATTCGGACATCGGAATGGTTTCGAGTGCTTCGGGTATTTTACCGGAGTACCGAGGAGTTACCGGAACCCCCGGGGGAAATATTGGGCCTTAGTGGAGAGAGACGAGGGCCACAAGGGGTGGCCGCGCCCCCCCATGGCAGTCCGAATTGGACTAGGGGAGGGGGCGGCGCCCCCCTTTCCCTCTCCCTCTCCCTCTCCTTCCTTTTCACTCCGGTGGAGAAAGGAAAGCGGGGGCGAATCCTACTAGGACTAGGAGTCCTAGTAGGACTCCCCCCTTGGTGCGACCCTCTAGGCCGGCCGCCTCCTCCTCCCCTCCTTTATATACGGGGGCGGGGGGCACCCCAAAGGCACACCAATAGCTCTCTTAGCCGTGTGCGGTGCCCCCTCCACAGTTTACTCCTCCGGTCATAGCGTCATAGTGCTTAGGCGAAGCCCTACGCGGATCACATCACCATCACCGTCACCACGCCGTCGTGCTGACGGAACTCTCCCTCGACCCTCTGTTGGATCAAGATTTCGAGGGACGTCATCGAGCTAAACGTGTGCTGAACTCGGAGGTGCCGTACATTCGGTACTTGATCGGTTGGATCGCTAAGACGTTCGACTACATCAACCGCGTTAAACTAACGCTTCCGCTTCCGGTCTACGAGTGTACGTGGACACACTCTCCCCCTCTCGTTGCTATGCATCTCCTAGGTAGATCTTGCGTGATCGTAGGAATTTTTTTGAAATTGCATGCTACGTTCCCTAATACTAATTAATTCATAACTTTCGGTATTAATCAGTATGTAGAAGATTCATAACAAAACTAGGTTCAAGCTAGCCTTTTAACTTTAGATAAATAGCTAAGAACACACCATTGTGCACACAGTCTCTGAATCGCCCGTTCAACTTTTGTACTCAAGAACAAGAGAATGATGATAAAAATATCCGTAACTTCGCATATATGTTTCTGTTGGGATCATATTTTATTTTATCAATCCGCTTTATGTTGTGTATATAATCTCAAGGCCATCTAAAATGTGTGTAACTTTGGATATTTTCTCTTGTTAGAATCACATCTTAAATGTTCCCGAAATCAGCAAGATAACCGAATAGATTCAGAGAACCCCACTCTTGTTATATGAAACCTATCTTTGTTCAGAGTCGGAAATGAAATGGAATCAACAGACCATCCTCCATGCATAATCCTTTTATCATCTGAAATGTTTGTGTTTCCATGGGATGTTTGTTCTTGTCTGCATCCCATGTTGTGTTCCATGGCGAGAAAAGTAAGAAATCATGTATGCATAGTTGCTTCAGAATTCAGAGAGATAGCTGAAGAAACTCGTCGACTGAAGTTGATAATTGAAAGAATTCAGAGAACTCACTCTAGTTCTGGTCAAATGGTAGAGTAAATTATCTAAACTAATATGTCATTAACACTTTGCATTGTTGTAACCGAGGTGTAAAATGGCAGCAATGCATGGTACAAGTTGCTTCTGAACTAAGCTTCCAAACAACTTCCCAACAAAGGTTTCACTCAAGAGCAGAGAAATGACAGAGCGTAAAACCACTGCATTGATCCTTCTGTTGGCACACATTTCTAGCTACACAGGCTGCTGGACGCATAGGTACAAGTTGCCATTCCGTCCCCGACGCCGATGTTCACTCAAGGTAGCAAGCGGTGAGGAATCCTGCTTGGAGTCACCGACGCCAGCCAAGCTTCAGGTACAGGCTTATTGCTACACTTCACATTTTAAGCAATCAAGTGATTGAGATTTTGCTTGTAGACGATCAACTCTTCTTATTATTGCCCAATTAACTAAAATTTGGCCCTGGTGACAGAATCTGGGTCACAGTTGGACCTGGGCATTGTTAAAGTAACAAGGATACCAACAATGATGAGAGAACACATTGTTATCGAAACAACAGTGTTAGATAGACCCAACTGATGAATTATCATGAGATCATATCGTCACTATGTTGTCGGTATTTCATATAAAATGTTAACATTTACTTATGTCCTTGGACCATGAGAATACCATATAACAACATACCATAACTGGGTGACAATAAAAATAACGCTCGGGTATATCGTAAAAGTATGTCTCAAGATCAATAGTTCAAGATCGGGGTTTTCTTCACCGATGATGGAGAGATACACTCCAAGCCCATTCGGTATTACAACATTAACCTGTGAATCCAATGTCGAGTGACAATTATTGTTTTTTAGTTGCTTTTGCTTTCAGGAAATCAAATTTACGGAGCTTAAAAAATTAGGAAAATTCATAGAATTTTTTTTTGCATCAGGAAGCTTATGGAGAATCATGGCGCCACCAAGGGCCACATGGCTACTTGTTGTTGGTCGATGATGTTGGTGGTGTTGCCGGCGTATCCCAAGATTCCCAACACACTCTGAGACTTGTCAACAAGTATAACAACATGAAGGACCACAAGGGCAACTCTCACAAATGCTTAATGGCCAAGGCGGTTGTGGATAATGTGAAGCAACAGGTTTTGTCGGGCAAGGTTAAGGTAACGCCTAAGCAAAACCCTCCCTTGTTCATCCCTAGTACTTCTAGTGATGAGTTTCATGATGCGGAGGGTGAATTTGATAGAAATGATGAATTTTTTGCAAAATAAAGAAAATCAAGGTCGTCAAGGATTTTGCAAAAAAAAAAAAAGGAGATGGGGAAGGAGATGAAAGAAAGACCCTGGAAAATCCACATAAATTTTGATTAGTCTCTGATCGTGGCCTACCTTTAGCGTCACCGGTCGGGTTAGAACTTGATCATCACGAAGATAAAAATTGGAAACAGAGGGAGAGGGGGAATGAAGGAAGCAAAGGAGACACCGTCTTGAACTTCTGGTCTCACATGCGCACAATTCATAGAAAGTGGTAATACATTATTTTCCATGGGAACTATTTTTTTACAGAAGAGATGTTATAATCACTAGCCATACACATGGACATCTTCTGTTGATCTTCTTTCATAGAACATTAATTTTATATATGATCAAGTCTTTATTTTTTACAAACTAGCACATATGCCCGTGCGTTGCAACGGGAGAGATATTTTTTTAAGCGACAAGCAACTGGGAAAGATAATTGACGTGTCATCCAAAAAAGGTCTCCACAATGGTAAACGACAGAGCAAGGATTTATGGTCTGCTTGCTGGACATGTTTGACACGGGAAATCTTGATAGTAGTGGGGTTGATCGGCGTGGTGGCGAGCACCAACTCATGTTTTCTTCTCCTGGTCTGCCTCCATCTTGGGGTTATACCTGCCTCCTCATTTGGTGGCTGCGTGGCGACCTTCTGGACACGGTTGCTTCGACCACTCTATCCTATGACGGCGTAACCAGATGAATTATTAATTGCAACACATAAATCCTGCTTTCATTAGCATAATCAGGCATGAATGTCCCTTTTTGAGAGTTTATTCTCTTTGATTATTTTAGTGCTCAAGTGCCCATAATTTTGCTCTAATTAAAGTCAAACAACATATTCTCTTTTATTGGCACGTTCCCACAATTTCTTTTATTTATAGTCAACCAGCATAGAACGAACACGCACCGCTAACCAATGGCCAGCGTGAATACTTCAGAAAATAATTATAGCGTCAGATTAGAAATATTTTCGAACATTCAAAAAAAAAAAGAATTGGCGAATATTCTTGGAAACGTGATTTTTTAAAATCCTGATTAATTTCCAAAAAATGCGAACAAATTTTTTTTGAAATTCCAATATTTTTGGCAAAACATGAATTAAATTAGAAACATTAATTATTTTAGAAATTCACAAGCAATATTTTGAAAACATGATAATTTTATAAAAACACAAGTATTTTTGAATTTTTTAATTTTTTTTGAAGGGGAAAATTCAAAGCAATTTTATAAAAAAAATTCTTAGACGAAAATATTATTTTGGATTTGTGAAAATTTCACTAAAATAAGAATATTTTAAAATATGGACCATTTTATATAATGTAATGTTTTTAAAAATCTTGACGAATTATTTAAAAACATAAAGAAATTGAAAAAATGAAAAACAAATCGACATACAAATCTTTATAAAGTCTCAAACATTTTTCAAATCAGGAACAATATTTTTGAATTCTGAACAGTTTTTTCAATATTTGAACAAGAAATGAAATTCTGAATATTTTTGTAAATTTTTTACTTGACAGAAGAAATAGAAATAAGGAAGGAAAAAGGAAAAGGAAATATTAAAAATAAAAGAAAGGAATAGAAATAAAAATTAGAAATAGAACATCAAAAAAGGGGAAACAGGCGGGCCCAGTCTTAGGCGCCCTATGAGCAGCTTCAACTATGTATCGCTCGATGCGATAAATATGGTCTTCCCAACTGCGTGGGAAAAGTAATAAGTTGGCTGGCTTCATAGGCCGAAGCGCGCGACCCAATTACCGAATTCTGGATAAACCTTTTTTTTCTTTTGTAGCGGATAGATGCACAAAAGTTTAATACTACCTCGGATAGAAAAAAAAATCTTTTCAACGGTGAACGGATGAAATAAATCAAAGAAACGCACCTTGCTTTATTAGTAGGTACTAGCACACAACATATTGTACGGCATGTTCATTTGCAATATGGATCCGCACTGGTACGAAATAAAGACGAATCATGTGTCATTGATTAACATTGCACCCCAACATGCATTTTAAAAATAATGAACACATAAAATATTCATATTCAAATTGTACACATTTTTCTAATCAAATTCTATATATAACATATTAAATTTGGAGTTACGGTTTAAAAGATATGGCTATTTGAAAAAAAAACATCTTAATAGACTGCGAGGTAGACATCAGGGGGGTTTATGTAAAACTGGAAGAAACGATTCACTGCCACTTAAATATGGATGGAGGGTTAATTAGCATAAAAGACAGGGGTTTGCGTAAAATGGCGAAATAATGATTCGTTTTGACTTTAGAACAGACTGCGGGTTAATTACTGGCAAAGGGAGGTGGTTTTCTGCAGAAGTGAGATGACGGACGACCAGAAGCACTATTCACTTTATTATTATTAGGGAAAGATAGATACGTTTTTAAAACCTATTTTACATAACTTTTGAGTTATTTTCTCAGTAAGGTTTTCATATATTTGATTTTTAAAGCAATTTAAAATAAATATAAAATACATTGGCCACAAGATTTTATGTTGTTTGAATCAGATTGGTTGAGTGTGACGTTTGTGAGCTCGATTTCCAGGGCCAGGAGCACCTTTTTTAGTGTGGCGTTTGATTTTTAAAGCAATTTAAAATCAATATAAAATACATCATTGGCCACAATATGAAAAACCAGGCCTGGGAGTGCCTTCTTTTCAGTGTTGAAGGCCCACCAGGCCCAGACAGAAAGGCTCTCCCCGGCCCTGCTCCGGCCTCTGCCCATCTCCTCCGACCAAGAAAGCCGCCGCCGGTCGTCGCCGATATTCCTCCTCGACGCACGGCCCGCCTCGGCTCTCCACGCGCGCAGGGGGCCGCCTCGATCCTGCCCCGGACGCGTAGGCGTACGCCGGCCGACCTCTTCCTCTCCCCGTGAGCTGCACCTGTATGTAATCTTTGCCTATCACCGCTTTCTGCCTTTTATTTCTGTTATCTGCATGTCGTGTGTTCGGCAAAATGCCTATGAGCAATACCGTTACTAGGGAGCAATTGATGGACAGTACTAGGCAACCACCTGCTGTGTTGCACGCATGACGGGAAGATGCGCTGCCTCAGTTCTGAAGTTGCTTGATTACAATATTAGTGCAATACGCAATGTCTCGTGGTTGAAATATGCAATGTCTCATGCTTCTTAGATTAAATGTGGGGACATATTAGTGCAATATGCAATGTCTCGTGCTGAAATAGATGCCCAGATTTGTGTGTAACTAATCGACATTCTGTGTAACTAGAAAATTTTCAACATGGGGAAGAAGCCGAACGCTGGCCCTTCCTCCGCATCCAGGCCCATGAATCAGGCCGTGTCGCCATGTGAGGAGACCTCCGGGAAGACGCAGGCCGACACGCCCTCCCTGCTGAGGTCCAGCACCTGCAGCGGCTGGGGCGTGGGCAAACGGGAGGCGGGCGTTGGCTCGATCAGGCGCTGTTGGGCGCCGCCTGCGCCATGAATGCCGAGGCGGCCGGGATCCCCATATAGGCGCCTGCACCTTCCTTTGCCAGAGGTGAGAGTTAGAGCTACTGTCTAATCTGTTTAATTGTTTGACTCTTATCAATCTGACTATTATGCTCGCACTTTAATTTCTATTATAATTTATTTGTGTCCGACTGTGTGCCATTACATTGTTTTTGGATGAATGCTTGTTCTAGCAAAGTAGCATGTCTGCATATTGTAATGAGGCAAGCTGAGAGTTCAAGAAACAACCACATTATAATTATTGTCCCTCCATCCTGAGATCCTAAGAAGCCATCTAAGCCCCAGTATCAGTATATACACATACAGTTGGCATGGTCGGTCTACACACGAAGTATTGTGTTAACTATGCCGCACAATTAGCTTGCTGGATCCATGTTTGCTTGGACTAGCAATTACCTTATCAAAGTTTCTCAATATGATAAATCAGTTCAAGCACCTGTTGGGTTTCTGCTAAATTCCTGATACTCACAAAATAACAGTTTTTGTCTACTTACATTGATTAAGGGGTACCACATTATTCCAGTGATTTCTGTCTTGTTTTCAGTACACACTGTTGCTGAGATACTGTCTCCTAGTCCTATAGCTTTGAAAAACATGTTTTATTCATCGAGAGCAATCTGTGACATACAGATAATCTTTAGATGGGTGTTCTTAGACTCGTAGGGCAAAAAAAAAAAAAATGATCGAACAACAAATTTAGGTGAAGTATCTTGTGTTCATAACAATGAACTACTCAAAAACGAGAGAAACGATGGGAATGATTTTGGTCATCCATTTTTACAGGACCAGCATTTTGCATGTTACATTGGTTCTCTACCGGAATGCACCTTAGCTGATTGTTCTGGAACTTTGTATTGCCAGAATGTGAGCTTACTAGCATAGAAGAACTGGAAATAAAACAAAACTGCACTGATAGTGTTGTATGAGTATTCTGGCTTAGAGCAAATTACCACGAAGTTTGTCTGTCTTGTTAACTTTTGATCTCAGATCTGTCATAGTGCTATGTTTATATGTATGTATATATCATTTTATTTTTAATACGCCTTAGCCTGTAGTAATACTGATAAAACTTTCTTCTGTGTCTGAGGAATATTTGCAATTATGTGTTTAGCTCATAGCAGAACATTCAGACTTCAGAGTCCTTTCATTTATTAAGTTTGCAAAGAAGTACAACACTAGCACCAACTCTGTAAGAAACATCTCCAATCTGCAGTATGTTTATCAGACCTCTGAAGAAAGATTTCTCAAATATTGCAGGTGTGAATCAATCTTACAGCCAGGCTTCAACTGCACAATCCGCATAAAGAACAACAAAAAGAAAGCAAAGCGGCGCAAGAAGTCAAATCCTGGCCAAAACAGTGTTGTCTATGCATGCCATTTCTGTGGAGACGGAAACCTGATACGGGGTATTGGAAAGGGGGTCGTGAAGGGCCTATTGTCATCAAGAAAGCCCGTTAGCACCAGCATAATGTTGAAAGGATTCAATATGCCAACAATAACTACTAAAAGGGGATTGAGCATTCTGTAACAGCATCCTCGCAACTGGAATCATCCAGGTTGAAGACATCTACTCTTGAAAAGGATAAACAAGGTAATGTGCCAAAATTTAATCTTCCTGAAGATTCTATTATGGAGAAAGGGGCAGTTTTTCAATGGTGGATTGTGGTCAGTTAGGAGATGCACATGAAGACATCCCACAGAAAATTGAAGTGGAAAGCACACATGATAAATGTATGAATGTAATTGAACCCGTGGCTTCCAAAAATATTACAACATGTGAACCAGATGTCACTTCCCAAGCAGAATTTCTGGTTGGGTCGAACTTTGTTACTCCGCGGAAGAATAAGCTGGCGGAAGTGACTGCGCCTATAGGCTCAGCAGAAACATTGAAGACTAAAAGTACACTGAACAGCAAGACCCCTGGAAGTTATAGCAAGTCAGCTTCGAATACAAAATCTGCACGAGGTGATTCTATTAATCAGACAGCTGGCAGTTCAAGGAAGCGGGCAAGAAAAGGGTGGACTACGCTGAAGCAGATTGCTGAGAAGGAAGAACTTGAGAGAAAACAGAAGATGGATGACTTTGTAATCCCGTTCTTCATGCAGTAGAATATCTTTTACTATCAGCACCTGTTGTAAACGTTGGGCTGGAAGAACAGTTACAGTTTTTAGTGATACTTTTTAGTTATGTACTTTTGCACCAGTCATGTTGTAGAAATATAAAGTTGCGAGGAAGTTCCAAATTAAAACCAAGGAAGATAAGCTAGCTGTCAAGGGAATGAAATTATTCACCAGCGCGGGTGCGCGTGGCTCGAGCTGCCAAGCTGTGAAAGGTAAAATCAAATACTCTGTTGGGTTCTTGGCTGAAGGGTTAACAATCCAGAGTTTGTTCTCTGTATGCATTCCGGTTGCTAATTGAGTGTTCCATTATTTGTGTCAGATACCATTGCAGGGACCATGCTATGGACTAGAGTCCACCACTCTCTGTTAGTATTTGGTAACATCTTCATACTCATATTTTTGGCACTTCTTTAGCTGCTCTGGTACTAACCTATGTAGCATCCATCTTCATACTCATATTTTGGGCACTTTAGCTGCTCAGGTACTAACCTATATAGCATCCATCTTCCGTTCTTGGGGCATCTCCTGCTTGAATCCAATGCTCTAAACGTACTTGTAAAAAGGTGCCAGACCGCTGATTCACAGTAGTGGGTGTACAGGTGTCTGAGCCGAGGGCGCCACGTGGAGCCTGCCACCATGGGCTGTTGCTATGCCATTAATTCACAGGCAAAGACACAACTTCCTTTGATCCATGAGGATTCTTATTCTTTGATGTTGGAGCTGCCACTCCTGTTGGCTTGATCTCCGACTGCTGTTGTGTGTTGGCTTTGAGGTGCCGACCTGCTGTTGTGTGTTGGCTTGATCTAACTTCTACCAGATAAAAAGATAACCACGTAATTTTGACTCTCTCAAGTCACAGAACAACTACATAATTTTGATCTAAAAACGCCCAGCCGAACTTCGGCGGGCTGGCCGTCGACCCGCCCGGAATGGCCAAGAAGAAGAAGGGCAAGGCGTCAAGGAAGCCGCGGTCTATGCATGCCATTTCTGTGGAGACGGAAACCTGATACGGGGTATTGGAAAGGGGGTCGTGAAGGGCCTATTGTCATCAAGAAAGCCCATTAGCACCAGCATAATGTTGAAAGGAGTCAATATGCCAACAGTAACTACTAAAAAGGGGATTGAGCATTCTGTAACAGCATCCTCGCAACTGGAATCATCCAGGTTGAAGACATCTACTCTTGAAAAGGATAAACAAGGTAATAGGCCAAAATCTAATCTTCCTGAAGATTCTATTATGGAGAAAGGGGCAGTTTTTTCAATGGTGGATTGTGGTCAGTTAGGAGATGCACATGAAGACATCCCACAGAAAATTGAAGTGGAAAGCACACATGATAAATGTATGAATGTAATTGAACCCGTGGCTTCCAAAAATATTACAACATGTGAACCAGATGTCACTTCCCAAGCAGAATTTCTGGTTGGGTCGAACTTTGTTACTCCGCGGAAGAATAAGCTGGCGGAAGTGACTGCGCCTATAGGCTCAGCAGAAACATTGAAGACTAAAAGTACACTGAACAGCAAGACCCCTGGAAGTTATAGCAAGTCAGCTTCGAATACCAAATCTGCACGACGTGATTCTTCTACTCAGGCAGCCGGCAGTTCAAGGAAGCGGACAAGAAAAGGGTGGACTACGCTGAAGCAGATCGCTGAGAAGGAAGAGCTTGAGAGAAAACAGAAGATGGATAACTTTGTAATCCCGTTCTTCATGCAGTAGAATATCTTTTACCATTGGCACCTGTTGTTAACTTTGGGCTGGAAGAACAGTTAGAGTTTTTAGTGATACTTTTTAGTTATGTACTTCTGCATCAATCATGTTGTAGAAATATAAAGTTGCAAAGGAGTTCAAAATTAAATCCAAGGCAGATACGCTAGCTGCCAAGGGATTGAAATTATTCACCGGTGCGGGTGCGCTTGGCTCGAGCTGCCAAGTTGTGAAAGGTAAAGTCAAATACTCTGTTCGATTTCCTGCTGAACGGTTAACAATCTAGAGTTTGTTCTCTGTATACAGTTTTTGGGCCAGAGCGGCACAATTTCTCCAAAGTTTGTTCTCTGTATACATTTCGGTTGCTAATTGAGTATTCTATTATTTGTGTCAGATACTATCGCAGGGACCATGCTATGGACTAGAGTCCACCACTCTCTGTTAGTACTCCCTCCGTCCGAAAATACTTGTCATCAAAATGGATAAAAAAAGATGTATCTAAAACTAAAATGCATCTAGATACATCCCCTTTTATTCAATTTGATGACAAGTATTTCCGGACGGAGGGAGTATTTGGTAACATCTTCATACTCGTATTTTTGGCACTTCTTTAGCTGCTCTGGTACTAAGGGCATCTCCACTAGGCTCCCCAAGACGCCCCCCCAAGCCACTTTTTAAACGCCGGTGGCAAAAAATGGTCCCAGTCACGGCTCCAAGACACGGTTTTGCTCCGGATTTAAGGAAAAACAGCGCCGGCGACCCCGTGCCAAACCCAAGATCCCGGGGCGCAGTTGGGAGCACCGGCGCTATTCTTTTTGCTTATTTGGCCCACTGTCGGCGTCTCTTTCCTCTCTCCTCTCTCCTATGTCGTATCTTTCCTCTATCCTCTCTTTCCTCTCTCTGCCTGGACGGGGCGCGGTCCGGCGGGCAAGGCGTGGCCGGGGCGGAGCGTGGCCGGGGCAGAGCGTACCACGGCCACACGGCCAGCTTTTAGGCGCCGGTACTCGGGCGCCACGGCCAGCTCGAACCGCCGCAGCACCACGGCCATGTTGGTGCCCCGCGGGATGGTCGTGCCGGCGTCGTCGACGGTGATGTCGTGCAGGGCCTACCGCTGCACGTTGGGGAACGGCGGGTAGAGGCGGAGCACCTCGCTGAGGACCCATCCCATCTTGGTGAGCTTGGAGAGCGCGGCAGCATCGAGGGGCCCGTCGGCGGTAACCTCGCGGAGCTCGTCCCGGAGCGCGCGCTGCCACTCGTCATCAACCTCTTCTTCCCGTGTGGGTGGATTCCGGCGCGTCCGGCGTGGGCGGGACGGCAAAGGCTCGCGCGGGCACGCCAAGTACCCCGACGGCCATGGCGCAGGGCGCGTGTGTCGCGCTGGAGGACGCCGTCGTCCTCGCGCGGTGCCTCAGCGCCGTCGTCCTCGCGCGGTGCCTCAGCGCCGTCGTCGGGAAGGAGCGGGAGACGGTGGAGGACGCCGCGGTGAGGTTCCCCATTCGCGCGGGACAGCGTCGGCGGGGCCGTGGCCTGGACGGCCGGCGTGGCGCGGCGCGGTGTGGGCGGACGGGCGCCATGCGCGCCAGTCCGAGAGCCATGGCTGGTCGAGTTGCTGGACACCCCCGGCAGGCCGCGCTAGTCCTGCTTCTGCTGCGGCCCAGGGCGGAGCGCCTGATCTCCGGCGAAGGGGATGGAGTCCACGCTGATGTCCGTGGCGGCGAGCAGCGCCGTGGCGAGGGCGGCGAGCAGGAGGGCGGAGGCGGCGAGCGGCAGGCGAGGCGAAGGCGGCCTGCCCTGCAGTGAGGAGTGGATAAGTGCGTGGGAGGGGCCAACGAGTGGACATTTTCAGGTTCGCAGGGAAAAAAAATTCGCCGGCAGCCCCCCAGGCGGCGAAAAAAATGTCTCCTTGGAGGCCGAACGGCTGGCGATCCCTAACCTAGTATATAGCATCCATCTTCAGTTCTTGGGGCATCTCCTGCTTGAATCCTGTAGACTGATGATTCACAGTTGCAAACTGTTTTCTTATGCCGAGTTTTTTTTTAACGCGTACTTGGCGTACAGGTGTCTAAGCCGAGGGCGCCACGTGGAGCCTGCCACCATGGGCTGTCACTATCCCATTAATTCACAGAGGCAAAGATACAACTTTCTTTGATCCATGATATTGTCGCTATGCCATGATTTGGTGAGGATTCTTATTCTTTGATGTTGGAACTGCCACTGCTGTTGGCTTGATCTAGCATTGGGGTGCCGACTGCTGTTGTGTGTTGGCTTGATCTAGCTACTACCGGATAAAAAGATAACCACATAATTTTTGATCCAAATCTTGACTCTCTCAAGTCACAGGACAATTACACCGGCAGGGTGCTGCATTTACTCGTGCGTGTATGGTGCAAAACTCTAGGTTTAGAAAATTGATCCTGAATTGGACACGCCCTAGCCGATCATTAAGTAAAGCAGAATTTACCAGTGCATCCTATTAAGTAAAGGCAGTGTATCCTTTAGATCGGAAGGAATGTCAGCAGCGCCCATTGCTTTACGAGTGTTCATGCCTTTGATCAGGATATCTACGAGTACATCTCGCCGGTGCATGCCCAAAATTTCTCAGATCTGGATGTTCTCAAATCAGGAGGGCTGGTAGCAAGATCAGGAGAACATATAGCAACGTGCAATTCCCAAACAGCACTTACGGCCGTTTTTATTTTTTTGCGTTATAGATCATCCGCTGTGAATTTATTACTAGAAAAGACCACCTGCAAGTGCAATTGCCAAAATTACCACGACGGCGGACCTGGCAGGCAACACGTGTCACGTGCCACCACAGGTGGCGGCAGCAAATGTTTACAATCGGCACGCCGGCCGAACGCTCGGCCGGTCGCGTCCACCCGCGTGCGCTCCCAGCCATTCAAGGTCTGACATGTAAGCGTGGAGGCCCACCTTATCTTCTATCATCTCTCTCTCTCACGCACCCATCTCTCTTTCTCTGTTCTTTTCTCTCTCTCACGCATCCATCACTCTTTCTCTGCATTTTTCTATCTCCCACCGCGGACATGGTTTCAGGCGTTCTCCTTGTCGGCGGTCTCTCACCGAGCGCCACCGCCGTGGGCCTCCATCAGCGACCCCCTCCTCCGATCAACATTGACTCAACGTGGTGGAGCTGAAGAGCGATGCAGACGAGCCTTACCGGAAAAAACGAGCGTTACCGGAAAAACCTACAACCTCGATGTGAGATGCTGGAAAGCTGCGACGACACCTGTCGGCGCTGGAGAAGACGCACCCTCAAACTCCCATGGTGCTACAATTGGCACCCACCGTTGCTGGAACCGTGGTCTCCTTGCTACAACTGGCGGCGCCAAAAAAGTTGGAATAGTTGGGAATGCGAACTGCATCCATGTTGATATTTGCTGGAACTATGCTTGATTTTTGCTGGAACTGCAGTCAACTTTTGCTACATCCAGGACGGCGGTGTTGGTTGAGACTGCGGTGATGTTGTTTTTTTGCTGCAACCGCGTTTGAATTTTGCTGGAACCGGATACAAGTTTTGCTACAATCCACCATGGTGGTGTTGATCGCGGCGGCGACGACGTTTTGTTTTGCTGCAACCGTTTCGGAGTTTGCTACTAGCGAAGGTGTCATTTGCTACTACTGGAGCTTCAAGGGCGACGACGCTAAGGCTGTGATGGCGAGGTTGCAACGGTGAGGCTACGACGAGAAGGTTGCAAGCTGCAACGGCGAGGCTACGGCGAGAAGGTTGCAAGCTGCAACGGCGAGGCTGCTACCGGCAACGACGAGGCTACGATGGTGAGGTTGCAAGCTCCAACGGCGAGGATGCTACCCGACGGCGGCGAGGCTACGACGGCAAGGTTGCAACCTGCAATGGTGAGGCTGCTACCCGATGACGGCGGGTGGGTCTGCGACCACGAAAGCATTCCAAGGTGCAACTGCAGAATGTGGATGCTGCAACCGCGTGCAGTGGTGCGTCGAGCGGCGACGACGTGGCTGCAACGGCGCAAGGTAGCTCGGCAAGTTTTTTGACCATGTCCGTTGGAAGTGGTCGGGGATGCTACCACCGGCGATTGGTTTTGCTACAGCCAAGCAAAAAAAGCCGCAACGGGTGACCATGGGAGCTGCATGCTAGCAGCGACGACCGACGTCGATCTGCAACCGGCGGCGACGAGAGCCGATGCGAACGCGAGAGGAGGGGGCAGTGGGGGAGCGGAGGACCAGTCAGAGAGAAAGAGGGGAGGGGGGGGGGGGGAGCGGATAAGCTGCAGGTGAGGAGAGGCAAGGGGGAAACATGAAGGAAAGATGCGTACACAAGGGACAGGAAGATGACGTACATGTGGGGGAATATCAAACGGTGAGGCTATACGCAATCGTGCGGTTGCAGGCAGACTGGCCCAAATTTGAGCCGGTGCGCGTCGCCTTGTATTTACTCTCCCTCCGTTCTTAAATACTTCATCTGTAAATTAATATAAGAGAGACTTAGTAATCTAAACGCTCTTATATTAATTTACAAAGGGAGTATAAGTTTTTAAAAAGATTTCATTATAGACTATATACAGAATAAAATGAGTGAACCTATACTTTAAAAAATGTTTATATACGTCTAAATATAGTCTATATAGTGAATCTCTAGATTTGTCTTTAGGAACGGAGGGAGTACATGATTTGGAGCGAGGCAGGGATGGGTAATGGAACGGGAAGCCACGTGGAGACGCCATGCATGGGCTGTTGCTATGCGCGACCGGAATCACACTGCGGGTGTTTGTTGGTAAGAGCATCTACAACCGGACCCCTAAAATCCGTCTTAAACGTCCGGGCAGGCCGCCCGGTTACTGACCGATCATGAATTTTGGTCCTAAACGGGCCTCTCAAACGACCCTCAAACACCCGGGCTGACGGCACCCCTCATATCCAGCTCAAATATGGGGCAATCTGGGCGCGTCCGGGCGTGCCCGCAATGTCAATTTGGCCCAGCCCGGTCCACGCCTGCCCAACAAATATCGCCGTCCGAAAAACCTAGGCCACAGTCAATTCGAACTCCACTTCACTCCCCTCTCCGTCCACTCCACTTCCGATGGCCGGCGACCGAAGCAGCGCTGCCTCCGGTGGGGACTCCGGCTCCGACGATGACTGGTGTAGCCTGCTGCGTGAAGCGGACCCCGACAATGTGGAGGAGGTTGCCCTCTGCATCGCATTGAGGCGTTCGGTCGTCGACCAAGGCGTATCCGGCAGCGGCGGATCCACTTCGTCAGCGCCCGGCGCCCGTCGCCGCTGCGTCGGCGACGTCGCCGGCCCTACCCACCCGGCGCACAGCTCCAGCCCCTCCGCTCCGCTCTTCCAGGTACGACTCCACCTCCAGCTCCGACGACGATGCGCCTCCCACTAGTAGAAAACAGAGCTTTAAAACCGGTTTGTAAGGGCCTTTAGTGCCGGTTATGGAACCGGCACTAAAGTGTGGGCACTAAAGCCCCCCCCCCCCCTTTTAGTACCGGTTCGGCACGAACCGACGCTAAAGTGCCACCACGTGGCGTGAGCTCACGCCCTGGTATGGGGGACCTTTAGTACCGGTTAGTGTTACCAACCGGTATTAAAGGTTTTATTTTTGAAAATTTTGGAAAAAAAATTGATTTTTTTATTTTTAATTTTTCTGAATTATTTGATAATTTAGTCTCTAATCACCTCTCTTAACTGCTCAAGTGTGGATCACTCATTCCAAATCATCTAACTTCCCGACCGGTCACCCATCCCTCTCACTACTCCAGCCCGAGCACGCTTAACTTTCGGGTTCTATTCTCCTTCGTTTCTAAGTTTGCACTTGTTGTTTTCCTGACAATAGTAAGATGTTAATCCTATTAACCCTCAGGAGTTTAGCTTGAGCATGAAGTCACACATTTCACCGTTTGAGTCTAAAAAAACAGTAATTATTTAGTAACGCTAATATTTCTTGAATAAGTTTGACCATAGTTTGACCACAGTTTGACCATAGTTTGACCATATTTGACCAAAATTCAAAAAATTGAAATAATTATTTAGTAACACTAATATTCTTGAATAATTATGTAGTAACATTAATATTTCTTGAATAAGTAGTTTGACCAGATTTAACCAATTTTTTTAGAAAAACTGAAATTTGACCATATCTTTTTTTCCTTTTGGAATTTGAGTATTCTAAAAAATTCCAAACAGGCCATAGGCCGTCTCCATCGGATGCGGATTTTCGTGCTGAATTTTTTGATATATTATACGTTTTTTTCCGACATCGTATGCAAAAGTTATAGCCGTTTTACATTTTCCCTACACTTTTTGCAAAACATGTCCAAATTTAAGTTTTCAAAATTTCCTAACTAGTAGATGTAGTAATATAACTACCTCTCGAAAGATTTTATTTTCTGAAGTTTTTATCATTTTCTTTTGATTTTTCAAAACTGAAATGGCGATAGGGGGGTAGAGTTTGAAAATTGCCCTATAGTGCGGTTTGTGTCTTCAACCGGGACTATAGGTTAAGACTTCAGTAGTGCGGGTTGGTGACGCAAACCGGTACTATAGGTTAGACTTTAGTACCGGTTTGTGCCACAAACCGTCACTAAAGGGACTCGTGGGGCCACGGCCCGACGCCTGCCACCACCCCTTTAGTACCGGTTCGTGGCACGAACCGGTACTAAAGGTTCATTACGAACCGGCACTAATGCATAGTCATTCGAACCGGCACTATTGATCACATTAGTGCCGGTTTTTTTTACAAACCGGCACTAATGTGCTTCACATTTGACCCTTTTTCTACTAGTGTCCGCACGCGATGCCTACACGGAGGAGGGGCACAGCTGCGCCGACGGCCGGAAGGGGAAGGGGCCGACGAGGAAATGGTGATTTCCTCCGCCCTTCCTCATCTTGTTTATATTTTATCTATGTTTGTAGTATGGATTTGCACTGTTCGCCGTTGAACTCCAATGAATCATGTTTCTTTTGTCCGGCAAATCTGATGAACTGCAATATGATCATATGTTTTACGTAACGTTGCATGAATTGCATGGTTTTAAGGTTTAAAATATGAGGAACATGAGTGTGTAAGACCAAATATAAGGCGTGCCTAATCAGTGTCCACGGACGGGGCGCGTCTGCAGGCATTCGTTTGAGGGTCAGATTTGCCCCATGCAGCTGTAGATGCTCTAAGTGTTGTCTGGTTGTGCCGACAGCGCCTGTGCCTGCCTTTATTCGATTATAAATGGTTCGCTTCCCAGCTAGTGGCAGCACACTCACACATTTCCTCGGTCACTCTCTCTCTCGTTTGCTCTCTCCCAACTTTGTTTCCTTTCTCTGTTAGCATATGTGCCATTGAAGAAAATAGCCACTTTGGCTGCGATTTTGATCGATTTGAAGGCCGATTCAGAAGATGTTGTACACTGGTGGAAAAACAGGGTTCCGTCCAGCCCCATAAGTCGCGAAGCTGTAGGAACCGCGACTAATGGGACCTTTAGTCGCGGTTCTGGAGGTGAACCGCGACCAAAGGCCTGGGCCCAGGGCGCTCGGTGGCGGTGGCAAGACGTGAGGTCTTTAGTCGCGGTTTGCGGGACAACCGCGACTAAAGGCTCGGCACCTTTAGTCACGGTTTGCTGTGCCAACCGCAACTAAAGCCCTCCCTATATATACCCATCCAGCAGCCAACACTTAGCCATTTGGAGTCATTCTCTTCACAAGTGGGTGTAGGTTTGCTTTTGGCTCGATTCTCGTCTTCTCCGATTCCGATTCTCGCTTTGTTCGTCTCTGCCGCGCCCTCGGCGCGCCCGCCGTCGCCCTCGCCCTCGACGCCGCCCGTCGCCCTCGCCTCGACGCGCCGCCGCCCGTCGCCCTCGCCTACAGCGCGCGGCCGGCGGCCTCGTCTGCCGCCTCGCTCGCCCGCCCTCAACGCCGCCGACCGGCCTCCCTCGCCCACCGCGCGCCGCCTCCCTGGTGGCAGGGGGTTTTCTATAAAAGAAATAAAATAAAGCACAAAACAATAAAAATTAAACAGAAAACAGGTTTAGGGGGGCTAAAACCCTAAACACATGGCGGCCTTTAGTCGCGGTTGGCGAAGAACCGCGACTAAAGGTCCTTCGCCTTGACGGCCGCTGGCGCCACGTGGACGGGCCGTTAGTCGCGGTTCTTAAGCAGCCGCGACTAAAGGTGGGGGGCATTAGTCGCGCTTATTTGGTCGCGGTTGCCCAACCGCGACTAATGGCAGTTGCGAACCGCGACCAAAGGCCTTTTTTCCACCAGTGGTAGTTGAAGAAAAGATGGATCAAGGTATGATCTATCCATTTTTATGTTTTTTGTTCGCATGCATGCTATTTTTTTTCTGTTTGACTAGCCCCTAATTATGTATCCTCTGCTGTTGCAAGCATTAGATTATTTTTGGGGAGCCATTTGAAGTACTTGGAGCAGGATCTGTCAGTGAGAAGTAAACTAAGAAGTTGAACATCAAGGTACGAGATATCCAACACATGCAATTTATTGTACATGCACGATATAAATTAGTTGGTTATTGAGCTCGTAATTAGCTACGCCATGTTGTATTACTGAAATTTTAGATATGTCACCGGAAGAGATATGTTGTACTTATAGTAGGAATTTCGAGAAGATGTAGTTCAAAATGTTGTTGATCAATATTGGCACTGTCCAGCGGTGGTATATTTTTTTTCATATGCACGATGTTGTTAGTATTGTCATTAAGTTGTAATTAGTAGGTTTGTTTCAAGTTTATGAAGGTTTAGAGGAGCAGTTTTCACAACAAGTATTTGTAGATATTGTAGATCAGCGTCAGGTCCTTCGATTGAGTTATTTTATTTTGGCATGCAAGATGTGCTTAATTAAGAAAAATAATTAGTACTATAATTGGAGTTTGCATGATTAAATGCACTGTTATTTCGTGTGCTATGTTTAGAACACCTAGGTAGTAGTGTTAGAAAATCATAGGTAGTAATTTTTTATCTTGCAATCATGTTAGTTTTATGCATGTATATTAACTTCTAATTTATATAATGATGTATATAATTAGGTATTTTGGATCATTTTAGCTGCAGACAAGGAGGAGATGGCGTAATAGAAGATATTGTGTGTCGATGTTTGCTCTCCATTTTTAGGTGACGAGTTCATACATGCAATTTTTATGTTTATAAATTTGTTAGCAGAAATAATTTCCGTGGCTAATATTTATGTTCATGTTTATGAATCTGTAGCAGAAATAAATTTCCATGGCTAATATGTATGTTCATGTGATAATAGGTGGACTCTCCTGACACAACATTGATGATATGTTGATGGTGACGGATATTATCTCGAAATATTGTGACACATAATTTATTTTTGGAACGACATCCATCTGCAGGTTGAGGTATAAATAAACGGTGGTTTTGGTGCGCTTTCATTTGGTCTTTTCTGGCATTACACCCGTGCAGTTAGTCTACAACGCCAAAATTTCTTGTGGCTGATGCCATCATTAAAAGATACCTATTTTGTAAAGGCAGTACTCGTCGCACAAATGAATGTATCTAGACGTATTTTAGTTCTAGATATATCCATTTTCGCGACAAATAATTCCGAACGAAGAGAGTATTTAGTAAAGGTAGTGCATGCTCAAACTTTCATTCTTCAAAATAAATCACAAAAAATATATTACACATCTCTATCTCTTCTCAGTCTTATCCATCTCAACATTCGAACCACAAAAGTGCACACATTTGTTACAAAAATAGGAACCAGAATCCTAATTATTTAGTCACCTACTTACACGAGTTCAAATTCTAGTTAGCTACATATACACACGGTTTCCCATGGCTTTTTTTTTGCGAGAAAATTTCTGATCTATTCATCTTCAATCATGGCAGTACAACGAATACCAGAAATAATAGAAATTACATCCAGATCCGTAGACCACCTAACGACGACTACCAGATCAAGCGGCGAGTAAGGCGCGCCGCTGTCATCGCCCCTCCACCGTCGGAGTCGGGCACAACTTGTTGTAGTAGACAGTCGGGAAGTCGTCGTGCTAAGGCCCCGTAGGACCAGCGCACCAGAACAGCAACCGCCGCAAATGAAGAATAGCGTAGATCGAAAAGATCCAATCCAAAGACACACGAACGTAGACGAACAACGACGAGATCCGAGCAAATCCACCAAATATAGATCCGCCGGAGACACACCTCCACACGCCCACCAACGATGCTAGACGCACCGCCAGAACGGGGGCTAGGCGGGGAGATCTTTATTCCATCTTCAGGGAGCCGCCGCCGTCTCGTCTTCCTGAGTAGGACAGAAACCCTAACAAAACTGAAAGAAACGACAAAAAATGGAGCCCTCCCACCGGCCCTTGCCGAGATCCACCGCGTCTCCATGGCCCTAGGGCCATCGGAGAGGAGGCGGACCTGCGGCGGCGGCGGCGGGAGGCAGAAACCCTAGCTTCTTTGTGGAAGAGGAGGAGGCGGCGGCTATGTTATCGGCAGACAAAAGTTTATATGGTCGTTTCACATGGCTTTAGTTAGCAAGAGTACAAATTCTAAATTAGCTAAACGTACACGTGGTGCTCTGCTACAAATACAAACGGCTTCCGCTGGCTTAGCTAGCTTTGTACGTCGGCTTTGTGCTAGAAGTCGCTTTTGTACGCCGCCTTTCAAATAGCTAGCTTCGATTTGATTAAGGTGCTTAACAAGTAGATTTGTGTAAGGTACGTTCGTTATCTCTTTTCATACGACCTCCTTCCCCATCGATATGAACAGTATAATCCTGCCATGTACAAATGAAATTTATCATCATCAATTTGGAATTTCCGGACAAGTAAAATCCGATGAGGAATAGCTGTTAGTTTGTATATACAGTGAAGAAAAGCCAATCAGGTTTACTACTTTTTTTGCGGGGAGGTTTACTACTTACATTATACAAACTCCCATGCACATTTGTACCGTTGCCTTTCTGCTAGCAAGCTTTGCTTCGATTAAGGTGCTTAACAAGTTAAATTTGCATAAGGTATGCTCGTTATCTCTTTCCATACGACGTCCTTTCACTGTTTCACATCGTCATTAACAATATGATCCCGCCATGTACAAATTAAATTTATTGTCAGCAATTTGGAATTTCCAGACAATTAAAATCCGAAGAGCAATAGATGTTAATTTGTATATGAGAAAAGCCTTCCGGGTGTAATGTTTACATTATACAAACTCTATGCAGACAAGTCATTTGGATCGATGGATGCCACTGAACAAAGAAGAAAAAGAGATAGAGAGCGGTATGCAAGAATGAATGATGAAGAAAAACAAGAAAAACTGAAAAAACGTCGTGAAGCCTATCAACAAAGCAAAACAAATAAAGATTCAAGGAAGAAGCCAGATGTAAAGACAAAAAAAAGATCACAATATGCAACTATGCGGCCAGAACAGAAGAAAGCTAGAATAGAACAAATTAGAGCTAACCGTGAGTTGAACCGCTCCAAATATTCAATTGCGATGGAGAACCCTGCATATATCGCAACCGAACAGGAAGTTAGTACTTCTACATTTCCTGTAAAACACAGAAAGCATGTGACGCCAGGAAAAAGGCAAACATCGCTACATTATCGTAATGAAGAATTCACGACAAGACAGATGAAAATGGTTTCTGTAACATCACAAGAAGACGGATCCATGCCGGCAACCAGCAAAGATGACATAGGACCTCTAGAGGAGTCAGAAGTCATGATTTACGGTATTACTCTTAATTTTATATATTATCCGCATTCCAAATAAATATACATTTGTCTATACAACTAACCATCTTTTGTGGATAGACAACCCTTCTTCAATGTTTCCATGCACCACAGAAGTGGATGCACCAACACAAAAACTCTACAGTGATGATAATAGTAAGGTGGCTTTGTGGCCAGACATCCCTCTTCATTGTTTCCAACAATCAAAGAAGTGGATGCACGAATACAATCATTCTACAATGAGGATCACGGTAGGTTCATAAATTTCATATATACTTTTATGCAATACTAAAATTATATATATAATAGTCAGAACTTACTACACAGGTAATGATGAAGTCATATGTGAGCAAGAAGCAACCATCAAAGAAGTAGATGCACCAACACAATCAATCTACCATCAAGATCATGGTAAGGTTACCAATTTCATATATATTCTTATGCAAGTCAGAGAAAAATATATATAATAAAAGTTTACTACACAGGTAATGATGAAGTCATATTTGAAGAAGACACAGACGAGGAAGAATACGTGTTCTCTGGTGAAGGTATGCTCAATACAATTTAACCATATTTGCATCATTATATTACTCCATTACTAATTTCTTGATGCGATAAATCAAACCAGAATGGGATAGAGAAGTGGAAATCAAAACTGGAGAAGACCAGGAATTTTACAACCTTGATCCGTATGATTTCGTCTATAGCAACATACCAAAGATCACACACATGCTCAAAATGGTACAAAATTGCAGCTTCTGTAATGCAAAAAAATTTATGTATGAATCGAAGGGGTTATGCTGCAATAAAGGACAGATAAGACTAGCCAATCCAGATACACCACCTGAACTCATGAGACTTTGGACAAGCAACGACTCTAATTCAAGACATTTTCGAAACAACATAAGATTTTTCAATGGACACTTCTCATTTACTAGTCTATACTGCCACCTTGATAGAGACACAACTGACATGCGAACAACTGGTATTTACACCTTTAGAGCTCATGGTCAGATCTATCACAATATACACTCATTTGGTGATATTAGGTCAAATCCAAAGCATCTGGAGCTATACTTCTACGATGATGATCCAAACTTAGAGCATCGATACCGCCATTGTCGCGAGGAAATGTACGAGCAAGACAAGCATGTGATCAGAATAATAACGGACATTCTACGCGATAACCCATACTCTCATCAGTTTAGGAGTTTGGGACAAGTCCAAAACCTTCAGGACTACAGAGTCATCTTGAACCTTGACCAAAGATTGGACCAGAGAACATACAGTGCACCAGTCACTTCAAAGGTAGCTTCAGTGTCGGTTGAAGGAAATGAAAAAACAAATACTTATGACAAGAATGTAATACTACTACATGGGAATAACAACGAAACCAAGCACATTAGATCATATTATGGGTGCTATGATCCATTGTCGTATCCTCTATTATTTCCAAGAGCTGAACTGGGTTGGCATAGGAAAATCCCAAAGAAGGATGCACCCGAGGAAGATGTTGGTGCTAATAATATCAACAATGACGACGACACATGTAAAAATTCCATACATTGTTCCCTTCAAAATTCAACTTTCATATATGACATACTTCTACGTATCCAACTAATTTTTATGTTGCAATATTTGCACAGATCCAGTCAATGGCCTCTGGGTAACCATGAGAGAATACTACTGTTATAAATTCCATACACGACCAAACATATTCAACCCAATATTGCACGGCGGACGGCTTTTCCAACAGTTTGCTGTAGATACATATATCAAGATTGAAAACTCCAGACTGGATTACCTGTGGCATCATCAAAAGGAAATAAGGGCAGATCTATACCAAGACCTTGTAGACAATATTCAAGCTGGAGAACAAAAGGGAAATGCAGTTGGAAAACGGGCAGTACTTGCCTCGTCATTTATTGGAGGGCCACGAGATAAACTTCGCCGGTATCAAGATGCTATGGCTTTAGTTAGAAAATACGGAAAGCCAGACATATTCCTCTCAATGACCTGCAACCCCAAATGGGAAGAGATCACACGTGAACTACAATCTGGACAAACACCACAAGATCGCCTAGATATTGTCGTTCGTGTTTTCAGGGCGAAGTTGGAAGAAATGAAAAAGCAACTATTTGAGAAGACCATTCTTGGAAAGGTTAAGGCATATACATATGTCATAGAGTTCCAAAAGTGGGGATTACCCCATGCTCATTTTTTGCTCACCATGACCGGAAAATACAAGTACACATGTCTGGAACAGGATGACAGAATCATCTCTGCCGAGCTCCCTAACAAGCACAAGTACCCAGAGCTATACAAAATGGTAATCAAACATATGATACATGATCCTTGTGGTGCATTGAATAAAAAATTTCCATGCACAAAATATCGTCCGTCATGCAAGAATAATTATCCAAGGCCATTTAGTGAAACTACAATTCAAGGCAAGGACTGCTACCCGCTCTATAGGAGACGCAATAACGGCAGTACCGAAATTGTCCGAAATTGGAAACTCGACAATAGGTGGGTGGTTCCTTACAATCCCTATCTATTAAGGATGCTCAACTGCCACATAAATGTTGAGATATGTTCAAGCATTAAAGCCGTTAAGTACCTGTTCAAGTTCATGTACAAGGGTCATGATCGAGCATTTGTAACTGACAAAGTAGACGAAGTGGAAATTGACGAGATTCGACAATACAGAGACGCACGGTGGGTGACACCTACAGAAGCATTGTGGAGAATATATGGCTTCGAACTAAGCAAAATACACCCATCAGTCTTGCAGTTGCACCTACATCTCCCAAATATGCACATGGTTTCATATCATGGCAAGGAAAAAATAAAAAATATTATCGACCGTGATGGCACCAAAAAATCAATGTTGACAACATACTTTGAAGCAAACAACTTACATGTGAAAGCACGAGGCATACTATACAGGGACTTTCCGGAATATTATACTTGGCAAAGACGAGGGAAGTTTTGGCAAGAGAGGAAACGAGCCGCTCTGTCCTAGGTTGGCAGGATCATCTCAGCACACCCGGCTGAAGGAGAACGATACTATCTTCAGATTCTCCTAAACCATGTGACAGGCGCCACCAGCTATGAAGGCCTACGAACAATTGATGGACAAGTAATGCCAACCTTCCGTGAAGCTGCAAAAAAAAGGGGGCTCATTGAGGCAGACAACACACTGGATGACTCCATGACAGAAGCAGAGTTGTTCCAAGTGTCCTCATCGCTACGAAGGCTATTCATGACAATCCTGGTGTTTTGCATGCCCAATGACGTCCGTAGCCTTTGGAACAATCACCTCGAGGCAATGTCAGAAGACTACAATATAAATTGCAAATGCAAGCACACGGTTGAACAGATGGTGCTGAAAAATATCAGTGACATCTTGCACTCAATGGGAAAAGACATAGAATCATTTCCTCTTCCAAAGATTGACAAACAACATGGCACAAGAAATGATGTACCTAAGGAGATCATAGAGGAGACCTCAATCGAGGTAGGACCTGAGGACGAATCTTTGCATAAGAACCTAAACAACGAGCAGAGGAAAGCCTATGATAAAATCCTAGCTACAGTTAACTGCCAAAGAGGAGGCATATTCTTTGTCGATGGACCGAGAGGCACGGGAAAAACTTTTCTATACAGGGCTCTTTTGGCCACAATACGCGGACAAGGCAAGATTGCTGTGGCAACGGCCACTTCAGGTGTTGCTTCTTCCATAATGCCTGGAGGGAGGACCGCACACTCGAGGTTCAAGATTCCATTAAGAATAGACGATGGAGATATTTGTGGGTTCACAAAACAAAGTGGGACAGCCAAGCTACTCCAAGCAGCATCATTAATAATCTGGGATGAAGCATCTATGACTAAGAGGCAGACAGTGGAGGCACTAGACAAAAGCATGCGAGACATAATGGACAAACCAGATCTTCCATTCGGTGGAAAAACGGTCGTGTTTGGTGGAGATTTTAGGCAAGTGCTCCCTATTGTCCGAAAGGGAACAAGAGCCCAGATAGTAGATGCATCACTACACAGGTCCGAGCTCTGGAATTGCATGCATCAATTGAAGCTTGTGCGCAACATGAGAGCTCCAAACGACCCATGGTTCACGGAATACCTACTACGTGTTGGGAATGGAACCGAGGAGACAAATGATGATGGTGAAATACTTCTACCAACAAGTATATGTGTGCCAAATAAGGCGGATGATAATGGCCTTGATAGACTGATTGACAGTATCTACCAACCTGCTTCCCTAAAAGATCCAAAATACATCACGTCAAGGGCAATTTTATCCACAAGAAACGACTACGTAGACAAAATCAACCTAAAAATGATTGATCGCTTCCAAGGGGAGGAGATGGTGTACCACAGCTTCGATTCTGTAGAAGACGACCCACATAACTACTATCCACCAAAATTCCTAAACACACTCACCCCAAATGGATTGCCTCCACATATGCTAAAGCTCAGAATGAATTGTCCAATCATACTACTCAGGAATATTGACCCCGCTAATGGACTATGCAATGGCACAAGGTTGCTCGTACGTGGATTTCAGAAAAATGCAATTGATGCAGAGATTATGGTAGGGCAGCACTCTGGAATGCGAGTTTTCTTGCCTCGGATACCATTATGCACCTCTGACGACGACATGTTCCCATTTAGTTTCAAGAGGAAACAATTTCCAATCAGGCTCAGTTTTGCAATGACAATAAACAAATCACAAGGTCAGGCAATAGCAAATGTCGGCTTCTACTTGCCTGAACCGGTATTCTCACATGGTCAACTATATGTTGCACTTTCTAGAGCGACCACGACAGCAAACATAAAGGTACTAACAGGTACACATGATGAGAACAAGGAGAAGAATAAGAAGATCAGTACAAGTGACACATACACAAAGGAGGAGAAGAAAAACAAGAATAAGAATAAGAATATCAGTGCAAGCAAGACATACACAAAGAATATTGTCTACACAGAAGTCCTTACCAAATAGGTAATGCAACTTTTGAATTTTTTGTTTAAAGTTCAGTTTCAACATCATAGCTTCATGTACGACCAACTTAAGTATTTTATATTTCACATTCGCTGCTGATTTCCTAACCTTAAGTTCATTACTTGGATTCTATAGAACCATTGCAGCCAACTGTGAACTACTTATCATCTTGAAGGAGCATGTCTTGATGTCCTGAACCACTATCCCATTCACGGATATTTCTGTATTATGTGTCCACGAATTCATTCATGGTTATTTAAAACTTTGATCAGTCTGACGGTCCCCATTATGTTTGTACTAGCTATAACAATAATCTGTGTGTATATGCAAATTTAGTAGCAAAATGTGTTGTTAAGGGGAAACCGAGACTTACCAGTCAAAATAAGAACATATTTCTCGCCTTGGAGCCGTTGTTGCTGCTGCTGTTAGCTCTAATCTTGATTTGTATCTGCATACTTAGTTTGTTTTTGTCATGCATGTGACTTAGATGGCCTAGGGAGTGATAGGCAGGTGAAGGTTCACTTTGAGTAGTAGAAAGGCGAGATGCCGAACTGGTCGTGCGACGCGGCCGGTGTGCAAGGTGTGATGCCATGGGGCTGTGCGATGCAGCAACTTCGTGTGAAGCGACATGGTACGAGGGAAGTGCAGCGTGACAACCTGTGTGAAAGAGCCCTGGAGCCAACGTCTACACATGCGTGATCCGAGTGAACAGGTTGAGTCAGTTTGCATGCATGTGAGTTTGTTAGCTGCATGTATTGTACATTTGATGCCAAGTCATGGCTCCTGGAGAGATTCCAGGATTAAGATAAGGTCAGTTAGTACATTGTTAGTGCATGGAGAGTTTAGTGGAGTAGTGGGTCTAGGTAGTGGCGTGAGTTTTGCACGGCAAGAGTGCCAGCCCCTGCTGTATAAATGTGTTGCTTTGAGTAATCAAAAGGAGAGGCCGAGAAGGCTGAGCAGTGAAAAAGATGTAGCCACGGCTGACCAAGAGGAAGGTGTCTCTTGGCAAAGCTATTGCCTCCTTCTTCCTTGGTCCATGCGTGGGTGTGTGTGTGTGTTTCCTGAGAGTTTCTTCCATGGTGTGTGTTTGAGAGAAACCACAAGAGAGAGAGAGAGAGAGAGAGAGAGATCTGTGAGACGCAGCTCGAGGAGGAAGAAGAAGCGGCGCTGCAAGGAGGCGGCGCCAACAGCTGCAACACAGATTTTCTAAACATCACTTTCTCTAACTTCCTCAAACCTGAAATATATCTGACTCATTTTGTAAAAATACATTTCACAGCTATAGATAAACAAACCCACCGGAAGACTATATGTATATATATGCAGATGCTAGAAAGGTTCTACTTTCTCCGTCCGGAATTAGTTGACACTCGAACGAATATATCTAAAAACAGATACCTGTGAATGTCCAAATAGCACATGCAGACTTCATTAACACTGACTTTCATGGGATTGAGATCCAAATTTTTGGAGCACTACAAGAACAGAGACACAAAAGGCTATGTACAGGAATAGATGAATATAATCCCGTCGATATAGTATATCGAATGGGCGAGCCGCCCCTCCACTATTAGGGAAAACCTTATACACAGAATCTTAGCAGCAGTGCGGCACAAAAAGAGGCGCTACTGCTAATTAGCAGTAGCATGGTTAAGAAAAGCACGCTACTGATGTAAATTTAGCAGTAGCGCGTGATGTCTAAACCACGCTGCTACAAAAATCCACCGACAGTACCCAATAACCTAAGTTTACCAGCAGCGCGTCATCACGACACACGCTACTGCTGATGCAATAGTAGTAGCGCGCTTTTTAGTCACGTTGCTGCTGCTAATTTTGAAATTGTCCACACGGTTGGCCCGTTTAGCAGTAGCGCGTGCGACTAAAGGGCGTTGCTGCTACGCACTTAGCAGTAGCGCGTTTTGCCTCCCACGATACTGCTAAGACGCAGCACCCCACCACCTTTTCCCACCCGTCCTCCCCTCCCCCATCTCCTCTCCTCCCTTTCCCCTACCTCCCACATCCTCCCTCTCTCACTCTTCTTCTTCCTCAATACTTCTCCCCCCATTACTCTCCCTCTTCTACCTACCTTTTGAAGGAAATATGCCCTAGAGGCAATAATAAAGTTATTATTTATTTCCTTATATCATGATAAATGTTTATTATTCATGCTAGAATTGTATTAACCGGAAATATAATACTTGTGTGAATACATAGACAAACAGAGTGTCACTAGTATGCCTCTACTTGACTAGCTCGTTGATCAAAGATGGTTATGTTTCCTAACCATTGACATGAGTTGTCATTTGATTAACGGGATCACATCATTAGGAGAATGATGTGATTGACTTGATCCATTCCGTTAGCTTAGCACTCGATCGTTTAGTATGTTGCTATTGCTTTCTTCATGACTTATACATGTTCCTATGACTATGAGATTATGCAACTCCGTTTACGGAGGAACACTTTGTGTGCTACCAAACATCACAATGTAACTGGGTAATTATAAAGGTGCTCTACAGGTGTCTTCGAAGGTACTTGTTGGGTTGGCGTATTTTGAGATTAGGATTTGTCACTCCGATTGTCGGAGAGGTATCTCTGGGCCCTCTCGGTAATGCACATCACTTAAGCCTTGCAAGCATTGCAACTAATGAGTTAGTTATGGGATGATGTATTACTGATGCAGTATAGAGACTTGACGGTAACGATATTGAACTAGGTATTGAGATACCGACGATCGAATCTCGGGCAAGTAACATACCGATGACAAAGGGAACAACGTATGTTGTTATGCGGTCTGACCGATAAAGATCTTTGTAGAATATGTGGGAGCCAATATGAGCATCCAGGTTCCACTATTGGTTATTGACCGGAGACGTGTCTCGGTCATGTCTACATAGTTCTCGAACCCGTAGGGTCCGCACGCTTAACGTTACGATGACAGTTATATTATGAGTTTATATGTTTTGATGTACCGAAGATTTTTCGGAGTCCCGGATGTGACACGGACATGACGAGGAGTCTCGAAATGGTCGAGACATGAATATTGATATATTGGAAGCCTATGTTTGGATATCGGAAGTGTTCCGGGTGAAATCGGGATTTTACCGGAGTACCTGGAGGTTACCGGAACCCCCTCGGGAACTTAATGGGCCTTAGTGGGCCTATGTGGAAGAGAGGAGAGGCGGCTAGGGCTGGGCGGCGCGCCCCTCCCCCCTAGTCCGAATAGGACAAGGAGAGGGGGGCGGCGCCCCCCCTTCCTTCTTCTCCTCCACTCCTTCCCCCTCCCAAGTCCTAATCCAACTAGGAAAGGGGGGGGGGGGGTCCTACTCCCGGCGCGCCTCTCCCTTGGCCGGCCGCACCCCCTTGCTCCTTTATATACGGGGGCAGGGGGCACCCCATGGAAACAACATTGATCTGTTTGATCTTTTAGCCGTGTGCGGTGCCCCCCTCCACCATAGTCCACCTTGATAATACTGTAGCGGTGCTTAGGCGAAGCCCTGTGTCGGTAGAACATCAACATCGTCACCACGCCGTCGTGCTGACGAAACTCTCCCTCAACACTCGGCTGGATCGGAGTTCGAGGGGCGTCATCGGGCTGAACGTGTGCTGAACTCGGAGGTGCCGTGCGTTCGGTACTTGATCGGTCGGATCGTGAAGACGTACGACTACATCAACCGCGTTGTGCTGACGCTTCCGCTTTCGGTCTACGAGGGTACGTGGAAAATGTCGTGGTTCTAAGTCTGATAGTAGAATAGGGGGTAGGAATGGAGAGGCAAGATCCTAGCTATGAAGTAGTTGTATACGCAAGATGTTTACGAGTTCAGGCCCTTCTCGGAGGAAGTAACAACCCCACGTCTCGGAGCCCGGAGGCGGTCGAATGTATTATGCGCGTATGAGTTACAGGGTTGCGAACCCTTTACACTGAGGAGGGGGTGGCTTATATAGAGTTCGCCAGACCCCTCCAAATCTCGATTATGCAGGGATTAAGGTACATTAAGATCGGGGGTTACTGGTAACGCCCCACATAAAATGCTATGATGACCATAAAAGCTACTTAATGACCAACCGTTTGTTTGTAGACTGACCTTAGATCTCCTGGTGGTCGAGTGGTTGGCTTCATGGTCGAGTGTCTTTAAGTCCGTCGAGTGGAACCCTTCCAGGTCGACTGAAAGGTGTTTTCTTCTAGAGATGTCCTTGGGGAGGGTATCATTGACAGGTCCATGACCCTACCCTAGGTACATGACTTCATCATTAGCCCCCGAATGGATCGAGGTTTGAGTGGGGAAGAAGTTGAACATACTTCCGACCCATTCTTGTGCTGCGAGTGTGTCTTGTTTTGGATCAATGAACTTAGGTGACGGCATCAATTTCTTTTTCAGTCGTCTTGATCCATTCTTTGTATCCGTCGAGTGTGTTTTCCATACTTGGAGAACTCCGAATGACAGGACGGAGGAAATCTTCTGTCTGACGATTTGCTCTGCGGCGCGCGGATTTAGCGGGATTTAAATTTTGGGAAGCGAGCGGGGCGGAGGAGGCCGCAGTAATCGGATGAGATAAGGCAGGGACGCCTCGATCTCCGCTCCACCTTTTTCGCCACGTATCGCCCGGGCGACTGTTGCGGGATTTGACAGGATCGCCCGGGCCTACCAGTCAGTCACTCGGAAGCAACCTCATATAAGGCCCCGGACGGGGGTTTTTGAACAGTGCGCTCCCATTTTCTCCTCCCTTCCCCAGATTTATCCGCCGCGTCCGCCTCCATCTCAGCGCTGCTGCTCCGTGCGCGTTTCACCGACGACAATGGTGAAGGAGAAGACGGCGGCTTTGGAGCGGGCGAAGAAGGCGACAGCGAAGGCGAAGGGAAGAGCGACCAGTCGGAGCGGATCTTCGTCAAGGGATGGCTTGCGGCAGGGCTGGATCCAGGGCGACTGGATCCGCTCGACGATCCGTCAGAAGGATCTTGACGACATGGCCAATGAAGGACGGACCCCTCATGGATCAGCACGGCTCCCGGGGAAGGAGTCGGAGCCGCAACCTCAGGAGGGTGAGTGTGTTCTCTTGGCCACCCATGTTGACCGCGGGTTTTCTCTGCCACCTCACCCTTTCTTTCGGGGATTTCTGAACTTCTTTGGGGCACAACTTCACCACTTCACTCCCAACTCCATCGTGTATCTCGCTGCTTTCGTGTCTTTGTGCGAGATTTTCTTGGGTTGTCGGCCTCATTGGGGTCTTTTCAAGCACATTTTCACCTGTCGCTCCCAGACGGTGAAAAAGGCCAATCCGAGTGACGAGAGAACTCAAGTGATTCAGATGTGTGGGGGTCTTGGGGTTCAAATGAGAGGAAAAAGTTCTTTTCCGGCCATGATCTTACCCGAGTCAGTCCGTGGATGGCAGTCGACTTGGTTCTACTGCAAGGACCAGCCGACGCCAGGGCAGTCGACTGGACTCCCTCCTTTTTCCATGGACCGAGTGAGCAAGCCATCCTCTTTGAAGGTGATCCCGGAAGAGAAGGCGCAGGTGAAGGTGTTGGTCGAACGCGTTGTCCAGCTCATCCGAGACGGAGTGACTGGCATGGATCTCTTGGAGGTCTTCCTCCGACGACGCATCCAGCCGCTTCAAGCTCGAGACCATCCGATGTGGTTGTACTCTGGCACTCACAACACCACTCGGATCCACCCGGAGGAGGTCGAGGACGCCATGCTGGAAAGGTGTCTGGCGAGCATCACAGGAAACAAGGACAACCCTCGAGGAGCCAGGAGGATTCCTCCACTCGACCAGTCATACGAAGTAGACAAGGTCCATTCCTGCATCTTTGACTGTGATCCCGCTTTCTCCATCTTGTTTGCTTAAAATCGGTCGACTGAATTTTGTCTTGTTTCTTGTCTTCTAGGCCACTACTTAGATGTACTCGATGCTCAACGGGGCGCAAGAACAGGTCGAGGAGGAAGAGGGGAGCGGAGGTGAAAGTCAGGAGGAATGGCAATCTGATGGTGAGGAGGACGAAGATGACGACAGCTCCGGTGAAGAGGAGGAGGAGGAAGAGGAGGAAGAAGTCGACCCTCCTCAAGACGGAAAGGCGAACCAAGCTCACCCATGACCCCGCTGTCGAAAGCATGGCAAGGCTACTGCGCTTTGTCGGCGATCGGCAAGAAACGCCTCGGACTACCTCTCCGACAATCGACCAAAAAGCGCTCAAGCAACCCCGAGCGACGCCATCAAAGCTTTAAGGCTCGCCAAAGATGAGGATGGCTATTCCCACCATTTCCGGGTAACAGCAGAACTTGTGTTTTTTTGTTTAGCATGGACATACTCTTGATCGACTTGTTGACCGATCAACTGATTTCTGAAATCTGAAGCGCTGCTACCTCCGAGACCTCAGCCAGGAACGAAGACCAGGAAATGGAAGATGCTGCAACCTCTAACCTTGGTATGATCTCTGTAGTTTCGCTTGTGGTCGATAGGACTTCCGTTTCTAACTTTGAATCTTTCCTGTAGTCCCACCTCATGTCATTGATCTCCCTGATGATGACGATGAGGCGCCGCTAAGGCGGAGGAGGACTAAAAAGGTGCCTGCTGGCAAGACTGCTCAGGTCGTATCAGTGCCTGAGACACTGGTTCATGAGGGTGGCAACATCACTCGGACTTCTGTGTCTTTCACTGTGCCGCTGACGAGTGTCCGACCTTCATCGTCGATTGTTGATCCGCCCTCCCTTTTCGCCACACACTACGTCCCAGAGGACCAAGTGGGTGCTGCTAAGGAAGCTATACGCCAGGCGGGGATCATGATGTAGCATGTGAAGGTGGTCCGGGAAGCCAGCCAGGCGGCCTATGATGCTAGCTCAGCTCTTCGTGAGCAACGCCCAGGTTAGTTGGTCACCACTTGTTACATTAGGATATGCTACCTGAAAACTCTTCTTTCTGAAGATCTTCGTATCTGTGCACCCACTGGGTGTGTCGATTGAATTTTTGGATTGGTGGGGCACGCTGAGTGCACCCACTGGGTGTAGTCCCCGAGACTATGGTGGATCTTTGGCCGATCGTAGTCTTTATACTTTAAATTTCTTCGCTAACTTCTTCACTCGGTCTGGTCGGACCATGTTGAATGGAATCTTGGAACCGGTGGGGGCACGCTGACTGCACCCACTGGGTGGAGTCCCCGAGACTATGGTCGACTGCTGGCAGTCGACTAAAGTCTGAATAACTCTTTTTTTAAATGATACCGTGGCTGACTGCTGACAGTTAGCTATGGTTTAGGATCATAACCTTTTTGTCTCTTTCGGTCGACTGATCGAACCGAGTCGGTAAAACCAGTGGGGGCACGCTGAGTGCACCCACTGGTTGTAGTCCCCGAGACTAATGTTGAATATTTTGATTTGGCTGTAGTCTTAGAAACTCTACGATTTTTCTTAGTCACTCGGAAGCAACCTATCTTTAATGTCTGTCGATTGACTCTTCGCTGAAATCGTGCGAGCTTGTGGCTCGCTATACTGAATTGGAAAACAAACAGATCCAGCTCAACCTTGACTTGAAGCTTGCTCAGGAGAACTTGCAGAAGAAGCGAGATGAAGCAAAAGGTATGGCTGGTGAGAACTTGACGACTGTCTTTGTCTTTCTGCCCATTCCTAATTCTGATCTCATTGTCATTTTGCAGATAAAATGGAGGAGGCTCTGAAGAAAAAGGACCATGACCTTGCCGAGGCGCAGAAAGCGGCTTTGGACAAAACAAAGCTTGCGGAAGAAAAACTGACTTCAGTCGGTAAACTTGAAGAAGAGAACGCCAATCTGAAAGCTGCTCTCGACGCGGCCAACAAGGAGGTTAGCCGACTGAAGAATGACAAGATAGCTCTGAGTGACAAGGCTGGCGAACTGGCGGGGAAGAGGAACGATCTGGGAGGGCTCGCCAAGAAGTTACTCCTCATGCTTGAAGGTAATCTCTCCTATCCGACTGACTTGTTATCACCGACTCGTCATAGAACCATTAGCTTGAACTCGAGTTGCGTTTACAGAATACTGTCACAACTTCGAGGAGGAGACTGGTCGAGTGGAGACAAGCCTAGACCCCATTAACTCTCCTGTGAAGGATGAAGCCGCTATGAACGTGCTCCGACTGGACTCTCGTGTTGCTAGTGTGGTGGACTACCTCGCTCGACTGAAGGTTGCGGTGTCGCGAATCGACTCGACACTCTGGCCAGGCGAGACGCTTCAAAATGACCTCGAGTCTTTAATGACTCGAGTGAATGATGTTCCAAGTCGAGTGCAGGTATGGAAAAAGTCTTCTGCCAGGTGTGGTGCCGATGTTGCTCTGTCCCTGGTCCGTGTTCACTGCAAGGAGGCGCGAGAGGAAAAGCTGGCGTCCATCAAAGTTGCCAATACCAATAAGTACGAATTCCAATCTTTCATGGAGACTTTCAATGCTGATGCCACCCGGATTGCTGACGGAATCGACCTGGACCAGTTTGTCGCGCCTTCCAGTCCTCCACCTGAGGAGTAAAAAACTTCTATGCTTCGTCTTAAATTTGCCTCGGAATGCCGAGTGGTTTTGTAACCGATAAACTTTAACAGGTTTGACGCCTGAGCACTTATGAATCCGTAGGATGTTATCTGAAATTGGCTTATCATCGAATATGCTTTCATTTGCCTTCGACGAACTTTGTTCTTCACTCGGAATATATTTGCTGCTTGAGATGCAGCTACGAGGTGAAAAATCCAGTCGACCTACACTTCATCGTTCTTGCGGGTAGGGATGGAGCATGATTGCGATCGACTGCGTCCTTGCGGATCGGGATGGAGTGCTTGTTGTACTTGTGGCGCAGCTCCGAAGGAGAAGGTAGCAGTCGACCTGCACCTTGTCGTCCTTGCGGATCGGAATGGAGCGCACGTTGTACTTGTGGCGTAGATCCGAAGGGGAAGGTAACAGTCGAACGTGCGGATTGGATCGGGCGCATACGTTGTACTTGTGGCGCAGCTCCGAAGGAGAAGGGTAGCAGTGGACCTACAACTCGTCGTCCTTGCGGATCGGAATGGATTTCATACTTAGGCGAGTACTCGAACTGCAGCTAAGCCTCCGAGTGGGCGGGTTGCTGTCCACTCGGTAGGGTTTTTAAATACTTAGGCGAGTACTGGACTGCAGCTAAGCCTCCGAGTGGGAGGGTTGCTCTCCACTCGGTAGGATTTTCAGATACTTAGGCGAGTACTGGACTGCAGCTAAGCCTCCGAGTGGGAGGGTTGCTCTCCACTCGGTAGGATTTTCAGATACTTAGGCGAGTACTGCACTGCAACTAAGCCCCCGAGTGGGAGGTTCGCTCTCCACTCGGTAGGATTTTCAGATACTTAGGCGAGTACTGGACTACAGCTAAGCCCCCGAGTGGGAGGTCCGCTCTCCACTCGATAGGATTTTTCAAACTTAGGCAAGTACTGGACTGCAGCTAAGCCCCCGAGTGGGAGGTTTGCTCTCCACTCGGTAGGATTTTTCAAACTTAGGCAAGTACTGGACTGCAGCTAAGCTCCCGAGTGGGAGGTTTGCCCTCCACTCGGTTGGATTTTCAAACTTAGGCGAGTACCGGACCGCAGCTAAGCCTCCGAGTGGGAGGTTTGCGCTCCACTCGGTAGGATTTTTTGTGTCGTAGCTCTGAAGGAGAAGGCAGCAGTCGACCTGCACCTCGTCGTCCTTGCAAAGCGCACATTGTATTAAATACTTAGGTGAGTACTTGGACTGCAGCTAAGCCCCCGAGTGGGAGGCTGGCTCACCACTCGGTAGGATTTTAAACACTTAGGCGAGTACTTGGACTGCAGCTAAGCCCCCGAGTGGGAGGCTGGCTCACCACTCGGTAGGATTTTTAAACACTTAGGCGAGTACTTGGACTGCAGCTAAGCCCCCGAGTGGGAGGCTGGCTCACCACTCGGTAGGATTTTTAAACACTTAGGCGAGTATTTGGACTGCAGATCAGCCCCGAGTGGGAGGCTGGCTCACCACTCGGTAGGGATTTTCAAGTACTTAGGCGAAACGGATTGGCAGCTAAGCCCCCGAGTGGGAGGCTGGCTCACCACTCGGTAGGGATTTTTTTTACAGACTTAGGCGAAACGGGTTCGCAGCTAAGCCACCCACTTGGGGGGGGGGGTTCTCATGTAAACAAAAATTAATAACAATCACTGGGAAAATTATAACATTCTTGTCTTTCATAAACAAACTACATAGGTACTTTTATTACATCTCATCCGAGTGAGTACTTAAGTATAAAAGGGTCGGAGCAGCTCCGCGTTCCAAGCTCGAGGCTCATCAATCTGGTGATCGATGTTGTAAAGATGGTATGCTCCATTGTGGAGAACTCTGGTGACGATGAAGGGACCTTCCCAAGTGGGAGCGAGCTTGTGTGGTTTCATTGATCCACTCGGAGGACCAAGTCTCCTTCTTGGAAGGTTCGATTCTTCACATTTCTAGCATGGAATCGACGCAAGTCCTGCTGATAGATAGTCGAGCGGATCAGGGCCATCTCTCTCTCCTCTTCTAGGAGGTCGACTGCATCTTGCCGGGCTTGTTCCGCTTCATCTTCAGAGTAGAGTTCGACTCGAGGTGCATTGTGATGCAGGTCACCGGCAGAATCGCCTTGACTCCATAGACCAGAAAGAATGGAGTTCTCCCATTCGACCGAATAGGAGTGGTCCTCAATCCCCAAAGAACTGATGGAAGTTCGTCGACCCATGCTCCTGCTGCATGCTTGAGATCACGCATCAGCCGGGGTTGCGGTGTCGCGAATCGACTCGACACTCTGGCCAGGCGAGACGCTTCAAAATGACCTCGAGTCTTTAATGACTCGACTGAATGACGTTCCAAGTCGAGTGCAGGAATGGAAAAAGTCTTCTGCCAGGTGTGGTGCCGATGTTGCTCTGTCCCTGGTCCGTGTTCACTGCAAGGAGGCGCGAGAGGAAAAGCTGGCGTCCATCAAAGTTGCCAATACCAAGAAGTACGAATTCCAATCTTTCATGGAGACTTTCAATGCTGATGCCACCCGGATTGCTGACGGAATCGACCTGGACCAGTTTGTCGCGCCTTCCAGTCCTCCACCTGAGGAGTAAGAAACTTCTATGCTTCGTCTTAAATTTGCCTCGGAATGCCGAGTGGTTTTGTAACCGATAAACTTTAACAGGTTTGACGCCTGAGCACTTATGAATCCGTAGGATGTTATCTGAAATTGGCTTATCATCGAATATGCTTTCATTTGCCTTCGAGCGAACTTTGTTCTTCACTCGGAATATATTTCAGTGCTTGAGATGCAGCTCTGAGGTGAAAAATCCAGTCGACCTACACTTCATCGTTCTTGCAGGTAGGGATGGAGCACAGATTGCAGTCGACCTGCGTCCTTGCGGATCGGGATGGAGTGCTTGTTGTACTTGTGGCGCAGCTCCGAAGGAGAAGGTAGCAGTCGACCTGCACCTTGTCGTCCTTGCGGATCGGAATGGAGCGCACGTTGTACTTGTGGCGTAGATCCGAAGGGGAAGGTAACAGTCGACCTTGCGGATTGGATCAGAGCGCACGTTGTACTTGTGGCGCAGCTCCGAAGGAGAAGGGTAGCAGTGGACCTACAACTCGTCGTCCTTGCGGATCGGAATGGATTTCATACTTAGGCGAGTACTCGAACTGCAGCTAAGCCTCCGAGTGGGCGGGTTGCTGTCCACTCGGTAGGGTTTTTAAATACTTAGGCGAGTACTGGACTGCAGCTAAGCCTCCGAGTGGGAGGGTTGCTCTCCACTCGGTAGGATTTTCAGATACTTAGGCGAGTACTGGACTGCAGCTAAGCCTCTGAGTGGGAGGGTTGCTCTCCACTCGGTAGGATTTTCAGATACTTAGGCGAGTACTGCACTGCAACTAAGCCCCCGAGTGGGAGGTTCGCTCTCCACTCGGTAGGATTTTCAGATACTTAGGCGAGTACTGGACTACAGCTAAGCCCCCGAGTGGGAGGTCCGCTCTCCACTCGATAGGATTTTTCAAACTTAGGCAAGTACTGCACTGCAGCTAAGCCCCCGAGTGGGAGGTTTGCTCTCCACTCGGTAGGATTTTTCAAACTTAGGCAAGTACTGGACTGCAGCTAAGCCCCCGAGTGGGAGGTTTGCTCTCCACTCGGTAGGATTTTCAAACTTAGGCGAGTACTGGACCGCAGCTAAGCCTCCGAGTGGGAGGTTTGCGCTCCACTCGGTAGGATTTTTTGTGTCGTAGCTCTGAAGGAGAAGGCAGCAGTCGACCTGCACCTCGTCGTCCTTGCAAAGCGCACATTGTATTAAATACTTAGGTGAGTACTTGGACTGCAGCTAAGCCCCCGAGTGGGAGGCTGGCTCACCTCTCGGTAGGATTTTAAACACTTAGGCGAGTACTTGGACTGCAGCTAAGCCCCCGAGTGGGAGGCGGGCGCACCCCTCGGTAGGATTTTTCAACAAGTAGGCGAGAACTTGTACTGCAGCTAAGCCCCGAGTGGGAGGCTGGCTCACCACTCGGTAGGATTTTTAAACACTTAGGCGAGTATTTGGACTGCAGCTAAGCCCCCGAGTGGGAGGCTGGCTCACCACTCGGTAGGATTTTCAAGTACTTAGGCGAAACGGATTGGCAGCTAAGCCCCCGAGTGGGAGGCTGGCTCACCACTCGGTAGGGATTTTTTTACAGACTTAGGCGAAACGGGTTCGCAGCTAAGCCACCCACTTGGGGGGGGGGGGGTTCTCATGTAAACAAAAATTAATAACAATCACTGGGAAAATTATAACATTCTTGTCTTTCATAAACAAACTACATAGGTACTTTTATTACATCTCATCCGAGTGAGTACTTAAGTATAAAAGGGTCGGAGCAGCTCCGCGTTCCAAGCTCGAGGCTCATCAATCTGGTGATCGATGTTGTAAAGATGGTATGCTCCATTGTGGAGAACTCTGGTGACGATGAAGGGACCTTCCCAAGTGGGAGCGAGCTTGTGTGGTTTCTGTTGATCCACTCGGAGGACCAAGTCTCCTTCTTGGAAGGTTCGATTCTTCACATTTCTAGCATGGAATCGGCGCAAGTCCTGCTGATAGATAGTCGAGCGGATCAGGGCCATCTCTCTCTCCTCTTCTAGGAGGTCGATCGCATCTTGCCGGGCTTGTTCCGCTTCATCTTCAAAGTAGAGTTCGACTCGAGGTGCATTGTGAAGGTGTCACTCGGCAGAACTGCTTCAGCTCCATAGACCAGAAAGAATGGAGTTCTCCCATTCGAACGAATAGGAGTGGTCCTCAATCCCCAAAGAACTGATGGAAGTTCGTCGACCCATGCTCCTGCTGCATGCTTGAGATCACGCATCAGCCGGGGTTGCGGTGTCGCGAATCGACTCGACACTCTGGCCAAGCGAGACGCTTCAAAATGACCTCGAGTCTTTAATGACTCGACTGAATGACGTTCCAAGTCGAGTGCAGGAATGGAAAAAGTCTTCTGCCAGGTGTGGTGCCGATGTTGCTCTGTCCCTGGTCCGTGTTCACTTTGCAAGGAGGCGCTTGAGAGGAAAAGTCAAGGCGTCCATCAAAGTTGCCAATACCAAGAAGTCACGAATTCCAATCTTTCATGGAGACTTTCAATGCTGATGCCACCCGGATTGCCGGACGGAATCGACCTGGACCAGTTTGTCGCGCCTTCCAGTCCTCCACCTGAGGAGTAAAAAACTTCTATGCTTCGTCTTAAATTTGCCTCGGAATGCCGAGTGGTTTTGTAACCGATAAACTTTAACAGGTTTGACGCTTGAGCACTTGTGAATCTGTAGGATGTTATCTGAACTTGGCTTATCATCGAATATGCTTTCATTTGCCTTCGAGCGAACTTTGTTCTTCACTCGGAATATACTTCAGTGCTTGAGATGCAGCTCTGAGGTGAAAAATCCAGTCGACCTACACTTCATCGTTCTTGCAGGGATGGAGCACAGATTGCAGTCGGCCTGCGTCCTTGCGGATCGGGATGGATTGCTTGTTGTACTTGTGGCGCAGCTCCGAAGGAGAAGGTAGTAGTCGACCTGCACCTCGTCGTCCTTGCGGATCGGAATGGAGCGCACGTTGTACTTGTGGCGTAGATCCGAAGGGGAAGGTAACAGTCGACCTTGCGGATTGGATCAGAGCGCACGTTGTACTTGTGGCGCAGCTCCGAAGGAGAAGGGTAGCAGTGGACCTACAACTCGTCGTCCTTGCGGATCGGAATGGATTTCATACTTAGGCGAGTACTCGAACTGCAGCTAAGCCTCCGAGTGGGCGGGTTGCTGTCCACTCGGTAGGGTTTTTAAATACTTAGTAGTCTTGGACTGCAGCTAAGCCTCCGAGTGGGAGGGTTGCTCTCCACTCGGTAGGATTTTCAGGATACTTAGGCGTAGTCTTGGACTGCAGCTAAGCTTCCGAGTGGGAGGGTTGCTCTCCACTCGGTAGGATTTTCAGATACTTAGGCTAGTCTTGCACTGCAGCTAAGCCCCGAGTGGGAGGTTCGCTCTCCACTCGGTAGGATTTTCAGATACTTAGGCGAGTCTTCTTGGACTACAGCTAAGCCCCGAGTGGGAGGTCCGCTCTCCACTCGAGCAGGATTTTCAAACTTAGGCAAGCATCTGATCAGCTAAGCCCCCGAGGGGGAGGTTCGCTCTCCACCCGGTAGGATTTTTCAAACTTAGGCAAGTACTGGACTGCAGCTAAGCTCCCGAGTGGGAGGTTTGCCCTCCACTCGGTTGGATTTTCAAACTTAGGCGAGTACTGGACCGCAGCTAAGCCTCCGAGTGGGAGGTTTGTGCTCCACTCGGTAGGATTTTGTGTGTCGTAGCTCTGAAGGAGAAGGCAGCAGTCGACCTGCACCTCGTCGTCCTTGCAAAGCGCACATTGTATTAAATACTTAGGTGAGTACTTGGACTGCAGCTAAGCCCCCGAGTGGGAGGCTGGCTCACCACTCGGTAGGGTTTTTAAACACTTAGGCGAGTACTTGGACTGCAGCTAAGCCCCCGAGTGGGAGGCTGGCTCACCACTCGGTAGGATTTTTAAACACTTAGGCGAGTACTTGGACTGCAGCTAAGCCCCCGAGTGGGGAGGCTGGCTCACCACTCGGTAGGATTTTTAAACACTTAGGCGAGTATTTGGACTGCAGCTAAGCCCCCGAGTGGGAGGCTGGCTCACCACTCGGTAGGATTTTCAAGTACTTAGGCGAAACGGATTGGCAGCTAAGCCCCCGAGTGGGAGGCTGGCTCACCACTCGGTAGGGATTTTTTTTACAGACTTAGGCGAAACGGGTTCGCAGCTAAGCCACCCACTTGGGGGGTTCTCATGTAAACAAAAATTAATAACAATCACTTGGGAAAATTATAACATTCTTGTCTTTCATAAACAAACTACATAGGTACTTTTATTACATCTCATCCGGTGAGTACTTAAGTATAAAGGGGCGGAGCAGCTCCGCGTTCCAAGCTCGAGGCTCATCAATCTGGCGATCGATGTTGTAAAGATGGTATGCTCCATTGTGGAGAACTCTGGTGACGATGAAGGGACCTTCCCAAGTGGGAGCGAGCTTGTGTGGTTTCTGTTGATCCACTCGGAGGACCAAGTCTCCTTCTTGGAAGGTTCGATTCTTCACATTTCTAGCATGGAATCGGCGCAAGTCCTGCTGATAGATAGTCGAGCGGATCAGGGCCATCTCTCTCTCCTCTTCTAGGAGGTCGACTGCATCTTGCCGGGCTTGTTCCGCTTCATCTTCAAAGTAGAGTTCGACTCGAGGTGCATTGTGAAGCAGGTCACTCGGCAGAACTGCTTCAGCTCCATAGACCAGAAAGAATGGAGTTCTCCCATTCGACCGAATAGGAGTGGTCCTCAATCCCCAAAGAACTGATGGAAGTTCGTCGACCCATGCTCCTGCTGCATGCTTGAGATCACGCATCAGCCGGGGTTTCAGTCCTTTGAGAATTAGACCGTTTGCTCGTTCTGCTTGTCCATTCGACTGGGGGTGAGCAACTGAAGCATAGTCGACTCGTGTGCCTTGAGAGGTGCAAAAGGCTTTGAATTTGTCGGAATCGAAGTTTGACCCATTGTCAGTGATGATGCTATGCAGAACTCCATATCTGAATATCAACTCTCTGATGAAACTGATAGCAGTGCACGCATCGAGATTCTTGATAGGCTTAGCTTCGATCCACTTAGTAAACTTGTCGACTGCCACTAGCAAGTGAGTGAATCCGCTCCTGCCAGTTCTCAGTGGTCTGATCATATCCAATCCCCAAACAGCGAAGGGCCAGACGAGTGGAATGGTCTTCAAGGCTGAGGCGGGTTTGTGTGACATATTGGAATAGAACTGACATCCTTCACACTTGTCGACTATTTCCTTCGCCATTTCATTTGCTCTTGGCCAGTACAATCCCGCTCGGTATGCTTTAGCGACAATGGTCCGAGAGGACACATGATGACCACCGGTCCCCGAGTGGATATCATCAAGAATTATCTGACCTTCTTCTGGTGTTATACATTTCTGGCTGACTCCAGTCGCGCTTTCTCTGTACAACTGTCCCTTGATCACAAAGAAGGCCTTGGATCGGCGGACGATCTGTCGATCCTCTTCTTCGTTCTCCGGGAGCTCTTTTCTTAGGATATACGCGATGTACGGCACTGTCCAATCGGGAGTGATGACCACGACTTCCACGATCAGGTCGACCACAGCTGGGACCTCAACTTCAGTCGGAGCAGTGACACTTTTTGGCTGTGGGGCTTCTTCGGTGAAAGGATCCTCTTGAACTGACGGTGTGTGGATGTGCTCCAAAAACACATTACTGGGAATGGCTTCCCTCTTGGACCCTATTTTTGCCAAATCATCAGCAGCTTGATTTTTCAGTCGGGGTATATGATGAAGCTCTAACCCCTCGAATTTCTTCTCTAGCTTTCTCACTGCATTGCAGTAACCAGCCATGGCTGGACTTCTAACGTCCCACCCCTTCATCACTTGATTAACCACCAGATCTGAGTCGCCATAGACCACGAGGCGACGGACGCCGAGTGAAATGGCCATACGCAACCCATACAAAAGTGCTTCGTATTCTGCTTCATTGTTGGAAGAATCAAAGTGGATCTGGAGCACATATCTGAGCTTATCTCCTCGGGGGGAAACCAACACTACCCCAACACCGGAACCATTCAGCATCTTGGAACCATCAAAGAACATGGTCCGATGCTCGGAGTGAACTTGAGTCGATGTAGTTGCTGTTCAATCCACTCGGCGATGAAATCTGCTAACGCTTGGGACTTGATGGCTTTCTTTGCCTCAAACTTGATATCAAGGGAAGGAGCTCAATCGCCCATTTCGCCACTCGACCGATTGCATCTCTGTGCAGAATCTCGACAATGGGGCATCAGCGATTTGTAATGGAATGGTCGAGAAGTAATGAGCAACCTTCTTCGTGGTCATATAAATCCCATAAACAAGCTTACGATAATGAGGGTATCTTTGCTTTGATGGGGTCAATACTTCAGAAAGATAATATCTTTGGCGCTGAACTTTGAAGGCTGTTCCTTCTTCTTCCCGACCGTAAGTAAATCTTGTCTTGACGACTTGTCCTGTGGCTGCAATGTAAAGTAGCAAAGGCTCTTTGCTGATTGGGGCAGCAAGCACCGGTTGGTGGAGAGCGAGCTTTTAGCTCGCAAACGCTGCATCAGCTTCGGAGTCCACTCGAACTTGTCCGACTTCTTCATCACCGGTAAAGAGGCCATGCCTTTTCACCGAGATGAGAGATGAATCGACTTAAAGCGGCCAAGCATCCAAAGAAGCTTACGGACATCGTGCACACGCACGTATGCGTTTCATTCGGAGTATAGTACAAACTTTTTCTGGGTTGGCGTCGATTCCTCGTTCGGAAACGAGAAAACCGAGTAACTTTCCGCCAGGAACTCCGAATGTGCACTTTGATGAATTAAGCTTGATATCATACCTCCTGAGATTCGCAAATGTTTCAGCAAGGTCAGTCAACAGGTCGGAACCTTTCCGTGATTTTACCATAATATCATCCATGTATGCTTCCACATTCCGACTAATTTGAGTGAGCAAACTCTTCTGAATCATCCTCATGAACTTGGCTCCAGCATTCTTGAGGCCGAATGGCATGGTGATATAGCAGAAGCACCCGAATGGAGTGATGAAAGCTGTTTTGATCTCGTCGGGTCCATACAGACGGATCTGATGGTAACCGGAATAGGCGTCTAAGAAAGACAACCGCTCACATCCCGCAGTCGAGTCGACTATTTGGTCGATGCGGGGGAGAGGAAAATGATCTTTCGGGCAGGCCCGATTGATATGTTTGAAGTCGATGCACATGCGAAGTGACTTGTCCTTCTTGGGGACCATGACAACATTGGCGAGCCACTCGGAGTGGTAAATCTCTCGGATAAACTCTGCTGCTAAGAGTCGAGCCACCTCCTCGCCAATGGCCTTTCTCTTCTGTACGGCGGACCGTTGAAGATGTTCTTTGACAGGTTTAACTTTTGGGTCGACTCGTAGACGATGCTCAGCCAGCCCCCTGGGAACACCCGGCATGTCAGGAGGCTTCCATGCGAAGATGTCCCAGTTCTCACGGAGGAACTGGATGAGCGCTTCTTCCTATTTGGAGTCGAGTGTTGTTGAGATATGGGTCGGAGCAGCATTGGGGTCGGTCGTGTGAATGTGAATCGGTTTCGTCTCACCGGACGACTGAAATTTTGATTCCGTAGCAGGCTTCTTGGCTCGCAACAAATCACTCGGGTCTGTAGTTTTCTGGTATTCTTGCAGCTCTACCACTGGCATCTAAGCATCAGCGATCTTAGAGCCTTTCTGAAAACACTCTTCTGCTTTCTTCTGATTGCCAGTGACAGTGATCACACCTTTGGGACCTGGCATCTTCAGTTTGAGGTATACATAACATGGTCAAGCCATGAAACGTGCATACGCCGACCTTCCCAGAATAGCGTGATAAGCACTCTGGAAATCCACGACCTCAAAGGTCAACTTTTCTTCTGAAAATTCTTGGAATCACCAAAACCACATTGAGAGCAATTTGGCCGAGTGACTCAGCCTTCTTTCGGGAATGACTCCATGGAAGCTCATGTTGCTGGTGCTGAGTCTGGACATCGGAATGCCCATCCCTTTCAACGTCTCTGCATATAGTATGTTAAGGCCACTGCCACCATCCATCAAAACTTTAGTTAATCGAGTGCAGTCGATGACTGGGTCGACCACCAAAGCTTGCCTCATAGGGGTGGCTATGTGCGTCGGGTGATCAGACTGGTCGAACGTGATGGCTGTCTGAGACCATTTCAAATAATTGGGTGTCGCCGGAGCGACCATATTCACTTCTCGGTTGATAACTTTCAATCGACTTTTGCTTTCAACGTCAGCAAAAATCATCAGGGTGGAATTGACCTGGGGGTATCCACCATCACTATCTTCCTTGTCCTCAACCTTGTCCGACTCATTTTCCTTATCCTTGGGCTGCTTCCCCTAGAACTGCTGAATCAAGAGCCAACACTGTCGAGTGCTATGCTTTGGGTAAATGAGTTTACCCTCTTCATCTTTCTTCGTGTGAATGTGACATGGCAAGTCCAATACATCATTTCCATCTTGGTCTTTCACCTTTTTGGGGTTCCAAGGCCCCTTGGGTTTCCCCTTGAACTTTCCTGGAGTCAAGGCCAAGGCTTCTCCAGGAGCAGCTGGCTCGGCATTCCGCTTCTGCTTCCGACTGGAGTTCCCTCCCCCGGCTTCATTAGCTGCTGACTTGTACTTGCCACTCTGGAGCCGATCCTCTTCTTCACCATTGGCATACTTGGTGGCAATCTCCATCATTCGACTCAGGGTCATGTCTCATGCGACCGAATTTCAAACTTAGCTCTCTGTTCTTAACGCCTTCCTTGAAGGCACAGACTGCTTGGTGATCAGATACATTTTCTACCGTGTGATGTAAAGTAATCCACCTCTGGATGTAATCCCTTAGAGTCTCATTCGACTTTTGCACAAAAGATTGCAGTTCTGTCAACCCTCCTGGTCGCTTGCAAGTTCCTTCGAATATTCTGACAAACACTCGGGCGAGATCTTCCCAAGTGTAAATGCTGCTGGGTGCCAACTGATTCAGCCATCCTCTGGCCGAGCCCTCCAACATAAGAGGTAGGTGTTTCATGGCCACCTCATCATTGCCGCCGCCAATCTGGACAGCCACTCGGTAGTCCTCAAGCCAAGTATCAGGCTTGGACTCACCAGTGAACTTATCGACTCGACCGCCAACTTTGAAGTTGGGAGTAATCACCGCGGCCCTGATGGCTCTGCTAAAACACTCTGGTCCTGAGACGTGAACTCTGCTGCTGTTGGGCACATCTCTGTCATGGCCTTCTCGGTGAGCTTTGTTCCTGTCGACCAAACCTTGAACGATAATGGATCTCGCATCAAAGCCTGGTTCTCTAGGGTCGACTAGGATCCTTCGCCCAACACTGTGCTGGCGTCTGTCATCCTGCTGTCGAAGAGCGTATGATCCACCCCTTGGGGGAGGGGTGGGCACTCGACGTCGATCATTGCGATCGAATCGGTGCTCATACTGCTCACGGCTGTTGTACTGATCATCACGCAGGCCCCCACGTTCCTCACGCCTCGGGGGCGATCTCGGACTATGGGCCGACTGGACTGAATTCCCAGCGACGGATCTGTTGTGAGTCCTATTCCGTGACTGCGATACGGCTGAATTTTGATCTCCTGCTGCCCGGAGTAAATCTCTGATCTGTAGCAAACCTCTACCCGCCTCGATTTGGGTAGGCTGAATCGATTCTGCTATACGGGCCGCAGCTGCTAGATTCTGAATCGGAGTTCGATATACCTGAGTCGGTTGTGGAAAGAGTTGACGTCGACTGGAGTCTGGAACCCGTTGCCGCGCGCGCTCGTCGAGTACTCGCTGGAGGTTCTCCAGTCGAGTGCGCTCAGCCAGGTTGGCCAAGCGCGCGTCCTCTAAGGCACGAGCCTCGGGGGTTTCTCCAATGATAGGAGTGTGTAACGCATCCATGTTCCGGCGGCGAAGTTCTTCCCTCTGCAGCGAAGTGAGGGGCTCGGGTTGATACTCTTCGTGAACCTGCCCCGGATTGCCTCCGTTGTCGCCTCCGTCGGCGCGGGGGAAACCAGGAGGGCCGTGTGGTCCATCGACCATCAGAACCTCTGCCGCTGGATCACTATTGTCGCACTCGGATGCAGTCTCTGCGGAGCCAGTCGACAGATCGAACAGGCCGTAGAGAGATTCGTCGGGCTCGATCGCCGCGACTTGGGGAGTGGCCGACTGGCGGGCCACCGCGTGCCTCACCCACCGCTGAAGCCTCGACCGACCGGAGCGCTTGCGCCGGCGGGAGACTGGGAGGGAGGACGGCACAGGAGCCGACCGATACTGGGTCGACGGTTGCCGCAGGAGGACGCCGCGGACGCACGCGCGAAAGTGCGTTGCCCCGCGGACGGGGAGCGCGTCGACGTCGAGTGGAGCCTCCTGAAGCCAAGCGGAGTCGTCGGCGATGAACGTGAGCGCGCCGAGACGGATCTCGCGGCCCTCAACCAAAAATCCACGTGAAACCATGATGAAGGAAATCGGAAAAATCCCAACTTCTCCAATAAATCGCTAAGACACACCTTACGGTGGGCGCCAACTGTCGTGGTTCTAAGTCTGACAGTAGAATAGGGGGTAGGAATGGAGAGGCAAGATCCTAGCTATGGAGTAGTTGTATACGCAAGATGTTTAAGAGTTCAGGCCCTTCTCAGAGGAAGTAACAGCCTGTGACGCCCCTGATCCAATCGTACACTAATCATACACGCAAACGTGTACGATCAAGATCAGGGACTCACGGGAAGATATCACAACAGAACTCTAGAAATAAAATAAGTCATACAAGCATCATAATACAAGCCAGGGGCCTCGAGGGCTCGAATACAAGTGCTCGATCATAGAAGCAACAATATCTGAGTACAGACATAAGTTAAACAAGTTTGCCTTAAGAAGGCTAGCACAAACTGGGATACATATCGAAAGAGGCGCAGGCCTCCTGCCTGGGATCCTCCTAAACTACTCAAATCGTCGGGCAGCCGCGTAGTAGTAGGCACCTCGGGGTAGTAGTAGTCGTCATCGGCGGTGGCGTCACAGCTCCTGGTCTCCATCGATGCAGTCGCAGCAACCAGGTAAAGAAAGGGGGGAAAGGGGGAACAGGGCAACCGTGAGTACTCATCCAAAGTACTCGCAAGCAAGGAGCTACACTACATATGCATGGATATATGTGTAAAGGGCCATATCAGTGGACTGAACTGCAGAATGCCAGAATAAGAGGGGGATATCTAACCCTGTCGAAGACTACGCACGGCAGCCTCTCGCTTGCAACATGTAGAAGAGAGCGGTGAAGTCCTCCAAGTAGCATCTCCAAGTAGCATCGCATAGCATAATCCTACCCGCGATCCCTCCTCGTATCCACGAGAGAGAGCGACCACCGGGTTGTAAATCGCACATGGAAGGGTGTGTTTTATTAAGTATCCGGTTCTAGTTGTCATAAGGTCAAGGTACAACTCCAAGTCGTCACATATCAAGATCACGGCTATTCGAATAGATTAAACTTCCCTGCAGGGTGCACCACATAACCCAACACGCTTGATCCCATTTGGCGGACACACTTTCTGGGTCATGCCCGGCCGGAAGATCAACACGCCGCAGCCGCACCTAGGCACAATAGAGAGGCCAAGACGCCGGTCTAAACCCTAAGCGCCACAGTGCAGGCCCATCGCCCATAGCACACCTGCACGTTGCGTACGCGGCCGAAAGCGGAACTAGCCCCCTTAATACAAGAGCAGGCTTACGTTCCAATCCGGCGCGCGCCACTCAGTCGCTGGCGTCACGAAGTGCTTCGGCTGATACCACGACGTCGGGATACCCATAACTACTCCCACGTAGATGGTTAGTGCGTATAGACCAAATGGCCAGACTCAGATCAAATACCCAGATCTCGTTAAACATGTTATGTATCCGCGAACGCCGACCAGGGCAAGGCCCACCTCTCTCCTAGGTGGTCTCAACCTGCCCTGCCGCTCCGCCACAAAGTATCAGTCGGGGGCCGTCGGGAACCCAGGCCCACCTCTACCAGGATGGAGCCACCTGTCCTTTCAGCCCCCATCTCCGAACAGTATCACAGGTAATGTAACAGTGTAAAGGATATAGTATATGCCCGTGATCACCTCCTGAAGTGATCACAGCCCAGTAGTATAGCATGGCAGACGGACAAGAATGTAGGGCCACTGATGGAACACTAGCATCTTATACTAAGCAGTAGGCAGAGCTAGACGTGTTCTAACGCGGTATGAGGTGATACCGGTGAAGGGGGGAAACATCCGGAAAAGTATTCCCGGTTCCGGGCGTCTGTCAGACACATGAACCGGAAGGGAAAAGTTGCATGTTTGCTATGCTAGGGATGTGTGGTGGACGAACGGGCTGCGTATCCGTATTCGTCTCATCGTTCTGAGAAACTTTCATGTACAAAGTTTTTCCATCTGAGCTACGGTTTATTTTATATGATTTTCTAAAGTTTTAAATCATTTTTAGAATTTAATTAATTAATTTAAACTAACATTATCCAGAATAGTGCTTGCTGGCATCAGCACGACGTCAGCATGACATCAGCAGTCAACAGGGGTTGACTGGGTCAAACTGATGTATGGGACCCGTCTGTCACTGACACATCACCCTAACTAATAGATTAGTTAGGTTAATTAGATATTTAGTTTAATCAGGTTTAATTAGTTCAACTAAACATGATTAATTAAGTTAATTATTTAGTTAATTAATTAATTTATTATTATTATTATTTTATTAATTATTTTTATTATATATTATTATTATTATTATTTTAAATCCCTTTTTTGGGGAACGTTCTGTGGGGTGGGGCCTGCATGTCATTGGCCCTAGGGACCAAGCAGTGGCGGGATTCTGGGCGCAAGGCGCAAGCGTCTGGGGCGTAACCGCCGAACGAGGGGACGCGGTGCGGCCGGCAATGAGGCCATGCCCGTAGCCGGTGACGGCCTCAGGGCGGGTGGTCGCCGGCAGGGTCGGTGCGACCGAGCCGTGGCCAGCGAGAGGGGCCAGGAGGACAGGGGATGCGCGGTGTGAGGGGGAGCGGATGGCACGGTCGGAGGAGCGGGCGCCGGTGAGTGCTCGCCCGGGGCGCGGCCAGGGAAGGCAGGGCGCACAGCGAGCACGGTTAGTGCACGCTCACCGCGAGCGCGGGTCCGGCGAGGTCGGCGACCTAAGGCGTCGGGGAGGGAAGGAGAGACAAGGGGAATCGAGGGATGTGGCTCACATGGGAGCGGGAGGGGCATGGCAGTGGGCTCGGGGGCGACCCTTGGGGAGGAGGACGATGGCGGCGGCGGTCGGCGACGGGGCGGCGTCCACCGGGGTTGGTGCAGAGGCGAGAGGGCGTCGGCGTAGGGGCGCCGCAGGGCGCGGTCGATGGGGAGGGTGGCGCGGTCAGTGGTGAGGTGGCATCGCGAGGGGTGCCGGCGGGGAAGGGCCCCGTCGCGCCAGTGGTGGCGGAGGCGGGCGCAGCCCCCCGATCCAGATCGGGACGGGGGGGGGGGGAGAAGACGAGGGAGCGAGTGGGGAGTGGGGGATTCGGTCGGGCTAGGGTTTCCTGGGGTGGTGGGGGGATATGGGAGGCCGGTTGGGCCAGGGAGGAGTTGGGCCGGATGGCCCAGTTGGCCTGGGGCTTTCCACCTTTATTTAAAACCTTATTTTCTTTTATAGTTTCTGTTTATTTGTTATCTTTTATTTCTCATTTTAGTAAAATACTACAGTGGCACCAAAATAGAGGTTACAAACTAAGCCACAACAACAAACCACTTAGCACCGAAACAATATAGTTTTGGAATTGTTTAACATTTTGAAAGCATTTAAATAATTATTATTGTTACTATTTTATTCATTTTAGAGTGTTTAAACATTTTATAAAGGTGTGGTTTCTCCACCATAATTATCTATGCAATATTTGGTTCACTCCGAACATTTTAATTTTAATATTTGAAAACTTTTATTGTTTGGTTGATTTTGAATTTGAATTTGAATCAGTTTCGAACTAACACGAGATTAGCGACAGTAATTGAAGTGACGTGGCATCATTAGCAAAGAATTACTGTAGCTTAATTATCCGGGCGTCACACAGCCCTACGTCTCGGAGCCCGGAGGCGGTCGACTGTATTATGGGCGTATGAGTTACAGGGGTGCAAACCCTTTACACTGAGGAGGGGGGTGGCTTATATAGAGTTCACCAGACCCCTCCAGCCCTCAGTTATGCAGGGATTAAGGTACATTAAGATCGGAGGTTACTGGTAACACCCCAGATAAAGTGCTATGATGACCATAAAAGCTACTTAATGACCGACCGTTTGTTTGCAGACTGACTTTAGATCTCCTGGTGATCGAGTGGTTGGCTTCATGGTCGAGTGTCTTTAAGTCCGTCGAGTGGAACCCTTCCAGGTCGACTGAAAGGTGTTTTCTTCTAGAGATGTCCTTGGGGAGGGTATCTTGGACAGGTCCATGACCCTATCCTAGGTACATGACTTCATCAGACAACACTCTCCCCTCTCGTTGCTATGCATCATCATGATCTTGCGTGTGCGTAGGATTTTTTTTGAAATTACTACGTTCCCCAACACCTTTCTCTCTCTTCTTTACTCCTAGCTAACTACACCACCTCCATTAATGCATCTCCTTTCTCTTTTTCCTTCCCCCTCCACTAGTTGAAGTTGTCTCCTCCCAAATTAGCTAGCTAGGTAGATGTAGCATTTAGTTAAGTGACCTATTAACCCCCTAACTAGATCTATCTTTGTCAAGAAGAGATTTGTGCACTTTTGATCTCCCTACGTCATCATCTCCACCGTGTGCTCGATCTCGAGATAGAGATGATTAAAATTTCATGCTTTTGCAAAATGGAAATGTGAGTGTGTGTGTGTGATATGATAATTGGAAAATATGATGGAAATTGTGTGTGTGGCATGAGTTGACGCCAAATTGTGCTTTTGAGTTGCCTATGTTTTGCCGAAATGTTCATTTATTTCCGTTTCGGCGAATTCCGGGCAAACTCTAGATTTATATATGTCCTATTTTTAGGGAAGGTCATGCCGAATTTTTGTATGACTTTGATGCATGCACGCATTTTTATAATCAAGTTTATTATTACCGTGCAGACGTTCATGATGGTCAGTGGAACGATGGTGGACAGGTGGTTGCGGTCGGCGGTGCAGGACATGAAAGAAAATATCCAGGCAGAGGTTTTATGTCCGTGTTGAAAATGCAAAGGAATAGTTTGGCTCGACCCCTATGACGATGGTCGTGTCGAAGCGCACCTGCTCATGACTGGTTTCATGGATGGCTATACTCGGTGGATAATTGAAGATGGGGATGACGATGTTGAGGACACCGACGGGGCAGGCAATGACGACACGGGGCAAGACGAAGAGCTGATCAATAATGGCAGCGGGGAAGAGGCCGGACATGGCGGCGGAGAAGGGGCCGGACATGGCGGAGTAGAAGGGGCCAGATATGGCAGCGGAGAGAACGTGGACTCCACGCAGCAGAGTTCGTTGGTACTAAGTTCAATCGTGCGGGACCCTCATGTTCAAGCACTGCTTCACAAGGAGACGAGTACTGAGAGAGCTACTTCTAGAGAGGAGGCTAAGCTGGAGCAACTGGTGGTAGACTTGAACACTCCATTGTATGATGGTTGCAATCCCGAGGTGACCAGTTTGAGTTTCACGCTCCAACTCCTGAAGACGAAGGATAAAAACAAATGGACCGACACTAGCCTTGATGAGCATCTCAAGTACCTAAAGGATGTTCTTCCCGCGGGGAATCTATGTCCTACTAGTGTTGATGAGTCCAAGAAGATCGTGTGCCCTCTTGATCTGCCGCATGTTAGATACCATGCATGCATCAACGATTGCATAATTTAACGAAAGGAGCACTCGGAAAAACAAGCTGTCCGGTGTGCAATGCTTCTCGATACAAGAAGGCCAGGAAGAAATGTCCCCAGAAAGTTGTATGGTACTTACCGATCACTCCCCGTCTCCAGCGGTATTTTGTAGATCCCAAGGAAGCAAAGCTAATGTGTTGGCACGCGGAGAGGAAGAAGCCCAACGATGGAGATGATCCGAAGCTGAGACACGTCAAGGATGGAAGCCAGTGGAGAGCCTTGAACAGCTTCTATAGGTATTTCGAATGTGATGCAAGGAACATCATGCTCGGCGCGTGTACCGATGGCATGAATCCGTTTGGCAACCAGAACACCAACCATAGCACATGGCCCGTGTTTGTATGGATGTACAACCTCCCCCTGGTTGTGCATGAAGTCGAAGTACATTCACATGAGCATGCTTATTCAAGGTCCAAAACAACCAGCAAATAATATTAATTTGTATCTGGGCTAGTTCAAGAGGAGTTAGACACTTTATGGAAAACACCGGCCAAGACATGGGACGCCAGCAAAGGCGAGTATTTCTACATGAGATCCGCGCTGATCACGAGGGTGCACGACTATCTCGGTTACGGATATGTCGCAGGCCAGGTGTGCCATCGATATTGCGGATGCACGCGGTGCATGGATGATACAACGTCTCAGTAGCTAACGTCAAGGAAAGATGGTGGGTCTGGGAAAATCGTGTACATGGGGCATCGAAGATGACTCGAATAGGACGACCCGTCGAGAAACCGTGGAGATCTATTCAATGGTCACGCTGAGCATCGAGGACCTCCACGTAAGCGGAGCGGTGCCGAAATCGATGAGTTGTTGAAAAACTGGAAGGAGTGCCCCGCGCTGGGAAAGACAATGAAAAAGGCGCCAGAGCCGCTGCTGAAGGTATGGAAGACGAGGTCTGTGTTCTGGGACTTAGAGTACTGGAACAAACTCGATACACCTCATTGCCTTGATCAAATGCATATCTGTAAGAATGTCCTTGAGAGCTTGCTCGCGACACTGATGAACATGCCGGATAAGACCAAGGATGGGCCGAAGGCAAGAAAAGACTTGCAAGATTTGAATATCAGGGAAGATCTGCACATGCCGCCCCATAAAAAGTCAGACGAGATAGAGACGGAGACAGAGGCGCGGGAGAAGAAGGGCCAGAAAATAAAGAAAGAGGATTATTGCCCCCCTTCCTTCTTCACCTTAAGTCAGGCTGAGATCGGTCAATTCTTTAAGTGCCTTGCCGGAGTCAAAGTTAGTTCCGGTTACTGTGGCCAGTAAGCAGATATCTAGACACGGACCAGAAAAGGCTCAGCGGGATGAAGTCCCATGACTGTCATGTGATGATGACGCAGATACTACATGTTGCCCTTAGAGGGATAATGGACAAGCACGTCCGTTGCACGCTTATTGGTCTCTGCAACTTTTTTGACGTCATCTCTCGAAATTCGATCAGTCTCAAGCAGGTCCAAAGGCTACAGGAAGAGATCGTTGTGATACTGAATGAGCTTGAGACGTACTTCCCGCCCGCGTTCTTTGACGTGATGGTGCATCTGTATGTCCATATTGTGGACGACATAATAGACCCGGGGCCATCATTTCTGCACAACATGATGCCGTTTGAGAGGATGAATAGGATCATCAAAGGATTCGTTCGTAACATGTCCCGTCCGGATGGAAGCATCGTCCAGGGCTATCTGACACAAGAGTGCATTTCTTTCTGCGAGCATTTTCTATATGGCGCAGACCAGCCGCCTGGTATTATTGTTGGTTTGCCCGTTAACAAGCACGATGGGAGGCTCGAAGGAGAAGGTCACTCCAACGGTCGTAGGGAACTGCACGTGGCATACTCAGATCGACGCAACGACTTTGACCTAGCAAACTTGGTAGTGCTACAACACCTAGACAAGGTAGATCCTTTCGTGGCACTACACATTACTAGGAAAAGGCCTACTAATGGCGCACCAGTTTTGCCTACTAATGGCGCACTACTGGTGCGTCATTAGTATCACGCCACTAGTATTTTTTACTAATGGCGCACTGCTGGTGCGCCATTAGTATAGGCCATCGGTGCGCCATTAGTATAGGCCACGGTGCGCCATTAGTATTTTGAATTTTGAAGGCGGGAAAATAGTAGTGGCGCACCGTCTAACCCCCATCGTGCGCCATTGCTATTTTTGAATTTTGAATTTGGATCTGGATCACGATTTTTTGCCCATTTTTGCTCGTTTTTTGCTTGTTTTTTTGCACGATATTATTTCAAATTTTGTTCCCGTTTTTGGATCTTGTACGTTCTTTTGCCGTGTTCGCCGGAGAGGAGGAGGAGGAGGTGACCGCAGAGGCGCTCGCCTACATTGCCGGAGAGGAGGAGGAGGTCGCTGGAGAGGACTTCACCGGAGCATCGGAGAGGAGGAAGGAGAAACCATGAGGGGATGGGAGGAGAGGAGGGAGGATGAGCTCACCGGAGAGGAGGGAGGAGGAGCTCACCGGAGATGAGGGAGGAGGAGCTCACCAGAGAGGAGGGAGGAGAAACCGTGAGGGGAGGGGAGGGGAGGAGAGGAGAGGAGAGGAGGGAGGAGGAGGTCGCCGGAGAGGAGGACAAGGTCGCCGGAGAGGAGGAGGAGGAGGTCGCCGGAGAGGAGGAGGGTAGTATGGTGGAGGAGAGAAGGGAAGATGGAGTGGAGGAGTGGAGGAGAGGTGGAGTGGAGGAGAGGTGGAGTGGAGGAGAAGAATGAAGAGGTAAGGAGGAGAGGACACGCCCAGCCATATATACGGCATAGTAATGGCGCACCGTGGGCAGGTGCGCCATTACTAAATTTTTATTTTTTCTAAAAAGTCGAAAATTCATGTTTGTAAATTTTGCTAAAAACTAGACCACATATCACATGGGAATCTTATTTTCTTTTATTTTTTTGACATTTCTATCATTTTCTTTTTTTTTGAAACTGAAAAGGCGGTCCAGGGGGTGCATTCGGGGGAATGTTTGGGCCAAATTACTAATGGCGCACCGTGGGATGTGGTGCGCCATTAATAGTTGAAATAGTAATGGCGCACCAATCCCACGGGGCGCCATTAGTAGTTTTGAAAAAATTAAAAAAACTTTTTTTTTACTAATGGCGCACCGTGGGATGTGGTGCGCCATTAGTATTTGCACACTAATGGCACACGAACACATGGTGCGCCATTAGTATTTAGTAATGGCGCACCACATGTACAGTGCGCCATTAATGTCCATCGCATCTATAGCCCTTTTCCTAGTAGTGACACAAAGAAATTATCGCAAAGAAGTATCGTGACTGGGGGGTATGCAGGACGGACGCCGAAGTTACTAGAGAGCACAACTCCACTTTCCTGCATTGGTTCAAAGAGCATATTATTGCTAATCCCCTGGAGGAGGGCTCTAAGGACGGATTGCTCATATACGCCTTAGCACATGGCCCCTCGCCCAACCTCCTAACCTATCAGGCATACGATATCAATGGATACACGTTCTACACGGAGGCAAAAGATATGGATAGTGATGATCAGAAATCAGGGGTGACGATGGAATGCATGACCGGCAGCGACAACGGCGCAACTGAAAGATTTTACGGAAGGGTCGAGGAGATCTGGGAGCTTGACTACTCTGGACTGCACAACACGACGATGTTCCGTGTCAGATGGGCTAAGAATGTCAAAAGAGAAAACCGGAATTTCACTACCATGACTATACCCGACGCCAAGAGCGGTACCGTGAATGCTATCGCAAAAAATGAGCCATGGGTACACGCTAAGCACGTGACACAATGCTTCTTCATAACCGACCCGCGCAATCCCAGCCGTGTTGTCGTGAGGAGAGGCAAAAGGAACATTATTGGAATGGATGGAGTCGCCAACGAGGAAGACTACGATCAGTACAGCAACCAACGAGGGAAGATGATGATGATGATGAAGTATACGTCAAAAGAAGAATCAATACTACATTACCTAAGAAAAATCATACTCCATGGAAAAGGCAAAGTCACAATGAGGGGCTCAATTATTCTTGAACGAACAAGAAGGGAAAGAAGGTGACTCAAAAACGAAAACTTCAACGCTGAGGAACCTCATGTTATGATCAGTCAAATGATGTAATATATATGTTCTTTTTTTGTATACACACTTAACCATTATTATGCATGGGTCCAATGATGTAATATATATGTTCCTATTTTGTATAGATATTTAACCGTCAAATGATGCAATATATATCGCCTTTAATTCCCTTCGTTAACTAATATCGGAAAAAAGGTGAGAGAAAATAAAGGAAAAGAAAATAGAAGGAAACAAACAGGAAAACTGTTACTCCCTCCGTTCCTAGATATAGGGTGTATAGTTTTTGGCATAGAAATTAAAGAACGCATGTGGAGCGAAAATTTCACAAGTTTTGAGTGAGATTACACATGACTAATTGACATGAGAAAATAGAGGAGCTTACATGATATAAGGAAATGTAATCAAATCCCTAAAAAAATTATCCAAACGAATGGTGCAACGCAATACACCTTATATTTGGGACTTTCTCTATAAAATCTATACACCTTATATCAAAGAACGGAAGGAGTATATAGGTACGGGTTATAGCAGCAACACTTTTTTGATAAACGAGCTACAGCTAGTCAAGGTAGCAGTAGCGGTTTCTACACGAAACCGCTATAGCAACCTGGAGTAGCTATAGCGCGTTTTCCTAAACGCACAACTACTATGCCCACTTAACCCCGAAAATCCCCACTCCTCTCTTCATCCCGCCTCTTTTCCCCCAAATCCCCACACTCTATCCTCCCCCGTCGCGCCGCCAGAGCCCTCGCCGTGCCTTTGCGCTCGCCCCCGACCCCGATGCCGACCGACCCCGACGCCGGCTCCGGCACCGACGCTCGCCCACGGCCCCGGCCCCGACCCCGGCTCCGGCCCCGGCGCTCGCCCACGGCCCCGGACCTGACCCCGACCCCGACCTTGGCCCCGACGCTCGACCCCAACCCTGACCCCTCCTAACCTCGGCCGTCGTCGGGCCTGCACCCTCTGTAAGCCCCCCACCTCTCCTCCTCTCTCTGGTAGCTAGTTTTTTGGTTAATTTAGTTAGGTTTTAGTTAGGGCAGATGGTTAATTAGGTTATATATTTAGTTATGAATCTAGCTATATTTTTCTTCCTTTTATATGCAAATTTGAAGTGGACATGTGATATGTGGACAGGTGATGTTTTGGATATGTCGTATTTTGAAATTTGGACATGATGATTATGTGCAGGGTAAATGATCTGGGTGGCCTATGTTACGCCGGAATGTTGATTCATTTCTGTTCCCGTGAATTTCGGGCGCTCGATATGTCCATTTTTTAGCAAAGGTCATGCCGAAATTTTCCATGAATTTTGGCATGATTTGTGCTAGATAGTAGGCATATCGAGTGCTGGGAAACGACATTCTGGCAAACATAGATTTCTTTTTTATGTCATTTCTTATTTTTTCATAGTTTTAGAATTAAACAAGGAGACTTAATCATAGGAAACATGTCGAACAACAAAGAAACTGGGTCTTCTGACCAAGATGCAGACGAGATGGATTATGAGGGTGAACAAGAGTACCTCGACTATTTGACTGCTAAGAAAATGCAAAGTCAAGGTTTGCAGGTCGGCCTCGATGATGGTACTGACGCCGACATCGACACCGACGGCGCCGGCACCGATGGCGGCGCCGAGACCGGCGGGGAAGGTACCGGCGAGGAAGATACCAGCGGGGAAGGTACCGGCACCGATGCCGCTACCAAAAAGAAGAAGCAGAAGAAGCAGAGGATACGAAAACCTAACAAACTAGGGATTGGATGACTGGTGATCACAAACATGGCACCTGGCAAGTTTGAGCCATTAGAGCCGGAAGAACCTCGCAAGTGCTATGTGAACCAAGTAGGATGCATCCTACGGGAATGCACGAGCATCAACGATGATGACTTAAGGAGTAAAGAACATTTGACGCAGTTGCTCCTGACGAAGTTGCACAAGAGATTCAAGTTCCCCGACCGGGATGATAACATAGAACAACCGTGGGATGATCCGAAGATGAAAAAGATTAACAATCACGCCATGGGCATGTTCAGCAATGATTTGGCCTCCTGGAAAGGGAGGGTGAAACGAGCTATTGAGGCCGAGGAACCCCTGTCCAAGATTCTGGAGGAAAATCCGACACTTACGGAAGAGGAATTTGAAAAGTTCAAGGACACTTGCACTACCGAGGCAGCCAAGCCTAAGGCTGCGAAATTCAAGAGCCTTCAGCAAAGGAACACGGGGAAGCATCGCCTCGGAAGCCGTGGCTACCTCGGTAAAAGGCCCATATGGGATAAGGAGGACGCGGAACGTGAAGCCGCGGGTCTCCCAGATCCCTTCGCGAAGTTCACCAACCCCTTGGAGCGTGACTTCATCAGGGCCCGCTACAAGTGGGAGAAGGAAAATAAGGTTTTTTACACGGACCAGATCACGAGGAAATTGATTAGACTACTGGTAATTATTCTTTTACCACCTTACATTTAGCTCCAGATCTAGTCAACTACACATTCCTAAACGGTTCACGCTCCTTCTGCAGGAGAAGCAACACGAGCTTGCAGCTGAAAGCCCTACTTCTCTGATGAGGCCCAAGTGGGACACCCCTCTCAACCGGGCCTTGAACGAACTTAAGGGACTCCCTTTGGGCCAGCGGCCACAATATGGTCGTGTGCACGGCGCTGGAGACGGCGCCACGTGGAAGGTGTTTTAAAACAAGGGCCCGGAGGCCAAGAAGCAGAAAAAGAAGTTTAGTCAGGCGGACATCAACGCAAAGGTGAAGCTTGCGGTCGAGAAAAAAAGCAACTGAGGACGCGAAAAAACAGCCGAGGAGAAAAATGAGTTGCTACAGCAGGCAACCAATGCAGCTGTAACTGCCTGCAGAAATGATTTTGCTACTAACTTGGTTCCAGCTATCATCAACTGGACGAAGGAAAATCCAGACAAGACGGTACATGATTTCCTGTTGCCCAGTTTCGTCGGGAGCAACTCCGTGAACAGCACGCACCTCACTTGCTCACGCAACCGGGCCTCCTCCCGCAGTCGCTCCCGCTCGTAGCAGCCCGTCCTCAGTCTCTGGCGCGCTAGGTGGGCCTTCGTCTTTGGCTGAGCTCAACGCCCTCACAGTAATTACATGTCGCACCAACATATATATATATATATATATATATATATATATATATATATATATATATATAATATTTCAATTTAGTTGCCTTTCGGATGTTTTACGCCACAGACATGTGTTTGCAGGCTGAAGAAACCCCGTGCACCATACTCTACTCAATCAAAGGCCAGAAGGTGGATGTGAGAAAGGGGATGATAATGAACCCCTTGCAACCCATGTTCCACAACCACCCGATCCCTGCTAGGCACTTCAGAGTTAACTTGTCCAGTGTGAAATCGGGGCACGAGCATTTGCCTCCTCCAGTACAGCCTGTGGGAGAGGACGACGAGACCCCGCCGCGGATTGGAAGCTGCAAGGGTTGGGTGCTGCTATGGCCGAAGAATCTTATTTGTCTGGAGCCGGCTGAGAGCACACCAATAACCACACATCAACAACCATGTGCGAAGGCCACCACCCCGCCTATGAAATTACCAGCTCCTGTAGTGCCGGGTGAGAGCGGCGGACGACGTGATGAAGGGCGCAATAGTACTGGCTGATGTAATCGGTCCTGTAGAACATAGAATGGATGATGAGACGGAGGTCGACCCAATGGATTTCATCAATACAAACGCGTATGACTGTGACATAGATATGATGAGTCAACCATATGATGAATCAGGCTATCAGCATGCTAATGAGGATATGGATGCTCTGCCCTGGCAGGAAGGTCATAGCAGGGATTGCAAAAAATCTCTCTTCATGAAATCCTCACAGGACGCGCCTGAAGATGCCGCCTCAACACAGGCTCAACTAGCAGAGGGTCGTATAGTGCTTAGCCCGGGAACACTGGGGCAGGGGTTAAGGAAGGGTCTAGAAGGTGTGTGTCGGTGTCAAAACCGGCGGATCTCGGGTAGGGGGTCCCGAACTGTGCGTCTAGGCGGATGGTAACAGGAGACAAGGGACACGATGTTTTTACCCAGGTTCGGGCCCTCTCAATGGAGGTAATACCCTACTCCTGCTTGATTAATATTGATGATATGGGTAGTACAAGAGTAGATCTACCACGAGATCAAGGAGGCTAAACCCTAGAAGCTAGCCTATGGTATGATTGTTGTTCGTCCCTACAGGACTAAAAACCTCCGGTTTATATAGACACCGGATAGGTTAGGGTTACACAGAGTCGGTTACAATGGTAGGAGATCTACATATCCGTATCGCCAAGCTTGCCTTCCACGCCAAGGAAAGTCCCATCCGGACACGGGACAAAGTCTTCAATCTTGTATCTTCATAGTCTTGGAGTCCGGCCGTAATGATAGTTCGGTTATCCGGACACCCCCTAGTCTAGGACTCCTCAAGAGTCTCTGAACCAGGCTTCAATGACGACGAGTCCGGGCGCATATTGTCTTCGGCATTGCAAGGCGGGTTCCTCCTCCGAATACTTCATAGAAGGTTTTGAACACAAGGATAGTGTCCAGCTCCGCAAAACAAGTTCCACATACCACCGTAGAGAGAATAATTTTTGCACGGATCTGCTGACGTACTCCACGGCATGACATCACACCACGGCCAGGCCTTTATATGAATCTTTTTTTACCATTCCACCTTAGCGCGTTTAGCGAGGCGATTTCCTTGGCACGTCTTATCAAAGCATAGATCGTGTCCCCTTATTCTTGGATTCCCATCAATACGGACGTGGGTAACCCAACCGTGCCCGTTGGCACGCCTCCTCTATCAAAGGCAAGTCCTAATCGACCACTTGGTGGGCTCTTGGTATTCGACCTCTTTATAATGATACCAAGGCCCTCTACTTTTTACACCCTCCATCGAGTTTGCCTCGCGCTCCGAGTTCTAACACCCAAAGCTTCAGATTTAGGCGCTTCGGACCTTCGACGATGTCCGGCTCCGACCAGCACGGCCGATGGATGTCTTCTTCCGTCACAGAAGAAGATGTACTAAAGCTGCGAGACGCCAGGTATCTAACCGGCGAGATCTCGCATAGGCTACCTGCTCAAGGGCAGGTCATTCCCACTCCCGAGCCCGGCGAGAACATGGTGTTCGTGTCTCACTTCCTTCGGGGTTTAGGCTTCCCGACGGATCCCTTTGTGCGGGGGCTCATGTTTTATTATGGGCTGGATTTCCATGACTTGAATCTAGAGTCCATCCTCCATATCTCGTCATTCATTGTCGTATGTGAGGCCTTCCTCCATATTACCCCCCACTTTGGATTGTGGCTAAAGACCTTCAAGGTGGAGCCAAAGATGATCGGGGGGCAACAAGCAGAGTGCGGAGGGGCGGCCATAAGCAAATGTTCTGATGCTCCATGGCCTGAGGGCTCTTTTCAAGAGGAGCTTGGTTTGTGGCAACGGGAGTGGTTTTATATCACCGCTCCCAGGGGCACCAAATGGGTGGCGCTCCCCGCCTTTCGCTCAGGTCCACCACAGCGGCTGGCGTCATGGGTCAACAAGGGGCTCGACTGGGGGCCGTCCAAGGACGTTCCTTTGCTGCAGGGCCGTATTCGAGACCTCCAAGAAAGAGAGATCAATCTGGTTGCAGTGGCGCAAGTTATGTTGATCCGGCGTCTTCTGCCCTGCAAACATCGCCCCCTCCGCCTGTGGGAATTTAATCCGGAGGGACCACGAGCTCTCCAAAAGTTTATGGGCACGACGCCCGTGGAGATGTATAAACTGTTCTTCAGATCATAAGAGAAGTGTCCGGACCTGACTGAGGACGCAGGACTAAGCTGCAATCGCCCAGATACTCAAGTAAGTAGTCCTGTAACTGGACAAGCTGTTCATTCATTTATCATATATATATATATGCCCTTTAAAGGAGCCGTTTCTTGAACAGGAGTGGATAGCCAAGGCAAAGTTAATAAGGTGTCCGGCTCCCCTCCCGGAGACCACGCCGGGTCCCATGCTGACCAAGATGTTGAAGGTCGCGCCTTTTGAAGAAGCCGAAGGGGGGAGCGGGGAAGCAACTGCCTCTACGAAGGAGGCTATCAAGGAAGGAGGGATTAAAACTCCCATCTTTCGAGGAGAGAAGAGGACCGCTTCAGAAGATCCAGATGTCAAGGCCTCAAAGAGGGGAAAGGAATCTTCGTCAGAGAGTCCGGCGCTGGGAAGTAACCCAGCCGCACTATTTCCCCAAGGGGATCAGCCCTCCAGCGAGCCGTAAGTAAAAAGAAGGGGTCTTGTAAATAAGGAACATCCCTGCATTTATTTATGAAGATAACCGAAATTGTACCTTGTAGTTCGGACCTCAGCCCTTCTCAGCAGAGCTCGTCTTCGGGGGATCTTCTTCCGGAGATGATGGAGAGCGAAACGCCTCCACCTGTCGCACCCTCATGCGAGGCAGACGACCCTGAGGTGTCGTCGCGGAGGGCTCCCCCAAGTCCGGCGGGGCCGGAAGGTCCGGCGCCAAGTGGTGTGCGGTCGGAGGAGCTGAAGGATCTGCTCGGGCGAGCGGCTATCTCAGAAGATCACCGTGCTCTAATGGGTACGGTGATTGAAAGAATTGCATCCGCAGAGAGCGGATTGCATGAAGCCGTCAGAAGCTTACTGACGGGATTCGAGGTACGCAAAAATGATGTACCTTCTGACAGTTATGCATATAGAATGTGCCCTGTATAGATAGTAGCCCCTGAGACTCGGTATGTTCTCAAAATTGACAGCGTGCCGAGGATCAAAATCTCAGTTATAACATATCGCCGCTCCTAAACAGGTGGCGGGCGTCCGTGGCCAGCCGATCGATGAATATGCCGAACTAAAGCGGCAACTTGACGAGGCGGATGCGGACATCGCGCTGGTCAATAAACGGTTTGACGAGTCACAAGGTATGCGACTTCTACGCGGACACCAGGTAAGGGAGCTTAACGCCCATGTCTTACTATTTGTATGCTTAATGCATATGGTGCCACTGCTGTGGAAGAGCTGCGGGCGAAACTCGCCCGAGCAAAAGAGCAAGCCCGAAATAGTAATGCAGCCGCTTTAAGGGCGGCCGAAGAGCTAAAAGCCGAACGGGCTGCTCACTGCCGAAGCAAAGAGGAAATGGCCGATGTGGCCAGAAAGTTGAAGAATACTACCGATTGCTGCGAGGTTCTTGAAAAAGAACGTCAGGCGGAGCAAGAGCGCCAGAAAAAGGCCGCCACCGAATCCAAGGATGCCCGTTCGGCTTTGAGAGCTGCCAAGGAGGAGCTGAGTCAGGCCGGGGCAATTGCGGCTGGAAAACCGTTTCTGCTGCGGAGGAAATATGCCGATCCAAAGTATGCTCAATTGGACAAGTTGTGGAGTTCGGAGGATGCTTATCTGGACTTAGCGGCGAGCGCTGCGGACGCGATTGAGCAGTTCCGAGGCCAGAAGGGGCACAGAAGGGAAGAGCTATATTGGTCGCAATTCCATAGTCCGGAGCGTCTTCTTCCATTGACCGATCGGTTGGCCGAATGGGCCGAGCTGAATCGACTATCCGGACTTGCCATGCAGCATGTCATGACTCATTTGTGGCCGGGCGGACCCCAGCCGAAGAGTTATTTTGGTTTAGTGCAGCAGTTCCTTGGTGCGGTACCGCGTATCGACGCAATGAAGCGGTCGGCGTGTATTGAGGGAGCGCGGATGGCTCTGGCCCATGTCAAGACATACTGGTTAGATATGAAGGCCACTGACGTTGCATCCCAAGATTCGGACAGAAGCCGAGTACCTGCCGAGCACTACTTTGAGGAAGTCCTGTGGGGCGCTCGTTTAATAGAGACGCAGTGCTCGAAGGATATTATGTTTAAATGACATGTATGGTTTGTGAAAACAATGTTTCAATATGATATAAGAGCTTTTTATACTTGTGCGTTCAAGTAGTAAACTACTCCTCAGGCGGCCGTTTATGTATATGTATATATAACCTGAAAGATGGCAGTCCTTGGCTTCAGCCCCCACGCACATAGTGCGGGGGTGTTTGCAAAGAAGGTGCTTTTTCACACTTAATCCAACGTCTTGGTCCTTTTAAGGAGGTGGTGGTGTAGCAAACTAGGCAACCGGACTATAATCCTTTATCACTTTCACTTAGCCATAGGAGTTCGAGGGTGGGGCTACTATATAGCCCCTGGGGGCACCGCACTCTCCCGAATTCGGGGTGCGTATGTGCCTGACCGAAAACCGGTCCTTCGTTAATGCGGAGGAATTCTAAACATTCCGATGAGTCATCGAGTGGTTGACCAGTCTCTCGCAATATCATGACAGTCAGTTTTCGGCTTTCTCTACTGAGGTGCTCGCCCGGCCGAACCGGGGCACAATCGCAGTAGTTCTCCTGGTGCCGCGTTAGCCGATAAAATGGAATGTAAGGCAGCAAAACACAGGAGCCGGGCAAACCCAACATTTTACCAAAGACATGATTCGGAGCTGATGCATACAAGGCCTAACTCGAGACGCCGAATACTCCCTAAGGTATTCGATCTTTATAAAAACAGGCAGAATAATGCCCTAAGCCCCTGGTGTCCAGGTACGCGCAAAAATTCTGGTGCGGCCAATGCCAAAACGCCAGCCTCCTCCTCGGTTATAGTAAGAAACCGGGGGATGTATATCAACAAGAGACAGTAAAAAAGGTTTACGCAGGGTCTTAATCTGAAAAGAATCCTTGCAACGGGTCCCTACTGCACGTCTGCGCCTGTGTCTCCGTTGTGCCGTATCCTGGACGGGTGTAGCACGTTGTTCATCTGTAAAAGAGAGGAACGTAGTTTAAAAAAAGAAAAAAGATCGTGCGAAAGACATACTTCATATTAAATAAACAGAGTAGATTCGAAGAAGTGAATAAGATTGATCTTTATTGTCTCTTGTGATACATGCATGCAGCCCCTTGTATGGGGGTATGCCGCTAGTAGGCGCCGGACTCGTCTAGCCGTGTCCGGGGTTTGAATGACCAATTCAGGTTCTTTGACTAGTGGAGCCGGATAGGTGTGGGGCTGTCAAGGCAGTCTCACGTTCCTCCGTGCTCAAGTAACACTTAATACTCCCTTTTAATGAGATGATGCCGCATGGACCGGGCATTTTGAGTGTGAGAGATGCATAATGCGGTATTGCGTTAAAGCGGGCGAAAGCTTCGCATTCCAATAGTGCTTGATGGCTACTTTTAAACGGGGCGACATGGAAGATTAACCTTTCGCGACGGAAGTTGTCGGATGAACCGAACACAACTTCTAGCAGTATGGAGCCCGTACAATGGGCATATTGGCCTGGCATTACTCCTTTAAAGGAGGTGTTGCTACCGCGAATTTTGGTTGGGTCTATCCCCATCCTGCGGATTGTGTCCTGATATATCAGGTTTATGTCACTGCCGCCATCCATGAGGACTTGTGTAAATTGGAATCCGTCGATTATAGGATCCAATATCAAGGCAGTCCATCCTGCGTTCCGAATACTTTTGGAATAGTCCTGATGGTCGAAGGTGATTGGTTTTGACAACCAGTGTGTGGCGCGCATTTTAGTGGGGCCGCTCTGTTTTTCCCTTTGATCACGTGAAGTGAGTTTACTGTTTTAACCTCATGCGGGAAATTGTTTTGTTTTCCGGGGCTCTGCTTGTGGTGCTCGTCATCATCTTCACTTGGTGTGTCGAGCCCCTTGTGTTCGGCGTTGAGTCTGCCGGACTGTTTGAAGACCAAACAATTTCTGTGGGTATGGTTTGCAGGCCTCCCGGGAGTACAGTGGATTTGACATATCTTGTCTAGGATTTTGTTTAAGTTGGATAGCTCATCGCTATTGTCCTTGAGGGGCAGTTTTTTATTGTTCTGCCGTGAGCTTTTGAATCCGGCGTTGACTGCCGCGCTCTTTGGACCGTTCCTTTTAATCCGGCGCTGGTCCTTATTGCGCCGTGGTTTCCCGTTTCAATCCCTGACTTCGGATGTACTTGGGTCGCTGGTGCTGCATCTTGCTAGCAAGCTATCCTCTCCCGCGCAAAAGCGGGTCATGAGGCTTGTTAATACGGCCATTGTTCTTGGCTTTTCTTGACCGAGGTGTCTGGCGAGCCATTCGTCTCGGACGTTGTGTTTGAAGGCTGCTAAGGCTTCGGCTTCCGGACAGTCGACTATTTGGTTCTTTTTAGTAAGGAACCTGTTCCAGAATTTCCGGCTGACTCTCCAGTGCTGTTGAGTTATGTGACTTAGATCGTCTGCATCCGGAGGGCGGACATAGGTCCCCTGAAAATTTGCCCAAACGCATCTTGAGCTCTTCCCAGCTTGCAATGGTATTTTCGGGAGGCTTTTAAGCCAATGCCGAGCTGGCCCTTTGAGTTTGAGGGTAAGTATTTTATGGCGTGGAGATCATCTCCGCTAGCCATGTGTATGTGGAGGATGTAATCCTCAATCCGCACCTGTGGTCTGTTGTTCCGTCGTATGCCTCTACGTTTACGGGTTTGAATCCCGCTGGAAATTCATGATCCAGAACCTCATCGGTGAAACATAGGGGATGTGCGGCGCCCCTGTATTTGGGTGTGTCGTGATGTTCGGATATTTGGCGTGTTGCATTGCTTTGAAGAGCTTGCTTTCTCGGCCCATAGACGGACCTAACTGGGCCATCCTTTTGATGTGAATTCTTACGCGGATCGCATATCGGCTTGTGTGCGGCGCTTTTTGCCGCTTTCTTTTTGCCGTGGGGTCGTCCATCCGACCGGGTGGCCTTCTTATTTTTTATTGTGGGGGCTCTATGGCCTCCTCATCAAATTCAGGCAGTAGTTTTCTCTTTGGGTAGCTCTTTGTTCGGCGACTGTCGCCGTATTTGTCTGCGGTGTTGAATATTTTGCTCCATCTGATCCTGAGTGCATCTTCCGTTGTTTTGAGCTTCCGCTTCTGCTTTTTTAGGCTACGCGCAGTGGCGACGAGCCTTTTCTGGAGGTTATTTTGTTCCAACAATTTGTCCGGCGTGAGGTCGTCCGGACTGTTGTCTTCGCCGGGGACGGGTTGTTTATCCAAGTTGTCTTGTTCGGAGGATTGCTCGATAGCATGTTCGTCGTCCACCGGTTCGCCCTGCTCTATGGCTGGGTCTCTGTTGAGGCGGGACTTGGTTCGGCGTTCACATTGCCGTTTTGACTGCTTTTCGAGGGATTTATCCTTCATAGCGTCCCGTTGTTCCTCGTCTTCAATTCCTTTAGGTGTATCCACCATGTATACATCATGGGATGAGGTGGTTGTCCAGCATCCTGTAGGCGCTGGTTCTTGGTTGTCTCCTACATCGTCGTCCATACCGTCGATGTCTTCGGAGTCAAAATCGAGCAAGTCGTGTAAGCTTTCGACAGTGGCTACGAAGTGGGTGGTGGGTGGGCGTTGTATTTCTTCGTCGTCCGCATCCCAACTTTCCTGACCGTAGTCCGGCCATGGCTCTCCGGATAAAGAGAGAGACTTTAGTGAATTCAGAATGTCGCCAAAGGGCGAGTGCTGAAAGATGTCCGCGACAGTGAACTCCGTGACCGGCGCCCGATCGGATTCGATTGGCAGGGGCGCGGAGGGTTCGGAGTCCGGAGAGCAGTCCGGCACCCTGGAGTCAAGGTCTTCGCAGCGACAGGGATGGAGTTCGGCTCAATCGCCGTAGAGATCGTAGCCCCCGAGGCGGTGTCCAACCACTCGTCCTCGATCGGGGAATCCGGCCTCGGATTAAGGGTCGGAGCGGATGCTGCTGCGGCCTCCAGGGCACTGTTCGGCTGCAGAGCTAGATCATGCCCATTGAGACAGTGCGGCCCGCTTGGCTGCGGCTCGAATCCGTCGAAGATCAAGTCTCCGCGGACATCGGCCGTATAGTTCAAACTTCAAAATCTGACCTGATGGCCAGGGCCGTAGCTTTCGATCTGCTCCAGATGGCTGCTTAATTGGCCCGCAGCAAAGCCGTGAATACGAAGATCTGTCCGGGGAGAAAAGTCTCACCCTGGACCGCGTCGTTGTTGATGATCGAAGGAGCCATGGTGCCTGTCAGTGACGACACAGAGGAACTCTCAATGAAAGCACCAATGTCGGTGTCAAAACCGGCGGATATCGGGTAGGGGGTCCCGAACTGTGCGTCTAGGCGGATGGTAACAGGAGACAAGGGACACGATATTTTACCCAGGTTCGGGCCCTCTCGATGGAGGTAATACCCTACTCCTGCTTGATTAATATTGATGATATGGGTAGTACAAGAGTAGATCTACCACGAGATCAAGGAGGCTAAACCCTAGAAGCTAGCCTATGGTATGATTGTTGTTCGTCCTACAGACTAAAACCCTCCGGTTTATATAGACACCGGATAGGTTAGGGTTACACAGAGCCGGTTACAATGGTAGGAGATCTACATATCCGTATCGCCAAGCTTGCCTTCCACGCCAAGGAAAGTCCCATCCGAACACGGGACGAAGTCTTCAATCTTGTATCTTCATAGTCTTGGAGTCCGGCCGTAATGATAGTTCGGCTATCCGGACACCCCATAGTCCAGGACTCCCTCAGTGTGCCCAAGAAAAAGGAGAGGAAGAGACCGGGGAAGATAGCTGCCTCCAAACAAACCAGAGCACATAGCAGCCAGATGATGGATTCTGAAGAGCGTGTACCCGTGAAAGGTGCGGCCATGTTCCATCTCATGGGCGAGCCGATGCTACCGTCAAAACCGCTGGAGGCACTATCAGGGGATCTCAGGAGACTGCACGACCATGTGTTGTCGACTGAGAAAAGCCTACTAGCCTCGAAAGATCCAGGATATCTGACATACACGGCTCGTGTGCCTGGCGGGAAGTGCTACGTCGACACACGACCACGGAGGTGTTCTTCCTGCGATTTGACCATATCTTTGTGATGTTTCTGACAAGGCGGCTCGATTTTACAATCGTCCGCCTTTTTGCGCTACATATGAGCTCCGTCATGAAGAGAGAAGAAGTCTCGCAAATCTGTGTGGCGGAGCCGTACTACATGCACGAGTCTTTCTTGAGTCTCGGTGACTTCTAGCATGAAACTGCTAGGGACTACCTCCAAAACTTCATGGTAGATAATAAGGACCAGGAAATTTTCCTCCTGCCTTATCATCCAAAGTAAGTCAGTTCCGGACAACCCTTTCGTACATTTCAATCATTCCTTCTCGCTCATATGGAGAATTATTTGAGGTGTCTTTTCCCCGCAGCAACGGGTGCGCCGTCCTTATCGTTCTTTACCCGTGAGTCTCCCACGCCGTGTATTTCGACCCTTCCAGAGACTACGAGAAGAAGGACTACACCCACATAATGAATATTCTAGATGATGCTCTCCAAGGCTTCAGAAATAGAGGTGGCCACATGCAGATCAGGAAACAAAGGAACAAGAAGATGGGTTTCGCGCATAAAACTAACTTTTGCTGCATCCATGTCCCAAAACCAAGCAAGAAGGATGGATTCTACATCCTCCATCTCATGATTGAGTTCAACACGGATCACCAAAAGCTTCGCATGACAAGCAGAAATGATGATCATATCCACAAGTGGCTAGAATCTCATGGAGAAGTGGATTATAAACTTAGAGATAACTTCTTTCGCATCCAAAGGGACATTGCGACGATCATCATGAAAGAAGTCGTCGATGAGAAGGGGATGTTCCACCACGGCCCTATATCGCGAGCTGACGTCCGAACTCGCATATGCATGCAACGTCAAGACCTCACGCCGTTCAAGAAGCTAGGGTCCATCCTCGATGATATGGAAGGATGGAACTTCTAGTGATTTACGATGCCGATGATGATGATATGTGTCGGTTGAACTTGTATACTTTCTATAGCGATGAAACTTTGTGATGTCCACGGTCCCTGCCGAACTTGTGTAACGCTACTTTGTTTGTTTGGGTACGATGACCTGCATACCTCTAGTTAATTAGTTTGCGTACTGGATGTTGCATCTAGTTGCTAATTAACCCTTTCTTTTTCATGTTGCTCTAATATGGTTTGTTGCATATGATTGTACATCCTCTTGATGAAGAGGCATCTCTAACAGGTACCTAGTTTCTTGATGGCAAGATGGCGGTGCTATGTCGTATACAAAGGGAAGCTTCCGGGAGTGTACAACGAGTGGCCTGAGTGTCAGGCGCAAGTGAATGGGGTCTCGGGCGCCAGCCATAAAGGCTTCAAAAGCAGACAAGAAGGAGAAGCTAGTTACTTGAGGTTCACGCTAACGCGAGAGAGGACTCATAACAGCCGCCTCATGTACTGCATAGTTCCGCTCTCACTCATAGTGATAGCTCTTCTCGCGTATACCATTGTTTAGATGGATGACGTTGTAGTTGCAAGTATTCGAGACTTGCATGTATCGCTATTTTCGAGATGATTACGAGATACCACTTTGTGTTGGATGATGATTATGACGAGACTATTTGTATGCATATGCTATGATTACATTTGTGGTCTCGCAGCCATTTGTATGTGTATCATGATGGCATTTGTATCTGCTAAAGATTCTTGTATAAAGCCTGTTCAAATACAAAACAAATATGTAGTAAAAAAACTACTAAAATTAGCAGTAGCGAGTGGAGAAAAGTTAGCAGCAGCGCCACAGTAGCAGTATCGTGTTTAGGCAAAGCGCGCTAGAGCTATTAGCATTAGCGAGCTTCCACGAAGCGCGCTGCTGCTACACTTGTATAGCAATGGCTGGTGCACGCCGCCATCGCTACGGGTTAGCTGTAGCGCCTTATTAGTAGCGCTGGTACCCGCGCTACTGATATACCTAGAACCCGCGCTGCTGCTAGCCTTTTCCCTAGTTCCGTCGCCACCAGATCATGAGCTGCCCTTCTCGTCCCCTCCCCTTTGTCGCCCCCACACCCATCCCCGGCGAGTGGGCGACCGAGGGGCCCCAGACCCAGTTGTCGGTCCTCCCTTCCTTCCCCTCCGCCGCCGCCGGTGGTCGGTGTCGGGCAATGCCCGTGCGTCTGGCGGCAGCGGCAGAGGTGCTGCCTCCCCTCTCAAGTCCTTGGGTGGCGCCGGACGCCCCATCTCGACGGTGTGATCCCGATCTGGATCGTGGTGGCGTCGATCTGGACCAAGGAGCCTTGTTGGACAATGGCGGCGTGGCGCCCGACCTATGTCCCATCGGTGGCTTTGGCGGCTGGGATGGCGTAGCCCTTCCCGATCAGGGTTGGAGGGCCCTGGATTAGGGGTGGTGGACCCTGGGATACCCTCCATGTCTGGTGGCGCTGGGCGGGTGGGCTATCGGGGATCAGACCGAGTGGCCGACGATTCACCGGCTGGTTGGTCTCGTGGCTTGCTGCCCCGGCGGCCAACGGGGGCAAGCCGCTCCTTCCTCCAACCCATGTTGTGTGCACTCTGTCTTATCGGACACGGCCATGCTGCTAGTCGGTTACCGGATTGGGACGGAGCGGGAGATGGGTATGCGGATTGGGATAATTCTCAGGTCGGTTCCTGCCGGCCACGGCGGTGGCGACACCCGAGGGTGCCATTTTTCTTCATGGAGATGTCGTTCGGGTCCGCCTCACGGTCTCTTGGGTGAAAACCCTAGGGAGGCGATGACGCTCTTGGCGTCGTGTCCTTCTTGAGAGCTATGTGGCGGCGGGCCCCGCTTGGGTACTTTGGCCATTGCAGATGGTGTGCCTCCGTTCCTCCAAGTGGCAGTTGTTCCAGGGAAACCCTAGGTCTGGGTCACTTTGGTGTCGTTCTTTCTTCCTGGGGCATCGTCTTAGAGTAGTGGTTCACTGGAGAGGCCAACCGGTGAAGTGGTGTTACATCGACCACATTGAAGACGATGGGTCTCGGCAACGTGGAGCAGTGGAGTCTCAGTGTTTGGACGCGGTTTGATCGACGCGCGCAGGCTGGTGGCGCTGTCTGCTGTCGTCGACGACGTATATGATTGGCAAGATCTTTGTAGTAATTCCTCTTGAAGACAGGGTGACGGAAGATGGCGGCGGCGTATCTTAGAGCATGTGCAGGTGGTGCATGTTATGGGATGCCTAGACCGGATGGTCTTAAGACCACTGAATTAGATTGTGTCTATATGTTTGTTATACTTTGATAAATAATCAATAAAGATGGCTACATGCATTATGTTGATGCAGAGGCCAGGGTAATCCTTCTTTTCAAAAAATAGTATATAGAATAGAAAACTACATAGAAGTATACCGCATTAATTAGAAAGGTTAATCTATCTATCTATCTATCTATCTATCTATCTATCTATCTATCTATCTTTTATTATATTATTATCAAAACGATAGAAAACGAACGGTTTAGATATAACAACAGAAAAAGGCTCAAAAGAACGGTTCTGATTTGCTAAAAGTAAGTAATCACGTATGCACATCTCCATATCCCGTACGTTTCCTGCCTCCCAAGCAAAGCCATGAGTTGATTTAAAAATAAACAAAACGATTGGTGACAGTCCAATTCCCATACTCCAGGCTACATATGCCAGCCGGCACGAACTCACTCGAATCAATCAGCCCAGTCTGTCACGCTGCATCAGATTGGATAAGACAAGAGTAAAACGTACGGGCAACAGAAAAAAGAGGTAAAGGGAGGATGTAGCGTTCAAAAAATAAAACCATGTACACGGCCACTATTGATACATACACAAACCCTTCCAAAAAAACATGGAAAAGCCTATACGGAATAAATAAACAATCACAGATGACACATACAAGCAGAGTTCAGTTTGGACACGTTACAAAACTAGACCATGCAGCGCACTTATAGAAAATACATTAGCAAGAAGGTTTCTGGAAGGAAAGAACATACTCTCTCTCAGTTTATAAGGCGTGCGCGTACCTCTAGATCGACAATTTGACCAACCAATAGAAGTCATATATTATAAAAAACATATCATATTAAACTTTGGATGTTCTATTTTCAAACCGTATAATTTTTATGTTATATAGTTTATATTATGTTGATAAAATTGACAAGCTAGAGGTACGCGCACGCCTTATAAACTGAAACGGATGGATTAGACATGTAAATCTTCTTACCTGCAAGAAACTATATACTAGACATGTAAATCTTTTTATTTGCAAGAAACTATATACTACAAAGCATAGCCCCCATACACATAATACACGTAGATACACGAGCAGAATTTGCCCAGTATGTTCCCATGCAAACGGGCATCCAATATAGGAAAATAGTTACCCCTAAAAAGACAAATAAAAATTGTACTGCAAAAAAAAATCCAAACAAACAGACAAGCCACCAAATACAATTGATCATCCTAAATACTTAAGTGTTTCATACTATAGATATTAAGTGTTTCCAATTGATAAGTGGATATATAACAGTCTACTAACAAAACATACAAACGCTATATGGCGGGTGTTGAGGCACGTGATGGAACAAATAAAAAGGTATGGTTACAAATCCTGAATCTTCATATTTTTCTTGGTGAAAATACCCAAAATATATTAGGTGGAAAGATAAATGAAAATGGATGAAAAAAGGTTGAACACTGAAAACTATAGATTAGTACCAAAGCCTATCACTTGGCATTGCTGGACATATATAGGCCCTGTCTCTTATAATCTTTTGTTGTAGATATCCAAATTTTCAACAACAAATTCCTTTATATAAATACTCACGCAATGGAAAGACCAAGGTAGAAACACTAGTAGAAAAGAGGGCTTTGGTTCAGGCCGGGTCAGCCCATTAGTCCCGGTTCAGTCCAGAACCAGGACCCATTGGGGCATTGGTCCCGGTTTGTGAGCCCAGGGGGCCGGACGGGCCATGTGGGCCATTGGTCCCGGTTCGTCTGGACCTTTTGGTCCCGGTTGGTGGGATGAACCGGGACCAATGGGCCTGGCTCCTGGCCTACCACCATTGGTCCAGGTTGGTGGCTTGAACCGGGACAACAGGCTGCCCTTTAGTCCTGGTTCGTGCCACGAACCGGGACCATTGAGGTGCCTATATATACCCCTCGCCCGCGAGCAGAGCACTCCACTGCTCTGTTTTTCTCTGGCCGGGGGGGAGGGCTTTGTGGTGCTCTAGCTCACCTCCTATGCACATGAGGTGTTCGATGAAATGCCCGAGCCACACTAGTTAAGCTTTCTCATCTCGAAGCACAACCTTCGAACTCTATTTTTCCCGAGATTTGTCTAGGTTTATATTAGCGGCCCGTCACGCCCCGTCCCCGTCTTCACTGTCGTCGATCGCCCGCACCGATCTCGTCGCCGACACCACTGTGGTGAGCCTCTTGTTCTTATCTTCTTTCTGAAGGAAAAAAATTCTTGCTTTAGATAGATACTTGTCTAATTTTCTTACTATTTTATTGCTTGTTATTATATAGTGCGATGGTTTTGGTATCCGCCCCCGTCGGCCCTCGTCCTGTCTATGATTCGGATGTGGTATATATTATCTTTGTAACTATTGGTTCATTTATTGTTTATGAAAATTATGCCGACCAACGTTACATAGATTTTATTTATCTAGGAGGTATGTGAACCGGAAATTCCAACCGACCCTATTGTCGAGAGGTTAAATTTAGTTGAAGAAGAAAACAATTTCTTGAAGGAAAAAATAAAAAATTGAGGAGGAGAAGATGATATTGTAGTTGCATGTTGCGAATATAAACCGATGATCACAAGATCAAGATGGATGCAATGCGCTTGAAGATTAGAAAGATTAGAAAATATGCCATTCATACCGAGGCTTGGTATCATTATGCCGTTGGATCAATTGTTACCTTGGTTGCGATTATGCTCGCATTTGTTTTCGCATTGAAATGTTTTACATAGTTTCAATGTATGGTTTAATTAATTTAGATGCTCTGGAGAGCTATATGTTGTTAGATGAGAACTATGTATGTACTTTGATTTTAATGTGATGATGAACTTCTATTAATTTGGTCACTTAATTATCTATTCGTGATGTTCTGTAATGGTTTTTGACACACTTAATTATATATAATGCACGCAGATGAACCGGCAATGGATTTACGGTGACAGACACACCTCCGAGTACATTAAGGGCGTGCATGATTTTCTCGAAGTGGCTGAGGCAAACAAGCAGAATGGTTTTATGTGTTGTCCATGCCCTAATTGTGGGAATACGAAGTCTTACTCTGACCGGAAAATCCTTCACACCCACCTGCTTTACAATGGTTTCATGCCACACTATAACGTTTGGACGAGGCACGGAGAAATAGGGGTTATGATGGAAGACGGCGAAGAAGAAGAGGACGATGACAACTATGTGCCCCCTGAATACGGTGATGCTGCAACGGGGGAAGCTGCTGAAGATCAAGAGGAACCAGATGATGTGCCCAATGATGCTGCAACGGGGGAAGCTGCTGATCAAGAGGAACTAGACGATGTGCCCGATGATGATGATCTCCGCCGGGTCATTGTCGATGCAAGGACGCAATGCGAAAGTCAAAAGGAGAAGCTGAAGTTCGATCACATGTTAGAGGATCACAAAAAAGGGTTGTACCCCAATTGCAAAGATGGCAACACAAAGCTCGATTACCGTCTTTGGAATTGCTGCAGTGGAAGGCAGAGAATGCTGTGCCCGACAAAGGATTTGAGAAGCTACTGAAAATATTGAAGAAGAAGCTTCCAAAGGATAACGAATTGCTCGACGGTACATACGCAGCAAAGAAGGTCGTATGCCCTCTAGGATTGGAGGTGCAGAAAATACATGCATGCCCTAATGACTGCGTCTCTAACGCGGTGCGTACAAGGATCTGAACGCATGCCCGGTATGCGGTGCATTACAGTATAAGATCAGACGAGATGACCCTGGTGATGTTGACGGCGAGCCCCCAAGGAAGAGGGTTCCTGCGAAGGTGATGTGGTATGCTCCTATAATACCACAGTTGAAACGTTTGTTCAGAAACGGAGAGCATGCCAAGTTGATGCGATGGCACAGTGAGGACCGTAAGAAAGACGGGAAGTTGAGAGCACCCGCTGACAGGTCGCAGTGGAGAAAAATCGAGAGAAAGTACTGGGATGAGTTTGCAAGTGACCCAAGGAACGTATGGTTTGCTTTAAGCGCGGATGGCATTAATCCTTTCAGAGAGCGGAGCAGCAATCACAACACCTGGCCCATGACTCTATGTATGTATAACCTTCCTCCTTGGATATGCATGAAGCAGAAGTTCATTATGATGCCAGTTCTCATCCAAGGCCCTAAGTAGCCCGGCAACGACATTGATGTGTACCTAAGGTCATTAGTTGAAGAACTTTTACAGCTGCGGAATGGAAACGGCGTAAGTACATGGGATGAGCACAAATAGGAGGAATTTGACCTAAAGGCGTTGCCGTTCGTGACCATCAACGATTGGCCCGCTCTCAGTAACCTTTTAGGACAGACAAACAAGGGATACCACGCATGCACGCACTGTTTAGATGACACTGAAAGTATATACCTGAACAAATGCTGGAAGAATGTGTACCTGGGCCATCGTTGATTTCTTCCGACCAACCATCAATGTCGAAAGAAAGGAAAGCATTTCGAAGGCGAGGCAGATTACCGGAAGAAGCCCGCCATGCGTACCGGTGATCACGTAGTTGCTATGGTCAATGATTTACACATAATCTTTGGAAAGGGTCCCAACGGACTAGCTGTTTCGAATGACGCTGAGGGACACACACCCATGTGGAAGAAGAAATCTATATTTTGGGACCTACCCTATTGGAAAGACCTAGAGGTCTGCTCTTCAATCGACGTGATGCACGTGACGAAGAACCTTTGCGTGAACCTACTAGGCTTCTTGGGCATGTATGGGAAGACAAAAGATACACCTAAGGCACGGGAGGACCTGCAACATTTGCACGAAAAGACGGCATGCCTCCGAAGCAGTATGAAGGTCCTGCCAGCTACGCTCTTACGAAAGAAGAGAAAGAAATCTTCTTTGAATGCCTGCTTAGTATGAAGGTCCCGACTGGCTTCTCGTCGTATATAAAGGGAAAAATAAATAATCCAGAGAAAAAGTTCAAGAACCTAAAGTTTCATGACTGCCACGTTATTATTAAGCAACAGCTTCCGGTTGCATTGAGGGGGCTTCTATCGGAAAACGTCCGATAAGCCATTGTGAAGCTATGTGCATTCCTCAATGCAATATCTCAGAAGGTGATCGATCCAGAAATCGTACCAAGGCTAAGGAGTGATGTGGCGCAATGTCTTGTCAGTTTCGAGTTGTTGTTCCCACCATCCTTCTTCAATATCATGACGCACGTCCTAGTTCATCTACTCGACGAGATTGTCATTCTGGAGCCCGTATTTCTACACAATATGTTCCCCTTTGAGAGGTTCATGGGAGTCCTAAAGAAATATGTCCGTAACTGCGCTAGGCCAGAAGGAAGCATCTCCATGGGCCATCAATAAGAGGATGTCATTGAGTTTTGTGTTTACTTCATTCCTGGCCTTAAGAAGATAGGTCTTCCTAAATCGCGGTATGAGGGGAGACTGACGGGAAAAGGCACGCTTGGAGGGGACTCAATAATATGCAGGGACGGATATTCTTGGTCTCAAGCACACTACGTTCTACGAACTCTACCTTGGTGACCCCGTATGTCGATGAACATAAGAACGATCTGCGCTCCAAACACTGAGCAAAGGCGGTGCGACAAGCTGGATTACATGTGAACACATCAGGACTTTCAGCAGTTGGTTGGAAACACATCTCAGAGGTGACAACACTGTTTGTGATGAGTTGTACTTGTTGTCCAGGGGACCATCTTTGACTGTATTGACTTACAAAGGATACTAGATAAATGAGAATACATTTTACATGATTGAACAAGATCAAAAGAGCACCAACCAAAACAGCGGTGTCCGCTTTGATGCAACCACGTGGACATATGGGAACTTGACTACGGACACGATTTTAAGGTCCCTTTGTTTAAGTGCAAATGGGTCAATCTGTCAGGAGGCGGGGTACAAGTAGACCCACAGTACGGAATGACAACAGTGGATCTGAAAAATCTTGGGTACACCGACGAACCGTTCGTCCTAGCCAATGATGTGGCACAGGTTATCTATGTGAAGGACATGTCTACCAGACCGAGAAAAAGAAAAGATAAGGAAGCGAATACATCATACGATGAGCCAAAGAGCCACATAGTTATTTCAGGAAACAGGGACATCGTGGGAGTGGAGGGCAAGATGCATATGTCTGAAGATTATGAAAAGTTTCATGAAATTCCTCCCTTCAAAGTCAAGGCTGACCCAAGCATCCTGATAAACGATGAAGATTCTTCATGGTTACGGTGTAATAAGCAAATGACACAAGCGAAGAAAAAGTGAAGACTTTCTCCTGCAACTATTATGATGATACCATGCCAACTTTGTATCAGGCGAGTATGATACCATTGTCCGTTTTGTACATGCACATGCTATGTGGGTGAAATTATGATACCATGCCAACTTTCAACTTTTTCAGAGTTCATTTGAAATGCTTTAATGTCTTATGGTTCGGCCTTCGTAATACCATTAATCCCGGTTCGCTCCTTGTCAACTATGTTCTCACCAAGAACACTCAAGAGGGCAGCCACGTGGGCCATTGGTCCTGGTTCGTCTGGACCTTTTGGTCCCGGTTCCACGCACGAACCGGGACCAATGCGCCTCGCCCCTGGCCCATGACCATTAGTCCCGGTTTGTGCCACAAACTGGGACTAAAGGGTTGGTCCTCATTGCGGTCAGAGTTTAGTCGCACCTCGCCAACCGAAGGGCGCTCATACCGGTTTATAAGCCCCTCCCTCTCTGCCTTGTTGAGCTCCTCTCAAAGTGAAAATAGATGCCCTTATACAGGGAATTTGATCTAAATTCATACTGAATTTCTCTGAAATTCATAGAAATTTATTATGAATTTAGGTTGAATTCTCTCTATAGGCGCATCTATGCTCATTTTTTTAGTAAAGTTAATCACAAACTTGTGATTCACGCAAATTCCAAAGAATTCAAATTTTAACTATTCAAAATTGAAAACTAATGGCACTAACAGAAAGTTTATAATTTTTCTAAAAATAATGGCACTAACAGAAAGTTTATAATTTTGCTGACCTAAAAGCAAAAAGAATTAAAAAATAAAGCAAAAAACAAAACAAAAAAACTGGAAAAGAAATATTTTAATAGTAAAGTTAATCACAAACTTGTGATTCACAAAAATTTCAAAGAATTCACATTTGAAAACTAATGGCAATAACAAAAAGTTTATAATTTTTCTAAAACTAATGGCACTAACAGAAAGTTCATAATTTTTCTGAACTAAAAGCAAAATAATTAAAAAATAAAGCAAAAAAACAAAAGAAAATAAATAATGCAAAAACAAAACAAAAAAAATGAAAAAAAAACTATTTTTATAGTAAAGTTAATCACAAACTTGTGTTTACACAAATTTCAAAGAATTCAAATTTTAACTATTCAAATTTGAAAACTAATGGCACTAACAGAAAGTTTATAATTTTTCTGACCTAAAAGCAAAAAAGAATTTAAAAAATAAAGCAAAAACAAAAGAAAATAAATAATGCAAAAAACAAAACAAAAAAACTGGAAAAAAAACTGCCACCTATTGGGCCACCACGGCCTGAATACGACTAGAAACCCAACCTGGGCCAGGATTCAGGCCTGCAGAAGGCCCAATGGGCCCACAGAAAGCATAGTGTGACATTAGGCCCGTAAGCCTGCATTTGAGAGGAGCTCGAGAGGGCAGCCGCAGTGGGGCTTATAAACCACTCCGAGCCCCTCTCAACTAGCGAGGTGGGACTAAACTTTTGACCGCGGGCAGCGCAAGGCCTTTGGTCCCGGTTGGTGGCACCAACCGAGACTAAAGTGGGGATTTGGTCCCGGTTCGTGGCACCATGGTACCAATGCCCTCCTTTCGTCCCGGTTGGTGCCACCAACCAGGGCCAAAGGTCTCTGTTTCCCGCCCTTTGGGCTGCCGAAAACTGACCTTTGGTCCCGGTTGGTGGCACCAACCGGGACTAAAGGGTGGCATTGGTCCCGATTTGCGCCACCAACCGGGACTAATGCTTGGACTATATAACAAACACTTGTGAAAATTTCAGTTTTCATCGCCCAGTTGCCGCCCCGACGCCGTCCGCCGCCCCCGTCGTCGCAGTTGCCCGCGCCCTAGCCGTCGCTCGCCATCGCCGTCGCCCGGCGTCCTCACCGTCCGCCACTGCCCCCACTGCCCCGACATCGCCGCCACTCCCCACGCCCCTGCTCGCCTGGCGCCGCCCGTTCGCGCCCCTCCTCGCCCCGACGCCGCCCGCTGCCGCCCTCTATGAGCACCACGCGCCCCTGCCGGCCCCGCCGCCGCCGCCGTGCTTTAATTTTGGTTATATGCTGTTTTTACATGTTTTTAGATGTTTTTAGATTTTCATATATGTATGTATGTATTTTTTTAGATATATGTATTTTTTTATGTATGTTCATATATGTATGTATGTATTTTTTACATGTTTTTTGTATGTATGTATGTATATTTTCAATTGTAATATGCATGTTGTTTTAAAAATACATTAATTTTAGTGCATTAATGTTCTCTGATTTAGTACATTAATTTTAGGTTAGTTTCATTTTTAGAAAAGTTTTATATATTTAGGAAGAAGGAAGAAGAAGAAAAAGTTCTATATATGCAAAAGTTACATTTTTAGAAATTTTTTATATATCTAGCTAGAAAGAAGGAAGAAGAAGAAAAAGAAGGAGAGGAAAAAGGAAAATAATAAGAGGAAGAAAGGACAAGAAGAGGTGAGGAAGAAGAGGAGAAATAAATAAGAAGAGGAAAAAAGAAGAAAAAAAGAGGAGAAGAAGAAAGGATTAGAGGAGAAGAAGAAAAAATAGAAAATATTTTATTTTTTATTCTTCTCCTCTATTCCTTTCTTCTTCTCCTCTTTTTCATCTTCTTTTTTTTCTTCGATCTTCTCCTCTATTCCTTTCTTCTTCTCCTCTTTTTATTTCTTCTTTGTTTTCTTATGTTTTATCGGGTCTGTCGTCGTCGATATACCCCTCCCGATAACTTCAACACGAGGGGGGGGGGGTCGATATACCCCCTCCCCGATAATATTATTTTCCCATGTACGTATGTCGTCGTTGTCGATGTAATCCCCTCCCGATAACTTCAACACGTGGGGGGGGGGGTCGATATATACCCCCTCCCCGATAACATTATTTTCCCGTATGTATGTAAATGCGTTGTCGATATTACCCTCCCGGATAACCCGACATGAGGGGCGGTCGATATATATACCCCTCTCGACTGTGATAACTTATACCGCTGGAGCACCCCGACCCTCTCGCTCGACCAAAACTCTCGAGGACACCCAAACCCTAGAAAAGCGATGTCGGTCTCCTACCCCTCCCGCCGTGCCCTACCCGACAAACTCTCTCGAGGCCACCCCAAACCCTTGAAGCGTTGTCGAGGCCACCCCAAACCCTAGAGAAGCAGCGTCGAGGCCACTAATATGATTCCTTATTGTGATTAGCTAGCTAGTTCTACGTTTGCCACTAATATATTCATCTGTAATGTTTGAATAATAATTACCATGTTGTAAATATTTCTAGAAACTATGGACACCCCCCGAGACGAAGCAACAGAAGCGGTGTTGGGGGACATAATCGCACAAGGAAGTGATGCCGTCTTCTCGTTTCTCAATGACACCGATGGTCTCGAAGGACAGGGTGAAGAAGCAGGCTATGATTATGATGGCTCCTTTGACCCAATGCCGGTGCAAGGAGACTGTGATGACGGCTCCGGTGACCCAATGACGGTGCAAGAAGGAGACCGTGATGACGGCTCCGGTGACCGAATCGAGTCCGGCCAGGTATATATATTAGTTAAGCCTGTGCTGACTAGCTAATTGATGCATTCATTGTTTTCGTATGTACACATATTAATTAACTCTCATCTTTCTTTTTTTTTCTAGCCCTCCGAAACGAGCACAACTTCGGTAAAGAGACGAGGCCCAAAGAAAAAGTTGCGCTCGGATGAAAGGTTTGAGATCACAGCAATCGCGCGCGACGGCCAACCTATTGAACACATCCGGACAAAGGAAGCATTTGCTGCTCAGTGTGGGGTTCTTGTTAGGGACAAGATCCCGATCAGCATCCACCAATGGTATAAGCCTAAGAACGAAGACCCTGAGGTGTCTTATGTCAATGATATGCAGAAAGATGATCTTTGGACTGAGCTGAAGGAAAATTTCACCCTACCGCCAGAGGAGGATCCGGAGAAGCCAGTTAAAGAGCAATTAATCAAGTCTCATGCTCTTAAGAAGATGGCAGACCTATTCAGGAGGTGGAAGAATGAGCTGAAAAGGTTTGTCGACAAAGAAGAGACACCAGAATTCATCAGAAAATATGAGAAGATCAGAGATCACTGGCCCGCATTTGTGGCCCATAAGAAGAGTGAAAAACAAACAAAATGCTGCGAAGAAGAAGCTTCACCATCGCACGGGGTCTGGTGGCTACCTCAAAGCCCGGCCTAAGTGGGCCAAGGCTGAGAATGATCTGCTTGATAAAGGGATCGAACCAGAGACAATGAACTGGCCAGACCGTTGCCAAACTTGGTTCTTCGGGGCTGGAGGAACCTTGGACCCTGCATCAGGGAAGTGAGTTTGGACGGACGAGCAAATGAAAATACCAGTCAAGAGGCTTCAACACTATATCGATGCAGCGCAGGAAGGGACGTTCGTTCTAGACAGAGAGAACGACGAGCTCACAATGGCCCTCGGGTCCTGAGCACCCTGGAAGGCTGGGTTTCCGGACGCAGGCACGCCAGGCTTAGTTCCGTGGAAGGCTGGGTTTCCGGACGCACGCGGTTACAAATGCCAGGAGACGAGGAAGAAAGTGCAGCAGACCCAACTGCAGGCGCTGCACGCAAGGGTACAAGCGATACAGGAACGAGAAGCAAATCACAGCAAACGCACTGCCGAAGCTTCCCCCGAAGCTACCCCGCCATCTCAGCGGAGAAGCAGCGTGGCTTCCACCGAGCTGCTTCAGCCGGAGCATGTATTGACGGCTCCTGCTAGCTACCCCGTGGATGCTATCATGGAGTCTCAAAATTGCCACCTTATGACGCAATGGCAGAACTTAAAAGTCAAGGCGGCTATCGGCTCTGTTCGACCTCCTGAACCCGGTGCAACTTTTCACTGTCGTCCGATTCCAGAAGGATATGCTAGGGTGACGGTGGACGAAATAATGGAGGGATTTGAGGACCTCCAGCTTGACCACCCTACCGGTGAAGGGGAGACTCGGCTGGGTTCTGCTCTGAAGACTCCATGCCTATGGCGGAAGGAGCTCATCAACCTTCCGAACTGGACGCCTCCGCCTCCTCCTCCTCCTCCGGCGAGTGATGACCCACAAGTATAGAGGATCTATCGTAGTCCTTTCGATAAGTAAGAGTGTCGAACCCAACGAGGAGCAGAAGGAAATGATAAGCGGTTTTTAGCAAGGTATTCTCTTCAAGTACTGAAACAAGTGGTAACAAATAGTTTTGTGATCGGATAATTTGTAACGAGCAACAAATAACAAAAGTAAATAATGTGCAGCAAGGTGGCCCAATCCTTTTTGTAGCAAAGGACAAGCCTGGACAAACTCTTATAATAGGAAAAGCGCTCCCGAGTACACATGGGAACTATCGTCAAGCTAGTTTTCATCATGTTCATATGATTCGCGTTCGGTACTTTGATAATCTGATATGTGGGTGGACCGGTGTTTGGGTGCTGTTCTTACTTGAACAAACACCCTACTTATGATTAACCTCTATTGCAAGCATCCGCAACTACAACAAAAGTATTAAGGTAAACCTAACCATAGCATGAAACATATGGATCCAAATCAGTCCCTTACGTAGCAACGCATAAACTAGGGTTTAAGCTTCTGTCACTCTAGCAACCCATCATCTACTTATTACTTTCCAATGCGTTCCTCTAGGCCCAAATAATGGTGAAGTGTTATGTAGTCGACGTTCACATAACACCACTAGAGGCTAGGCAACATACATCTCATCAAATATCGAACGAATACCAAATTCACATCTATTATATATAAAAAGTATTTGATGGATTAACCAGAAAAAAGATTAATAAACCAGAAATTACCACAAAAATTAGAAACATCTAACCATTAATTTAATAGACTAAATTTCTGCGGCCATTAGATAAAATTAGAGTTTAGAAAATTACCCACCAATGCCATTATAATTGTTGTGGGAGAAAACGTTTCGTTCCCTTGAGCTTAAAAAAGGTAGAGGAAAAAAGACGTGCCCTGATCAAATAAAGAGGTATTAGGACGTGCGCTGATCCACTTTTTAAAAAGTAGGTCGTGCGCCGATCAGTTAAAAAAGCATGCAATTGCTGGAACTTAAGATCTGTGTGCTGAGCAAATAAAAAAAACAGGACATGCACTGACTGATTTCAGTTTATATATAAAAAAAGGGCGTGGGCTGATCCAGTTGAAAAAAAAGACATGCGATGAGTCCTAGCTTTGCCGTATGCCTATATGTATGCATGCAATTAGCTTGAAAAGAAACATGTGCGATGTATGCATGCATGCATGGATGGCATGCATGTCTAGCTTGCTATATACTTCCTTCGTAAAGACATTTCAGTATAGACTACATACGAAGCAAAATAAGTGAACATATACTCTAAAATGCGTCTATATACATTCGAATATAGTCTCTATAGTATAATCTCTAAAAAGATTTATATTTAGGAACAAAGGGAGTACATGCATGCATTTAGCTGGAACGAAATGCCTGCATCCATGCCCTTGATATAGGCATGCATACATGATGTGTGCATTGCCTGTTCGAAAAATGTTTGAAGGCAAGTCGTGAAGGTTTTCCCAAAACCTTCTCATGCTAAACCTTTCACTCGGGCTTTTCATTTGCCAGTGGTTGCTCAGATATTCTTCACTTGATTGTCAAATATATTAATTGGAGATTTTAGACGTTTATATCGGTAGCATGGCGGCCAAGAGTTCGCATGGCCACGACGAATTTTTGTAGCTCTCTGCAGACAAGAAGTTCACTAGCAACCTTACGTCATGGAAACCAAGCGGTAAATAATACAAAAAACTTGGCAGCACCTAAACTTTCTAATTAATATTCAACAATAATCAATCAAGGAGAGAGACCAGACATACAGATCTAGGTTTGGATTAGTGGCCCCTATGGTATACATGATGGGTGAGTGAGCCTGAATCGATGACTCCCATTTAGTTTCTTATTTAGGTTTTCCTTTTCATCGTTCTTTGAATACCCGCTGGGACCATTAATCTCACATATGGAGGAAAGTTGATGTTAGACACCAGACTCAATGGATGCTGCGAGGAGCGGCTCAAGCAGATGGAGAAATGCAACTGGCAAGCCGGACCATGTCATCAGTGATGAACATTGTTGCTTCAGATTTTGGCTGGTAACTCATACCAAATTTGTCCACACCAAAAACACACATGCATAGATTCGTCTTGATGCTTTGCTTGACAAGGGATACTCCATGTCAGGATGGGTTTAATTGACGAAGGAAAATAAATAATCTTTTAAGACGGCATTTAATTGAAAATACCATAATTTTAATATCCTGATATCATCTCACATATAATAAGTGAGTGAGTTCGCCCCAAATATTTATTACCTGGGTCATGGGTATATATATAGGTTTGTGCAACTTCAAGTTCCATCCTGGAAATCAACACAACTTAGAAAAATGTAATTTTGACAAAGTTATCTTATATCTTATATCTTATATTTACTAATTGGAGGCACCATTGGAGTTACCACGTTAATCCTAAAAACCATGTAAAAACATCCTTAGGATCTCAATTCAACGATTAGGATCAAATAACAGATCTAAAGAGTCTTTACTAAAAAAAACAGATCATAGAGTCTTTACAAAAAAAAAACAGATCAAAGGGTCATACCTTCCCACGTTGAGAGATCAAAGAGTTTGGGCCCTTCCTCTTACCACACGCGCGACTCCTCCTATGTCCACCTTGCCGTGTGAAAAAGGGACTCCCCAGCCCAATAAAAAGAAAAAAAAAAGGACTCCTCCGATTGTCTCCTACCATCAGTACGTCACACATGATTTATGAAGAAATAATCCTAATGCCGTCCCCGCTTCATGGACGCCTAATCTCCATGCACGCACATATATCACTCCTACCATCAGTACGTCATGAATCATCTAGGGAACGGTATGATCCGATCGATTATCTCCTGCTATTCCGAATTTTCTTGGTCTCTCCATGATGACAATGGCTCTCTAACCCATCTCCATCCTGATGTTGCAGAGATACGAGGTATATAGCTGAACCATGAGATGTTGTTGTACATGCATTGGAAACACAGGGTAATCGAGGATGTGTAGTAGTAAAGAGCCGCTGGGGTTAATCTAGCAAGTAGTGTATTAATTTATTTCTTGATTGATTAATTTGCATCAGGATATCCTAATCATGTTGGGAGCCAATGGGCGGACATTCTCTCCAGCTAAATCACCCCTCTAAAGTCACTGCCTCCGGAAAAAATTCTGTGGCATGCATGCCTACAAAGAGGGATATATTGTGGCCGTGCTCCATCCCCGTTAATTAGTATCAGGTCAGATAATGTAGTTTTTTACTACCTAACTCCCATACTACAATCGCGATGGTACTTGCTAATACATATATGGAATTGAGCGATACGTACAATTAATACATGCATAATTAGATACCAGATGATGAATACAAGGAATTAATGTCTGCATACATATATAGATGATTGGATCTCTAAATATGCTTAGATGGAGAAGTGATCTATAACATTCTTAATAGGGAAGTTAATATGTTTTTATAGAGGGTGATTATTACTGTATTATAAAATAGAATTGAGCATTGCATAGTCTTATTTATTCGGAACGTTCACACACAAGCATGAATTGTTCTTAACATAATTAGATTCTTTGCAAAATCAACAATTTGTCAATTTATTTTTTCCCATACAAAGTTCTATCATTCTTAGGGCACCGTTGTGTGATCTTCATGATTTTTTGCTTGAAGATGTACAGAAGTCATCCTTTGTGTCTCTATTAAGTCGCCTAAAAATCTCATAATTTTCTTATTGCCTAATATACGGAGTCAATCCTCCCTCTAAGTATAGAGATGAAGGTTGGGATTGTGGTTTGCTACTGTCAGCACTCCGCAATACATCGTATCTTATTCCAAAGGATTACATTGACATTAGATTATATTTGCAAACAACAATACCTTTCACTAGATACACTTTGATGCCATTTCTAACCTGAATTTTAATTTAAAATTTAAAAAAATTTAAATTGTGTCACATAGGTAAAACTACACATAGTTATATCAATTTAATAGCCAATGTTGCATAAATAATGACAAATACTACGTTCATCAGGTTCCATGTTCTTTTTTGTTGTCTAGAACTCATCCAACCACACTAACACAAGCCGTCTCAAGTACAAATCAGTAACATTTGTTGATATTCTTCCTCAAATGGAACATTTACTTTTATATGTTTTTGCCTCCACTCTTAATTTATAAAGTTCTGGGTTTTAATAAACATAAAAGTTGTTATTTTATTGCAAACAAATAACTAGCCCATGCAGGTGCACGGGTTGATGACTAGTTATTCTAACATATTTGTGAAACCTAATTCTTATTGTGATATATATTTATTTGATAGGTCATTAACATATTAAGTTCCTAACCAAAAAAATATTTATAGTCAAAGATCCGAAAGTATTGAAGGAAATATGCCCTAGAGGCAATAATAAAGTTATTATTTATTTCCTCATATCATGATAAATGTTTATTATTCATGCTAGAATTGTATTAACCGGAAACATGATACATGTGTGAATATATAGACAAACATAATGTCACTAGTATGCTTCTACTTAACTAGCTCATTGATCAAAGATGGTTATGTTTCCTAACCATAGACATGTGTTGTCATTTGATTTATGGGATCACATCATTAGGAGAATGATATGATTGACTTGACCCATTCCGTTAGCTTAGGACTTGATCATTTAGTATGTTGCTATTGCTTTCTTCATTACTTATACAAAGTTCCTGCAACTATGAGATTATGCAACTCCCGTTTACCGGAGGAACACTTTGTGTGCTACCAAACTTCACAACGTAACTGGGTGATTATAAAGGTACTCTACAGGTGTCTCCAAAAGTATATGTTGAGTTGGCATAATTCGAGATTAGGTTTTGTCACTCCGATTGTCGGAGAGGTATCTCTGGGCCTTCTCGGTAATACTCATCACCTAAGCCTTGAAAGCATTGTAATTAATGAGTTAGTTATGAGATGATGTATTATGGAACGAGTAAAGAGACTTGCCGGTAACGAGATTAAACTAGGTATTGGATACCGACGATCGAATCTCGGGCAAGTAACATACCGATGACAAAGGGAACAACGTATGTTGTTATGCGGTTTGACCAATAAAGATCTTCGTAGAAAATGTAGGAACCAATATGAACATCCAGGTTCCACTATTAGTTATTGACCGAGAATAGTTCTAGGTCATGTCTACATAGTTCTCGAACCCGTAGGGTCCGCACGCTTAACGTTACAATGACAGTTTTATGAGTTTTGATGTACCGAAGTTTGTTCGGAGTCCCGGATGTGGTCACAGACATGACGAAGAGTCTCGAAATGGTCGAGACATAAAGATTGATATATTGGAAGCCTATGTTAGGACTTCGGAATAGTTCCGGGTGAAATCGGGATTTTACCGGAACACCGGGGGGTTACCGGAACCCTCCCGGGGGTTAATGGGCCTTAGTGGGCCATGATGGAGAAGAGGAGGGCCGGCCAGGGCAGGCCGCGCGCTCCCTCCCCCCTAGTCCGAATAAGACAAGGAAGGGGGGGCGGCGCCCCCCTTTCCTCTTTCCCTCCCCCCAAGTCCTAATCCAACTAGGTTAAGGGGGGGAGTCCTACTCCCAGTGGGACTAGGACTCCTCCGGCGCGCCTCCTCCTAGGGCCGGCCGCACCCCCCCCCTTGCTCCTTTATATACGGGGGCAAGGGGGCACCCTAGAACACACAAGTTAATCTACGGATCGTTCCTTAGCCGTGTGCGGTGCCCCCCTCCACCATATTCCACCTTGGTCGTATCGTCGCGGAGTTTAGGCGAAGCCCTGCGCCGGTAGAGCATCATCATCGTCACCACGTCGTCGTGCTGACGGAACTCATCCCCGACACCCTGCTGGATCGGAGTCCGGGGATCGTCATCGAGCTGAACGTGTGCAGAACACGGAGGTGCCGTACGTTCGGTACTTGGATCGGTCGGATCGTGAAGACGTAGGACTACATCAACCGCGTTGTCATAACGCTTCCGCTTTCGGTCTACGAGGGTACGTGGACAACACTCTCGCCACTCGTTGCTATGCCATCACCATGATCTTGCGTGTGCGAAGGAAATTTTTTAAAATTACTATGTTCCCCAACAGTGGCATCAGAGCCAGTTTTATGCGTTGATGTTATATGCAAGAGTAGAACACAAGTGAGTTGTGGGCGATACAAGTCATACTGCTTACCAGCATGTCATACTTTGGTACGGCGGTATTGTGAGATGAAGCGGCCCGGACCGACATTACGCGTACGCTTACGCGAGACTGGTTTCACCGCTGCGAGCACTCGTTGCTTAAAGGTGAATGGCGGGTGTCTGTCTCTCTCACTTTAGTTGAACCGAGTGTGGCTACGCCCGGTCCTTGCGAAGGTTAAAACAGCACCAACTTGACAAACTATCGTTGTGGTTTTGATGCGTAGGTAAGAACGGTTCTTGCTCAGCCCATAGCAGCCACGTAAAACTTGCAACAACAAAGTAGAGGACGTCTAACTTGTTTTTGCAGGGCATGTTGTGATGTGATATGGTCAAGACGTGATGCTATATTTTATTGTATGAGATGATCATGTTTTGTAACCGAGTTATCGGCAATGGCGGGAGCCATATGGTTGTCGCTTTATTGTATGAAATGCAACGCCATGTAATTGCTTTACTTTATCACTAAGCGGTAGCGATAGTCGAGAAGCAATAGTTGGCGAGACGACAACGATGCTACGATGGAGATCAAGGTGTCGCGCCGGTGACGATGGTGATCATGATGGTGCTTCGGAGATGGAGATCACAAGCACAAGATGATGATGGCCATATCATATCACTTATATGTTGGGGAATGTAGCAGAAATTCAAAATTTTCCTACGTGTCACCAAGATCTATCTATGGAGAAACTAGCAACGAGGGAAGGAGAGTGCATCTACATACCCTTGTAGATCGTTAAGCGGAAGCGTTCAACAGAACGGGGTTGAAGGAGTCGATTGCGTCGTGATTCAAATCACCGGAGATCCGAGTGCCGAACGGACGGCACCTCCGCGTTCAACACACGTACAGCCCGGTGACGTCTCCCATGCCTTGATCCAGCAAGGAGAGAGGGAGAGGTTGAGGAAGACTCCATCCAACAGCAGCACAACGGGCGTGGTGGTGGTGGAGGCGTGGCAATCCTGCAGGGCTTCGCCAAGCACCTCACGGAGAGGAGGAGGTGTCACGGGAGGGAGGGAGGCTCCAGGGCTCAGGTGTGGATGCCCTCCTCCCTCCACTATATATAGGGGCAAGGGAGAGGGGAGGCGCAGCCTTGCCCCATCCTCCAAGGAAGGGGTGCGGCCACGAGGGGGGAGGAGTCCATCCTCCACTAGGCACCTCGGATGTGCCTTCCCCTTGAGGACTCTTCCCTCCCAAGTTTCCTTGGCGCATGGGCCTCTTGGGGCTGGTGCCCTTGGCCCATATAGGCCAAGGCGCACCCCTACAGCCCATGTGGCCCCCGGGCAGGTGGACCCCGGTGGACCCCGGACCCCTTCGGCACTCCGGTACAATACCGATAAAGTGCGAAACTTTTCCGGCGACCAAAATAGGACTTCCCATATATAAATCTTTACCTCTGAACCATTCCGAACTCCTCGTGACATCCGGGATCTCATCCGGACTCGAACAACATTCGGTAACCACATACAAACTTCCTTTATAACCCTAAGCGCCATCGAACCTTAAGTGTGTAGACCCTACGGGTTCGGGAGACATGTAGACATGACCGAGACGTTCTCCGGTCAATAACCAACAGCGGGATCTGGATACCCATGTTGGCTCCCACATGTTCCACGATGATCTCATCGGATGAACCACGATGTCAAGGACTCAATCGATCCCGTATACAATTCCCTTTGTCTAGCGGTATTGTACTTGCCCGAGATTCGATCGTCGGTATCCCGATACCTTGTTCAATCTCGTTACCGGCAAGTCTCTTTACTCGTTCCGTAACACATCATCCCGTGTGTTGGGGAACGCAGTAATTTCAAAAAATTTCCTACGATCACGCAAGACCATGGTGATGGCATAGCAACGAGAGGGGAGAGTGTCCGTCCACGTACCCTCGTAGACCGAAAGCGGAAGCGTTATAACAACGCGGTTGATGTAGTCTTCCGTCTTCACGATCCGACCGATCCAAGCACCGAACGTCACGGCACCTCCGAGTTACGCACACGTTCAGCTCGATGGCGATCCCGGACTCCGATCCAGCAAAGTGTCGGGATGAGTTCCACAAGCATGACGGGCGTGGACGATGTTGATGCTCCACCGACGAGGGCTTCGCCTAAGCTCATGACGATATGACTTCTCCGGCGCGAGGCTTCGCCTAAGCTCTCTGACGATATGACGAAGTGGAATATGGTGGAAGGGGCACCGCACGGCTAAGGAAAGATCCGTAGATCAACTTGTGTGTTTTGGGGTGCTCCCTGCCCCCGTATATAAAGGAGCCAAGGGGGAGGTGGCCGGCCCAAGGGGGGAGGCGCACCAAGGAGTCCTACTCCCTCCGGGAGTAGGACTCCCCCTCCAATCCTAGTTGGATTAGGATTCCCGGAGGGGAAAAGAGAGAGAGGGGGGCCGGCCCACCTTTCCTAGTCCTAATAGGACTAGGGGAAGGGGGCAGCGACCACCTAGGGCTGGCCCTCTCTCCTTTCCACTAAGGCCCACTATGGCCCATGTAGTTCCGGGGGTTCGGTAACCTCCGGTACTCGATAAATTCCCGATTTCACTCGGAACCCTTCCGATGTCCAAATGTAGGCTTCCAATATATCAATCTTTATGTCTCGACCATTTCGAGACTCCTCGTCATGTCCGTGATCACATCCGGGACTCCGAACAAACTTCGGTGCATCAATACTTATAAACTCATTATGAACTGTCATCGAAACGTTAAGCGTGCGGACCCTACGGGTTCGAGAACTATGTAGACATGACCTAGAACCATTCTCGGTCAATAACCAATAGCGGAACCTGGATGCCCATATTGGTTCCTACATATTCTACTGAAGATCTTTATCGGTCAAACCGCATAACGACATACGTTGTTCCCTTTGTCATCGGTATGTTACTTACCCGAGATTCGATCGTCGGTATCCAATACCTAGTTCAATCTCGTTGCGGTAAGTCTCTTTACTCGTTCCATAATACATCATCTACGCAACTAACTTATTAGTTGTGATGCTTGCAAGGCTTAAGTGATGTGCATTACCGAGAAGGCACGGAGATACCTCTCCGACAATCGGAGTGACAAAACCTAATCTCGAAAATCGCCAACCCAACAAGTACCTTTGGAGACACCTGTAGTACTCCTTTATAATCACCCGATTACGTTGTGACGTTTGGTAGTACCAAAGTGTTCCTCCGATGGCGGAGTTGCATAATCTCATAGTTATAGGAACATGTATAGGTCATGAAGAAAGCATTAACATACTAAGCGATCAAGTGTTAAGCTAACGGAATGGGTCATGTCAATCAGATCATTCTACTAATGATGTGACCTTGTTAATCAAATAACAACTCCTTGTTCATGGTTAGGAAACATAACCATCTTTGATTAACAAGCTAGTCAAGTAGAGGCATACTAGTGACATACTGTTTTGTCTATGTATTCACACATGTATTATGTTTCTGGTTAATACAATTCTAGCATGAATAATAAACATTTATCATGATATAAGGAAATAAATAATAACTTTATTATTGCCTCTAGAGCATATTTCCTTCAGTCTCCCACTTGCACTAGAGTCAATAATCTAGATTACAAAGTAATGATTCTAACACCCATGGAGTCTTGGTGCTGATCATGTTTTGCTCGTGGAAGAGGCTTAGTCAACGGGTGCGCAACATTCAGATCCGTATGTATTTTGCAAATCTCTATGTCTCCCACTTGGACTTGGTCCCGAATGGAATTGAAGCGTCTCTTGATGTGCTTGGTCCTCTTGTGAAATCTGGATTCTTTTGCCAAGGCAATTGCACCAGTATTGTCACGGAAGATCTTCATCGGTCCCGATGCACTAGGTATAACACCTAGATCGAAATGAACTCTTTCATCCAGACTCCTTCATTTGCTGCTTCCGAAGCAGCTATGTACTCCGCTTCACATGTAGATCCCGCCACGGCGCTTTGTTTAGAACTGCACCAACCGACAGCTCCACCGTTTAATAAAACACGTATCCGGTTTGCGATTTAGAATCGTCCGGATCAGTGTCAAAGCTTGCGTCGACGTAACCATTTACGACTAGCTCTTTGTCACCTCCATATACAAGAAACATATCCTTAGTCCTTTTCAGGTATTTCAGGATGTTCTTGACCGCTGTCCAGTGATCCATTCCTGGATTACTTTGGTACCTTCCTGCCAAGCTTATGGCTAAGCATACGTCAGGTCTGGTACACAGCATTGCATACATGATAGAGCCCATGGCTGAAGCATAGGGAACATCTTTCATTTTCTCTCTATCTTCTGCTGTGGTCGGGCATTGAGTCTTACTCAATCTTACACCTTGCAACACAGGCAAAAAACCTTTCTTTGCCTGATCCATTTTGAACTTTTTCAAAATTTTATCAAGGTATGTGCTTTGTGAAAGTCCAATTAAGCGTCTTGATCTATCTCTATAGATCTTGATGCCCAATATGTAAGCAGCTTCACCGAGGTCTTTCATTGAAAAACTTTTATTCAAGTATCCTTTTATGCCATCCAGAAATTCTATATCATTTCCAATTAATAATATGTCGCCCACATATAATATTAGAAATGCTTCTGAGCTCCCACTCACTTTCTTGTAAATACGAGGCTTCTCCAAAAGTCTGTATAAACCCATATGCTTTGATCACACTATCAAAGCGTTTATTCCAACTCCGAGAGGCTTGCACCGGACCATAAATTGATCGTTGGAGCTTGCACACTTTGTTAGCACCTTTTGGATCGACAAAACCTTCTGGTTGCATCATATACAACTCTTCTTCTAGAAATCCATTCAAGAATGCGGTTTTTACATCCATTTGCCAAATTTCATAATCATAAAATGCGGCAATTGCTAACATGATTCGGACAGACTTAAGCATCGCTACGGGTGAGAAAGTCTCATCGTAGTCAACCCCTTGAACTTGTCGAAAACCTTTCGCAACAAGTCGAGCTTTGTAGACAGTTACATTACCATCGGCGTCATCTTCTTTTTAAAGATCCATTTATTTTCAATGGCTTGCCGATCATCGGGCAAGTCAACCAAAGTCCATACTTTGTTCTCATACATGGATCCCATCTCAGATTTCATGGCTTCCAGCCATTTTGCGGAATCTGGGCTCACCATCGCTTCTTCATAGTTTGTAGGTTCGCCATGGTCAAGTAACATGACTTCCAGAATAGGATTACCGTACCACTCTGGTGCGTATTTTACTCTGGTTGACCTACGAGGTTCAGTAGTAACTTGATCTGAAACTTCATGATCATCATCATTAGTTTCCTCACTAATTGGTGTAGTTGTCACAGGAACCATTTCTTGCGATGAACTACTTTCCAATAAGGGAGCAGATCTGATTATCTCATCAAGTTCTACTTTCCTCCCACTCACTTCTTTCGAGAGAAACTCCTTCTCTAGAAAGGATCCGAATTTAGCAACAAAAATCTTGCCTTCAGATCTGTGATAGAAGGTGTACCCAACAGTCTCCTTTGGGTATCCTATGAAGACACATTTTTCCGATTTGGGTTCGAGCTTATCTGGTTGAAGTTTCTTTACATAAGCATCGCAGCCCCAAACTTTAAGAAACGACAACTTTGGTTTCTTGCCAAACCACAGTTCATAAGGCGTCGTCTCAACGGATTTTGACGGTGTCCTATTTAACGTGAATGCGGCCGTCTCTAAAGCATAACCCCAAAAGCGATAGCGGTAAATCGGAAATCGACATCATAGATCGCACCATATCTAGTAAAGTACGATTCTGACGTTCGGACACACCATTTCTCCGTGGTGTTCCGGTGGCGTGAGTTGTGAAACTATTCCACATTGTTTCAAATGTAAACCAAACTCGTAACTCAAATATTCTCCTCCACGATCAGATCGTAGAAACTTTATTTTCTTGTTACGATGATTTTCCACTTCACTCTGAAATTCTTTGAACTTTTCAAATGTTTCAGATTTGTGTTTCATTAAGTAGATATACCCATATCTGCTCAAATCATCTGTGAAGGTGAGAAAATAACGATACCCTTGGCGTGCCTCAACATTCATTGGACCACAAACATCAGTATGTATGATTTCCAACAAATCAGTTGCACGCTCCATAGTTCCGGAGAACGGCGTTTTTGTCATCTTGCCCATGAGGCACGGTTCGCAAGTACCAAGTGATTCATAATCAAGTGATTCTAGAAGCCCATCAGTATGGAGTTTCTTCATGCGTTTTACACCGATATGACCTAAACGGCAGTGCCACAAATAAGTTGCACTATCATTATCAACTCTGCATCTTTTGGCTTCAACATTATGAATATGTGTATCACTACGATCGAGATCCAACAAGAATAGACCATTCTTCAAGGGTGCATGACCATAAAAGATATTATTCATATAAATAGAACAACCATTATTCTCGATTTAAATGAATAACCGTCTCGCATTAAACAAGATCCAGATATAATGTTCATGCTCAACGGCGGCACTAAATAACAATTATTTAGGTCTAAAACTAATCCCGAAGGTAGATGTAGAGGTAGCGTGCCGACCGCGATCACATTGACTTTGGAACCATTTCCCACGCGCATCGTCACCTCGTCCTTTGCCGCTGCTCGTCTATTCCGTAGTCCCTGCTTTCGAGTTGCAAATATTAGCAATGTAACCAAGATCAAATACCCAGTGCTACTACGAGCTCTAGTAAGGTACACATCAATAACATGTATATCATATATACCTTTGTTCACCTTGCCATCCTTTTTATCCGCCAAATACTTGGGGCAGTTCCGCTTCCAAAGGTCTGCTTGCAGTAAAAACACTCAGTTTCAGCCTTAGGTCCAGACTTAGGTTTCTTCTCATGATCAGCAACTTTCTTGCTGTTCTTTTTGAAGTTTCCCTTCTTCTTCCCTTTGCCCTTTTTCTTGAAACTGGTGGTCTTGTTGACCATCAACACTTGATGCTCTTTCTTGATTTCTACCTCCGCAGCTTTTAGCATCGCGAAGAGCTCAGGAATTGTCTTAGTCATCCCTTGCATATTATAGTTCATCACGAAGCTCTTGTAGCTTGGTGGCGATGATTGGAGAATTACATCAATGACACTATCATCCGGAAGATTAACTCCCGGCTGAATTAAGTGATTGTTATACCCGGACATTTTGAGTATGTGCTCACTTGTGAACTATTCTCCTCCATCTTGTAGCTATAGAACTTATTGGAGACTTCATATCTCTCAATCCGGGCATTTGCTTGAAATATTAACTTCAACTCTGGAACATCTCATATGCTCCATGACGCTCAAAACGTCGTTGAAGACCTGGTTCTAAGCCGTAAAGCATGCCACCTTTGAACTATAGAGTAGTCATCAGCTCTGCTTTGCGAGACGTTCATAACTTCAGCTCAAGCATCCGCAGCAGGCCTGTCACCCAGCGGTGCTTCGGGGCGTAATTTTTACGTGCAGCAATGAGGATAATCCTCAAATTACGGACCCAGTCCGTGTAATTGCTGCCATCATCTTTCAACTTTGCTTTCTCAAGGAACGCATTAAAATTCAACGGAACAACAAAGACGAGCCATCTATCTACAGTAAACATAGACAAGCAAAATACTATCAGTACTAAGTTCATGATAAATTTAAGTTCAATTAATCATATTAAAAAACTCCCACTTAGACAGACATCTCTCTAGTCATCTAAGTGATCACGTGATCCATATCAACTAAACCGTGTCCGATCATCACGTGAGGCGGAGTAGTTTCAACGGTGAACATCACTATGTTGATCATATCTACTATATGATTCACGTTCGACCTTCGGTCTCCGTGTTCGAGGCCATATCTGTTATATGCTAGGCTCGTCAAGTTTAACCTGAGTATTCGCGTGTGCAACTGTTTTGCACCGTTGTAGATGGACGTAGAACTTATCACACCCGATCATCACGTGGTGTCCGGGTACTACGAACTTTGGCAACGGTGCATACTCGAGAGAACACTTCTTGATAATTTTTAGTGAGAGATCATCTTATAATGCTACCGTCAATCAAAGCAAGATAAGATGCATAAAGGATAAACATCACATGCAATCAATATAAGTGATATGATATGGTCATCATCATCTTGTGCTTGTGATCTCCATCGCCAAGCACCGTCATGATCACCATCGTCACCGTGCGACACCTTGATCTCCATCGTAGCATCGTTGTCGTCTCGCCAATCTTATGCTTCCACGACTATCACTACCGTTTAGTAATAAAGTAAAGCATTACATCGCGATTGCATTGCATACAATAAGCGACAACCATATGGCTCCTGCCGATTGTCGATAACTTCGGTTACAAAACATGATCATCTCATACAATAAAATATAGCATCACGCCTTGACCATATCACATCACAACATGCCCTGCAAAAACAAGTTAGACGTCCTCTACTTTGTTGTTGCAAGTTTTACGTGGCTGCTACGGGCTGAGCAAGAACCGTTCTTACCTACGCATCAAAACCACAACGATAGTTTGTCAAATAGACTCCGTTTTAACCTTCTCAAGGACCGGGCGTAGCTACTCAGTTCAACTAAAGTTGGAGAGACAGTCTTCCGCGAAGCCATCTATGTGCAAAGCACGTCGAGGGAACCGGTCTCGCGTAAGCGTCACGCGTAAGGTTGGTCCGGATCGTCTCGTCCAACAATACCGCTGAACCAAAGTATGACATGCTGGTAGGCAGTATGACTTGTATCGTCCACAACTCACTTGTGTTCTACTCGTGCATATGACATCTACGCATAAAACCTGGCTCTGATACCACTGTTGGGGAACGCAGTAATTTCAAAAATTTTTCCTACGATCACGCAAGACCATGGTGATGGCATAGCAACGAGAGGGGAGAGTGTCCGTCCACGCACTCGTGAGACCGAAAGCGGAAGCGTTATAACAACGCGGTTGATGTAGTCGTGCGTCTTCACGATCCGACCGATCCAAGCACCGAACGACGGCACCTCCGAGTTACGCACACGTTCAGCTCGATGACGATCCCGGACTCGATCCAGCAAAGTGTCGGGGATGAGTTCCACAAGACGACGGCGTGGTGGCGATGTTGATGCTCCACCGACGCAGGGCTTCGCCTAAGCTCGCTGACGATATGACTTCTCCAGCGCAGGCTTCGCCTAAGCTCTCTGACGATATGACCGAAGTGGAATATGGTGGAAGGGGCACCGCACACGGCTAAGGAAAGATCCGTAGATCAACTTGTGTGTTTTGGGGTGCTCCTGCCCCGTGATATAAAGGAGCCAAGGGGAGGTGGCGGCCCAAGGGGAGGCAAGACTAAGGAGTCCTACTCCCTCCGGGAGTAGGACTCCCCTCAATCCTAGTTGGATTAGGATTCCGGAGGAAAGAGAGAGAGGGGCGGCCCACCTTTCCTAGTCCTAATAGGACTAGGGGAAGGGGGGCGCTTGACCACCTAGGGCTGGCCTCTCTCCTTTCCACTAAGGCCCACTATGGCCCATGTAGTTCCCGGGGGTTCGGTAACCTCCGGTACTCGATAAATTCGATTTCACTCGGAACCCTTCCGATGTCCAAATGTAGGCTTCAATATATCAATCTTTATGTCTCGACCATTTCGAGACTCCTCGTCATGTCCGTGATCACATCCGGGACTCGAACAAACTTGGTGCATCAATACTTATAAACTCATTATGAACTGTCATCGAAGCGTTAAGCGTCACGGACACTACGGGTTCGAGAACTATGTAGACATGACCTAGAACCATTCTCGGTCAATAACCAATAGCGGAACCTGGATGCCCATATTGGTTCCTACATATTCTACGAAGATCTTTATCGGTCAAACCGCATAACGACATACGTTGTTCCCTTTGTCATCGGTATGTTACTTACCCGAGATTCGATCGTCGGTATCCAATACCTAGTTCAATCTAGATTACGGTAAGTCTCTTTACTCGTTCCATAATACATCATCTCGCAACTAACTTATTAGTTGTAATGCTTGCAAGGCTTAAGTGATGTGCATTACCGAGAAGGCTCGGAGATACCTCTCCGACAATCGGAGTGACAAAACCTAATCTCGAAATACGCCAACCCAACAAGTACCTTTGGAGACACCTGTAGTACTCCTTTATAATCACCCGATTCACGTTGTGGCGTTTGGTAGTACCTAAAGTGTTCCTCCGGTGGCAGGAGTTGCATAATCTCATAGTTATAGGAACATGTATAGGTCATGAAGAAAGCATTAACATACTAATCGATCAAGTGTTAAGCTAACTGAATGGGTCATGTCAATCAGATCATTCTACTAATGATGTGACCTTGTTAATCAAATAACTACTCCTTGTTCATGGTTAGGAAACATAACCATCTTTGATTAACAAGCTAGTCAAGTAGAGGCATACTAGTGACATCTTGTTTTGTCTATGTATTCACACATGTATTATGTTTCTGGTTAATACAATTCTAGCATGAATAATAAACATTTATCATGATATAAGGAAATAAATAATAACTTTATTATTGCCTCTAGAGCATATTTCCTTCACCGTGATCAACCCCTTGGTCACATTGTGCACATTATGATGATGTCCTACCGAGTGGGCCCAGAGATACCTCTCCGTTTACACGGAGTGACAAATCCCAGTCTCGATTCGTGCCAACCCAACAGACACTTTCGGAGATACCTGTAATGCACCTTTATAGCCACCCGATTCGTTGTGAAGTTTGGTACACCCAAAGCATTCCTACGGTATCCGGGAGTTGCACAATCTCATGGTCTAAGGAAATGATACTTGACATTAGAAAAGCTTTAGCATACGAACTACGATCTTTGTGCTAGGCTTAGTATTGGGTCTTGTCCATCACATAATTCTACTAATGATGTGATCCCGTTATCAATGACATCCAATGTCCATGGTTAGGAAACCGTAACCATCTGTTGATCAATGAGCTAGCCAATAGAGGCTTGCTAGGGACATGGTGTTGTCTATGTATCCACACATGTATCTGAGTTTCCTATCAATACAATTATAGCATGGATAATAAACGATTACCATGAAAAAGGAAATATAATAATAATAACTAATTTATTATTGCCTCTAGGGCATATTTCCAACAGTCTCCCACTTGCACTAGAGTCAATAATCTAGTTCACATCGTCATGTGATTAACACTGATATGTCACATCGCCATGTGTCCAACACCCAAGAGTTTACTAGTGTTTGTAAACTAGTTCACATCATCATGTGATTTAGACTCAATGAGTTCTGAGGTTTGATCATGTTTTGCTTGTGAGAGAGGTTTTAGTCAACGGGTTTTAGTCAACGGGTCTGAACCTTTCAGATCCGTGTGTGCTTTGCAATTCTCTATGTCATATTGTAAATGCTGCTTCCACGCTCCACTTGGATCTATTCTAAATGGTTGCTCCACTATACGTATCCGGTTTGCTACTCGAGTCACTCGGATAGGTGTTAAAGCTTGCATCGACGTAACCCTTTACGCGAACTCTTTATCACCTCCATAATCGAGAAACATGTCCTTATTTACTCCAAGGACAATTTTGACCGCTGTCCAATGATCCATTCTTGGATCATTCTTGTACCCCTTTGACCGACTCATGGCAAGGCACACTTCGATGCGGTACATAACATAGCATACTTTGTAGAGCCTACGTCTGAAGCATAGGGGGCGACCTTCGTCCTTTCTCTCTCTTCTGCCGTGGTCGAGCTTTAACTCTTAACTTCATACCTTACATCTCAGGCAAGAACTCCTTCTTTGACTGATCCATCTTGGACACTTTCAAGATCATGTCAAGGTATATGCTCATTTGAAAGTACCATTAAGCATTTTTTATCTATCCTTATAGATCTTGATGCTCAATGTTCAAGTAGCTTAACCCAGGTTTTTCCATTGAAAAACACTTTTCAAACATCCCTATATGCTTTCCAGAAATTCTACATCATTTCTGATCATCAATATGTCAACAACATATTGTTATCAGAAATTCCATAGTGCTCCCACTCACTTCTTTGGAAATACAAGTTTCTCATAAACTTTGTATAAACCCAAAATCTTTGATCATCTCATCAAAGCGCACATTCCAACTCCGAGATGCTTACTCCGGTCCTTAGAAAGGATCTGGAGCTAGCATACCTTTTAGCATCCTTAGGATCGACAAAACTTTTACGATTGTATCACATACAACCTTTCCTTACGAAAACTGGTAAGGAAACTCATTTTGACATCCATCTGCCAGATTTCATAAATGCAGCTTATGCTAACATGATTCCGACGGACTTAAGCATCGCTACGGATGAGAAAATCTCATCGTAGTCAACTCCTTGAACTTGTGAAAACTCTTCGCCACAAGTCGAGCTTCATAGACGGTGATATTACCGTCCACGTCCGTCTTCTTCTTAAAGATCCATTTATCTCAATGGCTTGCCGATCATCGTGCAAGTCCACCAAAGTCCATGCTTTGTTCTGATACATGGATCCTATCTCGGATTTCATGGCTTCTAACCATTTGTCGGAATTTGGGCCCACCAATGCTTCTCCATAGCTCGCAGGTTCATTGTTGTCTAGCAACATGACATTCAAGACATGATCACCGTACCACTCCGAAGAAGTACGCGTCCTTGTCACCCTACGAGGTACGTCAGTGACTTGATCCGAAACTTCATGATCACTATCATAAGCTTCTACTTCAATTGGTGTAGGTGCCACGGGAACAACTTCCTGTGCCCTGCTACACACTAGTTGAAGTGATCGTTCAATAACCTCATCAAGTCTCCACCATCCTCCCACTCAACTTTTCGAGACGAACTTTTCCTCGAGAAAGGACCTGATTCAAGAAACAATCCCTATTGCTTTCGGATCTGAATTAGGAGGTATTCCCAACTGTTTTTGGGTGTCCTATGAAGATGCATTTTATCCGCTTTGGGTTCGAGCTTATCAACCTGAAACTTTTTCACATAAGCGTCATGACCCCAAACCTTTAAGAAATGACAGCTTAGGTTTCTCTAAACCATAGTTCATACGGTGTCATCTCAACGGAATTACGTGGTACCTTATTAAAGTGAGTGCGGTTGTCTCTAATGCCTAACCCATGAATGATAGTGGTAATTCGATAAGAGACATCATGGTACGCACCATATCCAATAGGGTGCAACTATGATGTTCGGACACTCCATCACACTATGGTGTTCCAGGCGGTATTAATTGTGAAACAATTTGCACAATGTCTTTAATTGTGTGCCAAAACTCGTAACTCAGATATTCATCTCCATGATCATATCATAGACATTCTATCCTCTTGTCACGAAGATCTTAAACTTCACTCTGAAATTACTTGAACCATTCAATAATTCAGACTTGTGTTTCATCAAGTAAATATCAACATCTGCTCGAATCATCTGTGAAGTAAGAACATAACGATATTCACTGCATGCCTCGGCACTTATTGGACTGCACACATCAAAATGTGTTACTTCTAACAAGTTGCTATCTAGTTCCATCTTCTCAAACCGAGGCTTTTCACCATCTTGTCCATGTGGTATGTTTTGCATATCTCAAGTGATTCAAAATCAAGTGAGTCTAAACGATCCATCTGCATGGAGTTTCTTCATGCGTATACACCAATAGACATGGTTCACATGTCTCAAATTTTTCAAAACGAGTGAGTCCAAAGATCCATCAACATGGAGCTTCTTCATGCGTTTTATACCAACATGACTTACATGGCAGTGCCACAAGTAAGTGGTACTATCATTACTATCTTATACCTTTGGCATGAAAATGTGTATCACTACAATCGAGATTCAATAAACCATTCATTTAGGTGCAAGACCATCGAAGGTATTATTCAAATAAATAGAGTAACCATTATTCTCCTTAAATGAACAACCGTATTGCGATAGACATAATCCAATCATGTCTATGCTCAACGCAAACACCAAATGACAATTATTCAGGATTAATACTAATCTTGATGGTAGAGGGAGCGTGCGATGTTTGATCACATCAAACTTGGAAACACTTCCAACACATATCGTCAGCTCACCTTTAGCTAGTCTCCGTTTATTCCGTAGCCTTTTATTTCGAGTCACTAACACTTAGCAACCGAACCGGTATCTAATACCCTGGTGCTACTAGGAGTACTAGTAAAGTACACATTAACATAATGTATATCAAATATACTTCTATCGACCTTGCCAGCCTTCTTATCTACCAAGTATCTAGGGTAATGCTGCTCAAAGTGGCTGTTCCCCTTATTACGAAGCACTTAGTCTCGGTATGGGTTCAACCTTGGGTTTCTTCACTAGAGCAGCAGCTGATTTGCCGTTTCATGAAGTATCCCTTCTTGCCCTTGCCCTTCTTGAAACTAGTGGTTTCACCAACCATCAACAATTGATGCTCCTTCTTGACTTCTACTTTCGCGGTGTCAAACATCGTGAATACCTCAAGGATCATCATATCTATCCCTGATATGTTATAGTTCATCACGAAGCTCTAGCAGCTTGGTGGCAATGACTTTGGAGAAACATCACTATCTCATCTGGAAGATCAAATCCCACTCGATTCAAGTGATCGTTGCACTCAGACAATCTGAGCACAAGCTCAACGATTGAGCTTTTCTCCCTTAGTTTGTAGGCTAAGAAAATCGTCGGAGGTCTCATACCTCTTGACGTGAGCACGAGCCTGAAATCCCAATTTCAGCCCTCAAACATCTCATATGTTCCGCGACGTTTCAAAACGCCTTTGGTGCCTCAATTCTAAACCGTTTAACCGAACTATCACGTAGTTATCAAAACGCGTGTATGTCCGATGTTCGCAACATCCACAAACGACGTTTGGGGTTCAGCACAATCGAGCGGTGCATTAAGGACACAAGCTATCTATCGTTCAAGATAATCGCTACATTCCACTTTCAACTATATTTTCTCTAGGAACATATCTAAACAGTGGAACTTAAGCGCGAGCTAACGACATAATTTGCAAAAGGTCTTTTGACTATGTTCAAGATAATTAAGTTCATCTTATGAACTCCCACTCAGATAGACATCCCTCTGGTCATCTAAGTGATTACATGATCCGAGTCAACTAAGCCGTGTCCGATCATCACGTGAGACGGACTAGTCGACTTGGTGAACATCTTCATGTTCATCGTATCTACCATACGACTCATGCTCGACCTTTCGGTCTCTGTGTTCCCGAGGCCATGTCTGTACATGCTAGGCTCGTCAAGTTAACCCCAAGTGTTTTTGCTGTGTAAATCTGTCTTACACCCGTTGTATGTGAACGTAAGAATCCATCACACCCGATCATCACGTGGTGCTTAGAAGCTGACGAACTGTAGCAACGGTGCACGGTCGGGGAGAACACTTCTTGAAATTTGTAAGGGATCATCTTATTTACTACCGTCGTTCTAAGTAAACAAGATGCATAAACATAATAAACATCACATGCAATTATATAGTAGTGACATGATATGGCCAATATCATATTGCTCCTTTTGATCTCCATCTTCGGGCTCCATGATCATCATTGTCACCGGCATGACACCATGATCTCCATCATCATGATCTCCATCATCGTGTCTCCATGAAGTTGTCTCGCCAACTTATTACTTCTACTACTATGGCTACGGTTAGCAATAAAGTAAAGTAATTACATGGCGTTGTTCAATGACACGCAGGTCATACAATAAATAAAGACAACTCCTATGGCTCCTGCCGTTGTCATACTCATCGACATGCAAGTCGTGAATCCTATTACAAGAACATGATCAATCTCATACATCACATATCATTCATCACATTCTTCTTGGCCATATCACATCACATAGCATACCCTGCAAAAACAAGTTAGACGTCCTCTAATTGTTGTTTGCATGTTTTACGTGGCTGCTATGGGTTTCTAGCAAGAACGTTTCTTACCTACGCAAAACCACAACGTGATATGCCAATTGCTATTTACCCTTCATAAGGACCCTTTTCATCGAATCCGTTCCGACTAAAGTGGGAGAGACCGCACCCGCTAGCCACCTTATGCTCCAAGTGCATGTCACCGGTGGAACCTGTCTCACGTAAATGCGTGTAAGGTCGGTCCGGCCGCTTCATCCCACAATACCGTCGAAACAAGATTGGACTAGTAACGGTAAGCATATTGAACAAAATCAATGCCCACAACTACTTTGTGTTCTACTCGTGCAAAGAATCTACGCAATAGACCCAGCTCATGATGCCACTGTTGGGGAATGTAGCAGAAATTCAAAATTTTCCCACGTGTCACCAAGATCTATCTATGGAGAAACTAGCAACGAGGGAAGGAGAGTGCATCTACATACCCTTGTAGATCGTTAAGCGGAAGCGTTCAAGAGAACGGGGTTGAAGGAGTCGATTGCCGTGATTCAAATCACCGGAGATCCGAGTGCCGAACGGACGGCACCTCCGCGTTCAACACACGCATACAACCCGGGTGACGTCTCCCATGCCTTGATCCAGCAAGGAGAGAGGGAGAGGTTGAGGAAGACTCCATCCAACAGCAGCACAACGGCGTGGTGGTGGTGGAGGAGCGTAGCAATCCTGCAGGGCTTTGCCAAGCACCTACGGGAGAGGAGGAGGTGTCACGGGAGGGAGGGAGGCGCCAGGGCCTCAGAGTGGATGCCCTCCCCGCCTCCACTATATATAGGGGCAAGGGAGAGGGGGAGGCGCAGCCTTGCCCTTCCTCCAAGGAAGGGGTGCGGCCAAGAGGGGAGGAGTGCATCCTCCCAAGGCACCTCGGATGTGCCTTCCCCTTGAGGACTCTTCCTCCCCAAGTTTCCTTGGCGCATGGGCCTCTTGGGGCTGGCGCCCTTGGCCCATATAGGCCAAGGCGCACCCCTACAGCCCATGTGGCCCCGGGCAGGTGGACCCCCGGTGGACCCCGGACCCCTTTCGGCACTCCTGCATAATACCGATAAAGTGCGAAACTTTTCCGGCGACCAAAATAGGACTTCCCATATATAAATCTTTACCTCCGGACCATTCCGGAACTCCTCGTGACGTCCGGGATCTCATCCGGGATTCCGACCAACATTCAGTAACCACATACAAACTTCCTTTATAACCCTAGCGTCATCGAACCTTAAGTGTGTAGACCCTACGGGTTCGGGAGACATGTAGACATGACCGAGACGTTCTCCGGTCAATAACCAACAGCGGGATCTGGATACCCATGTTGGCTCCCACATGTTCCACGATGATCTCATCGGATGAACCACGATGTCAAGGACTCAATCGATCCCACATACAATTCCCTTTGTCTAGCGGTATTGTACTTGCCCGAGATTCGATCGTCGGTATCCCGATACCTTGTTCAATCTCGTTACCGCAAGTCTCTTTACTCGTTCGTAACACATCATCCCGTGATCAACCCCTTGGTCACATTGTGCACATTATGATGATGTCCTACCGAGTGGGCCCAGAGATACCTCTCCGTTTACACGGAGTGACAAATCCCAGTCTCGATTCGTGCCAACCCAATGCAGACACTTTCGGAGATACCTGTAATGCACCTTTATAGCCACCCGATTACGTTGTGACGCTTTGGTACACCCAAAGCATTCCTACGGTATCCGGGAGTTGCACAATCTCATGGTCTAAGGAAATGATACTTGACATTAGAAAAGCTTTAGCATACGAACTACGATCTTTGTGCTAGGCTTAGTATTGGGTCTTGTCCATCACATCATTCTACTAATGATGCGATCCCGTTATCAATGACATCCAATGTCAATGGTTAGGAAACCGTAACCATCTGTTGATCAACGAGCTAGCCAATAGAGGCTTGCTAGGGACATGGTGTTGTCTATGTATCCACACATGTATCTGAGTTTCCTATCAATACAATTATAGCATGGATAATAAACGATTATCATGAACAAGGAAATATAATAATAATAACTAATTTATTATTGCCTCTAGGGCATATTTCCAACATTATATTGATTACATGTGATGTTTATCGTTTATGCATCTTATCTTGCTTTGATTGACGGTAGCATTTTAAGATGATCTCTCACTAAAAATTATCAAGAAGTGTTCTCCCTGAGTATGCACCGTTGCCAAAGTTCGTAGTGCCCAGACACCACGTGATGATCGGGTGTGATAAGCTCTCACGTCCATCTACAACGGGTGCAAGCCAGTTTTGCACAATACGTAATACTCAGGTTAAACTTGACGAGCCTAGCATATGCAGATATGGCCTCGGAACACGGAGATCGAAAGGTCGAGCGTGAATCATATAGTAGATATGATCAACATAGTGATGTTCACCATTGAAAACTACTCCATCTCACGTGATGATCGGTTATGGTTTTGTTGATTTGGATCACGTGTTCACTTAGATGACTAGAGAGATGTCTGTCTAAGTGGGAGTTCTTAAGTAATATGATTAATTGAACTTAAATTTATCATGAACTTAGCACCTGATAGTATTTTGCTTATCTATGTTTGTTGTAGATAGATGGCTCGTGCTGTTGTTCCGTTGAATTTTAATGCGTTCCTTGAGAAAGCAAAGTTGAAAGATGATGGTAGCAATTACACGGACTAGGTCCGTAACTTGAGGATTATCCTCATTGCTGCACAGAAGAATTACGTCCTGGAAGCACCGCTGGGTGCCAGGCCTGCTGCAGGAGCAACGCCAGAAGTTGTGAACGTCTGGCAGAGCAAAGCTGATGACTACTCTATAGTTCAGTGTGCCATGCTTTACGGCTTAGAACCGGGTCTTCAACGACGTTTTGAACGTCATGGGGCATATGAGATGTTCCAGGAGTTGAAGTTAATATTTCAAGCAAATGCCCGGATTGAGAGATATGAAGTCTCTAGTAAGTTCTATAGCTGCAAGATGGAGGAGAATAGTTCTGTCAGTGAGCATATACTCAAAATGTCTGGGTATAATAATCACTTCATTCAACTGGGAGTTAATCTTCCGGATGATAGTGTCATTGACAGAATTCTCCAATCACTGCCACCAAGCTACAAGAGCTTCGTGATGAACTATAATATGCAAGGGATGAACAAGACACTTCGAGCTCTTCGCAATGCTAAAAGCTGCGGAGGTAGAAATCAAGAAGGAGCATCAAGTGTTGATGGTCAACAAGACAACTAGTTTCAAGAAAAAGGGCAAAGGGAAGAAGAAGGGGAACTTTAAGAAGAACAGCAAGCAAGTTGCTACTCAAGAGAAGAAACCTAAGTCTGGACATAAGCCTGAAACTGAGTGCTTCTACTGCAACCAAGCTGGTCACTGGAAACGGAACTGCCCCAAGTATTTGGCGGATAAGAAGGATGGCAAGGTGAACAAACGTATATGTGATATACATGTTATTGATGTGTACCTTACTAGAGCTCGCAGTAGCACCTGGGTATTTGATACTGGTTCTGTTGCTAATATTTGCAACTCAAAACAGGGACTATGGAATAAGCGAGCACTGGCCAAGGACGAGGTGACGATGCACGTGGGAAACGGTTCCAAAGTCAATGTGATCGCGGTCGGCACGCTACCTCTACATCTACCTTCGGGATTAGTTTTAGACCTAAATAATTGTTATTTGGTGCCAGCGTTGAGCATGAACATTATATCTGGATCTTGTTTAATGCGAGACGGTTATTCATTTAAATCAGAGAATAATGGTTGTTCTATTTATATGAGTAATATCTTTTATGGTCATGCACCCTTGAAAAGTGGTCTATTCTTATTAAATCTCGACAGTAGTGATACACATATTCATAATGTCGAAGCCAAAAGATGCAGAGTTGATAATGATAGTGCAACTTATTTGTGGCACTGTAGTTTATGTCATATCGGTGTAAAGCGCATGAAGAAACTCCATACAGATGGACTTTTGGAACCACTTGATTGTGAATCACTTGGTACTTGCAAACCGTGCCTCATGGGCAAGATGACTAAAACACCATTCTCGGGTTCTATGGAGAGAGCAACAGATTTGTTGGAAATCATACATACAGATGTATGTGGTTCGATGAATGTTGAAGCTCGTGGCGGATATCATTATTTTCTCACCTTCACAGATGATTTAAGCAGATACGGGTATATCTACTTAATGAAGCATAAATCTGAAACATTTGAAAAGTTCAAAGAATTTCAGAGTGAAGTTGAAAATCATCGTAACAAGAAAATAAAGTTTCTACGATCTGATCATGGAGGAGAATATTTGAGTTACGAGTTTGGTCTACATTTGAAACAATGCGGAATAGTTTCGCAACTCATGCCACCTGGAACACCACAGCATAATGGTGTGTCCGAACGTCGTAATCGTACTTTACTAGATATGGTGCGATCTATGATGTCTCTTACCGATTTACCGCTATCGTTTTGGGGTTATGCTTTAGAGACGGCCGCATTCACGTTAAATAGGGCAGCATCAAAATCCGTTGAGACGACACCTTATGAACTATGGCTTGGCAGGAAACCAAAGTTGTCGTTTCTGAAAGTTTGGGGTTGCAATGCTTATGTGAAAAAGCTTCAACCTGATAAGCTTGAACCCAAATCGGAAAAATGTGTCTTCATAGGATACCCAAAGGAGACAATTGGGTACACCTTCTATCACAGATCCGAAGGCAAGACATTCGTTGCCAAGAATGGATCCTTTCTAGAGAAGGAGTTTCTCTCGAAAGAAGTGAGTGGAAGGAAAGTAGAACTTGATGAGGTAACAGTACCAGCTCCCTTATTGGAAAGTAGTTCATCATAGAAATCGGTTCCTGTGACACCTACCCCAGTTAGTGAGGAAGTTAATGATGATGATCATGAAACATCAGATCAAGTTGCTACTGAACTTCATAGATCAACCAGAGTAAAATCCGCACTGCAGTGGTACGGTAATCCTATTCGGAAGTCATGCTACTAGATCATGGTGAACCTACGAACTATGAAGAAGCGATGGTGAGCCCAGATTCCGCAAAATGGCTTGAAGCCATGAAATCTGAGATGGGATCCATGTATGAGAACAAAGTGTGGACTTTGGTTGACTTGCCCGATGGTCGGCAAGCAATAGAGAATAAATGGATTTTCAAGAAGAAGACGACGACGACGGTAATGTTACATTTACAAAGCTCGACTTGTTGCAAAAGGTTTTCAACATGTTCAAGGAGTTGACTACGATGAGACCTTCTCACCCGTAGCGATGCTTAAGTCTGTCCGAATCATGTTAGCAATCGCCGCATTTTATGATTATGAAATATGGCAGATGGATGTTAAAACTGCATTTCTGAATGGATTTCTGGAAGAAGAGTTGTATATGATGCAACCGGAAGGTTTTGTCGATCCTAAGGGAGCTAACAAAGTGTGCAAGCTCCAACGATCAATATATGGTCTGGTGCAAGCCTCTCGGAGTTGGAATAAACGCTTTGATAGTGTGATCAAATCATATGGTTTTATACAGACTTTTGGAGAAGCCTGTATTTCCAAGAAAGTGAGTGGGAGCTCTGTAGCATTTCTAATATTATATGTGGACGACATATTGTTGATTGGAAATGATATAGAATTTCTGAATAGCACAAAAGGATACTTAAATAAAAGTTTTTCAATGAAGGACCTCGGTGAAGCTGCTTACATATTGGGCATCAAGATCTATAGAGATAGATCAAGACGCTTGATTGGACTTTCACAATGCACATACCTTGATAAAGTCTTGGAAAATTTCAATATGGATCAGGCAAAGAAAGGGTTTTTGCCTGTATTACAAGGTGTAAGATTGAGTCAGACTCACTGCCCGACCACTGAAGAAGATAGAGAAAAAATGAAAGGAGTTCCCTATGCTTCAGCCATAGGCTCTAGCATGTATGCAATGCTGTGTACCAGACCTGATGTGTGCCTTGCTATTAGCTTAGCAGGGAGGTACCAAAGTAATCCAGGAGTGGATCACTTGACAGCGGTCAAGAATATCCTGAAATACCTGAAATGGACTAAGGATATGTTTCTCGTTTATGGAGGTGACAAAGATCTTGTTGTAAAGGGTTACGTCGATGCAAGCTTTGACACTGATCCGGACGATTCTAAATCGCAAACCGGATACGTATTTTTATTAAACGGTGTAGCTGTAAGTTGGTGCAGTTCTAAAACAAAGCGTCGTGGCGGGATCTACATGTGAAGCGGAGTACATAGCTGCTTCGGAAGCAGCAAATGAAGAAGTCTGGATGAAGGAGTTCATTTCCGATCTAGGTGTTATACCTAGTGCATCGGGACCAATGAAGATCTTCTGTGACAATACTGGTGCAATTGCCTTGGCAAAGGAATCCAGATTTCACAAGAGGACCAAGCACATCAAGAGACGCTTCAATTCCACATAAAGATTTGCAAGATACATACGGATCTGAATGTTGCAGACCCGTTGATTAAGCCTCTCTCACGAGCAAAACATGATCAGCACCAAGACTCCATGGGTGTTAGAATCATTACTGTGTAATCTAGATTATTGGCTCTAGTGCAAGTGGGAGACTGAAGGAAATATGCCCTAGAGGCAATAATAAAGTTATTATTTATTTCCTCATATCATGATAAATGTTTATTATTCATGCTAGAATTGTATTAACCGGAAACATGACACATGTGTGAATACATAGACAAACATAATGTCACTAGTATGCCTCTACTTGACTAGCTCATTGATCAAAGATGGTTATGTTTCCTAACCATTGACATGTGTTGTCATTTGATTAATGGGATCACATCATTAGGAGAATGATGTGATTGACATGACCCATTTCCGTTAGCTTAGCACTTGATCGTTTAGTATGTTGCTATTGCTTTCTTCATGACTTATACAAAGTTCCTGCAACTATGAGATTATGCAACTCCAATTTACCGGATGAACACTTTGTGTGCTACCAAACGTCACAACGTAACTGGGTGATTATAAAGGTACTCTGGTGTGTCTCCAAAAGTATATGTTGAGTTGGCATAATTCGAGATTAGGTTTTGTCACTCCGATTGTCGGAGAGGTATCTCTGGGCCTTCTCGGTAATACTCATCACCTAAGGCTTGCAAGCATTGTAACTAATGAGTTAGTTATGTGATGATGTATTATGTAACGAGTAAAGAGACTTGCCGGTAACAAGATTAAACTAGGTATTGGATACCGACGATTGAATCTCGGGCAAGTAACATACCGATGACAAAGGGAACAACGTATGTTGTTATGCGGTTTTACCGATAAAGATCTTCATAGAAAATGTAGGAACCAATATGAACATCCAGGTTCCACTATTGGTTATTGACCGAGAATAGTTCTAGGTCATGTCTACATAGTTCTCGAACCCGTAGGGTCCGCACGCTTAGCGTTACGATGACAGTTTTATGAGTTTTGATGTACCGAAGTTTGTTCGGAGTCCTGGAACACCGGGGGATTGATATATTGGAAGCCTATGTTAGGACTTCGGAATAGTTCCGGGTGAAATCGGGATTTTACCGGAACACCGGGGGGTTACCGGAACCCTCCCGGGGGGTTAATGGGCCTTAGTGGGCCATGAGGGAGAAGAGGAGGGCGGCCAGGGCAGGTCAAGGCCCCTCCCCCTAGTCCGAATAGGACAAGGAGGGGGGCGCCTTCCTCTTTCCTCCCCAAGTCCTAATCCAACTAGGTTAAGGGAGTCCTACTCGGTGGGAGTAGGACTCCTCCGCGCCGCTCCTAGGGCCGGCCGCACCCCCCCCCTTGCTCCTTTATATACGGGGGCAAGGGGGCACCCTAGAACACACAAGTTAATCTACGGATCGTTACTTATCCGTGTGCGGTGAACCCCTCCACCAAATTACACCTTGGTCGAATCGTCGCAGAGCTTAGGCGAAGCCCTGCGCCGGTAGAGCATCATCATCGTCACCACGCCGTCGTGCTGACGGAACTCATCCCCGACACCCTGCTGGATCGGAGTCCGGGGATCGTCATCGAGTTGAACGTGTGCAGAACACGGAGGTGCCGTACGTTCGGTACTTGGATCGGTCGGATCGTGAAGACGTACAACTACATCAACCGCGTTGTCATAACGCTTCCGCTTTCGGTCTACGAGGGTACGTGGACAACACTCTCCCCTCTCGTTGCTATGCCATCACCATGATCTTGCGTGTGCGTAGGAATTTTTTTGAAATTACTACGTTCCCCAACAAGTATAACACTGAAGAAATATTTTAAAGAATCAGAGGGAGTACTTGGTACAGTATATGATTTGATTTTATTTCTGTTGTCTATCAGATCTGATTTCATCATTGTTTGTGCAAAATCACACTTTTTGGTATGTGACCATGACTTCACGCATAGAACCTTGGCTCAATACATTTCCTATTTTCTCCGAGCAAGAGGCCCTTGAACCCATCAAATTTCCATTTGAGTGAATGCGGTTGAATTTTCCAAATATGTGGTCAACTTGCAGCGCCCTTCTATTGTTTCAGGTTTGATGGATAACATTTCGGTATTGGCAAGTATTCCCACTTTGGTATCACTAATTACATGGGAAAGATTTTTGAACTTATAAAATGCTACAAACTAATTTTCATGAAAATAGACTGGTGTTATATATCTGATGAATTATTGAAGTTTTGATACAGTATGCAAATCAACAACCTTAAATTGTGAAATAAAAATGATTATATCCAACTGAATTCTCAAACGACTTACGCTTCCTGGAATGCCAAATCACAAGCTAAAACCATATGTAGGCCTGTCGGTAATGCACATATGTACTATCAACCAAGGTGATGACTTATGCCAAGACAAACGTGTACACGCTAACATGACTGTTATTGACTATATGTCATGATGGATATGTCCTGCTACTTATTAAAAATTATCAAAAACAAGAATCAACACTAGATGGAGATCGCTCAAAAGGAAAGGGTATATGCTTTAGGCACGTCTGAGCTTGTAGTTCAAAAAAGGATAAAACGTTTAGACACTTTCAGGCCTGAAGAACAAATAGAAGAATCTGGTGCCGAAGTCAGGCTACCGCTCTCGAGGATGAAAACGATTTCTCGAACTGCCACACAAAGAGCGACTGTAACCCCTTCACCTAAGCAAACTTCTGGTATGCATACAAGAACATACGTAACTATTGCTGAAATCTTAACTATGTTACTCACTCTTAATGATGAATGGATACCATATATGTTTCTAAGTTAGTGAGAAAACCAAACACACCTAAGACCAGACTATGATATCAAAAGGTTTATATTTACAACATCATCATATTTGGGCCCAAATTGTCTTTAAAATTTAAATAATATGTCTCATTATTAAACTTTATAAGGTTCTAGCCCGTGCATCGAGCGGACCACTTTGCTAGTTACTACTAATAGTAAGACTTCTCCCATGTCCTCAGGAACAAACGTAACTACTCACAAAGCATATTCATGTTCATAATCAGAGGGGTATTGATGTGCATATAGGATCTGAGCATATGATCTTCCACCAAATAAACCAACTAGCATCAACTACAAGGAGTAATCAACACTACTAGCAACATACTAGTACCAACCCCAGACATGGAGACAAGAATTGGATACAAGAGATGATCTAGGGTTTTGAGAGGAGATGGTGCTGGTGAAGATGTTGATGGAGATTGCCCTCTCCCGATGAGAGGAGCGTTGATGATGACGTTGGTGATGATTTCCCCCTCCCGGAGGGAAGTGTCCCCGGCAGAACAGCTCTGCTGGAGCTCTAGATTGGTTCCGCCTCGTGGCGGCGGAGTTTCGTCCCGAAAGGTTGCCTCCGATTTTTTTCTCGACGAAAGACCTCATATAGTAGAAGATGGGCATCGGAGTGCCACCAAGGGGCCCATGAGGTAGGGGGTGCACCCAGGGGGTAGGGCGCGCCCCCACCCTCGTGGACAGGGTGTGGGCCCCCTGGCCTTCATCTTTGGCGAGGATTTTTTATTATTTACTGTAAGATATTCCGTGGAGTTTCAGGACTTTTGGAGTTGTGCAGAATAGGTCTCTAATATTTGCTCCTTTTCCAGCCCACAATTCCAGCTGCCGGCATTTTCCCTCCTTATGTAAACCTTGTAAAATAAGAGAAAATAGGCATATGTATTGTGACATAACGTGTAATAACAACCCATAATGCAATAAATATCGATATAAAAGCATGATGCAAAATGGACGTATCAGTGAGTCAGGGCACTCCGCCTCCTCCACCGCCTCCTTCTCTGGCGAGTGACGATCAGGGCACTCGGCCTCCTTCTCCGGCGCGTGGCGGCACTCCGCCTCCTTCTCCGCCTGCGCCGGCGCGCCCGAGCAGCCAGCCTCCTCCTTTTCCGCCTCGTCAGCAAGGGCGGAAGAGACTCGCCGCCGCTCCGGCTGCTCCAGCGCGTCGTAGTCCTTCTCCTCCACCTCGTAAGCAAGCACGAAAGAAGACAGCCGCAGCCGCTCCGTCTGCTCTGCCGGCGTCTAGTAGTACAGCCAGAGGCGGGAGGCAATACAGATTCGGTCCTTCTCTGAAGACTTCAGAGAAATTACCATACGAGAGGACCCCGGAGGAGAACGCGAAGATCGCACGAGCCGAAGTGATGAACTTCTTTCAAGGGGTGAAAGCAAAGAAACATCCACCTCCGGAGGAGATGGTAGATCCGGTGAAAGCAAAGCGCACTTGGCTGCCGTGAGAAAACCACCAAAGTCCCCGCCGAAAGGCAACTATGAGCGCATTATTGGAAAGACATTTGTCGAAGCGGAGCAGTCGGGAAGTACTGTCAGTGATCAAAGGATAAAAGAACGACGAACTGGGAAAAATATTGCCCAGCTCGGCGAACAAGTGAACCAATCGTGCCCCCCGCTCAAGGTGTCTAGTGACATCGTCGCTAATGATCCGAGGATGGTGCCCGGTTATAGCAATCTTGGAGATTACCTGCCCGACGATGTACATTATGATTTCTTGGAGGTGGTACACAGATACGAGTACGGGAAGCCTCTCGTCAAAGATGAAAGATCTCTAACAACGATGATGCGAAGATTGCATGATTGGTACATGAAAACCTGCAGAGAGTCTGGGGGGAGGAATACTTTGACGCTGAGAGTTAGAGAGGAGCATGATCTCGTTGGAATTGAACTGCTGCATGTTCCATTTGAGGAGTTCTTCCAGTTTTTCAATCAAAGGGCCCTCGATAAAGCAACGGTCACTTGCTACTATCTGTAAGTAGTACTATTTCTGTCATTAAGTCTCTCTATATAGGTCAGCTCTTTCATTGCATGTATTTATAATTATCCTCTATATTATGCAGATTGAAGATCGCAGAATTGAAGAAAAGACAAGTCGGTGATATTGGGTTCATTAACACAAATCTCATAGATGCAACTGAGGTTAAATATCATGCTGAAGATACCGAGGCCAACTTGCTACGATTGTTCGTAATAAATGAAAACAAATATATAATACTATTTCCTTACAACTTCAAGTGAGTGTTACTGTCTTGTGCATATTCGGTTTCCCTTATATATTAGTCCAGGTTACAATAATGTAATTGATGAGTTATGCATGCATGCGTAGTTTCCACTATATTATCCTAGAGATTAAGCTTGAGCAGGGACTAGTAACCGTCTTAGACTCGAGACGAAAAGATCCCCAGGAGTATGCGGACATGACTCAAATGCTCCAGAAGTAAGTTGAATCGATCATTATCCACCATATCAGCAACTTTGTTCATTTCCTGATATCAAGTAATTGTTTTCTTTGTATGGCAGGGTTTGGAGAAAATTCACCAAAAAAGCTCTGGGACTGCCGAAGAAGCAGCAATTTAGACACCCGAAAGTAAGTACTATAGTAGCATGTTCCGCGCGTCTTCTAGTGACTCAAGCGCTAGTTTCATCAATACCATTTGGCATGTTTGCTTATCAGTTTGATTGACCTCTGTTTCTTGTAAAGTGGTTGTGGCAGGATTAAGGGAATGATTTCTGTGGATACTACGTTTGCGAGTCCATTCGCCACAAGACCTGTGAACGGGGGTACTCTGACGAACAATATGAAGTGCGTAAGCAATAATATTCACAATTTTATTTTATTACCATCATTTGTGTTGAGTTTCATTTATTTTTATATATATATATTTATATATATATATATATATGTATATATATATATATATGTATTGACCCCCTTCTTCAAATTAGATCTTTCGGATGTGGGATGAACTCCTAGCACCAGATCGTATGCGAGCAATTCAAGAGGAATTGGCGGCATTCTTCCTTGACAACGTGATCGCTGAAGACGGAGAATACTATGTGGATCCTGTGTTCATATATAATTAGGAGATTATATTGTAAGAGATAATAATTGTATATATGTAGCCGGTAGTGTCGGATAGATATACGAGAACATGTTGTTCGACCAATCTCTCGGAGAAGGAGAGGTGGTCGATATCACTTCTCTCTGTATGCATATGTTCATGACGATCTTCTGTTTCCTTCGTTTGCTTACTAGCTAGCTAGCGTGTCTAGTCCTCTCTATACGTATATAGTACGTAGCGTCGACCAAGCACGGACATAAGAGAGGACATCTCTCTATTAATTAGCTAGCTAACACAATATATGAAACACCTAAATTAACCCCTCAACGCCCCCACCCCCCCCCCTTTAAAAAAAACAAAAACCCCAGCCCCTTAAATGCTGAAGCGTGGACGCCTATTGGTCCCGATTGGTGCCACCAACGGGGACCAAAGGCCCTCCTGGCTGGCTTCGCTGCACCGGCCACGTGGAGGCCCATCTGTCCCGGTTCGTGTAAGAACCGGGACTAAAGGGCCAGATCATTAGTAACGACCCTTTAGTCCCGGTTCAACAACCGGGACAAAAGGACCGTATGAACCGGGACAAATGACCCCTTTTCTACTAGTGAAAAACACCACCAAGATAGGAAGTCTAACCGCGCAAATGCGCGGGTCACCCTGCTAGTTATTTATAATGCAGCACAACACAAACTGCGTGACATTTTTTTCGACCTGATTCGTTGTTTGGGGTTCGTTTCCAGGCGATTGCTCCATGGAATGTTTTGTTTGATCTGGGAACGTTCCAGAGATATCCGGATCCAAAATTTTTATGAAAACATATATCATACTTTCTTCGGTCCTTTCTACTCCGCGTATAAGATGTTTGAAGTCAAACTTCTTAAATTTGATCTTATTTATTATATGAAAAATATGAACATCTACAATACTAAAATTATACAATATGAAAGTTAAATTCATGATGCATCTAATGATATTGACTTGCTATTGTGAATGTTGATATTTTTTCCGTAAAGTTGGCAAAACTTTACAAAATTTGACTTCAAAAAAATCTTATATGCGGAGTAAAAAAGACCAGAAGGAGTATAGCCTAGGGAAATTGCATTTGAGTCATTTATCTCCAACCCATCTATTTCTCAAAATCTTTCCCTAATCCCTAATCCCTAATAATAATTAAGCAGTTATTGTTTCTGGCCGCACGTTGTCATCAATTTTGCTAAAAAACCCATCTGTTTCTAAGAATTCAACCCGCCATCCCTATTTAAGTGGATTTGGAAAACCGATACATTTTTATATAAAGATCTCAATGTTTATAGGAATCTATCTTATCTCCTTTCCAGCGCGGCGGGGCGGCGGTGGGCTCGTGGGAGACAGCGCTCGGGGAGGCGGCACTGTGCTCGGGCGCCGCATCAGGCGGCAGCGGGGAGGCGGCGCTGCGCTCCGGGGATGCAGCAGCGAGTCTTCGAGGCAGGAGGCGTACGCAGAGATGAAGGAGAAAATGGAGAGTCTCCCGGGGCACGGACCACAGAGGCGCAAGCTTGCAGGGGGTGACGGCCATAGCGGAGAGGCGGCGCTGCGCTCGGGCGCCGCATGCCTCCTCTGCCGCTCCTTCTTTCTTTCTTCCCCAACTCCTTCTCTCTTGCACATCCTCGTCTTGCTGCCCATGCAGTAAAGAGATAGAGGAAGAGGCGGGAGTCGGGTCAATCGATCTGTCACACGACGGACGCGACACTCCCTGTTCCATTTAGATCAACGGGCCGCAGAGAAAGGTGGAAGAGGAGCCACGACCTTGGAGCAGGAGGCTGCCACTTAGCACGCATCTGACCATGAGCTGGAGGATAAGGTATTCACATCTCAAATCACACTTCTGTTTCCCTGTTTTCATCTCAAATATGGGTTACCAATATACCACTCTCACTTGGAGTTGCACATGAAAGCAGTATAGATACTTGCACTAAACTGTATGATTTGTTGAGCTAAGTGTTGAGTCTGGTATGGCATCTTTATGCTTTCAGAGAAGCGCATCTCTGAAATTCACAGTTTTAAACCCAAAGAGATACATCTAGACAATGCTCGCATGAGTAGTTCTAGTGTCATATACGCCAACATGGCAGTAAGCATGTCTGCTTGTCTGATTTTAACTTAGTTGTAGAAGTATTCCATGCTACTATTTGTTGACTAGAATTAGCTACTAGGTAGGAGATTTGGGATCGGATGCTACTCCAATAACGAGGGGCCAAGGTTCTGAACTAACAGCAGGGGGAGGATGATTCGGTAACAACATAGCCCATCGACTAGAGAATTAAGTTAGCTGTTTGCTTTACTTCTGCTGCCTCCTGTAGTGGGCCTCCAAAGGTCCGCATGATCCATAGGCCTTCTATGGGCCGTAGATTCAATGGGACTTTTACGGGGCGTATGATCGATTGGCCAAACATGGGCCGTTCTTTCATGGACAATTAACGGACCGCAATATGGATCGTAAACGGGCTATAATGGGAATCATCAGTTTATGGGCCGTTAACAGGCGCATGTGTACAATGGGCTTAATTCCAGCGGCAGGCATAAGAGATCATTAATGGGCCATATTTGATGACGCCATGAAAACGGCCCAAGGGATTAAAGGGCCACAAACGGGCCGACTTTAACCACGGGCAGAATTTGGCCCACAAGCGGAACAGGCTAGTAATGGACCGTAAGTAATCGAATGCCGGAAATGAGCCCGATAATAAATGGGCCCTTAGAAGGCCGAAAGATAACATGGGCTGAAAAGGCCCAATGGAATAATGAGCCGTTAATGGGTATAAAGCTATATCCTATTCATTATGGGCCAGTTTCACCACAGGCCGTTTATGGGTCAAGATTTACAAAGGGCCTCATATGGGCCGAAAGACGTCATGGGCTATACATGGGCCCGGAAGTTACAACGGGCTGGAATCATATTGGACGGCCCATATGGCGCTACTAGGCCTCATTCGGATAGGCTATAATGGGTCGTGAGTTAGCGGGCTATAAATGGGCTATTTTCGAACAGGTCATTAACAGGCCTTCGGCGGGCTGGGCCTCTACCTTTTGACTAAGTCAAACTGGCCGGCATTTTGACCTGAATGGGCCACTATTGGGCCATGCAACGTGTCGACGTATCATAGGCGCGTCCTGTCCATTCGCTGGAAGACATCTGTCCCAGCACTGGGCTGACACGTGGATGAATGAAAATCCCCTCTAGTCCGGGCTCTTAACGGGTTATCGGATCCAAACCGGAACCCGATAGCTCAACAGCGACCTGTTACGGTGGATGCCACGTGTCGGTTAACCTTGACGAAAACACTTCCATGACACACAATTTACCGTCATGGAAGTGGACACTTCCGTGATGATAATTTTGGTATTGTCTTGGAACACTTCTATGACAACACAGGTATGACTATCTTGATTCTGTCATAAGATCGTCATGGATGTACATGCATGACACAAAACTTGACCACTATGACAAACACATATAATCACGGAAGTGAATTTTTTTGTAGTGCAAACACACCGCAAAATAAGATTACATCGAATAGATCCCCAAGAACATCGAGGAGAACATTGTATTGAAGCTCAAAGAGAGAGAAGAAGCCATCTAGCTACTAGCTATGGAACCGTAGGTCTGTGGTAAATTACTGAGACATCATAGGAAGGGCAACAAGTTTGATGTAGATGCCCTTTGTGATCGAATCCCCCTCCAGCGGAGTATACCAGAGGAGGCCCCAAGATAGGATCTCTCAGGAATAGAAACTTGCGGCGGTGAAAAAGATTTTTTTGCGACTCTTCTGATGTAGGGGGAATATTTGGGTATTTACAAAGCAAAGATTAGGGTTGGAGGAGCCACGGTGAGCCCACAAGCCCTAGCAGCGTGCCCCCCCCTAGGGCGCGCCCTAGAGGCTTGTGGTCGCCTCGTGGGTCTTCTGGCTTCTTCTCCAAGACTCGTAGGTGTCTTCTGGTCCAAGAAAAATCATCTTAAAGTTTTATTCTGTTTGGATTCAGTTTGATATTCCTTTTCTGTAAAAGCCAAAAACAAGGAAAAAACTAAAACTAGCACTAGGCACTAGGTTAATAGGTTAGTCCCAAAAATGATATAAAATAGCATAATAATGCATATAAAATATCCAAACTAGATAATATAATAGCATTGAAGAATAAAAAATTATAGATATGTTGGAGACGTATCAAACACTTCCCTAGAACTAAGATTAAATTACCATATGAATCTATCATGTGGGAAATCTATCGATCCACCCACAAAGATGACAGCACATAGAATTTATGCATTATGCCTAGCTAGGGGCATTAAACAATGGCGCTTGTTGGGAGGCAACTGAATAGTTATCTTTTATTTTTTGCTTCTCCCCCTATTTTTCAACAAATACACATTATTACTTATGTAATGATTGTGTTTATGGTGTTCTAATTAGTGTTTTGTGCCAAGCAAAGCCTTTGGGATTGATTTGGGTGAGAGTTGATTTGATTCGGTGCATCGGCAGAAAATTTTGCATCCAGTGGCATAATTGTTTTCCTTTGCTGGAGGCTGAACAATCGCTGAAAGTTTTACACAGAATTGATATACAAATTTCCCACGTTCTCCTAAAGTTTCATAATTTTTAGAGTGACAGAAGTATGACTAAAAAATACGTCTTTACAGACTGTTCTGTTTTTGACAGATTCTGTTTTTGTTGCATTATGTGCTTATTTTGATGAATTTATGGTTTGTATCGGTGGTATAAGCCATGGTAAAGTTAGAATACATTAGTCATAATGTAGTAACAAAACTTGAATGAGTATTCTATAGTACTTATAGTAAAGATGATTTTTTATTATACTAACGGATCTCATGAGGTTTTGTTAAGTTTTATATGATTGAAGTTTTCAAGTTTTGGGTGAGATCACGATCGATGAAGGAATTAGGAGTGAAAAGAGCCTCAGCTTGGGGACTCCCATGGCACCCCAAGGAAATATTCAGCAAGTATCAAGCCACTAAGCTTGGGGATGCCCCGGTAGGTATCCCCTCTTTCTTCTAACGACTATCGATATTTTACTTGGCGCTATATTCTTATTCATCACATATCATGAGTTTTGCTTGGAGCGTCTTGTATTATATGTGTCTTTGCTTGTTTTGATTCTTAGTTTGTCACAATCATACTTGCTGGACACACCTATTTGAGGGAGCCAAACTATGCTATGATTTATTAGAATCGCTCTTCATCCTTCAATTAAATTTTTTAGAGCTATAGAATTGCTCTAGTACTTCACTTATATCTTTTTTAGCACGGTGGTGCTGTTATTTTCAAGAAATTTTCTCTCATGCTTCACTTAGATTATTTTGAGAGTTAGTAGAAATTTTGAAGAAATTCTCTCATGCTTCACTTATATTATTTTTAGAGATGAAACTTTAAAGAAACTTGTGCTCTCGTTCTTCACTTAAGTTTGTTTGAGAGCTTGTTATTTGCAATGGCAGTATGCTTTAAAAGAAATTGGTCCCAAAGTGATAGATATCGAGGGAAGATATAATAAAAACTTTCATGAAGACCATTGGACATTAAACTTGATTCCTTGCAATAGTTTTGCAATATGATGATAGTGATATGTGAGTTATGTTGGTGATAAATTACGCTTTTGTAAGAATATTGGTGTTAAAGGTTGTGATTCCCTATGCAAGCACATCAAGTCAATAGATATGCAATGAACTTACATCCTACTTGTGTTGCATTATTTGGTGTTAGTTATCTTTAATGTTCTTCCATGATGGTTTTCCTTCCTTGGTTGGTTGCTTCTCAATCTATTTGCTAGCCTTCACTTGTACTAAGCGGGAATCCTGCTTGTGCATCCAAATCCTAAAAACCAAGTTGTGCAAAATGAGTCCACCATACCTACCTCACTACAAGAAATATGTCAACTTGTGACCTTCACTATTGGCCACTAAAAGGTCATAGTTTTTCATTTGCGACCTTTTTTTGACCAAAAACAGAAGGTCAAAAGCTGGCAGTCGTAAACTGAAATGAATGACCTTCTGTAAAAGGTCGTTGGTTCTTCGACCAAAATTTTGGTCACTAGCAGCCTCCCCAGACCACGTAGGCATCCAGCGTGGCAAGCTGATGTGGCGCAAGAATCAGCCCGGTCCAATTCGGTGTTTATTTGGGCCGAGCCCATTAATTCAGCCCATTTATATATTTTTTCTATTAATTTTTTGTCAGCTTCATGGACCAAGCCCAACATTGCAGCCTTTCTATTTTTGGGCCATGGCCTTTTTATCTCAACAGTTTCATTTTTTTCCTTTTTTATAAAGTGGGTTCACTAGTTAGGTGGGTCCCCATTGTCAGGTTCTAGTACTGGGTGCTAGCCATCAAGGCAATAATCTTCATTTTTTAATTTAACGCAAATAAATACCTAGTATTTAAATTGGCACACAGAACACACGAAATACTTCAAATATTATCAACCATCAAAGCGTTATATCATATAACACACATACAAATGTGATCAGCATCAAGTTTACAATCAGATAACAAGCTCCACAAGTGTACAATCACATCAGCCAGATTCTGCTACATCATATAACACACATACAAATAGGAGCAGCAGAAAGGGCTTCCTAACTCTCAAAATGAGCTCCAATGAGCTAGAACTATTCATCCTCCGACTTCTTTGTCCTGATGCTCACGAAGAAACATGAAAGCCCAGCATCTGCATGTTACAGAACAAAATGTTTAGGAACAAAATAGAAGTAAATCTAACGGCATATTTAACAATAAATAACAGAATATGAAGTTAATGAGACATTTTAGAATCAACTTGACAGTTGACAATAATGTTTGCATTGGGCACATCCAAAACTAAAATTATACATAAATGCCTGAATTCCAATGCCCAATGCCTTAGTTTAGTAAACACTAAGGGTACATAGAAAAGCTTTGACACAACCAGAACTGAAATCATTTACTCTATCAAGCAAAAATGATGCAGCACACAAGAAAAGAGAGATGCGCAATGGATCAGCATCGTATATGACACAATATGGACACTGCAAGCTCACCGAAGAACTTGTGGTCGCCACCGTACACAGCCGCCTTAACACCGGTCACCTCGTTGATCTTGTCCTTGAAGTTCTCTAACTCCAGGTTGTTCCACTGCAGCTCTGTATTTGCTCAACCGTATGTGTACATGCATCAGGGCATACATAAAATATTCAAGTCAATATTCTCTGCTAACTGTGATGTAATGAAAATAATTACTGAAGGACTTGGGGTAAAAATTGATTTTAGACATCAAAATTTGCAGCGCTCATTTCAAGAAGTTGAGATAAACTTGAGGTAAATTAGCAGTAATGATATTAGTTACAAGCTAGGTGTGTAACTGCTGTCAACACCACCACCACCAGAGACACTCAAGATAAGAATCAACACCAACATGATCTTGATATTAGCCACCCCATATCACCAGAACATCATAGGAGCACATATATAAAGCAAGTACACATGGGCAGCTACTGACAGACCCTAGAACCGCATGAATTTATCACCAGAGAGCTCCAGCAGGAGTTGATGCTTGGTTACAACATCTAGCAGAAACTAGTAGAGCCCCACATCCAACCCAAATCATGGCCAAGCCCATGCAGGAGCTACATCAGAGAAGAAGGAATAGGGAGGAGCTCACCAGAGGGAGGTTGTAGCCGTAGCAGAGGCTCAGCCACACCACGGCTGCTGTGGATGGTGACTCCAGGACAGCAGAGTAACATCAACGATTCAGACTTGTTCCACCATGAGCATGAGCTGCTGCGGATGGAGCTCCTCCTCCTCCTAGGCTTGTTGCCCCCATCCTGCTCGTCCCCAATCGATGTGTCGTCCATGTGGTTGTGGAATAGAAGCGCATCAGGAAACCAAGGAAGAGAAGATCAAATCATTTTTATATACACCCGTCTAAATACACCCCACTAAATACACCCATCTAAATACGTCCTGTGGTTATGTTTATAATCAGATCAGACATTGAACGAAACAAAAATACACCCCACTGATGAAGCCGCAATAGTTGTCTTGGATGTATCCATCACAGCAATAAACAAGCACCATATTTCGCCAAATCTCTATTCTATAAACAATTTTCTATGGACGAACTATTCAAACCACCCACCTAAACAATAACGCATCTGTCGTCACTGAAGTCAATAATACTCGTTGACAGGTCCACCATCCAGCACATGGAAAAGATACAGAATTGGTGCATCATTTCAGGCAGTGCAAGCAAACTAAAGAAAACAGCTTAAACCCTTGATAAGTCTTATGGCCGGTTGGGGGAAAGCAGAAACGGAAGAAGTACTAGATTCAAATTGCACATTCAGTCAAGTTCAGTCAATACATGTATGACACAGCCATGCATGACACAAACAAAATATATAGTTCATCTCCTGATCCACATTACAATCCAAAGCAAAGTACTAGTAAATAAAATAGTATGTACTCTGGTGACCACGGAGCTAGCTGATTACCAGTTTACCACATTGATTATGATAGGTACAGAAACGAAAGGAAACTATTAAATAAGATGGGAACGGAAGGGTGCGGTGTTGATTTTGATCACCAGGAAAAGAGAAGACCCGAATCAAGGAAAACTCATTGACTGGAGATGAGGAAGCTAGCTATGCATGTATGCCGTGTGAATCGACTGGCCTTAAACCACAGAGAAGAGTAGGCATGTTAATTAATAAGAGTCCTAAAAGGCTAAATAAGAGTCCTAAAAGGCTAAAATAGAGAAGAGTAGGCATGTCAATCAGAATAAATCCTTTCCTTGTTTCGAGAGAAAAGAAATGAAAGAAAAGGGTGAAGTGAAAGCATCTGCAAAAGAAAATTCGCATGCATAAAGTGGCGTCTGCATCAATCAAGATTATTAAAGCTTGCGCAGAGTGAGTACGCATGAAGGTTTAGCTCTAACACTGCCCAGCCGACCGTCGATCTCTCTGCAGAAACAATAGAAGAGCTGCATCAACAGCAGCATGCAGCATATTTCAGGTTGATTGGAACCAAAGCAAAGCAACATGAGAAGCAGGTAGCATATAACAGGCTGGACGAAAGCAACATATGTATGAATGAAATGGAGCATTGTGTATATCAAGATGTAATCAAAGCTAAACCCAAATGAGATGATTCTGGTTAGCCATCGATCTCCTTTACACTTCTTATAAGTGGGATATGGGAACAAACCACAAGGCTACCAACGTCCGGCCTTTGTTAGGAGTAAGCGAGCAGGTTTAATCTTCAGTGCAAAACTAACTGCTAACTATATAAATACTGGTGAGCAAGCAACTGAATTATCTCAATCTGCAGCAGTGACAGAAAGTACAAGTGAACTTTAGCACTGAATTCTGGCCAGTACAGCAGTAATTTTGCACAAGCATGTATGAACTGAACAGACAAAGATTATAACTAAACCTTTGCCAATACAACACTTTTTGACAAAGATATATGAAGTAAACTGAACACAGATAGATCCTAACTGAACTCTTGACAGTACAGCAACATGATAAGTTCTGAAGAAGAATAGTATAGATGATGCTCTCTATTTCTTCACCATTGCACATCAAGAACAGGGAACGGAGCTTACACTTGCGGATGCGGGCGGTCGGGTAACCGCATGAGGAGCAGGTGCTCTTCTGGAGGTGGAAGCTGCGACAGCCATAGCGGATGCAGAGCGTGTGGGAGAGAGGGCCTCTCTGGGAGGGAGGGGAGGATCTTGGCGGAGCGGCAGGGACCTGCTGGATCCGGTCGACGAGGTCGCAAGATCCAAGGCGGAGCTTCTGCTGGTGGCATCCATGGCCTTGGCCGGAGCTCCTATTCATTCCCTATGAGACAGAGAGGCCGCAAGGTGACCGAGAGGGAAGAGAAATGCAAAGGAGGAGGAGGAGGGGATGGGGACAAGATGAACCTCGCCAAGGACGCTGGGGAAGAGATGGTGGAGACGCGTGTTGGGGGTGGGTCGCGTGAGGAGCACCAAATCCTGACGGTGGAGACGGTGCAGAGGCCAGAGGAGCTGCTCGATCCAGATGGGCGACTGCGTCCCGGATCTCATGGGAGGAGGGGCTATGCGCCGCCCTGATCCCAGATCCGACGGCCTCTAGCCTCGCTGTCGCCATCGCCGGTGGCTGCTCTGGCTGGTGCCATGGGTGGTGGCTGGGTTTGGATCGGGGAGACGGAGCTGGAGGTGGCAGCGGCAGGGAGGAGCAGAGCTCTAGGGTTCGGGCAAGAGGGAGAGAAGTTGGATTAATGGATCGATGGACGGATGCTTTCTGCGGTGGGCTGTATCAATTGATCGATGGATGGATGTTTGCCACATCACTGATCCATGCCACAACAGATTCCACCAATCATAATTCACCTTGCGTAGTTTTGTTTTTTCTTCAGTTTTTTTATATTTTGTACCCTCTTATTCTGGGGCAAAATTCAACATATTACTGCTTATAGTTTTTTCAAATGACCCAATATTTTGCACAAGTGTGTACTTGGGAAAACAAACAATGTTGATTTGAGGGGTTTTCATTTTCTTTGCACAAAAAATCATTTTTCAATTTTTGGAGTGCCAATAATTGGGTTTTTTGTGAAGGACCTACCATATATTTGTTGCAAAATTGGACCAAATCATTTTTCTAAAATACTAGGTCATTTTTAATGCATAATTAGAGTGCCAATAACCGGGTTTTTTGTGAAGGACCTACCATATATTTGTTAGCAAAATTGGACCAAATCATTTTTCTAAAATACTAGGTCATTTTTAATGCACAATTGATCAAATGGTTGGGTGTCAAAAGATTCAAGCCACCTCTCGTGAGAAAGACAAATTTCAGTCGATTTAGTAGGAAGCGAGTTAAATTTGAACTGCAGCTGCCTCATAGTTTGCTCATGATTTTTTCCAAAAATCATTTGTTGGTACAAAATTATCTATTTCATTAGAGAAACACAAAAAGTTTTCCAAGATTCAACCACTAGCTAGGAACGGTCATGCCCGCCGTTTTCACCGCATTTTGAAACGGGCATGAAAAAATAAAAAAATCAAAAAATTGGAAAACATTCGCATTGTGTTGTTATATGTGGCCAAGTTGCCAGGAAAAATAATAAACTTGTACTACGATAATGTTTTTTAAAAGTGTTCTCAGAAACAAGCTATCATGCGTGAAGATTCATGGCTTTCAAGCCAAATGATCAATCTTATGGCCACATTCATGGAATAGTTTGTTCAAATGATCTCATATCTTGCACAAGGGTGCATATTGGAATGGCAAACAATGTTGCCTAAGGAAGTTTTCATTTTCTTTGGACGAAAAAACCATTTTCCATTTCTCGAGAGCCCAAAAGGAGGTTTTTTTTGTGAAGGACCTCCCAAATAATTGTTGCAAAATTGGACCAAATAATTTTTCTAAAATACCAGGTCATATTTAATGCACAATTGACAAAATGGTTGGGTGTAAAAAGTTCTGATCCACCTCTCATGAAAAAGACAAATTTCCGCTGATTCAGCTTGAAGCGGGTCAAATTTGAATTGTAGCTGCCTTGTACTTTGCTATTTATTTTTTCCAAAAATCATTTCTAGTTACATAAGTACCTATTTAATCAGAGAAACACCAAAATAATTTCAAGATTCAACCACTAGCTAGGTACGGACATTCCCGTCTTTTTGAGCGCATTTTGAAACGGGCATAAAAAATTCAAAAAAATAAAAAAATTGGGAAACCTTCGCATTGTGTCATTATATGTGGCCAAGTTCCCAGGAAAAATAACAAACATGTAATACATCAATTATTTCAAAAAAGTGTTCTCGGAAACGAGCTATCACGTGTGGAGACCAATGGCTTTCAAGCCAAATGATCAATCTTATGGCCACATTCATGGCATAATTTGTTCAAATGATCTCATATTGTGCCCAAGGGTGCATATTGGAATGGCAAACAATGTTGCCTAAGGAAGTTTTCATTTTCTTTGGACGAAAAAACCAATTTCCATTTTTTGAGTGCCCAAATGGAGGTTTTTTTGTGAAGGACCTCCCAAATAATTGTTGCAAAATTGGACCAAATCAATTTTATAAAATACTAGGACATATTTAATGCACAATTGACAAAATGGTTGGGTGTAAAAAGTTTTGATCCACCTCTCGTGAAAAAGTCAAATTTCTGCCAATTTAGTTGGAAGCGGGTCAAATTTGAACTACAGCTGCTTCATAGTTTGCTATTTATTTTTTCCAAAAACCATTTATTGTTACATAAGTACCTATTTAATCATAAATACATGGTTTGGTGGTGATACGTCGAGGTTTGGGCGGTGGCCGAGGGCCCCAACTCTAGAGCGCGTAAACTCGCATGCCCGCTGAGTGGTCACCGCGTGACCATGGCGTTTCTATGTGTTCTGGGCGACCTAGGCATGTCTAGTGGGTTGGGCACTCCCCAGGTAGGTGATAGGAAGAAAATTACAACATAAGATTCTCACGAGGAGACCGATCGATGCTCACACATGAATTAGCAGCCAAGTGTTTGATTAGCGGTACGGCAAATGTACATGGCCAATGGGCGTGAGTTTTGGCTGAGGATGATCAGTTACGAAGAAGAACGTCTTCACAAATTTTCAGCTCAAAAGGAGGAGCCTAGGTGGTACTTTCTTTGCAAAGTACCACACTGGACATAAATACGAATGTTGAAGCTGGGCTCAAAATAATGAATGGATTGAGCTGGCATTTGGTGGAGGATGGTTATTTGGGCATAGGAAAGCACCGTAGAAAATGGATACTATTTGGACATGCCAAAAAGTGGTACTTCCTTCACAAAGTGTTGTTCTGAAGAGAATAGGAAAATGAATATTGTTGAATTATTTTTGAACTAGGCAAGGAAGGTTTTTTACCTATTTGACGAAGATATGACCCACCGAATTTATGAGATTTTTTGGGAATTTTGGGAATGACAGATATATAGGTTGCTTCACAACCTGGGGCAAAAACTGCCACATGGACATGACACATAGGCAAAACTGATGATGTGGCGCCTAGTCATATCAACCCACCACAATTTACAAGGTTATGACCATCTATATTGGTCGTGATCAGCTAGAAATAAGGCAATGGACGGTGCTATCTGCTTTATGACCATTTCGTGTCAGGAAATTATGACCTTTTTGACCAAAATGGTCGTTATAGTTTAGGGTTTGGAGCCCCCCGAACAGCTTTTGACCAATTGGTCTGAAATAGTCATAGATCTATGACCAATTATTCCAGGGTCACTGACAGAAGGTAAGGTCACTAGTTGACATATTTCTTGTAGTGCCTCTATGCGGTATTTCCGTGCGGTCCTAAGAAAATTTGTATGTGCGAACTCTAATTTTCAAAATAAACTTCTCTTTTTTGTGCCCGTACCGCTCGTGAAGCGGCGAGGGGTGGCCTATATTTTCCATGCCAAGTAGGTTATTCTCAAGATGAGTTTTTATTCACTTGCCATTGCACGAGATTGTGGCGGTAATAGGGATGCCCAGTCCCAGAATGCAAAAAATACTACAAATAAATTCCTTGGTATGTGTTGGTATGGAAGGCACCCGTGGATACGGCTAGCCATGGATTGTAAAAGAATGGTAGAAAGGAAATAAACTTTAATTTTATGTTTGGGAACCGCCTATGATTTATTTAGCATGGAAGATATTGGGAACTCTTAGTCGTTTTCGTTGACGAGAAAAGCATGCTACCCAAAATAATTTTATCTATCAATTTAAGCTTTGAGCTCTGGCACCTCTACAAATCCCTACTTCCCTCTGCGAAGTGCCTATCTATTTACTTTTATGCAATTTTTATTTTTGTCGAGTCTCATCTTCTCTTATAAAGCACAAGCTACGAAACACTATTATCACACTTGAGCATTGGATGTGTTGCATGAATGGATTGATGATTGATCATAATGGGCTAGGGATAACTTTCTTTAGCGTTGATATTTTGAAAGACATGGCTGCTTGTTGATATTGCTCGAGTATTAAAGTCTTCATGTCAAATTATAGACTATTTCTTTGAACCGTATAAAATTCCAAATGTTCGTGCTACAAAGAGAAGAATATGATGAACATGTTAGGCAGCATTCCACATCAAAATTCTATTTTTATCATTTACCTACTTAAGGATGAGCAGGAATTATGCTTGGGGATGTTGATACGCCTTCTAAGTATCAACAATTTTTTTATTGTTCCATGTTGTTGTATTATCATTCTTGGATGTTTTACAATCATTTTAGAGCACTTTTATATCACTTTTTGTGACTAACCTATTGACATAGTGCCAAGTGCCAGTTGCTGTTTTCTGCCTGTTTTTTACTTCATAGATTATCAATATCAAATAGAGTCCAGATGCAACAAAACTTTTTGGAGAATTTTTTGGACCAGAACACATCCAAAGGGCCAAAGAAGTGCATGACGAGAGGTCTATGCGGCCCACGAGACACCTGAGCGCCAGGTGGCTCATGTGGCCCACAGGTGTCCTTTCCACCGCCTCACAGCTCTATAAATACTCAGATATTACAAAAACCCTAGAGGAGTCAAAGAAAAATTGTTCCAGCCACTGCAAGTTCCAGAACTACAAGATCCAATCTATAGCCCTTTTTTGGCACTCCGCCGGAGAGGAAAACAGTCACCAGGGGTGGTCATCATCTCCATTGGTGCCTCTCCGATGATGCGTGAGTAGTTTACCACAGACCTACGGGTCCGTAGGTAGTAGCTAGATGACCTCTTATCTCTTTTTGATCAATACAATGTTCTCTTCGGAGATCTAAGTGATGTAATTCTTTTGCGGTGTGTTTGTTGGGATCTGATGAATTGTGAGTTTATGATCAGAGCTATTTGCAATTATGTCCATACATGATTATTATAGCCTCGTATTTCTACTTCGATATTTCGGTTTTGTTTGCCAAATTTATTGATTTATCTTGCAATGGGAAGAGGTGCCTTGTGATGGGTTCGACATTGCGCTGCTCAATCTCAGTGACAGAAGTGACCTGACACGCATGTAACGTTGCCATTAAGGATAAAATGATGGGCTCTATTCCTACATGAATAGATCTTGCCTACATCATGTCATCATTCTTAAGGCGTTGCTCTGTTTCTTTATGGAAATTAATACACTAGATGCATGCTGGATAGCGTTTGATGTGTGGAGTAATAGTAGTACATGCAGGCAGGAGTCGGTCTACAAATCTTGGACGTGATGTCTATATACATGATCCCTATCTTGGATATCATCATAACTATTCGCTTTTCTATCAATTGCCCAACAGTAATTTGTTTACCCACCATGTGCTATTTTCTCGAGAGAAGACACTAGTGAAAGCTATGGCCCCCGGGCCTATTTCTCACCATATACTTGCAGATCTATATTGCTATTTGCGTTTTCTCTTATTTTCAGATCTATATTATCAAAAACCCAAAAATACCTTGCTGCATTTCATTTGCATTTATTTCATTTCCATCTATCAATCTATCTTTTTATCATACGACCTTACCAAAAGAGGGTTGCGAGGATTTGTTGTTTGTGTGCAGGTGCCGCTTACATAATTTGCTTGGTTCTCCTACTAGGTTGATACCTTGGTTTCATAACTGAGGGAATTACTTACCGCCGCTGTGCTCCATCATCCCCTCCTCTTCGAGGAATTTACTGACGCGGTTCACAAGTAGAAATCCCCTATACTTGTGGGTCATCAAGGCAATTTTCTGGCGCTGTTGCCGGGGAGTGAAGCACTTTTTCTCAGTGGAATTTGGTAAGGAAAAATTTATATTACGTGCTGAAATTTACTGTTGCTACTACTTAATTTTTTTTTCTTTATGGGGCTTGTTCGGGGTATCTTCACCTCGACTGGAAGCGAGTTGCTCCTCAACCTACTTCACCTACTGAAAATATTTATTGTGAGATCCCTTCGGGTATTATAGAGAAACTGCTAGCTAATCTTATGCAGGATATTGAATACTACATCCTGATATGCACCTAATCTATGTGGATGAAGTTTTTGGATTATTTAAGCTTCCAGGTTTGCCCGAGGATAAAGCTAAGAATAAGGTTTTCCCTTTATCTTTGGAGGGGGAAGCATTGACATGGTATAGGCTATGTGATGATACTTGAGCTTGGGATTAGAATCAGTTGAAATTGCAATTTCATTGAAAGTTTTATCCTATGCATCTAGTTCATCGTGATTGGAATTATATATATAATATCTGGCCTCGTGAAGGAGAAAGCATCACTCAAGCTTGGGGGAGGCTTAAGTATATGATGTATACATGCCGCAATCATGAGCTCTCAAAATAAATTATCTTACAAAAATTTTATGCTCGGCTTTCTCATGAAAATCAAACCATGCTCGATTCTTATTCGATTGACTCCTTTATGAAGAAAACTATGACAAAGGTAATGAGACAGGTATAACACTTAAGTTCAATTGTCTTAAGTCTTTTATGGATACCGATGCTTTCCGCAAGTTTAGTACTAAATATGGACTTGACTATGAGATAGTAGCCGCTTTTTGTGAATCATTTGCTACTCATGTTGATCTCCCCAAGGAGAAATGGTTTACATATCATCCAATGTTAAAGAAAGGATTTAAGAGCCTGTTATAGTTAAATATGAAACTATGATTGACAATGTTGATCCAGTTGTGCCTACTACTTACATTGAAAAACCACATGTTCCCGCTAGGATAAAGGAACATGCTAAGGTTTTAACTATGGTTAACAAAAGTAATATTAGAGAACCTAGACCCTCTGAACAAATTAAAGTAGAACCTAGTATTTCTATGCTTAACGATGTCTTGGTTGATAATATTGAGGGGCAATGTTATTTACTTCTATGATGAAGCTGCCAGAATTGCCAAACCATATACTAAAGATAAGAATAAGACCGTTGTTGGCATGCTTGTTGTCTTAGTTAAAATAGGAGATCATTGTTATCATGGTTTATGAGATTTGGGTGCTAGTGTTACTGCTATCCTTTTACTTTATACCAAGAAATTATGAATGATATTGCATCTTCTGAAATAGAAGATATTGATGTTACTATTCAACTTGCAAACATAGATAGCATTAATTGCACCACTCGGGATTGTTAGAGATGTTGAAGTCTTGTGTGGAAAAATAAAATACCCTGCTAATTTTCTATTTCTTGGTTCTCCAGAAGATGATTTTTTTCCCATTATATTTGGTAGACCCTTCTTGAACACTGTTAATGCTAAGATAGACTGCAACAAAGAAACTGTCGGTGTTAACTTTGGTGATGTGTCTCATGAGTTTAATTTGTCTAAGTTTCATAAGCAACCTCATGATAAAGAATTGCCGGGTAAAGATGAAATAGTTGTTCTCGCTCTTATTGCAGTACCACCTACCGATCCGCTAGAACAATATTTGCTAGACCATGGAAATAATATGCACTTGAATGAAAGAAAAGAAATATATAAGATGTTCTTTGATCAACCACCTATTATCAAACAAAATTTGCCTGATGAAACTCAAGGAGGTCCTCCCCCACCTAAAGGTGACACCGTGTTTGAATTAAAAACAATTGCCTGGTACATTGAAATATGCTTATCTTGATGAAAAGAAAATATATCATGTTATTATCCGTGCTAACCTTTCTGAGAATGAAGAAAGGAGATTATTAAAAGCTCTGAGGAAGCATCGTGCTGCTATTGGATATACTCTTGATGATCTTAAGGGAATCAGTCCCACTCTTTGTCAGCACAAGATTAATATGGAGCCAGATGCTAAACTAGTTGTTCATGATCAACGACGATTAAATCCTAAGATGAAGGAGTGGTAAGAACTGAAATATGAAAGCTTCTAGAAGCATGTATAATTTATCCCATAACTGATAGTAGATGGGTAAGTCTCGTTCATTATGTCCCTAAGAAAGGAGGCATTATAGTTGTTCCTAACGATAAAAATGAACTTATTCCACAATGAATTCTGACTGGCTATATAATGATGATTCATTTTAGAAAATATAACAAAGCTATAAGAAAAGATCATTACCCCTTGCCTTTTATTACTCACATGTTAGAAATATTATCTAAGCACACACACTTTTTCTTTCTTGATGGATATTCAGGTTTCTTTAAAATACCTTTATCTCAACCTAATCAAGAGAAAACCACCTTTACTTGTCCTTTTGGAACTTATGGTTATAGACAAATGCCTTTTGGTTTATGCAATGCACCTGCTACCTTTCAAAGATGTATGACTGCTATATTCTCTGATTTTTGTGAAAAGACTGTTGAGGTTTTCATGGATGATTTTTTCGTTCACAGATCTTCTTTTGATGATTTCTTAAGCAACCTTGATCGTGTTTTGCAGAGATGTAAACAAACTTATCTTGTCTTGAATTGGGAGAAGTGCTACTTGATGGTGAATGAAGCTATTGTCTTGGGACATAAAAGTTATGAATGTGGTATTGAGGTGGATAAAGCTGAAGTTGATGCAATTGAGAAAACGCCATGTCCTAAAGATATTAAAGGTATAAGAAGTTTCCTTGGTCATGTTGGTTTCTATAGGGGTTTGTTAAAGACTTATCTAAAATGTCTAGGACTCTTACTAATCTCTTGCAAAAAGATGTTCATTTTGTTTTTGATGATGATTGTGTGGAAGCCTTTGAAACACTTAAGAAAGCCTTGACATCTACACCTATTGTTCAACCACCTGATTGGAACTTGCCTATTGAAATTTTGTGTGATGCTAGTGATTATGCTGTTGGTGTTGTTCTAGGACAAAGTGTTGATAAGAAATTGATTGTCATCACTATGATAATAAAACTCTAGACAGTGCTCAAAGAAATTTTGCTACTACTGACAAAGAATTTCAAGTAGTTGCTTGTAATAAATTCAGATCTTACATAGTCGATTATAAAGTAATTGTTCACACTGATCATGCTACTATTAAATATCTTATGGAAAAGAAATATGCTGAACCTAGACTCATTAGAAGGGTTCTTCTGCTACAAGAGTTTGACTTGCATATTACTGATAGAAAGGGAGCTGAGAACCCCGTAACTGATAATTTGTCTAGATTAGAAAATATCCTTGATGACCCGGTACCTAATGATAATAGTTTTCGTGATGAACAACTAGCTGTGATAAATGCTTCTCGCAATACTCCTTGGTATGCAGACTATGCTAATTACATTGTTGCTAAATTTATACCACCTAGTTTCACATACCAACTAAAGAAAAATGTTTTCTTTGATTTGAGACATTACTTCTGGGATGACCCACACCTTTATAAAGAAGGAGTAGATGGTATTACCAGACGTTGTATACTTGAGCATGAATAGGAACAAATCCTACGAAAGTGTCACTCCAAGATATTACAATCTTGTTTTTATTGCCTACTCTTTCCAAATATCCTCGTAAGTTTGTCTTATCTTGTGATGAATTTCCAAAATTGGTTATATTGGTAGACGTCAGGAAATGCCTATGAATTATTCACTTGTTATTGAACCATTTGATGTTTGGGGATTTGATTATATGTGACCTTTTCCTTCCTCTAATGGGTATACACATATTTTAGTTCATGTTGATTATGTCACTAAGTGGGTAGAAGCTATTCCAACTAGTAGTGTTGATCACAACACTTCTATTAAAATGCTTAAGGAAGTTATTTTATGGAGGTTTGGAGTTCCTAGATATTTAATGACTGATGGTGGTTCACACTTTATTCATGGTGCATTCTGTAAATTACTAGCTAAATATGATGTTCACCATAGAATTGCATCTCCCAATGTCGGTAATATGTCTTATACTTTTTTTGTTGGTTTCTTACATGGTTGGCGAACCACCTTACCACATTATAGTTACACTATTATTTTTTGCTTTATCAGATGGCCCTTGCGCGGTTTTCCCGCCCAGCACGCATCGGGCGGCCACGGCGGTCTAGGGCGTTGATTGGCACCGAGAGGGGGTAGGCTACGGTGAATACAGGCTTATTCATGTTACGCCAGGTCATCGTGAGATGCCATGCCATGTCTAAGCCCATTATGTCTCAGGATCGCACACGGATACGTCCATCTTGCATCATGCTTTTATATCGTTATTTATTGCATTATGGGCTGTTCCTACACATTATGTCACAATACTTATGCCTATTCTCTCTTATTTTACAAGGTTTACACGAAGAGGGAGAATGCCGGCAGCTAGAATTCTGGGCTGGAAAAGGAGCAAATATTAGAGACCTATTATGCACAACTCCAAAAGTCCTGAAACTTCACGGGAGCACTTTTTGGAATTAATAAAAAATACTGGTGAAAGAATCAACCAGAGGGGCCCACACCCTTTCCACGAGTGTGGGGGGCGCGCCCTACCCCCTGGGCGCGCCCCCTGTGTCGTGGGCCCCCTGGCAGGCATCCGGTGCCCATCTTTTGCTATATGAAGTCTTTCGCCTTGGAAAATAAAATCAAAAGGAAGCTTTTGGAACGAAGCGCCGCCTTCTCGAGGCGGAACCAGGGCGGAACCAATCTAGGGCTCCGGCGGAGCTGTTCTGTCGGGGAAACATCCCTCCGGGAGGGGGAAATCATCACCATCGTCATCACCATCGATCCTCTCATCGGGAGGGGGTCAATCTCCATCAACATCTTTACCAGCACCATCTCATCTCAAACCCTAGTTCATCTCTTGTATCCAATCTTTGTCTCAAAACCTCAGTTGGTACACAGAGGTTGCTAGTAGTGTTGATTACTCCTTGTAGTTGATGCTAGTGGGTTTATTTGGTGGAAGCTCATATGTTCAGATCCTTTATGCCTATTAATACCCCTCTGATTATGAACATGAATATGATTTGTGAGTAGTTACGTTCGTTCCTGAGGACATGGGAGAAGTCTTGCTATAAGTAGTCATGTGAACTTGGTATTCGTTCGATATTTTGATGAGATGTATGTTGTCTTTCCTCTAGTGGTGTTATGTGAACGTCGACTACATGACACTTCACCATTATTTGGGCCTAGGGGAAGGCATTGGGAAGTAATAAGTAGATGATGGGTTGCTAGAGTGATGAGCGTAAACCCTAGTTTATGCGTTGCTTTGTAAGGGGCTGATTTGGATCCATATGTTTCATGCTATGGTTAGGTTTACCTTAATACTCCTTTTGTAGTTGCGGATGCTTGCAATAGGGGTTAATCGTAAGTGGGATGCTTGCCAAGGAAGGGCAGTACCCAAGCACCGGTCCACCCGCATATCAAATTATCAAAGTAACGAACGCGAATCATATGAGCGTGATGAAAACTAGCTTGACGATAATTCCCATGTGTCCTCGGGAGCGTTTTCCTTTATATAAGAGTATGTCCAGGCTTGTCCTTTGCTACAAAAAGGATTGGGCCACCTTGCTGCACCTTGTTTACTTTTGTTACTTGTTACCCGTTACGAATTACCTTAACACAAAACTATCTGTTACCGATAATTTCAGTGCTTGCAGAGAATACCTTACTGAAAACCGCTTGTCATTTCCTTCTTCTCCTCGTTGGATTCGACACTCTTACGTATAGAAAGGACTACGATAGATCCCCTATACTTGTGGGTCATCAAGACTCTTTTCTGGCGACGTTGCCGGGGAGTGAAGCGCCTTTGGTAAGTGGAATTTGGTAAGGAAAAATTTATATAGTGTGCTGAAATTTACTGTCACTTGTTACTATGGAAAGTAATCCATTGAGTAGCTTGTTCGGGGTATCTTCACCCCGACTAGTAGCGCAAAGAGTTGCTCCTCAACCTACTGAACCTACTGAAAATGTTTACTTTGAAATTCCTTTGGGTATGATAGAGAAACTGCTAGCTAATCCTTTTACAGATGATGGAACATTACATCCCGATTTACACCTAACCTATGTGGATGAAGTTTGTCGATTATTTAAGCTTGCAGGTATGCCCGAGGATGTTATCAAGAAGAAGGTCTTCCCTTTATCTTTGGAGGGAAAGGCATTGACATGGTTTAGGCTATGTGGTGATATGGGATCATGGAACTAATACCGATCGAAATTGGAATTTCATCAGAAGTTTTATCCTATGCATCTTGTTCATCGTGATCGTAATTATATATATAATTTTTGGCCTCGCAAAGGAGAAAGCATCGCTCAAGCTTGGGGGAGGCTTAAGTCAATGTTATATTCATGCCCCAATCATGAGCTCTCAGAAGAAATCATTATTCAAAAAATTTATGCTCGACTTTCTCTCAATAATCGCTCCATGCTCGATACTTCTTGTACTGGCTCTTTTATGATGAAGACTATTGAATTCAAATGGGATTTATTGGAAAGAATTAAACGCAAATCTGAAGATTGGGATCTCGAGAATGTAAGGAGTCAGGCATAACACCTAAGTTTGATTGTGTTAAATATTTTATGGATACCGATGTTTTCCGTGAATTTAGCACTAAATATGGACTTGACTCTGAGATAGTAGATTCTTTCTGTGAATCCTTTGCTACTCATGTTGATCTCCCCAAGGAGAAGTGGTTTAAATATAATCCTCCCATTGAAGTAAAAGTAGTTGCACCTATTAAAGTTGAAGAAAAGACTATCACTTATAATGTTGATCCTATTGTTCCTACTGCTTATATTGAGAAACCACATTTCCCTGTTACAATAAAGGATCATGCTAAAGCTTCAACTGTGGTTCTAAGAGTAATACTAGAACACCTACACCCCCTGAGCAAATTAAAGTTGAACCCAGTATTGCTATGGTTAAAGATCTCTTGGCCGATAATATTAATGGGCATGTTATCCACCATTACCTGATACTCTTAAATACGCTTATCTTGATGAGAAAAAGATATATCCTGTTATTATTAGTGCTAACCTTTCAGAGGAGGAAGAAAAGAAATTATTGAAAACTCTGAAGAAGCACCATGCTGCTATTGGATATACTCTTGATGATCTTAAGGACATTAGTCCCACTTTATGCCAGCACAAAATAAAATTAGAGAAAGACGCTAAATCGGTTGTTGATCACTAACGAAGGTTAAATCCTAAGATGAAAGAAGTGGTAAGAAAAGAAATATTAAAGCTTCTGGAGGCAGGTATAATTTATCCGTTCTTTGATAGTCGATGGGTAAGTCCTTTCCATTGTGTCCCTAAGAAGGGAGGTATTACTGTTGTTCCTAATGATAAAGATGAATTGACACCACAAAGAATTGTTACAGGTTATAGAATGGTAATTGATTTCCACAAATTAAATAAAGCTACTAAAAAGGATCATTACCCTTTACCATTTATTGATCAAATGCTAGAAAGATTATCCCAACATACACATTTTTGCTTTCTAGACGGTTACTCTTGTTTCTCTCAAATACCTGTGTCCAAAGAGGATCAAGAAAAGACCACTTTGTTGGGGAACGTAGTAATTTCAAAAAAATCCTACGCACACGCAAGATCATGGTGATGCATAGCAACGAGAGCGGAGAGTGTTGTCCACGTACCCTCATAGACCGTAAGCGGAAGCGTTATGACAACACGGTTGATGTAGTCGTACGTCTTCACGTTCGACCGATCCTAGTACCGAACGTACGGCACCTCCACGATCTGCACACGTTCAGGACGGTGACGTCCCACGAACTCACGATCCAGTACAGCTTCGTCAGCACGACGGCGTGATGATGGTGATGATGAAACTACCGGCGCAGGGCTTCGCCTAAGCACTGCTACGATATGACCGAGGTGGATTATGGTGGAGGGGGGCACCGCACAAGGCTAAGAGATCATTGATGAACTTGTGTGTCTATGGGGTGCCCCCCTCCCCCATATATGAAGGAGTGGAGGAGGGGGAGGAGGCCGGCCTCCTAGGCGCTCCCCAATGGGAGTCCTACTCCCACCGGGAGTAGGATTCCCCCCCCCCCCCTTCCCTAGTTGGATTAGGAGAGAAGGAAGGGGGGGGAGGAGGAAGGAAAGGGGGGGGCGGCCCCCCACCCAATTCGGATTGGGCTTGGGGGGTGCCCCCTCCTTTGCTCCCTTCTCCTCTCTCCCACTATGGCCCAATAAGGCCCATATACCTCCCGGGGGGTTCCGGTAACCTCCTGGTACTCCAGTATATTCCCGATCTCACCCGGAATCATTCCGATGTCCAAATATAGTCATCCAATATATCGATCTTTATGTCTCGGCCATTTCGAGACTCCTCATCATATCTGTGATCATATCCGGGACTCTGAACTACCTTCGATACATCAAAACACATAAACTCATAATACAGATCGTCACCGGACGTTAAGCGTGCGGACCCTACGGGTTCGAGAACTATGTAGACATGACCGAGACTCATCTCCGCTCAATAAACAATAGCGGAACCTGGATGCTCATATTGGTTCCTACATATTCTCCGAAGATCTTTATCGGTCAAACCGCATAACAACATTCGTTGTTCCCTTTGTCAACGGTATGTTACTTGCCCGAGATTCGATCGTCGGTATCTCAATACCTAGTTCAATCCCATTACCGGCAAGTCTCTTTACTCGTTTCGTAATGTATCATCCCGCAACTAACTCATTAGTTACATTGCTTGCAAGGCTTATAGTGATGTGCATTACCGAGAGGGCCCAGAGATACCTCTCTGACAATCGGAGTGACAAATCCTAATCTCGATCTATGCCAACTCAATAAGTACCATCGGTGACACCTGTAGAGCACCTTTATAATCACCCAGCTACGTTATGACGTTTGGTAGCACACAAAGTGTTCCTCCAGTATTCGGGAGTTGCATAATCTCATAGTCATAGGAACATGTATAAGTCATGAAGAAAGCAATAGCAATATACTAAACGTTCAAATGCTAAGCTAACGGAATGGGTCAAGTCAATCACATCATTCTCTAATGATGTGATCCCGTTAATCAAATGAGAACTCATGTCTATGGCTAGGAAACTTAACCATCTTTGATTCAACGAGCTAGTCAAGTAGAGGCATACTAGTGACACTCTGTTTGTCTATGTATTCACACATGTACTAAGTTTCTGGTTAATACAATTCTAGCATGAATAATAAATGTTTATCATGATATAAGGAAATATAAATAACAACTTTGTTATTGCCTCTAGGGCATATTTCCTTCAGTCTCCCACTTGCACCAGTCAATAATCTAGATTACACAGTAATGGTTCTAACACCCATGGAGTCTTGGTGCTGATCATGTTTTGCTTGTGAGAGAGGCTTAGTCAACGGGTCTGCAATATTCAGATCCGTATGTATCTTGCAAATCTCTATGTCTCCCTCCTTGACTTGACCGCGGATGGAATTGAAGCGTCTCTTGATGTGCTTGGTTCTCTTGTGAAATCTGGATTCCTTTGCCAAGGCAATTGCACTAGTATTGTCACAGAATATTTTCATTGGACCCGATGCACTAGGTATGACACCTAGATCGGATATGAACTCCTTCATCCAGACTCCTTCATTTGTTGCTTCCGAAGCAGCTATCTACTCCGCTTCACACGTAGATCCTGCCAAGACACTTTGCTTAGAACTGCACCAACTGACAGCTGCACCGTTCAATATAAACACGTATCCGGTATGTGACTTAGAGTCATCCGGATCAGTGTCAAAGCTTGCATTGACGTAAACATTTACGACGAGCTCTTTGTCACCTCCATAAATGAGAAACATATCCTTAGTCCTTTTCAGGTATTTCAGGATGTTCTTGATTGCTGTCCAATGATCCACTCTTGGATTACTTTGGTACCTCCCTGCTAAACTAATAGCAAGGCACACATCATGTCTGGTACACAGTATTGCATACATGATAGAGCCTATGGCTGAAGCATAGGGAACACCTTTCAATTTCTCTCTATCTTCTGAAGTGGTCGGGCATTGAGTTTGTCTCAACTTCACACCTTGTAACACAGGCAAGAATCCTTTCTTTGCTTGATCCATTTTGAACTTCTTCAAAACTTTATCAAGGTATGTGCTTTTTGAAAATCCAATTAAGCGTTTTGATCTATCTCTATAGATCTTGATGCCCAATATATAAGCAGCTTCACCGAGGTCTTTCATTGAAAAACTCTTATTCAAGTATCCTTTTAGGCTATCCAGAAATTCTATATCATTTCCAATCTACAATATGTCATCTACATATAATATTAGAAATGCTACAGAGCTCCCACTCACTTTCTTGAAAATACAAGCTTCTCCAAAAGTCTGTATAAAACCATATGCTTTGATCACACTATCAAAATGTTTATTCCAACTCCGAGATGCTTGCACCAGTCCGTAAATGGATTGCTGGAGCTTGCACACTTTGTTAGCATCCTTTGGATCGATAAAATGTTCAGGTTGCATCATATACAACTCTTCTTCTAGAAATCCATCCAGGAATGCAGTCTTTGCATCCATTTGCCAAATTTCATAATCTAAAATGCGGCAATTGCTAACATGATTCGGACGGACTTAAGCATCGCTACTGGTGAGAAGGTCTCATCGTAGTCAACTCCTTGAACTTGTCGAAAACCTTTTGCAACAAGTCGAGCTTTGTATCTGATAACATTACCGTCGGCGTCATCTTCTTCCTGAAGATCCATTTATTCTCGATGGCTTGCCGATCATCAGGCAAGTCAACCAAAGTCCACACTTTGTTCTCATACATGGATCCCATCTCAGATTTCATGGCCTCAAGCCATTTTGCGGAATCTAGGCTCATCATCGATTCCTCATAGTTCGTTGGTTCGTCATGGTCAAGTAGCATGACCACAAGAACAGGATTACTGTACCACTCTGGTGTGGATCTTACTCTTGTTGACCTACGAGGTTCGGTAGTGACTTGATCTGTAGTTACATGATCATCATCATTAGCTTCCTCACTAATTGGTGTAGGAGTCACAGGAACAGATTTCTGTGATAAACTACTTTCCAATAAGGGAGCAGATACAGTTACCTTATCAAGTTCTACTTTCCTCCCACTCACTTCTTTCTAGAGAAACTCCTTCTCTAGAAATGATTCATTCTTAGCAACGAATGTCTTGCCTTCAGATCTGTGATAGAAGGTATACCCAACTGTCTCCTTTGGGTATCTATGAAGACACATTTCTCCGATTTGGGTTCGAGCTTATCAGGTTGAAGCTTTTTCACATAAGCATTGCAGCCCCAAACTTTAGGAAACGAAAACTTTGGTTTCTTGCCAAACCATAGTTCATAAGGTGTCGTCTCAATGGATTTAGATGGTGCCCTATTTAACATGAATACAGCCACCTCTAAAGCATAATCCCAAAACGATAGCGGTAAATCAGTAAGAGACATCATAGATCACACCATATCTAGTAAAGTACAATTACGACGTTCGGACACAACATTACGCTATGGTGTTCTGGGTGGCGTGAGTTGCGAAACTATTCCGCATTGTTTAAAATGAAGACCAAACTCGTAACTCAAATATTCCCTCCACGATCAGATCGTAGAAACTTTATTTTCTTGTTACGATGATTTTCCACTTCACTCTTAAATCCTTTGAACTTTTCAAATGTTTCAGACTTATGTTTCATCAAGTAGATATACCCATATCTGCTCAAATCATCTGTGAAGGTGAGAAAATAACGGTAGCCGCCGCGAGCCTCAACATTCATCGGACCACATACATCAGTATGTATGATTTCCAACAAATCTGTTGCTCGCTCCATTTTTCCCGAGGACGGCGTTTTAGTTATCTTGCCCATGAGGCATGGTTCGCAAGTACCAAGTGATTCATAATCAAGTGATTCTAAAAGTCCATCAGAATGGAGTTTCTTCATGTGCTTTACACCAATATGACTTAAACGGCAGTGCCACAAATAAGTTGCACCATCATTATCAACTATGCATCTTTTGGCTTCAATATTATGAATATGTGTATCACTACTATCGAGATTCAATATAAATAGACCACTCTTCAAGGGTGCATGGCCATAAAAGATATTACTCATATAAATAGAACAACCATTATTCTCAGATTTAAATGAATAACCGTCTCGCATCAAACAAGATACAGATATAATGTTCATGCTTAACGCTGGCACCAAATAACAATTATTCAGGTCTAAAACTAATCCCGAAGGTAGATGTAGAGGTAGCGTGCTGACCGCGATCGCATGGACTTTGGAACCATTTCCCACGCGCATCGTCACCTCGTCCTTAGCCAATCTTCGCTTAATCCGTAGTCCCTGTTTCGAGTTGCAAATATTAACAACAAAACCAATATCAAATACCCAGGTGCTACTGCGAGCATTAGTAAGGTACACATTAATAACATGTATATCACATATACCTTTGTTCACCTTGCCATCCTTCTTATCCGCCAAATACTTGGGGCAGTTCCGCTTCCAGTGACCAGTTCCATTGCAGTAGAAGCACTCACTCTCAGGCTTAGGTCCAGACTTGGGCTTCTTCACTTGAGCAGCAACTTGCTTGCCGTTCTTCTTGAAGTTCCCCTTCTTCCCTTTACCCTTTTTCTTGAAACTGGTGGTCTTGTTGACCATCAACACTCGATGCTCCTTCTTGATTTCTACCTTCACAACCTTTAGCATCGCGAAGAGCTCGGGAATCACTACAAGAAATATGTCAACTTGTGACCTTGACTATTGGTCATTGAAAGGTCATTGTTTTTCATTTGCGATCTTTTTGTGACAAAAAACAGAAGGTCAAAAGCTGGCGGACGTAAACTGAAATTAACGACCTTCTCTATGAGAAGGTCGTAGACGTTTACGACCAAAACAGAAGGTCGTTGAACCCATGACCTTTTGTTTTGGTCACTGGCTGTTCTGCTTGTGCCACGCCGGATCTGACGTGGCAACTGACGTGGCAAAATTGTGACCAATTGAAAAGGTCAAAATGAGAATCAGCCCGGTTCGATTGGGTGCTTTAGATGGGCTGAGCCCATCAATTCAGCCTTTTTAATATATCTTTTTTATGTTAATTTTCGCTAGCTACATGGGCCTGGCCCAACATTTGCTGCCTTTTTTATTTTTATGAAATTAGACATTCAATTTCTTGTTGGGCCACAGCCTTCTACAGTCCAGTATTTTTTTGGCCTTTAGCCTTTTACGGTCCTATTTTTCTTTTCTTTTTTTCCTCTGCCTTTTACAGTCTGGTTTTTTTGGCACTCAGCCATGGCATTTTAATTTAGGACTCATCACTCTTATGTTCTGTACATGCATCATTTTCAGTCAATTTCCAGTTCAAATATATGCTATAAATGCAGAATATTTCTCAATACAGCCAAACTTGGTACATTACAATAATACATAGTATCCAGTTTTCTAATACGGAAAAGATCAAAAATAACAAGCTCCAATGAGGTACTCCTTGCTGGGTGCTTCTTCATCATGGGACTTGCTGGGTGCTTCGACACTTGAAGAAAGGACATCTACAGCTTATAAATAGAACAATTAGGAACAAAATAAAATAGAACATTCTGCATTTGGTGCGAAAATGGTTAGAACAAAGAGGAGCTTCAGCAACAGAGCAAACATTTGCAGGTGGATATTTTTGTTTGACTCATTTACTGCTACTCCCTTTAATTTTCAGGACTACATATTCTGAATCTACTAGTAGTGGTGGTGCTCATTTTCCACTGTTCAAGTCAATGGTAGATGCAAGCAGGTAATTAAATGTAGAAAATTAGCTAGCCTGCTCTCATGGAAGTTTTCAAAAGACCACACTGATCACGCAAGGACTCTTGCTAGCATGAACCACGAAAACTATTGAAAATAGAACAATTCATAGGAGAGCAAGAAAATTCTAAAGTAGCACATAGGACCACACCTAGAAAGCCTAATACACACACGTAGGCTACTTCCAAGGTAGAAGCCTGAGAAGTTGTTCAATTCTCAAATTTTAGGAATAAGAAGAAACGACAATCAAGCTTACATGCTGCGTACATTGTGTCTTATATCACGGTCTAAATGAAAACACATGAACATGATTCCATGTATGAGTAGAGAGGGGAGACGGTTCAGCTGTACCAGAAGCGGCCCAGTGTCGATGCATGCATCGCAAACACAGCAGGGTCCTGTACATGATGATGCAAACAAAGTCTTGCTAATTTATGGCGCGATTACACAAGTCAACAATTGAATCACCAACTGTATTTGCATATACTGCAGCAAACTAGATTGATATTATTTTTTCTGTTTCGTTGAGGTTGTGATTCAGTTAGGCATCCATGGGTGGCAGGAATGCAAAGTGCAGGTAGCAACAGTGTACAACTAGCTAGAAGAGGACTAGGAGGAGCAAAACCAAACCTTTTTCTGCTAGATTTTGAGGCATTGGAGGTGCATCTCAGATTCTCCTGCAGAATAGCAGTGAGGAGGCTTCACCAATAGAGCAAAACCAAGGACAGAACTTGCTTCTCCAGATTAGCATTGGCCTTCACCACACACTCATACTTGTCCTGCAAATAATGCCATCATGAGTTCAACATCAGCTATCCACCCGCCTTTCAAATTAGTAACCATATACAACAAAATAATAAGTTGTGAGGAGCAAATTAGAAACCATCATCTATTGACTCGTTGATTTGTTTGAAATGAAGCAGATATCATGATTTGTTTGATACACACAGTTCTGCAATACAGGAGAGAAAAACATAAGAGTGTATCTTAAATTGCAAGTAAAGTGGTACAAAGCATGTGAATTGCATAAAATTTTAATTCTTATTCTGCATAACTCATAAATGGTGATGCATAGTAGCATACTATCAACTCTATAGTCGTACTGAGAATCAACTACCAAGAGGGCCCAAGAACTACACACATTGGTGGTGCGGGCAGTTTAGGTACCTCAAGTAGTTTACAGATACTAATGAAATATCTTAGACAATTAGTGAATTTGAGTTCTTAGTTCTTATCATACGTCCATTCACAAAGACGACTACTTGAGAGCATATTCATACAAGGGAGGGAGGGAGGTTGGGACATGTACATCTCATCTCAAGTGCCTAGCTCACGGAAAACTAGGAACAGAAGGGGGGAGTCGGTCGTATATCACAACAAGGTTGGAAGGGGTTGTCCCTCAAGAGGTGAACGGTGATGAGCTAGTCGACCTACAGCTTTTGTGGCATGGCGACGATACAGATGTGCCACCGTGGGTTGGTGCCCACGAGGAACGACGAGCGCCACAACGAGGGATCTACCAGCGGACTCCATAGGCCACAGTATGGAGAGAGGATCTACGACGGCTACTGGTCTGTACACCACTGCAGGGAGGAGCATAATCAATGAGAAACATGGAAAAATTGATAAAGAATAGAAAGCTTCAGGCTAAAGACAATAGTTACAAAGGCACTAAATATGAAATCTTCTTCAATAGGACATAGCGGAGACGACAACTTAGTGGTCGAGGATATTAAAAAAAACAGACCCTGGCATATTTTAGGACAAACAACCACAACCTGAAATAAGCCTGCAAAAGATAGCATGTCCACTTGGATTTACGGCTGTACACATGTATGTAAAAATGCAGAACCAGTTAAAACAGTGTAGAATAGTTGATGATCCTAAGATCCTACCTACCCAACACTGAAATGCAAAACTTTTAGTAGTAACCGCTAAATATACATGTTACGAGGGGTGATAAACAATTACACAGCAAAGCATCATCCTCCATGTTCCCATCAAAAATTGTTCACCACACACTCACACTGGTACTGATCATGCATGCATCACCTTAGGAGTATATATGCAAGTAGAACCTAAAACAACAGGCACTGAAATTAAGAACATTTCTCTCCAGTCTGCGTGGTGCTCCGGTCTGCGTGAACCCAACGGGCACTAGAATATATTATAGGTCCTTTTACACCCAACGGGCACTAGAATTATGTGGTATATAATTGCAACACATGAACAAAAAAAGGAATAACATCATCACCAAGAGTTTCTAATGATAAGCATAGCTCCCTACAAAAAAAGAACTAAGGGCACAGTGACTAAAGCATGCAGACCACAATATTCAAAGCAAAAGCAAGCGGGCAGTATGAGCTACCTACTGGCAAAGTATAAAACCTGAATCATATAGTATAAATGAATCAAGAAAACAAGAATTGACAATGAGAACTGCATACTAATGCACCTGAATCATATAGTTGGATGAGCAGTACAAGTATATTAGTATAGGAACTAGAAGTGTTGTGTTGTGCTACAAGACCACTAGCAACACGGCATGAGCAGTACAAGTATATTAGTATAGGAACTAGATGCCTAGGAATTGGGAGAACCTCCCCTGCTCATTACACCCAACAACACGGGTCACAAACCGAGCCCAATTATACACAGAAGTTACAATAAATCATCATATATAATTTCGTGCAGAATAATAAACCACCCAGTTTCTAACATGTTAAGCTATCAACATATCATTATTACAGAACAAATGGAGTCAGAACAAATGGGTGTCCACACTATCTTTAATCTTCCCTGACCGTTATCCTTCAAACCGGAATGGAGCATAACATTATTTCTCGCCAAAAGCAATTAGGTCCCCTCGCTCCTTTTTCTTCAAGACCAAACCAGGAAGAGCGTTGTCGTTTCACTAAAATCACAGGTGAACACACAAAGAAACAAACATTTGTGCTTCCTCCGTTCCTAAATATAAGTCTTTTTAGAGACTCCAGTATGAACTACATAAGAAGCAAAATGAGTTAATCTAACTTTAAACTATGTCTATTACATTCGTATGTACTAGTTTGTAGTGGAATTTTCAACGAAGGGAGTAGAAAAAAGGGACGCTGAGCGAAGCAGCAAAAGACCATGGGACACCACCAAGCAACACGATGGAGAACACCCTCAAGCAAACCAGATCGGTATATGAATATATGTAACCTATGCGCCGAGGGCTCCAAGAGGAGCGCGATAGACGCAAACAATGAGAAAATATGTACAGAAGTGATGAATAGCCGTCACCATAATTGTAGAAAATATGTAATGTAAATATTAGGAAAACAACTTGAATTAAATGGTCTCATATAGAATGATGGTGATAGTTTAAGATATATATATGTCCACATAGCAAACTGTTCCAAGTCCCAAGCACACTTCACATCTGTGCCATGTTGATGGCAGAGGGTTCCACGACCTGTTTTGAGAACTTATTCCATACATATACCTAGATAATAATGCAAACTTAAGAGTATTTCAAGGCACAGTAGTGCAGCCCTGGCATCACCACTGCAGCCCTGAGTTGCGAGTATGTAGAACACATATTCAGAATCACCTTTCTCTGAAATTGGAGCATCATCAACACTGCTACTGCAGGTTTGAGGAGAAGAAGAGGAGGAAGCAACCTGGCGCTGGGGGCTGGGCAGGGGATCTGGAGCTCAAACTTGACAGGGAGGCCGAGGAAGCCCTGGAGGCGGTCGAAGGTGACGTGCGCGACGTGGCGGACGTCGGTGGGCCAGCCAATGTCCATCCCCAGCCCCCGCCCGGCCGGGTCGTCGGCGTCCGCCATCTGGCACGACAGCGCCACCGACTTGTGCACCGCCGCGAGCAGCAGCTCTAGCACCTGCCCCTGCCGCTCCTGCTGGTCCGCCTTCCGCTCCCCCACGCCCCCGCCTCCCCTGCAGCCGTCGCCGGGGCGGGAGATGAGCACCACCTCGGCCATCGCTGCCTCCTCCTCCTCCTCCTCCTCCTAGCCTCCTCCTCCTCCTCCTCCTCCTCCTAGCACCACCTCGCCGGGACGGATCAGGTGCTCCTCGGCGTGCTTCGAAGAAGCGAAGGAGACTGGCGGCGGCTCACCCAGCGTGTAGCCCGCTGCTCCTAGTCGACATCGAGGTAGGAGAGAGATGGATCTCGCAGATCTGGATCTGCGAGGAGGGGAGGGGGAGGCCCGGCGGCGAGCTATGGTGGGAGGATGTGGTCTGAATCGGGGAGAAGGGGGCGGGGCTGACGGCGGCGGCGGGAATGGATCTGAATCGGGGAAAGGGGAGAGAGGAGTGGATCTGCATCGGGGGAGAGGGAAAGAAAGAAAGAAAGGAGGCGGCGGCGGGGGGGGGGGGGGGTGGATGGAAGATGCCAGCTAGGGTTTCGCCACAGGTCGGGTAGGTGGGGGAGGCGAGGAGTGACGGCTGCCGTTGGATCCGGGAGGATCCACCGGATCCAACGGTGTTTCGTGCATGATCCGTGTGCCTTGTCCACGGACCAATCAGAACGCAATACAATATTATGACCAACTAAATTGGTCGTGATAAATTTAAAAATAAGATGTTAGATCATCTCAGCTATTTACTTGACCTGAAAAATTGGAAAAAAATGAAACAAATAAAAAACCTTCTCATCATGTCATTGAATGTGACCTAGTTTTTAGAATAAAAATATAACAAAAATAGTAATAAGGAACTTTTCATTTTCTTTGCACGAAAATTCATTTTCCATTTTTCGAGTGCCCAAAATGAGTTTTTTTGTGAAGGACATACCAAATATTTATTGCAAAATTGTATCAAATCATTTTTCAAAAATACTAGACCATATTAATGCACAAATAACCAAATGGTTGGGTGTCAAAAGTTTTGATCCACCTCTCATGAAAAAGACAAATTCCCGCTGATTCAGCTGAAAGCGGGTCAAATTTGAATTGTAGCTGCCTCGTAGTTTGCTCTTTATTTTTTCCAAAAATTATTTCTAGGTACATAAGTATCAATTTAATCAGAGAAACACCAAAAAAATCCAAGAATCAACCACTAGCTAGGAACGGTCATTCCTGCCGTTTTGACTGCATTTTGAAACGGGCATAAAAAATTCAAAAAAAATCAAAAAGTTGGAAAACCTTCGCATTGATTCATCATATGTGGCCAAGTTACTAGCAAAAATTATAAACTTGTAATATGGCAATTATTTTAAAAAAGTGTTCTCAGAAATGAGCTATCATGCGTGAAGATTCATGGCTTTCAAGCCAAATGATCAATCTTATGGCCACATTCATGGCATAGTTTGTTCAAATGATCTCATATTGTGCACAAGGGTGCATCTTGGAATTCCAAACAATGTTTCCTAAGGAAGTTTTCATTTTCTCTGCACGAAAAATTCATTTTCCATTTTCCGAGTGCCTGAAATGAGTTTTTTTGTGAAGGACCTACCATATATTTGTTGCAAAATTGGACCAAATCTATTTTATAAAATACTAGGACATAAATAATGCACAATTGAAAAAATGGTTGGGTGTCAAAAATTTTGATCCACCTCTCGTGAAAAAGACAAATTCCCGCTGATTAAGTTGGAAGCGGGTCAAATTTGAACTGCAGTTGCCTCATAATTTTCTCTTTATTTTTTCCACAAATCATTTCTAGGTACATAATTATCTATTTAATTAGAGAAACACCAAAAAAATTCCAAGATTCAACCACTAGCAAGGAACGGTCATTCCCGGCGTTTTGACCGCATTTGGAAACGGGCATAAAAAATTCGAAAAAAATCAAAAATTGGAAAACCTCCGCATTGTGTCATTATATGTGACCTAGTTTCCAGGAAAAATAATAAACTTGTAATACGGTAATTATTTTCAAAAAGTGTTCTCAGAAATGAGCTATCAGGTGTGAAGATTCATGGCTTTCAAGCCAAATGATCAATCTTATGGCCACATTCATGGCATAGTTTGTTCAAATGACCTCATATCGTGCACAAGGGTGCATCTTGGAATGACAAACAATGTTGCCTAAGGGAGTTTTCATTTTCTTTGGACGAAAAATTCATTTTCCATTTTTCAGAGTGCCTAAAATAAGTTTTTTTTAAGGACCTACCATATATTTGTTGCAAAATTGGACCAAATCAATTTTATAAAATACTAGGACATATATAATGCACAATTGAAAATATGGTTGGGTGTCAAAAGTTTTGATCCACCTGTCATGAAAAAGACAAATTCCCGCTGATTCAGTTGGAAGCGGGTCAGATTTGAACTGCAGCTACCTTGTAGTTTGCTCTTTATTTTTTTCCAAAAATCATTTCTAGGTACAGAAGTATCTATTTAATCAGAGAAACACCAAAAAAATCCAAGATTCAACAACTAGCTAGGAACGGTCATTCCCGGCGTTTTGACCGCGTTTTGAAACAAGCATAAAAAATTCAAAAAAAACAAAAAATTGGAAAACCTCCGCATTGTGTCATTATATGTGACCTAGTTTCAAGGAAAAATAATAAACTTGTAATACGGTAATTATTTTAAAAAAATGTTCTCAGAAATGAGCTATCATGTGTGAAGATTCATGGCTTTCAAGCCAAATGATCAATCTTATGGCCACATTCATGGCATAGTTTGTTCAAATGACCTCATATCATGCACAAGGGTGCATCTTGGAATAACAAACAATGTTGCCTAAGGGAGTTTTCATTTTTTTGGACGAAAAATTAATTTTCCATTTTTTCGAGTGCCCAAAATGAGTTTTTTTGTGAAGGACCTACCACATATTTGTTGCAAAATTGGACCAAATCAATTTTATAAAATACTAGGACATATATAATGCACAATTGAAAAAATGGTTGGGTGTCAAAAGTTTTGATCCACCTCTGGTGAAAAAGACAAATTTCTGCCTATCCAGTTGGATGCGGGTCAAGTTTGAACTGCAGCTACCTTATAGTTTGCTCTTTATTTTTTCCAAAAATCATTTCTAGGTACACAAATATCTATTTAATCAGAGATAATTCAAAAGTTTTGCAAGATTCAACCCTAGTGACTTGAACTACCGATGTTTCATAGTTTGTTCTTTATTTTTCCAAAAATGATTTCTAGGCACACAAATAGTTACTTCATCAGAGATCCAACAAAAGTTTTGCAAGACTCCCTCGCAATTCTATGGTGTTTTATTTTCCTATTCTCACGATTTTATATTATTAAGTTGTTTCAAAATTTTCCTGTAATGAATAACCTTTTTTAGAGAGATACATTTTAGAATTTTTTTTATTAAATTCAAAAAGTGTTCATCATATTTCAATAATGTTCATGATATTTGGGAAAATGGTTGTTGAATTAAAAAATCTTCTTGAATTCAAAACATTTCATGAAATAAAAAATGTTTTCATTGAATTTAAAATCTTTTTTAACACACTTCTGAATTTGTAAACGTTGTCTTGCATTAGTGTACATTTTTGAAATCCCCAACTTTTTTATGAAGCAAAAAATAAAAACGGAAAAAGAAAACACAAAACAAAAAACTAACAAAAAAGGAGGGAGCCCCGCCTTGGGCCGGCCCAAGCATGCATAGAGTCGACAACAAACTTTATTCCTTAATGGGCCAAAGCCTAGGCGACTCACAAAAATGCTAAAAGAAAAAAACTGGAGGTGGCCTCGTCCGAATGAGGCCAAAGCCCAGTCGGATAGATACCTATACACCGCGCACGCTATTGATACACCAACGTTGGGATAGTTTGGTGGTAATGTCCTCTGAAGCTGACGCGAGAGATCGCGGGTTCGAGTCCTACAGGAGGCTCTTTTTGCTTCTTTTATTTTCCAAGCCCAAGCCCAGTCCGATAGATCCTTTAATTAAGTCGCGCACGCTATTGATACAACAACCTTGTGCTAGCCTAGTGGTAGTCACCTTTGATGGCCACACGAGAGGTCGCGGGTCTGAGTCTCGCGGCAGCCTCTTTTTGCTTCTTATTCACCAATTTGCCGGTCCTTTACTCTAAGGGAGGACGGCCCCACATGCCATAGGTGTTGTGTTAGTTGGTCCCGCTTGTCAGTAGTAGGCCTCATATATTTAATATGTGAGTGGACAACGGGTCCCATGTGTCATTGACATTGTATTAGTTGGCCCCGCATGTCAGTGGTAGGCCCACAGATCATTTTAGTAAATATGCGAGTGTGGGAACCAACTGCTAGAAGTGACACATAAGCCAAAATGACATGACACGTAGGCTGAATTGATGATGTGGCCGTCCAGTCATATCAATGCATCCATGTTTAAAATGTTGTGACCATCTATATTGGTTGTGATCAACTAGAAATAAGGCAGCGAACCAATGTTGTCTGCTTTATGACCTTTTGGTGTAAGGAAATTATGACCTTTCTGATCAAAATGGTCGTTATAGTTTAGGGTTTGGAGCTCCCCGAACAGCTTTTGACCAATTGGTCTGAAATGGTCATAGATTTATGACCAATTCTTCCAGGGTCACTGACAGAAGGTCACTAGTTGACATATTTCTTATAGTGAATTGTCTTATCCATCTCTTGCATGTTATAGTTCATCACGAAGCTCTTGTAGCTTGGTGGCAGTGATGGAAGAATTCTGTTAATGACACTATCATCACGAAGATTAACTCCCAGTTGAATCAAGTGATTATTATACCCAGACATTTTAAGTATATGTTCACTGACAAAACTATTCTCCTCCATCTTGCAGTTGTAGAACTTATTGGAGACTTCACATCTCTCAATCCGGGCATTTGCTTGAAATATTAACTTCAACTCCTGGAACATCTCATATGCTCCATCACGTTCAAAACATCGTTGAAGTCCCGGTTCTAAGCCGTAAAGCATTGCTAATCGATCTATCGAGTAGTCATCACTTTGCTCGCTGACGCTCATAACATCTGGTGTTGCTCCTGCAGCGGGTTTGGCACCTAGTGGTGCTTCCAGGATGTAATTCTTCTGTGCAGAAATGAGGATAATCCTCAAGTTACGGACCCAGTCCTTGTAATTGCTACCATTATCTTTCAACTTAGCTTTCTCAAGGAACGCATTAAAATTCAATGGAACAACAACACGGGCCATCTATCTACAACAATATAGACATGCAAAATACTATCAGGTACTAATTTCATGATAAATTAAAGTTCAATTAATCAAATTACTTAAGAACTCCCACTTAGATAGACATCCCTCTAATCATCTAAGTGATCACGTGATCCAAATCAACTAAACCATGTCCGATCATCACGTGAGATCGAGTAGTTTTCAATGGTGAACATCACTATGTTGATCATATCTACTATATGATTCACGCTTGACCTTTCGGTCTCAGTGTTCCGAGGCCATATCTGCATATGCTAGGCTCGTCAAGTTTAACCCGAGTATTCTGCGTGTGCAAAACTGTCTTGCACCGTTGTATGTGAACGTAGAGTTGGATGACGAACTTTTGCAATGGTGCATACTCAGGGAGAACACTTGTACCTTGAAATTTAGTGAGAAATCATCTTATAATGCTACCACCGAACTAAGCAAAATAAGATGCATAAAAGATAAACATCACATGCAATCAATATAAGTGATATGATATGGCCATCATCATCTTGTGCCTTTGATCTCCATCTCCAAAGCACCGTCATGATCACCATCGTCACCAGCGCAACACTTTGATCTCCATCGTAGCATCGTTGTTGTCTCGCCAACTATTGCTTCTACGACTATCGCTACCGCTTAGTGATAAAGTAAAGCAATTACATGGCGATTGCATTTCATACAATAAAGCGACAACCATATAGCTCCTGCCAGTTGCCGATAACTCCGTTGCAAAACATGATCATCTCATACAATAAAAAATAGCATCACGTCTTGACCATATCAAATCACAACATGCCCTGCAAAAACAAGTAGACGTCATCTACTTTGTTGTTGCATGTTTTACGTGGCTGCTACGGGCTGAGCAAGAACCGTTCTTACCTACGCATCAAAACAACAACGCTATTTTGTCAAGTATGTGCTGTTTTAAACTTCACAAGGACCGGGCGTAGCCACACTTGATTCAACTAAAGTTGGAGAAACTAACACCCGCCAGCCACCTGTGTGCGAAGCAAGTCGGTAGAACCATTCTCGTGTAAGCGTACGCGTAATGTCGGTCCGGGCCGCTTTTTCCAACAAGACCGCCGAATCAAAGTATGACATGCTGGTAAGCAGTATGACTAGTATCGCCCACAACTCACTTGTGTTCTACTCGTGCATATCACATCTACGCATAAACCTGGCTCGAATGCCACTGTTGGGGAACTTAGTAATTTCAAAAAAATTCCTACGCACACGCAAGATCATGGTGATGCATAGCAACGAGAAGGGAGAGTATTGTCCACATACCCTGGTAGACCGTAAGCGGGAGCGTTATGACAACACGGTTGATGTAGTCGTACGTCTTCACGATCGACCGATCCTAGTACCGAACGTACGACACCTCCGTGATCTGCACCCGTTCAGCTTGGTGACGTACCACGAACTCACGATCCAGTAGAGCTTCGAGGGAGAGGTTCGTCAGCACGACGGCGTGATGACAGTTATGATGAAACTACCGGCGCAGGGCTTTGCCTAAGCACTGCTACGATATGTCCGAGGTGGATTATGGTGGAGGGGGCACCGCACACGGCTAAGAGATCAATGATGAACTTGTGTGTCTATGGGATGCCCCCTCCCCCATATATAAAGGAGTGGAGGAAAGACAGGAGGCCGGCTTCCTAGGCGCGCCCCAAGGGGAGTCCTACTCCCACCGGGAGTAGGATTTCCCCCGCCCTTCCCTAGTTGGATTAGGAGAGAAGGTAGAGGGGAAGGAGGAAGGAAAGCGGGGGCCAGCCCCCTTCCCAATTTGGATTGGGCTTGGGGGGCACGCCCCCTCCTTTGCTCCCTTCTCCTCTCTCCCACTATGGCCCAATAAGGCCCATATACCTCCCGGGGGGTTCCGGTAACCTCCGGTACTCTCAAGATATTCGATCTTACCCGGAACCATTCCAATGACCAAATATAGTCGTCCAATATATCGATCTTTATGTCTCGACCATTTCGAGACTCTTCGTCATGTCCGTGATCATATCCGGGAGTCTGAACTACCTTCGGTACATCAAAACACATAAACTCATAATACCGATCGTCACCGAACGTTAAGCGTGCGGACCCTACGGGTTATAGAACTAGGTAGACATGACCGAGACTCATCTTCGGTCAATAACCAATAGCGGAACCTGGATGCTCATATTGGTTCCTACATATTCTACGAAGATTTTTATCGGTCAAACTGCATAACAACATACGTTGTCCCCTTTGTCAACGGTATGTTACTTGCCCGAGATTCGATCATCGGTATCTCAATACCAAGTTCAATCTGGTTACCGGCAAGTCTCTTGACTCGTTCCATAATGTATCATCCCGCAACTAACTCATTAGTTACATTGCTTGCAAGGCTTATAGTGATGTGCATTACCGAGAGGGCCCAGAGATACCTCTCCAACAATCGGAGTGACAAATCCTAATCTCGATCTATGCCAACTCAACTAGTACCATCGGATACACCTGTAGAGCACCTTTATAATCACCCAATTATGTTGTGACGTTTGGTAGCACACAAAGGGTTCCTCTGGTATTCGGGAGTTGCATAATCTTATAGTCATAGGAACATGTATAAGTCATGAAGAAAGCAATAGCAATATACTAAATGATCATATGCTAAGCTAACGGAATGGGTCAAGTCAATCACATCATTCTGTAATGATGTGACCCCGTTAATCAAATGACAACTCATGTCTATGGCTAGGAAACTTAACCATCTTTGATTCAATGAGCTAGTCAAGTAGAGGCATACTAGTGACACTCTGTTTGTCTATGTCTTCAGACATGTACTAAGTTTCCGGTTAATACAATTCTAGCATGAATAATAAACATTTATCATCATATAAGGAAATATAAATAACAACTTTATTATTGCCTCTAGGGCATATTTCCTCACACTTTTACCTGCCATTTCGGTACCTTTGCTTATAGGCGGATGCCTTTTGGTTTATGCAATGCACCTGCTACCTTTCAAAGATGTATGATGGCTATATTCTCTGATTTTTTTGAAAAGATTGTTGAGGTTTTCATGGATGATTTCTCCGTATGTGGAACTTCTTTTGATGATTGCTTAAGCAACCTTGATCAAGTTTTGCAGAGATGTGAAGAAACTAATCTTTTCTTGAATTGGGAGTAGTGCCACTTGATGGTTACTGAAGGTCTTGTCTTGGGGCATAAAATTTCTGAAAGAGGTATTGAAGTTGATAATGCTAAAGTTGATGCTATTGAAAAGATGTCGTGTCCTAAGGACATCAAAGGTATAAGAAGTTTCCTTCGTCATGCCGGTTTTTATAGAAGGTTCATTAAGGACTTCTCTAATATTTATTGGCCACTGACTAATCTCTTACAAAAAGATATTCCTTTTGTCTTTAATGATGATTGTGTAGAAGCATTTGAAATACTTAAGAAAGCCTTGATTTCTGCACCTATTGTTCAGCCACCTGATTGGAATTTACCTTTTGAAATTATGTGTGATGCCAGTGATTATGCTGTAGGTGCTGTTCTAGGACAAAAAGTTGATAATAAATTAAATGTTATCCAATATGCTAGTAAAACTCTCGACAATGCCCAGAGAAATTATGCTACTACTAAAAAAGAATTTTTTGCTGTTGTATTTGCTTGTGATAAGTTCAGACCTTATATTGTTGATTTTAAAGTAACTGTTTACACTGATCATGCTGCTATTAAATATCTTATGGAAAAGAAAGATTCTAAACCTAGACTTATTAGATGGGTTCTCCGACTACAAGAATTTGATTTGCATATTATTGATAGAAAGGGAGCTGATAACCCCGTTGCAGACAATTTTTCTAGGTTAGAGAATGTTCTTGATGACCCACTACCTATTGATGATAGCTTTCCTGATGAACAATTAGCTATCATAAATGCCTCTCGCACTGCTCCATGGTATGCTGGTTATGCTAATTACACTGTTGCTAAATTTATACCACCTAGTTTTACATACCAGCAAAAGAAAAAGTTTTTTTATGATTTAAGACATTACTTCTGGGATGACCCACACCTTTATAAAGAAGGAGTAGATGGTGTTATTAGACGTTGTGTACCTGAGCATGAACGGGAACAGATCGTACGCAAGTGTCACTCCGAAGCTTATGGAGGATACCACGCTGGAGATAGAACTGCACATAAGGTATTGTAATCCGGTTTTTATTGGCCTACTCTCTTCAAGGATGCTCGTAAGTTTGTCTTGTCTTGTGATGAATGTCAAAGAATTGGTAATATTAGTAGACGTCAAGAAATGCCTATGAACTATTCACTTGTTATTGAATCATTTGATTTTTGGGGCTTTGATTATATGGGACCGTTTCCTTCCTCCAATGGGTATACACATATTTTAGTTGCGGTTGATTACGTTACTAAGTGGGTAGAAGCTATTCCAACTAGTAGTGCTGATCATAACACCTCTATGAAGATGCTCAAATAAGTTATTTTCCCGAGGTTTGGAGTCCCTAGATATTTAATGACTGACCTGGGAATCTTAAAAAGGGCACTCACAGAACTTAATAACTACTATAAATTACTCCCTCCATCCGAAATACTTGTCATCAAAATGGATAAAAGGGGATGTATCTAGACGTATTTTAGTTCGAGATACATCTCTTTTCATCCATTTTGATGACAAGTATTTCCGGATGGAGCGAGTACATGATAGTAACCTGTTCTAATGTGCTAGCTCCATGGGATGAGAAACGAGTTTTGTTGTGATGAACTTGTTTACATTGTTTCTAACCGTCTTCGAAATAAAGACATGAAACTTCCATTAAGACCGGCCTAATGATGGATGGATCGATGACTTGGTTTGTTAGCGTCACGGGTAGTAAAGATCTTTTAATTTGCCCTAATTTCATAAAAACAAATGGATCCGTTGGGATTGCCAGCTTATTGTTGAACCTAGAACAAACTGTTAAGTGCCTTAAAAACCTCAAAGTTAAATGCAGCCTCTCTAAACGACGTGTTTTATAGCGAACAGAGGCATTAGTCGGAATAACATTTATACTGACCGACTGTCCATCACTATAGTGAGTTTTAGCCACTCAATGCAGCTATTGCTTTAAAGCTGTGGTGTAGCGCTTGTCAATGGATGTTATTTAGGTCCACAAACTTCGAAATTACAGTTCTAGGTGTACAAAGTTCATAGCATATTATTATAAAATCCATAATGTGATAGTTCAAAGTTTCTAACCTAGTATTACAAAATTAGTAATGTGATAGTTCAATATTTATAAATTTTGTGTGTCAAATTTTGAACCTATCAATGCAAAGTTTAAAATGTGGGAGGTCAAAGTTTATAAATTCTAAGTGTTAAGTTTTGAACTTACCATTAAGAAGTTTATAATGTGTTAGTTCAAAGTTTTGAACCTCATAGTACAAAGTTTGTAATGTGATAGTTTGAAGAACATAAATTTTAAGTGTAAAGTTTTGAATCTGGTGGTACAAAGTTTATAATGTAATAGTTCAAATTTTTTGAACCTCGTAGTACAAAGTTTGTAATGTGATAGTTTAAAGCTCATAAATTTTAAGTGTAAAGTTTTGAATCTGGTGGTACAAAGTTTATAATGTAATAGTTCAGAGTTTTTGAACCTAGCAGTACAAAGTTTGTAGTGTCATCGTTCATAGTTTATAAATTCTGAGTGTAAAGTTTTGACTCTTGCAGTACTAAGTTTATTTGAAATACATATATATCTCGACAAATAAGATGTACTCCTTTCCCTAGTTTTTTTTTATAACCATGTTTTAACTATCGATTCAATTATTAATCCCGTATAAAGTATTATGGAACACAAATATATGAATTTCGAAAATAGTACTTTTACATTCATATGGATGTCAAACCATGTCCCCGCCCTATTCTTCTCCCACAACCCGCTATCCCGAAAGAGAAAAAATAGCTTGGAAAATCCAAATTGGCGCATAGACCTAGAATCTAGACAGGAAAAAACTGGACTACAGAAGCTAAATAGGCCTTAGACGAGAGAACTGGGCTATAAAGTCCATGCGTGCGCTACCCAGCTCTCCAGATGCACACCCGTTGCTGTTAAATGCTAATTCAAATGCGCGCGCGTTGCTATTCTTACCGGCGTACACGCGCTGAGTAAGTGGCCCGCAATTCTCTGCCAGTCACAAACAAATAAACAGTGCCGGCCCACTGACATGTGGCATGTGTGTGTATAAACTCCTACTTTACGTCTCGGAGATTATGACACAACTTTCGTTGCTTTTTCCAGATCATGGTGTGTGATGTGCTGCATGTCGTGAAACATCGACGAGACCGTGCGTGATACACCATCCAATTTGTCTCTTCTGAACCTTAATTTACAAGTGCATGTGTACTATTGAATTTTGCGTGTGAACTTTTTATATGAATTCGTATTACGAAATGTTGCAGTATCCCTGTCCAATTCATAACTATCATATGTTTTCTACACACACTCTAAAATTAAGGACCGCATGTATATATGTTAGTATAAATTCACTATTTTTATGGTACCGTTTCATGACCTACAGCGGTCCACCCATGTCACAATCAAGCTCGTGTGGCCCTATCTGGGACAAGCCTCCGAGAACAAAATTGGGCTATATATACTGACCGATGTCCGACCAAATTAAGTATTAGTTTTACAGATCGATGTCGAAGACTGTTGCCGAGTTGATACTATTAGATATGCCCACCTATAATCTGTTTGAAATTTGTTGCGACCAATGATTTATCATTAATGTTATATTTTTATTAACATCTAGCACGTAAAAGCTCTTTCCTTTTTCGAAAAGGAAATATATTAATATCACACCTTCTACATCGACTAATGCATATAGCTATTCTTTATTACAAGCGCAAAGCTCCTTAGATGTATCTTGACCTTGGATCGATGTTACACAACAACCCGTCCTAAATGCCATTCAGGAACTACCTGTAGCAGTACAATTTCCGTGGTAATATAACTTCTCGTAATCAACCGCCTGAGGGACGGACAATACCATGTGAATGGTCCCGGTTGTGAAGATAACGTTGCCATTCTCTTGTGGTCTCGGTTATGACACAACTTTATTTGCCTTTTTCCTTTTGGCCACACACGGGCTGTCTATATGGGGTTCTGTGCGTGTCATAGATATGGACCAGGTTGCGCGCGTGATACACGACTCCCGTGGCTGCGCGTGATACACGACTCCCTTTGTCGTCAGTTAACTACTGGATGAAGTTGAGCCTTGGGGTGTGAAATTGTTTATATCCATTCATATTTCATAATGTTGATGATTTTCGGTCGAATGACAAGCTATGTTTTCCGTAGGCACTATAAAATAAGGACTACATGCATTATTATGTGGGATCAGTATTTTTTTTTTAGCATCACTACAGACATAAGCGCTCATATACACGCGCATACACTCATTCCTATGAACGCACACCGGCATATCATCTTGAGCAGTGGCGGAGGCAGGAATAATTTCCAGGTGTGGCGAAGTTTATGAATGAAAAAAATCATGTACAACTCAACTATGGAAGAGCTCACTAGAATATTATATAAATATTACTTGGTGTTCAACAAATACAACCAAAATCCAAAAATTAAGTGTGGGCACTCTACATACCTCATTTGATGAAGATTACATGGATGATTGATTGCCAATGTATCATTCACATTAACTAGACTGGCATAGAGATACCCTATAAAACATAAAAAGCACAGATAAATCATGAATTAATAACTGGTAGGATATAATGATAGAAACCACATTATGCAAGTGAAGATAGTTAGAAAGAATACATACCCAATGATTGTTTGCTTTCATTAAGTAGAATGTGGCAATGACATTCTTCTACTGGCTTCGGCAAAAATACACATTAAATCTGTAGAAACCACAAGAAACATTAATTGGTTAGTGAACAGTTGAATAATGTTTGTTCATGTGATTCGAGCAAGTAATATGACAATTCATCTGATGCAATCAAGGGAAAGAAGGACAATGAAATTACATCTTTCATTTACAATACCTAATCCTTTTCTTGGGCGGCGTCATCTGCAAACCCTAGCGGACTCGGCGAGTTGCAGTCTTCGCCGATCACGGCTTCTCGGTGTCCTTGACGCCGGTTGCCGCCTCGCCGGTCGCATGTCCCGTCATGTGCGCCAACGGCCTACCGACTGCCGTGCGCCCGTGCGGCGGTGCCCTAGCTAAGCGCTGCCGCCTCTCCGTCTCTCGCGAACGAGTCCTAGGCAGCCAAAGCAGCCGAGGCCGAGCAGTGCTACGTGAACGAGTCAGCCCATGGTCACGGCCCACCACTCAATAGGCATCAACCAAGCCCAACCCGAGGCACACGCCCAAATCCTGAAAATTGTGCTGATGGGCTAATACTAGTCGTATATATACGTATTTTCACGGCAGTTTAGGTATGGCGTTCGCCAAACCACGCCAGATTGCTAGCTTCGCCCCTAATCTTGAGATTTACGAAGTCACCGTAGGCGCCTCGTCGTCGACGGAAACGCCTCCTCTCACTGAAAGCGCATCGGCGGAAATCCTGAAATAAATCCAGGTATAATGCGAGCACCAGGATTTGAACCCTGGTGGGTTGGGGATACCACTGTCCACCTAAGCAACTCAACCACAGGTTGATTCGCTTATGTGGGATCGGTTGAGATATCTATATATGTATGATCCTACGTGATAATGACGGCAACATTATCTTCTCCGCTTGTCGTTCCATCTTGCATTGTTCCGGACCGCTCCAGGCTGAGCTGTTGGCGTGCCAGGAGGGATTAAGCCTTGCTCTACAATGGTCTACTCGCCCGGTAGACATCGAGATGGACTGCATGGATGCAGTCAAGTTGATCAAGTCACCTACCCTTAACAGATCGCCATATAGAATGATAGTTCAGGATATTAAGAGGCTCTTTGATGAAAGGGATATCTCCATTGCTCATGTAAGTAGGAATCAAAACGTTGTTAGACACACGCTTGCTGCTTTCGGACGATCGGAGGGCCGAACTGCAGTTTGGTTGCACTCTGAACCTGCAGACGTTCCTATGCTATGTGGGAAAGAATATTCCAGTAGTTGAGCAATGAAATCCTTTTAACACCGCAAAAAAAAATCTATATATGTATGTCTATGTCTTTCTATACACCGGCAACGAGGCAACCTAGGACTAGCACCGAGCTAACCCCTACGAAATATCTTCCTAAGCTCCATTGTAACCCCCGATTTTGGGTGCTCTTGATTATAAGGATCATCAGCTGCTTGACGTAGGTCATCATCGGCCCAGGGCCGGTCCTGAGATTTTAGGGGCCCGGGGCGAAACTAGAACCCGGGGCCCCTTTAACTTTCAAACTCTACTTTTAGTATAAACTTTGTGAAACTTTAAGTTTTTACTGTACAACATACTAAAACATGCAATAGGAATGATTATCGATTACTATAAAGGAATAATTGTTCTGTCACGATTCTTCAATTACTCCTTGTACATTCGTTTGCTTATTAGCACTGTCATGCCCTTCTTATTTGTGGGTGCTTCAGCTATTCCTAATTACCGACAAAATCAACCACGTAGTTATATATTGTGCGCTGTTTTGACATTTCTTTGATGGTTTTCAAGAAAAAGAAGTTAATGTGATTTTTTAGGACAAAAGTGTATGTAATTTCATATTGCAAGTACATGCAAACACTGCCTTTCATCAAACAATTTTACTCGGCTAAGATGCACAAAACTATAAGCTACACTGGTGGAAAAAAGGCCTTTGGTCGCGGTTCGCAACTGCCATTAGTCGCGGTTGGGCAACCGCGACCAAATAAGCGCGACTAATGCCCCCCACCTTTAGTCGCGGCTGCTTAAGAACCGCGACTAACGGCCCGTCCACGTGGGCGCCAGTGACCGTCGGGCGGAGGACCTTTAGTCGCGGTTCTTTCCGCCAATCATGACTAAAAGCCGCCACAGGTTTAGGGTTTTAGTCCCCCCTAAACCTGTTTTCTGTTTAATTTGTATTGTTTTATTTCTTTTGTGCTTTATTTTAATTTTGAAGGAGTTTCATATATTCTACGGTACTACATACATGCATATGAATGTACAATTTCAAATTAATTTGAAATTAGAACCAAAAAGAATTCAAGAGGAATATACAATATATATTCAATATCATCGGATGACCATATACAATTTTGAACAAGTTTCCATACATGATTTAATGCATATAAAGTTCTACGTCCTCGTAATAGTGTTCTCCTTTAGGATGGAGGACTTCCTGCTGAACCATCCAGCTAGTTCCTCTTGAAGTGGTCGGAAGCGAGCCGGACTAAGCATCATCCGGAGGTTATTCCTCCGAGCATTGGTATCACTCGGAACCCGCCAGAGGTGTATCTCCGGATCATCTCCTGAACATAGTATCCACATAGATTGGTCTCCGGTGGCTGAATATCCCCAAAGATTCTTAGGCTTTGACCTTTTGAATTCTAGCTCTTTTTGAATTCACCGACCTTTGTATCTACGAACTGCCTCCAAACCCTACGAGGCAAAGAAAATTAAATGAACAAGAGAGTTATTAGTTACTTGATATTAGGAAATGAACGAAATAGGCCGATCGATATAGAGCGCAAATGAATGAAAATAATTACTTACGCAGCATTCTTCTCATGCCGCCCAAAGCTTTGGATCCATATTCAGAGAGTTGTGGGCGAGACATTACGAGGTGTTAACTTTAATTACTAGCAGAATCCAAAGTGGAACTCATGGACACTATACATGCACAGTACATCATGCATAACTCATCGATTAGCCGCCACATACCATGCATGGAGTAAACAAAAGAGAATGTGCTCAAGACAGAAACACTCACCCAAAATGGTAAGGAAATAGAATATCACTTTTGAGTTCCTGCTTTGTAAGAAACTGCCACAGTGTCTGCCTCCACGTCCGGGCGGGTGACGCTCCAACACATGTCCATTAACGATGTGTGGGTCAATGAACCCAACATCATGGATGTTCCTTACTCTGCATTCCTTAATCTTCATTCTGCATGTATAATAGCGGACACAACAATATAGTTAGGACATATATATAGTGCAGGCAATATGAACGAGATGGGGTAGAAATTAATAAATCACTTACGTAACGTAGCAACCGATGATAGATTTGTCGAGCTCAAGGCAGAATGAAAAGCTGGAACAATTCACTCAGTTCAATTTGTACATAGTAATGTTTGAAGTGATGCTCATGTCTAACTTCCGCATAAATATATTCTTTGGCGTTTTTATTTTTATGTAACCCTTGTACCATTTCAGCAGACCTTTCATTTGTGGAGGTAGATCCTTTTCCTGCGCAGGCTCGACGAGAGACCCATTCTTGACATATGTAATTACTACCTCCTTCACTGGCGCCTCATCAAGGCCTAACAGTTCACGAAGAGTAGTACCTAAGTTGGCCGCTTGTTCTCTGGCACTCGTTACATACTAATCCCTGTCTGCCGCAGCTTGTATGATCTCGGGGCATCCGGATGTAAGGCTTCCACTATAAGCGGGGCAATCGATTGTTTACTTTGTTCCCGAGCTGGGCAACTTGTTTCCCGCTTATTTTACTTTCGGCCTTCTCCCGCTCTTTGTTCTCCTTGAACATGAGTGCCTGCCTGCGAAGTTCACGTGCATAGTCGTTAGGCAGATTCTTCATGCTTGGGACGGTGTGCTCAAAATGACTTAGCCCACTTCTTTTGCTCATCGAAAAATCCGGCTTGGGCTCGGGCTCTCTTTTCTTCTTGCAGTCCGCCTTCCATTTCTCCAAATCAGCAGCATGCTGCGCCGACTTCCTCGGCACTACGTTCCCAAGGCCTTGTGGGGAGAGGCTTGATGATGGCTCCGGTACCTTTGTGGTCTTAGGTACATAAGGGTCCGGGTTAATAATCCAGGACTGCTTCGCTTCTTTGCGGAGGTGGATTGGGGCGGCGTCGATCACCCACGGACGAGGATCGGGGCGGCGGCTGATCACCCACGGACGTTAGGATCGGGGCGGCGTGGCCGACGTGACGGAGGTGTAGGTGAACCGCCACCACCACCACCACCACCACCACCGCCACCGCCACCACCACCACCGTAGGGGGGTGTACTTGTTGTCCTTGGCGCCTCGCCTGGAAACTTGATAAACTTCTTTTGCCATAGAATGAAATGGCGCTTGACATCTCCAAGTCTTTTCTCCCCTTGGTGTAGCAATGTCAATCTCCGTGTCCTCAAACCCTTGGACTATGTCCTCCACCGTGACACGAGCATAACCATCTTGAATGGGGTTGTTGTGGTGGAGTGCTCCGTAAACATGGTAAAGCACCGCCGATGGCTACCTTCATGGACATGTTCCCGATAGGATAATACAGATGACATTCTTTCATCTCCTTTATATCGCCCACGGGTAGCGAGGAGGCTCCGGTGCAGTAATTTCGACCACCAGAGGCTCCGGTGCAGTAATTTCGACCACCAGAGGCTCCGGTGCAGTAATTTCGATCATCGGTGCATCTGCACCAGCCGGTGGGGCCTCCGTGGAAGCCACGCTGCTTCTCCGCTGCTGGCTTCCGAGATCCGCTGGATGATCTTCATGCTGCACCCGAGCTGCATCTCTTTCGACTACTAGTACACTCATGGTTTTCTTCATCACATCCATTTCGATGCCAACCGCGCCACAACATCTGATTCCCGATCCATCTTTCTCTTACGGCTTCAGAATCGCACGGGTCATCGCTCGGGGAACCCTATTTTCCACGGAATGTGCCCCATGCCTCGTACACGCCCTCCGTGTTCAGGATTCCCGAGGGCTTTTGTCAGCGTCGTTCTCTCTGTTGAACTTGATCTTCCCTCGTTGAGCATCCTTCATTGCGTCAATAAGGGCTTGGGTGGGTTTAATTAATTTGCCCGGTAAACACACTCCCTGTCTCCGGTTCAGCGTTTCCCCATGCCCGTACCACCAGCTTTTGGCCCTTGGGTCCCATCCTCCGTGCTGGACGGATTCCTCGCGCCCTCAGCTCGTTCTCCATCTTCTCCAACCTAGGCACCCAACTGCGATACCCTCCGGCCCCATAACATGATTGTACTCCTTCTTAGCCGCATTTTCCTTATTTTTTCGATATTTGAATGAACTGCTCCGATTTCTTTTGCTTCACAAATTCTGGCCAATCATGTTTCAGTTTCTCATATTGTCCTTTGAAATCCGAGTCTTGTTCTGCTTGACAAAGTCATGGGCTAGATTTTGCTTGAATTTCCTAATGCGTCGCCATCTTATGAAGAGCGAACTGTTTGACTAGCCTCCTCCTCTCCTTGTTTTCCTCAATCTTGTTACCCTCCTCATCGAATTTGTTGTATTCCGGAGGTAGAACGAAATGTTCCATAAGCTTCTTGAAGCAATCTTTTTTGTTCTCTTATCGACAAAAGTGAAACCATCAATTCGTGCCTTCTTTGGCTCATTCCACTCCTGGACGGTGATCGAGACGTTGTCTCTAACAATGGCTCCGCATTGGTGACAAACTTGGTGGCGTTCTTGCGGGGCTCCAGCGGCCTGCCGGTTGCATTGTCGACAACCTCGATGGTGCATGTTTCTCCTTGTTTCATCGTCTTGGTTGCGCCACGCTTTGACGACGTACTCGATTGTTTCGACGATCCGGCCGAGGGCTAAAATAAGAAAGAGAGTCGCGCGCGTTAGTACACACATATTTATTCAAATCAGTTAGTTTGTATCACCAGAGGCTCATTGTATATATATACCTCGGCGCCGGAGGTGGTTGCTACTTCCATTTGAAGATCGTCGTTTATCGACGTTTGTTAGGCATCATCTTGCTGACGGCGCCCTTCATCTTCACCGTCAAGGTTCAGATAAGAAGAGATATCATCTTCTTCTTCTCCGGTCGGCACATATAGAATATCGCCGTTTATGATGCCGAACATATGTGCTTCACCGTCCGGATCATAGTTGTCCATAATCGGGTCAGCTCTATCGTCCGCCATTATGTCAGTCCTGAAAACATGTAGTAAAAACAAATTAATTAAGTGAAGAAGGGGCGGTGGCGGTGGCGGTGGCGAAAGGCGGTGGCAAAAGGAGGCGAGGACGGGGTGGGCGAGGGTGTCGCGGGAGAGCGCGAGACGGGGCGGCAGACGACGGCGTCACGGAGAGGGAGGCGAGGAAAACACACACGGAGAGGGAGGCGAGGACAACAGACAACCACGTCTTCACGAATGTCATTTTGTGAAGAAACTTTGCAAGCAATTAAACATTTGTCAATGTTTGGTAAAAAAATACAATTTGTTTTTGGTTTACTTGTCACTCGAGCTCACGTAAGCTCAAGCTCAGAATACCACTTTCGAGATTTTTCTTGTTTCTTTAAGGTCTTTTTCACCTCTTATTAGTCGGGCCCGACATCTCGCCCAAAGTTAATAAGGGCCAATAAGCAGCCACAAAATTAATAAATAAATAGGTGATGCAGACGGACAGGCTAACACATCTTTCCCTAATCCCTAATCCCTAATTCCCTAATTTATTAATATTTTTATTTTTATTTTTTTATTTTTTTTCTTTTTTATTTTTTATTTTTAATAAAGTAAATAGTGTTTCTGGTCGTACGTCGTCGGCTATTTTGCATGAAAGTCCCTTCGTTTCTGAGAATTCAACCCACAGTCCTACTTTAAGTGTGTTCCTGATGAGATAATGTTTTATTTTTATAGAAACCCCCTGCCACCACTGCCACTTATCCATTGCCGGCCATCACTGCCACTTATCCATTGCCGGCCTCCACCGGGCTGGCACGCGCCGCTTGCCCGGCGTGCACGCCTGGAGAAGCCAAGGAAGGGGTGATGCGTCATGGGCGTCCGCGCCGCGTGAGCCCAAGAATGGGTCGAGGCGTTGGAGAGCGCGGCATGTGAAGTAGCCGGAGGTGGCCTTGGCGGGATGCACTACCAGAGTTGCGCCGAGGGCGGGCGAGGCGAGGCGCGCTGCTGTGGGCGAGAGGCCGGTCGGCGGCGTTGAGGGCGGGCGAGCGAGGCGGCAAGACGAGGCCGGCCGGCGGGCGCGCCTGCAGTAGGCGAGGGCGACGGCGGGCGGCGCCGAGGGCGAGGGGCGACGGGCGGCGGCCGAGGGCGAGGGCGACGGGCGGGCGGCGCCGAGGGCGCTGGCAAGACGAGGTCGGGCCGGGCGGCGCGCGGCTGTAGGCGAGGGCGACGGCGGCAAGGCGGCCGAGGGCGAGGGCGACGGCGGGCAAGGCCGAGGGCGAGGGCGACGGGGCGGCGCCGAGGGCGCGGCAGAGACGAACAGCGAGAATCGAATCGGAGAAGACGAGAATCGAGCCTTTGTATTTATAGCCCCTCTTTAGTCGCGGTTGGCGACGAGACCATGATTAGCAGGTACCTTTAGTCATGGGTCGCCTGCCCAACCGCATGACTAAAGGGTTTTTAAGCGAGTTTTTATGCGTTCGCGCTTCCCTTTAGTCGCGGTTGGCGACGAGACCATGACTAAAGGCCGCAGGTTTAGGGTTTTAGCCCCCCAAACCTGTTTTCTGTTTAATTTGTATTGTTTTCTTTTTAATTTGTATTGTTTTCTGTTTAATTTGTATTGTTTTATTTCTTTTGTGCTTTATTTTAATTTTGAAGGAGTTTCACATATTCTACGGTACTACATACATGCATATGAATGTACAATTTCAAACAAATTTGAAATTAGAACAAAAAAGAATTCAAGAGGAATATACAATATATATTCAATATCATCGGATGAACATATACAATTTTGAACAAGTTTCCATACATAATTTAATGCATATAAAGTTCTACGTCCTTTGTATCTACGAACCGTCTCCAAACCCTACGTGGCAAATACAAATAATATGTCAAAAATAAAACTAATTCAATTCAATATGTTAAAAATACAAATAATATATCAAAAATTCAGAAAAATAGAACTAATTCATTTCAAAATTCTAAAAATACAAATAATATATCAAAAATTCAGAGAAGTTCTTCCCGGCCGCCTCTGTCTTCCCACAAGTTCTTCCCGCCAGTCTTCCCGCCATTCTTTCCGCCTATGTCGTCCCGCCATTTCTTCACGCCTCTATCTTCGCGTATCGATGCTCCTTTTATAGGCACGGCGCCGCTTCTGCTTTGTCTTGTTCCTCTGACAGGGCGTCGTGCGCTACCCACGCGTCCTGTCTAACCTTTAGTCCCGGTTGCACCAACCAGCCGGGACTAAAGGTTAGATGACCAGCTCTGGATTCCTCTTCTTCCCGCCATTTCTTCCCTGTCTTCCCGCCTCTTTCTTCCCGCCACTTTCTTCCCGCCTCCTGTCTTCCCGCTCCCATTTTTCCCGCCATTTCTCACTACATATATGTAGCCCGGCTTGGCCAGCATTATCACATCTCTACAATCTCTCATCACTCTCTCATGGCTTCCACCGCACCCACTCTAACCTACCAGCAGGTTGAGGAGCTTTGCGCCTCGAACTACCCTTGTCCACCGGGCTATCAAGTCCCCACCGGGCTGGAGCCTAAGCGCCGTGGCGTGCAGTCCCTCCCGTCCCTCGTGGTACCGTGGCGCCGGGCGGCCATCACGAACCACTACTACCTCGACCTCACGCCGAGCAGCGGATGAATCCCGCTGGCATCCCGATAACCAGCATACTTGGGACGCCTTCTTCTTCATCAATCGGCGTGAGAGGGCGCCGCCAGTATGAGGAGGACGGTGCGCCTCCGGGAACTTCCACGAGGCCGGCCGTCGGCTATGGTGGTATGGCGGACTCGCAGAGCGTCATGGACTACATCACGGCCGGGCGATATCCTCGCCGCGCTACCCTCGCTTCGAGCCACGAGCGCCGATTTACGACAATGACGACAAAGAGCGACGACAAAGAGCGCATTTACGGGCGGTAACTTAGAAGGCGATTTACTACCAAGACAACGACGACGGCGGCTATGAAGACTACTTAGTATGCATATTATAGGCCTAGGCAGGAGTATGACTAAATCACTTCAAATTTCATGTATCATCAGTGGTATCTCGAATCATTCGAAAATGGACACTAAACACATCACGGGTAATATAATTCACATGATCCATTCAACAAAGTTTGGTACAATAAATTATTACACATCATTTTTCTTCCCTTGTGTCCCTGCTTGCTTACGATTGTGCCGTATCCATGGAGCATCCTCATCATTTAACTTAATGCTTGGGTCGGTGTTCACTTTGAAGGGCGGAATTTCAGCAAACATATTATAATCTTGACATGTCTGTCTTGTCCTCCACTCCCACGATGTTTCTTTTCCCCGAAAGAACAATGTGGCGCTTTGGATCATCGCATAATGTAATGATCGCTTTTCTTATCTTTCCGCTTCCTCGGTTTGCTACTCATGTCCTTCACATAGAAAACCTGAGCGACATCTTTCGCTAGGACGAATGGTTCGTCAAGGTAACCAAGATTGTTGAAATCCACCATTGTCATTCCGTATTGCTGGTCCACCTTTACCCCACCTCCTGTTAGCTTGAACCATTTGCAACGGAACAAAGGGACCTTAAAGGAGGGTCCATAGTCAAGTTCCCATATCTCCTCTATGTAACCATAATATGTGACCTCTTGCCCATTCTCGGTTGCTGCATCAAAGCGGACACCACTGTTTTGGTTGGTGCTCTTTTATCTAGGGCGATCGTGTAAAATGTATTCCCATTTATCTCGCACCCTTGGAAAGTCGTTATAGTCGAAGATGGTGTCTTGGCCAACATGTACAGCTGATCTACAACATCATTGTCATTCATTAAATGTTTTCTCAACCAACTGCCGAAAGTCTCCATGTGGGCCTTCCTAATCCAGGATTCAGGCTTCCCGGGTTGTCGAACGTAAAATATTCTTGTGTTTCTCAAAGCACGGAGCCACCAAGCTGGAATTGGTCAAGACAAAGTGTGGTGTGCTTCAATGAGAGAATGGTCCATACATATCGTTGATTTCATTCCGATCGTGTTTTTCCACTTAGTCTCCCCTCGTGCCGCGATCGAGGAAGACCAATCGGCTTAAGGTCAGGAACAAAGTCAACACAAAACTCAATTACCTCCTCATTTCCATAGCCCTTGGCGATGCTTCCTTCTGGCCTAGCACGGTTACGAACATATATTCTTTAATACTCCCATGAACCTCTCGAAGGGGAACATATTGTGTAGAAATACAGGACCGAGAACGAAAATCTCTTCGACTAGGTGAACCAGGAGGTGCGTCATAATATTGAAGAAGGATGGCGGAACACCAACTCGAAACTGACAAGACATTGGATCACATCGCTCAGTAACCGTGGTAGAACTTCCGGATTGATTACCTTCGAGAGATTGCATTGAGGAATGCACATAGCTTCACAATGGCTACTCGAACATTTTTCGGCAGGAGCCCCTCAAAGCAATCGGAAGCAATTGCGTCATAATCACGTGGCAGTCGTGAGACTTCAGGTTTTGGAACTTTTTCTCCGCCATGTTTATTATTCCCTTTATATTGGACGAGAATCCAGACGGACCTTCATATCGCTCAGGCATTCAAAAAAGATGACCTTCTCTTCTTTGGTCGAGCGTAGCTGGCACGACCTTGAAACCATTCCGGATGCCGGTCATCGTGGTCTTTCAAACGTTGCTGGTCTGCCGTGCTTCCTTTGTATCATTTGTCTTCCCATACACGCCCAAGAAGCTTAGGAGGTTCACGCAAATATTCTTCGTAACGTGCATCACGTCGATTGCAGAAGCGGACATCTAGGACTTTCCAATATTCTAGCTCCCGAATATAGATTTCTTCTTCCACATGGCTGCGTGCCCGTCGGCTCCCTTCGAACTGATTGTCCGCCAGACCCTTTCCAAAGATGACTTTCAAATCCTTGACCATATCAAATACCTCAAAGACCAAGCAGTTCCGCAGGCTTCGCCGGTGATCTGCCTTGCCGCTTGTAATGCTTGCCTTTCTTTCTTCTTGGATGAATTTTCTAAGAAATCGACGATGCCCAAGGTACACGTTCTTCTTACAATTTGGCAAATGTACACTTTCAGTCTCATGTAAGCAGTGCGTGCATGCATTGTATCCCTTATTTGACAGTCCGAAAGGTTACTAAGAGCAGGCCAATCGTTGATGGTTACGAAAAGCAACGTCAGAGGGTCAAATTCCTCTTGTTTGTTCTCATCCCACACACGGACAACACACCACATATTTAAAAGATCAACAACTAAAGGACTTAGGTACACATCGATGTCATTGCCGGGTTGCTTCGGACCTTGGATGAGCACCGGCATCATAATGAACTTCCGCTTCATGCACAACCAAGGAGGAAGGTTGTAGATGCATAGAGTCACGGGCCAGGTGCTATGGCTGGAGCTCGCTCGCCAAAAGGATTCATGCCATCCGTACTTAGAGCAAATCTTATGTTCCTTGCGTCGGCTGCAAAATCTTTGAACCATATGTCGATCTTTCTCCAATGCGTTCCATCTGAGGTGTGTCTCAACTCCCCGTCCGACTAACGGACATCTTAGTGCCATCGCAACAACTTGGCATGCTCTTTGTTCCTGAACAGACGCTTTCAACCGTGGTATTATAGGAGCATACCACATCACCTTGGCGGGAACCCTCTTCCTGGTTTACGGCCCTCAACATCGTCACCGTGGTCATCGCCTCGATCTTATAACGCAATGCAGTGCATACCGGGCATTCATTCAAATTCTCGTATTCACCGCGGTAGAGGATGCGATCGTTGATGCATGCATGTATCTTCGAACCTCTAAACCTAGAGGGCGTATAACCTTCTTTGCTTCATGACGTCTTGGCGGGCAACTCGTTATCCTTTGGAAACATATTCTTCAACATTTTCAGCAAGTTTTCAAATGCCGAGTCAGCTACACCTACCTCTGCCTTCCATTTCAGCAAATCCGTGTGCAGCCCAGCTTTTTCAGACCATCATCGCATCCGGTACAGCGCCTTTCTGTGATCCTCTAACATGCGATCCAAATTCTCCCTCTCCTTTTCAGTTTCGCGGCGTCTCCGTGCATCGGCAATGGTCCGACCAAGATCATCAACGGGATCATCACGTGCCTCTTCTTCACCTTCCCTTCACCTTCAAAGATCCTCCATGAAAGTATCACCGAAATGAGCAAGATAGCTTTCATCGATGAAATCATCCCCTTCTTCATCTTCTTCCATTATAACCCCTCTTTCTCCATGCTTGGTCCAACAATTATAGCTTGGCATGAAACCGCGTCAAGCAGATGCATGTGAACATCTCTTGAGGAAGAGTAACCCTTCCGATTCTTACAGATAACACATGGACAGATAACAAACCCCCCGCTTGTTCGCATTAGCCACTACGAGGAAATCTTTCAAACCCGTAGTGCACTCACGGAGAGTCGGTTATCAGACATCCATTGCCGATTCATCTGCATTATTATAATATAAAATATATAATTAACCATCATGCATTTGTTAAACTAACTAGCTACAAACAATATAAATTAAACAATGAACTACACACATGCATATTTTATCAATGACACATCAAAGGTTCATCAAGTTGCTAACCGCGATCGAGGAGTGTGGCTCCAACACTTCATGTCATGTTTGTTTCATGCTCTTGGGGCATTTCATCAAACACCTTATGTGCATAAGAGGAACCAAAAGCAAACCTACACCCACTTGTGAAGAGAATGGCTCCAAATGGCTAAGTGTTGGCTGCTGGATGGGTATATATAGGGAGGGGCTTTAGTTGCGGTTGGCACCGGCAAACCGTGACTAAAGGTGCCCGAAGGCCTTTAGTCGCGGTTGTCCCGGCAAACCGCGACTAAAGACCCTCACGTCGCGCCACTGCCACCGAGCGCCCTGGGCCCAGGCCTTTGGTCGCGGTTCACCTCCAGAACCGCGACTAAAGGTCCCATTAGTCGCGGTTCCTACAGCTTCGCGACTTATGGGGCTGGAGGAAGCCTGTTTTTCCACCAGTGCTATACATAACTTCCATTGCATCGAGAGTTCTACATGGTATGTACATATCTGGATTCGGCAGTCCGGCAAGCAGCCCAGTAAACTCAACCCCGTACAGACCCTTCATGCCTTGTAGGTATTTTTATTTTCTTCGAAACTAGTGCCCTCTTCCTCCGCGTGTAGAAAAGGAAGAAATAAATCAATCAAAAGCTGGGCATAAGTTAGGGCAAAATCGTTAAGATATAGGACGCCTCTCACATCGGCGGCAGTGATGAGGCGTAGGCTGAAGCTGCTGCAGCGGCGGTGCCACGGTGAGGCGTGGTTGTCTCGCTTCCACAATCCGCTGCCATGCGGCCGCCGCAGCCTGCCGACGATGAGGTTTTGAGGCGATCGGCGAAAAAAAAAGGCGAACAGCCTGCAAGTGATTGTGATCGTGCGTGATGTAAACCGACGAAATCACTCCTCCACGTTACGCCGCACAATACGCTCGCGCTCCCGGGTCGATCGATCTCACCAAAACGTAACCAGTGCAGGTAATGTAGGCCCAGTTATACCTTTTTACAAATTGTATTAGCACAGGCCCAGTCGTATTAACGGACAGACTTGGGGGGCCCTCGTTTCTGGGGACCCGGGGCGGCCCCCCCCCCCCCCCCCCTGCCCCCCATCAGGGCCGGGCCTGCATCGGCCCGAACCAGGCTAAACAATTATGGTCTTGTTTGGTTCAGCTTTTATCGACGGATTCTGCTGCCGCGCAGCAGAATCTAAACCAAAGGGCGAACCCAGCAGAATCAGATTCCAGAAATCCGCTGCCAAAATCTGAACCAAAAGCGGAAGCAGCCTAGGGCGTGCTTTCGAAAATCTGATTCCGCTGCGGGCCAAAATCTGAAAAAGTTGTATCAGCTAGTTTGTCAAATGACCTACATCTTTTTCACATCAGATTTTCCACAGCAGATTTTTCACAACTGCTTTTAGAAATCCACAGCCGAACCAAACAGGGCCATAGGTGCACCCAAACAGGGTCATGCCTGTGTGATTCTTGTGTTCCTAAGTGCACCCGAGCCACCGAAAACACATACTCTGACACCAACTTGAACACAATGCTTGCCGCGGTTTCGACCCCGCGAAACCTGGGAATCTTAAAAACGGCACTGCCAGAACTTAATAACTACTGTAAACTACATGATAGTAACATGTTCCAATGTGCTAGCTCCATGGGATGAGAAACGAGTTTTGTTGTGATGATGTTGTTTGCATTGTTTCTAACCGTCTTCGAAATAAAGACATGAAACTTCCATTAAGACCGGCCTAATGATGGATGGATCGATGACTTGGTTTGTTAACGTCACGGGTACTAAAGATCCTTTAATTTGCCCTAATTTCATAAAAAACAAATGGATCCGTTGGGATTGCCATCTTATTGCTGAACCCAGAACAAACTGTTAAGTGCCTTAAAAACCTCGAAGTTAAATGCAGCCTCTCTAAACGACGTGTTTTATAGCGACCAGAGGCATTAGTCGGAATAACATTTATAGTGACCGACTGTCCATCACTATAGTGAGTTTTAGCCACTCAGTGCAGCTATTGCTTTAAAGTTGTGGTGTAGCGCTTGTCAATGGATGTTATTAGGTCCACAAACTTCAAAATTACAGTTCTAGGTGTACAAAGTTCACAACATATTATTATAAATTCATAATGTGATAGTTCAAAATTTCTAACCTAGTATTACAATGTTAGTAATGTGATAGTTCAAAATTTATAAATTTTGTGTGTAAAATTTGAACCTATCAATGCAAAGTTTAAAACATGGGAGTTGAAAGTTTGAAACTAGCATTACAAAGTTTGTAATATGAGAATTCAAAGTTTATAAATTCTAAGTGTTACGTTTTGAACTTACCGTTAAAAAGTTTATAATGTGATAGATCAAAGTTTTGAACATCGTAGAACAAAGTTTGTAATGTGATAGTTTAAAGTACATGAATTTTAAGTGTAAAGTTTTGAATCTGGTGCTACAAAGTTTATAATGTAATAGTTCAAAGTTTTTGAACCTCGTAGTACAAAGTTTGTAATGTGATAGTTTAAAGTAAATAAATTTGAAGTGTAAAGTTTTGAATCTGGGGCAAACTTTATAATGTAATAGTTCAGAGTTTTTGAACCTAGCAGTACATAGTTTGTAGTGTCATAGTTCAAATTTTATAAATTCTGAGTGTAAAGTTTTGAATATTGCAGTACTAAGTTTATTTGCAAATACATATATATCTCGGCAAATAAGATGTACTCCTTTTCGTAGTTTTTTTTTCTGACAACCATGTTTTCAGTCGGTTCAATTATTAATCCCGTATAAATTATTATGGAACATAAATATATGAATTTTGAAAATAGTACTTTTACATCCATATGGATGTCAAACTCTCTCCCCATCCTATTCTTCTCCCACAAACCCGCTATCCCAAAAGAGAAAAAATAGCTTGTAGAATCCAAATTGGCCCATTGACCTGGAATCTAGACAGGAAAAAACTGGACTACCAAAACTAAATAGGCCTTAGACAGGAGAACCGGGCTATAAAGTCCCTGCGTGCGCTACCTGGCTCTATTGAGGCACGCGCGTCGATCTATTTCATCTGCTGGCGTCCGTTTAGGTCGGCGCAGGAACAAAAATCGGCCAACTCGCCGACCTAAACGGACGTGTGTCCGCTTGGTGTTCGCCTGCCGACCCATTCCCGGTCTATTTTTAGCCGGATTTGCGTTAGCACGGACACGAGGCGGACGCGAGCGCGCTTTCTTCTACCCCGAGCCCGTTGGTCGGTGGTAGCCTCCACTATTTCCCTTCATTCCCATAAAAACCCTTCCGCCCGCGCGTGCTCCCGCCCCACCCCCGCCATGGACGATAACCTCGACGCCGCTGCCGGCCTCGCCTCCCTCGCCTCGTCCAGCATGCCGGCCACCCCTTCCGGCAAAGGCAAGTCTCCCGCCCCTCGCAAGACCGCCGCGCCCAAGCCGAAAAAGGTGATGACGCCCGAACAACGGGCAAAGGAGTCGGCCAAGAGGAAGGACCGGAGGTACGCGAGGGATGAAGCCATCCTGGCGACCGCCGCCGCGCAGCAGGAGGTCACCAACGCCTGCGTCGTGCCGGCAACGAGGGAGGCGCTCTATATGCTAGGATTAAACCCTGGCCAGCACGCCCTCGTCTACGCCGCCGTGGCCGCGGATAGCATCGGCTCATCCGCCTTCCCTCTGACGGTGCTGCCCGACTCGCCCCGCACGTCGGCTTGCACCCCGGTGCCCGGCTTCCACATCTACCCGCAGGCCTCCCACCTCTCCGGGGAGTGCTTGCTCGAGGTGAGCGTGGTCGCGCCTTCCACGCCCGCGCCCGCGCCCATCGACCTCAATGCCACACCGGTGGCCGGTGGCTCGTCAACCGGAGGCGCGAGGAAACGCGCGCGGCAGACGCCACCCGACGTGCTGTCGGGCACACACAACCTGTTCGACGGAATGAACGCCATCCGCCGGTGACGACGACTACATCTAGAACATGATCTTCGAGGATGGTGTGAAGGACGCTGGCTTCGATCCCGACGAGACACAAAGCCAGGATGGCCGAGGGGGTTCACATCGTCCGCTGGCTACAATGAAGATCAGGCGGCGTTCATGCGTGATCAAGTCGGCCTGGACCTGGACGGTTTCCCTCTCGACCATGAGTTTCTGGAGGACTACAGGCTAGAGGAAGAGGACGAGTGCGAGATCGAAGGAGAGCCTTTGTTCGAGGACAAGCTCGCCAACCAAGCCGCCAGGTCGAAGCCGAAGCGCAAGAGCAAGCGGACCAAGGCTTACACGGAGGCCGGGTACAAGCTTCTTTGCGAGTGTTGGAGAGACATTGGGCAAGACCCAAAGACGAGCGCTGAACAAAAGCATTCAACTTTTTGAATTCGTGTCCACCGTGAGTTCCATGAGCGCAAGAAGTTTCCGCCATACCAAATAGTAAGCGCGCAAGGTTGGGTGTCCATTTCGAAGCGATGGAGGGTGATCCAACAAGAGTGCAAGAAGTTTTGTGCCACTCTTGAGAGCGTCAAGGCCAACCCCGTGTGTGGCATCGGCATGCAAGACATGGTATGCTAGCAAGCCAGCCTCTTTTGTGTCATCAATTTTATGCTTGCGCGTTCATTTCCATACCATTTTGCCAATATGCTTGCATGAAATACATTTATAGGCATTTCAAGCTTTGGAGGCATTCAATGTCCAACACAATGGCAAGTGCTTCAACCTCTGCCATTGCTGAGGAGAAGTTCAAGGCGCAATATGCCGCCCTCAAGTCGAGTGGTGGGAAGCAAGCCGTGGAGGAGGTTGGGGACGGCGAGAAGGCTCGGCCACGGGGGAAGACCAACTCCAAGAAGGAGGACAAGCGGGATGAGACATCGATCGCCTTGATCGCAACTATGGAGGGCATGATCACCAAGAAGGACTCAAGGGAGGAGAAGCGCCGACAAAAAAGGGAAGAGAAAATGAACGTCTTCATGGAGATCCATAGGAGGAGGCTTGAGTTGGATGCGAAGAAGCAAGCAAGGATGCTTGAGATGGAGGGGGAGTAGCAAGCCAAGATGCTAGAGATCGGGGCCACCAACGCCAAGACCAAGGCGTAAGAAGTGGCTCTCTTGACTATGATGACCGGGGTGGAGATCATGCAGGTGGATCTCAACACCGTGTCGCCAAGGAAGAGGCCGTAGTTCGAGAAGATGCAGGCCGACATGCTCAAGTTCGACGACGAGTGATCTATGACGGCAAGCGCCACCTTTTTTGTATGTCGGCAGGTGTGCTGGCATGACCACGGGGGCCGCGATGGCGTGGTCGAACTCAAGTCCCACCCTTTTTTTGTGTACTGGCATGTGTGTCGGTCGGCTGGAGAGTGCGCCAGCATGAACTGTGGTGACATTTTTTTGAAGCCGGCATTGTATGCCGGCGCTCGCATGATGCCGGCATGAGACATGGCCGCTGGCAATGATCGTTCGCGGGCCTTTAAAAAAAATTTGAGTGCGAACATAAAATGGGTCGACGCATTGAGCGCACTGCCGATCCAAATCTAAAACAGGGCAGACGCTGGGCAGGCGGCTGATCCAAACGGAGAAAAAACGGAAAAATTTACGGTCGATTTGGATCGGTCCGTTGGAGTTGCTCTAAGTGCGCGCACGTTGCTATTCTTACCGGCGCACACGCGCTGAGCAAGTGGCCCGCAATTCTCCGCCACTCACAAACAAATAAACAGTGCCGGCTCACTGACATGTGGCACGTGTGTGTGTATGGACTCCTACTTTACGTCTTGGAGGTTATGACACAACTTTCGTTGCTTTTTCCAGATCATGGTGTGTAATGTCTGCATGTCGTGAAACATCGACGTGCGTGATACACGATCGACTTTGTCTCTACTGACACAACTTTATTTGCTTTTTTCGTTTGGCCACGCACAGGCTGCCTATATGGGGTCTGCTCACTCTAGGGGGTCTGCTGACTGTAGGCGGTCGTGTATCACGCACACCACCTTGCCCTATATCTTTGTGCGTGTTGAACAGGTTGCTGCGCGTGATACACGACTCCTGTTGCTGCTCGTGATACACGACTCCCATTGTCGTCAGTTAACCCTTGGGGTGTGCCTTGCCATGTGTGCATATTATCACTTTACACGTGGCGCTACGGCGTGCACACCGCACGCCATCTCCTTGCTGACGCACCCCTCCGTCGTCCAGCCTGCAGCACGCCTCCTTGTTTGAGCAAGCTTGCAGTTCCGTCCGGGGCTATAAATAGGAGTACGTACGCACCTGTGTTTTATCAGCTTTCATAGAAAGACAACTTACACAAGTTGAGTCAAATACCGCACCGCCACCACTAGCTAGCTAGCAATGGCCTGCACACCCACCGAAGAACCCACCATGGAGACCTGCGGCTGCGGCGACGTCTCCGACGACCCCACCATGGAGACCATCGGCGTCCTCTCTAATGTCTCCATGGCAAGCAGAAGCCTCCCCGTTGGTGTCGTCTCCACCAATTTCAAGGTCACTCGTGGCTTCGGTGGAATCACGGAGAACGCCAAGGTGAACGTCGACAGGTTGTATCTGCGCCAGGTCATGACGGGCTGGGACGCGAATCAGTCAGACGTGATACAGCCCAATGCCGTGACAGGGCTAGGTAAAACTGCCGTGAACAACTGGGGGGTCTATGACGGTGCTGGCTCCAAGGCGAAACTTGTTGCCAAAACGCACGGCATGCACACACTTGCCGGCAAATGGAGCAATTGGTTCACCCTGGCGTTTGTGGTCGGAAGGTACGTAGAGTAACTCTTATCGTTTCGTTCCACTGTTTTTATTTTACATGTATGGCCAGTAATACATGAGAGTTTATGGGGCATGCAACCACTGCTGAGAATGGCCTAATTATTATCTAGGAGCAAAAGCGATTAAATATATTGTGCATGCAGGTTCGAAGCGTCCACTCTTCAGGTTATGGGAGCTAATGATGAGGATGAAGCAGATAATGACTGGGCCATTGTAGGTGGGACCGGTGAATTCGCAATGGCTCGCGGTATCATCCGGAGAAGAGTATATAGTATAACAAACAGTACATTAACACATGCGCTTACTATTGAATTCTTCTGCCACATGACGGAGGTAAGCATGTAATTAATTTCAGGTCATCCTCTTTGCATCATATATTCTAGTGGTCTCATTATCTGATCACTTTGCATTACTTATCGTTTATTTTCTGTTATTTCGAATCGAGCTCATTGTTGGAATATGTTATACACTGGGGACCCCTACTATCACGTCAGTCTCAATTACATAGCCTAGTAGGTCCTGTAAAATCATATTTGGAGGGCCATTTTTAGCCTGTAAATACAAACCCCACCAAGGGTCAATTTGTTGCTCCTAGTAGTATCTTTTGTAAATACAAACCACGGTATTTTCTGTAAATACAAACCCTGCCGTGAGACATAAAGAGACCTGGTCTCCCGACTCCCCCTATAAAAGGGGTTGAGGGAGGAGAGGTGGAGGACTCTTCGTTTTTGCCCTATGACTCTGTTTGGCTCTCTCCTTTATTCCTTCAATCTCTCATTTCGTTCGGCTAAACCAACAATCGTGAGTCATGATGCATGATCCTTCATATTCAGGTCGTCCCTTCACCTACAAAGAGAGGAACAGTTGGTGGAAATAGAGGCACCCTGCCTCGGGAAATGGAAGGCAAATCCCAACGTCTAGAAAATGTGACAATCTACCATGTAGGTGCAGTTGAAGGGTTTCAATTTTCCTACGTTGACGAAGACGGGAAAATCCGCACCACTGATACTTGGGGTCGAGTACATCCAGATCCTTTGCGCAAGACGGAAGTGAGTAGATTTCATATTTTGCCATGCATGTGGGGTGCGGTTGTTTTGCAAATCATGTTATAGTATATGCCTGGCTTCATCATGAAAGGACGGTGCAAATCTATGTTTGGTTAGAGCTAAACTAACATAAACTTGACATCAATCTATGGAAAATATTATCAAACGGTATGATCAAAATATATATTACTTGTAAAATCGTACTCACTACGTTTTTTACATGTCGTATTAGTTTTGTTATAAGTCAAACATTTGTATCTTTGACTATATAGATTCATAACATATATGAGATTTGTTTTTTAGATTTACTATGAAAAATACTTTTATAGTAAATAATTCATATATATGTTGTGAAACTATAAGGATGTTTTGAAAATGATTAGATGGTTATTAACGTTTGACTTAAAGCACTACGACCTCTGAAATAAACTATAAGGAGGGAGTACGTATAGTTGCTTATTTAGTAGTATGATATAATGTAATATATTTTTATGGAAATTAAGATAGTTTGACCTAACATTATTTTAGACATATCTTTTTGGGGGGATATGGAGTTTGTACCTATGTATATCTTTTGTTCTATCACCTAATTAATAAATACTTGATGATATATCTTTTTTCCTCTTAACATATTATTTGTTTTACAGATAAAGTTTGGCCCATCAGAGTTTGTGAAAAAGATCAATGGGGCTCAGAGAGGAGGCGAGGGCTGGCTGTCAAGATTTGAGATCGTCACCACCCACAAAACGTATGGTCCTTTTGGAGTTGACAATGGCACTCCAAATTTCAGTTATACCGTGCCGGAGGACGAGACGGTGGTGGGCTTCTTTGGAAGCACTGATAACATTTTCGTAACTTCGATTGGTGTTTACACCATCTGAATCATTCAGTATTCGATCCAGCTGCAGCCTGCAGCTACCTGGATGTTCCTTTTAATCATCAGAGTGTTTGATTTCTTCCCGTTTCCGCTGTTCCAGCAATAAGATGGCTAGCTAACAAGGGTGTGTCCCCCTTGTCTATGCCTATTGCATTGTGATCTTTCATAATCAAATCGGTCATGTAACATCTTTCCTTTTCTCTTTCCTTTGCAATGTTCAATGATGTTTTCAGAGGTTGTTTTCTTCAGAATAAAACAGATCATCTCGATGGTAAAGTAGAATGAGTAATTACGTTCATGTATTTCCATATAGCATCTGCCGATCCGCGTCTTCTCGATGGTCTCGTGCTAGTCCACAGCCTCCTACACGACCGCCCTGTTGCCAATACCCGCCAGTCTCATCTCATGGTTTCTGCTCCAACATTCAGCATCGTGTGTGTCCCACCGTAATAGAACTAGTCCAAAATATGCAGACACGCCAAGTGTCTCATTGTGGGTCTGCTGCACTATGGTCGGGGCTTCTCTCTACCACTCCAGTTAGCTTCGTCTTCCTCTTCTTCCACATCGCAACATCTATCCACGCTGTGTACCACAAGAGATATAGTTGCGCATTGACGTGTCTGGCACACTCAAATAGCTCATATATATAATATGAATTTAGCACATAACTCATAGTGTGGATATATAGCCTCACGTGAGTACGTGACAGCCACGCATGATTTTAGAATATGTATATGACACCTCTTGATCATGACATAGCTTTTCTCTCTCTTTTATTAATAAATTTGGCAAAGCCCTTTGTCATACGCGTGATCAAGCAAGGGCGCCATCAGTGCCGCTGCCGCCGACGTCAAGCTTTCTTGTCGAGTCTTATTAGATTAGGAAAGAGTTAAGAGATTGAGTTTGCTTTGTTAGGAAGGAGAATCCAAATCCTATAAGGATATCCGAGGATGCTTAGGGGCTAAGTCTCCTAGGACAATAAATACAATGGGCCATGTAATTGTTCAATCTTTAAGAAAAAAAGAAGTCGAAAGACTCTGACCCCTCGCTTTCAGCTCTCTCGCGCGCCACCTCCTCTCTCTCTCTCTCCTCCGTTGCGCCATCGCCCCTGCCCCTCAAACCCTATTACATCTAGTACTCGGAGCCACGTTACGATCAACCACATGGAGGACCTCCACGCCGCCCTCGCCAGTTGGGAAAATAAATTCATGAATTTTTTTCCCTTACCATCAGAACGCAACATATCTAAATCTCTCCACCATCAAAATGGAGAACATCAACCAGGATATCGCCGATCCTCGCATGGAATGGCTCGCCCTCGAGGAGAAGCCAACACGCGTCCGCGACAACATCATCACCGACACCGCAGGCATCGAGCAAGCCCACACCTATAGCACCGACATCACCATGATCCAAGCCAGATTTGATCTGGAAGTAGTCAGCGACGACGATAGTCTTGCTACCGAGATAGAGCAAGCAATGATCGCAGCCAACAAACCCTCCGTCAACACCACGATGAAGGAATCCCCTGTTGGAGAACATAGTAATTTCAAAAATTTCCTACGCACACGCAAGATCATGTGATGCATAGCAACGAGCAGGGAGAGTGTGTCCACGTACCCTCGTAGACCGAAAGCGGAAGCGTTAGCACAACGCGGTTGATGTAGTCGTACGTCTTCACGATCCAACCGATCAAGTACCGAACGCACGACACCTTCGAGTTCTGCACACGTTCAGCTCGATGACGTCCCTTGAACTCCGATCCAGTCGAGCTTTGAGGGAGAGTTCTGTCAGCACGACGGCGTGATGACGATGATGATGTTCTACCGACCCAGGGCTTCGCCTAAGCACCGCTATGATATTATCGAGATGGATTATGGTGGAGGGGGCACCGCACACGGCTATGAGATCTCAAGGATCAATTGTCGTGTCTAGAGGTGCCCCCTGCCCCCGTATATAAAGGAGCAAAGGGGGAGGCCGGCCAGCCTTAGGGCGCACCAAGGAGGGAAGGAGTCCTCCTCCTAGTAGGAGTAGGACTCCCCTCTTTCCTAGTCCAACTAGGAAAAGGAATGGGGAAGGAAGGAGAGGGAAACGAGAAGGAAAGGGGGGGGGGGCGCCCCACTCCCTAGTCCAATTCGGACCCCCTATAGGGAGGGGGCGCAGCTGCCCCTTGTGGGCTGCCTTCCCTCTTCCCTATGGCCCATGTAGGCCCAATAGTTCCCCCGGGGTTTCCGATAACCCCCCGACACTCCGATAAATACCCGAATCACTCGGAACCTTTTCGATGTCCGAATATAGTCGTCCAATATATCGATCTTTACGTCTCGACCATTTCGAGACTCCTCGTCAGGTCCCCGATCTCATCCGGGACTCCAAACTACCTTCGGTACATCAAAACACATAAACCCATAATATAACCGTCATCGAACTTTAAGCGTGCGGACCCTACGGGTTGGAGAACTATGTAGACATGACCGAGACACGTCTCCGGTCAATAACCAATAGCGGAACCTGGGTGCTCGTATTGGCTCCCACATATTCTACGAAGATCTTTATCGGTCAAACCGCATAACAACATACGTTGTTCCCTTTGTCATCGGTATGTTACTTGCCCGAGATTCGATCGTCGGTATCTCAATACCTAGTTAAATCTCATTACCGGTAAGTCTCTTTACTCGTTTCGTAATACATCATCCTGTAACTAACTCATTAGTTACAATGCTTGCAAGGCTTATAGTGATGTGCATTACCGAGTGGGCCCAGAGATACCTCACCGGAAATTGGAGTGACAAATCATAATCTCAAAATACGCCAACCCAACAAGTACCTTTGGCGACACCTGTAGAGCACTTCTATAATTACCTTACGTTGTGATGTTTGGTAGCACACAAAGTGTTCCTCCGGTAAATGGGAGTTGCATAATCTCATAGTTATAGGAACATGTATAAGTCTTGAAGAAAGCAAAAGCATCATACTAAATGATCAAGTGCTAAGGTAACGGAATGGGTCAAGTCAATCACATCATTCTCCTAATGATTTGATCCTGTTAATCAAATGACAACTCATGTCTATGGTTAGGAAATTTAACCATCTTTTATTAACGAGCTAGTCAAGTAGAGGCATACTAGTGACACTGTGTTTGTCTATGTATTCACACATGTATTATGTTTCCGGTTAATACAATTCTAGCATGACTAATAAACATTTATCATGAAATAAGGAAATAAATAATAACTTTATTATTGCCTCTAGGGCATATTTCCTTCATCCCACTACTAGGGAAAACCCTAGTAGTAGCGCGGGTTTTGAGGCTAGCAGAGCGCGGGTAGCCGCGCTACTAATAAGGCGCTACAGCTAACTTATAGTAGTAGCAGTCCGCACTGCGCTTACTACTGTTGACGATATCAGCAGCGCTTTTTCCGAACGTGCTACTATTAGTTAGCTGTAGCGATTTCACAGTCCCTCGCTACTGCTATATCTTTTATCATTTTCCCCCTGTACCCCTTTCCCTCTTTCCCTTTCAGATACTAGATACCAGGTACTACTACTAGATATCAATTTCATAAACCATTATAAGTACTAGGTAGTACTCCCTTCGTTCCAAATTACTCGTCGTGGTTTTAGTTCAAACCACGACGAGTAATTTGGAACGAAGGGAGTACTAGATAACAATTTCATGCATAGTTAACATGCATCCTCAAGCAGTACAAGGTCATATCGACGGCGATCATCATATGTAGTTCTAGATGATATCGACGATGATCATCATATGTAGTTCTAGATGATATCGACGACGATCATCATATGTAGTTCTACATGATATAGCCTCACACACATATGTAGTTCTAGATGATATCGAAGACAATCATCATCCTCAAGGCTGGGCGGTTGGTGTTCCTGATAGTAATTAGGATGGCCTGTCCAACACGAAGATTCTTGCCATCAAGGAATTTCTTCCACCCAACCGAGTTTAAGTGTGTGCGACCATCCGTCTCCATGCGGTAAGTACAGGTTGTGACGGAGCCCCTTGCAGTAAGGCGTAGTCCAGCTGAGCCTTCTTCATCAGGCTCGATACCATAACTCACAGATAGGCTCTTTGCCAATTTCTGAATAAGAAAAACATAGCAATTAATAAATAGCCTCGCAAATAAGTACATATGGATTATCTACACTATTAATAGTTCCTTAGATTCTACACTAATAAGCATGTGATCGAACTCTACACTAAAACATATCATCGACTAGATTCCACACAACATACCATATCATTGGACTGTACACTAAGTATTTCATCGGATAATTTGCATTTGTAAGTATAACATACCATATCATGTCGATCAACCATGCACTACTAGGAAAAAGGCTACTAGCAGCGCGGGTAAAATGGCTACTAGCAGCGCGGGTACCCGCACTACTAGTATCGCGCTACAGCTAATAGTTACACTACTGGAAACAGGGAATTTGCCATCAGCCAGCTCTTTGCCATCTGCCAGCTGATGGCAAAGAACGTCTTTGCCATCTGCCAGCTGATGGCAAAGAACGTCTTTGCCATCTGCTTATAAAAAACAGATGGCAAAGAACTGACATATGGCAAAGAACATGGTTGCCATCAGCCAATTCTTTGCCATCTGCTAGTGGATGGCAAATAATCCTTGCCATCTGCCAGCAGATGGCAAAGAGGTTGGCAAATCCTATGGCTGTCAAGAGTGTAACGGCGTACCAGCCCCACCTCTTTGCCATCTGCTAGCAGACGGCAAAGATTCTTTGCCATCTGCTGGCAGATAGCAAAGAGATGGGGTTATTTTTTTCCAGGTAAAAAAACTGTGGGGTTATCCCCTCCATCTCTCCCCACCCATCCACAGCCCCAATCCACAGCCCCACGCCCCGCGCTCCTTCCGTCCTCACCCACCGCCGCACCCACCCACCTCCTCCTCCTCCTTCTGCGCCCTAGGAGCCCTTGCCACGCCTGCTACTACTCCTCCACCGGCCAGCCCTGCTGCGTCGCGAGCCCCTCCCTCCTCTTCGCGTTCTGGTGGTCGATAGTCGGGGTGAACAAGGAGATGCACACGGCGGCGGCCATGGACGACTCCATGAGCGGGACCACCGCCATCGTGGCGCCTGCGGCCGGCTGCGCACTCCACGGGGCTCGGGATGTCCGCGGCGGCGCAGGCTGTGGACCGAGAGGCAGGGCCCTTGATGCGTTCCGTTCGAGGGGCTGGTCGGGCTGGCGCGGGATCTGAGCCACCGTTCATGGATTTCTCGCAGCTTGGCTCCTGTTGCTTTGGATCCGGTACGATCTCTCTCTCTCTCTCTCTCTCTCTCTCTCTCTCTCTCTCTCTCTCTCTCTCTCTCTCCGAGACTCAACCAGGCACCTAACTGCTAGACATTTTGACAAGAGCCAATGTAATTAGGACGTGCTAGGCGAGCAAACCTGGAGCTTGAGTCCATCATCAGGGCGGCCCTGTTTAAGTTTCAGGCCAGTTAATCCCCAAGCTCGTTTTATAACCTGCTGTCTCTTCCTTCCCTGTTGAATCAACCGATCCATGGCCTTGGTCTGCTGTCTAGTGTGTTTTGGTACAGATTCACATAAGACACTAATCAAACATCACGACAACATACTGTTTGGAATTCAGAAATCCATTCAAGTCATGCACTGCAAAGAATGATTCATCAGTATATCGGATAAATCACCAAGAATGATTACCAACTGATTACCAACTCAAGCAGCATGTTCTAGAAAAAAAATTCATAAGTGATTTTTCCAGCGCTTTTGGCTTTATTTTACGTTTTGCTGTTTATCTAATAGCAATGCCTATCTCAAATCAACCAATACAATCTGCTGATTATTTTTTGCATATCTTTCTGCTATCTTTCAGGAGGATTGGCTACTACATACGATTTGTGGAACTCCCAATTATGTTGCTCCTGAGGTTCTTATTTTGCATCCATGCCTTGAATTAGCTATGTACTTATTTTCACCCAAGTGAATATTTTGTTCAATTTTTCAGTAGTTTCTTCGATGTACAAGTTAAAAATAACAAGGTTTCTGATGGTGCCAAGGCGGATCCGTGGTCCCTCGGGTGTCACCATGGTCTTCCTCACGCGGTTGCCAACCGGCGGCGAGGAAGAGAACATTGACATTCAAATCGCTCCCATCGTGAGGTTTGAGGAGGTTGCCGTCACCACTGACGAAGAGGTCGAGGACCTCCTCGATATGTAAGTCGTCATTATTTCTGTTGATCTGACCCAATCGGATCCTCCTCGTCAGCATCTTTATGTTTTCATGCATGTGCCATAATAAAACAAAGAACATATTGGCATATCACACCGTCTTATGACTGTATAGCAGAAAAATGCGTTGACAAAATTTTAAAAGCTTGGTTTGATAACCAAACAGGCAAATAGTTCATCTTTTGATCATCTCATGAAACAGAGAGTATTTTAATAAGCCATAAAGTACTAATTGCTTTCCTATGTAGAGAAGTATGAATATGGGGCTTCAAACCTTCATTTGTACTGCCATTATCTCGGATCGCATGATGTTGGTTGTTGTTATTCTACATACCCTTTTATGGTGCCTGAGGGACACACCTATGGTGGCTCTTTGGATTGTGAATGTCAAAGCCAACAATATGAATAGGCTTGTACAGATTATTCCAAAAAAGACAGTGATTGCTATGGGTTGTACATTCAAAATGAAATGTATCTGTTGAAGGGGGTGAGGTATGTCCAATGCTTATTCATACACATAACCTGTCTTGAACTTCATGGTGGCAATACATTATTTGATGTTATCTCTGCTTATTAATATTCTGAATATTGTATTGGTTCTGGTTATTTCTATTATTAGAAAGTACATATAGCAGTGCCTTTTGGCTATAGCAAGCAGTAAATGAAGTAGCATACCTCTGCTGCCTGTATATGATAATATCAAGTCCAAACTGTAATTGCTGCATTCAGTACTTTGTTTGTTAAATCCTTTTCAGGTTAGTGAACTGAGATCATACAATTCAGTTATAAGAATGCATTTTTCCTCGGACAAATTTGTCGCAAATAATCATTAGTTAAATTAGGTTGCTCTTCTGACAAATCAGCAAGAAAGAAAACCCCATGTTTCCCACGGCAGGTGAGAGACGAACAATAACAGGACGGAGGAAAGTAACATATGACAGGAACACAATTTCAGAGTTAATATAATAATCTGAATTAGAAGAAAGATGCTACATCAATCAAACCATAAAAAGCATGCCGCTCAACCCTACTGGTTTGCTGGCGGTGGCCGCTGAACATTGTTTTGGTTTTAGAAATGGAACATTTGTGTACCACTAATTTGATCATGTCCTTTAGCCAATGTTAAATGTTGTGAATTTCTGGTTCTAGACCATCCAAGTTGTCTTTCAAAATACTCCCTCCGTTCCTAAATATGTCTTTTTAGACATTTTAAATGGACTACAACATACGGATGTATGTAGATATATTTTAGAGTATAGATTCACTCATTTTGCTCTGTATGTAGTCACTTGTTGGAATCTCTAGAAAGACTTATATTTGGGAACAGAGGGAGTAGTATTATATGTCTTATCTCTCCAGTACTTGCAAGCATTTTGACGTTCAGGGCTTTTGGTTCCCTTTTAGATATGTGAAAGGCAACCCATGCAACAAATTTCACTGGGAAAAATTACAGTCTCCTGACAAAGTTACAGATGCTTTGTTTAACTTGATGATCCATAAACAAGATATAAATTTCAGCTCACTAGAATTCAAATTTTTTTTTGCCTGCTGCTTATTCTCCATGGCATTTTTATGGTTGCATTAGCATGTTCAGAACTGGTTTGACCATCTCATTTATGGTTGTATGCCGTATGTGTATGATTGGTGTGCCCAGAAATCACATGCATGATAGTATAACACAGATCCATTTGAACTAAGACTGGGTGTACCCAGGGCTGGGGCGACTGGGTTAGGGTATAAATAAATATGTTTCTTTTCTTTCCTTGTGCTGTTTTTTCCTTATCATCTTGCTATGTTTGTCCAGCTAGAGAATCACGAGGTTTTTCATGTCCAACGGAACACAAGCCTTTTTTAAATACATGTTACTTCAGGCACTGCGTTTCAGATCGACACGGCTTTACTCATGTGTTGGGTTGCCAGTTTTGAGCCACTTAATTTACGGGTTGCATTTGTTGCCACTGTTGTTTAATACAAATTATATTATCTGGCTGGCTAGATTTTTATTTGTGTTTGTATCACAGGCTGCAAACAATTTTGTAGTTGCGATGGCGGCGGCTTCATTTTGTGCTTTGAGGGGCACCTACTACAAATACAACCTTTTGGATCAGGTATGTATCATATGGCTGCTTGTCTCCCAGCACACATGAACTATAGCCTTAATCCTGTGTAGTAACCTGTTATGTCCCATTTTGGCGCTGTCGTCGTCCTCGCACCATCGCGCGTGACGTCGGAGACACAGACGAGGTCGAGCAGTCTGTGCCTTCGTGCTCTTCCCTCGGCGTGTGGAGCTGAGGATACGGACGAGGAGACCAAGTAATCTGTGGCATCTTCATCGTCGTCCTCTTGGTGCGCGACGTCCTCTTGGTGCGCGACGCTGGAGAGACGGACAAGGAGGCCAAGAGCTGGAAGTGCGGCCATATATGCAGTGCTTTGTTTGATGGGGAACTATCTTAGTGTGCCAGTATACGCTGTAGTGGTTTGTATTGATAATTCCATGCTAAATTTCTACTCAGTACCAAATGAATAAATTTTCACTGCACTAAGCTGAGTTCACGCAATTGTGTTATGCCAATTGAAAAATGCTAATAGGAATGGATGCATACATGCTTATTACATATGAGAAGGTGAAAGGGGCGCACTCTACCTGGCACCGCCCAGCTTCCTTTCAAGCGGCGCACCAAGGGTGCGCCCCAACCACTAGTAGAAGTGATTTATCAGGTGTTTTGGTATATTATCTTATAAGGGAGTGCCAAAGTTTTTTGGATTGTGAATTCTCTGGTCAAAATTAGTTGTTTTTTCCCCTTGTGTTCATTTATTTCTCAAATTGCAGAACTGATGATATAAGTTGCATCATAATAATCTTCACATTTTAGTTGCATCATAGTAATCTCCCAGCAGATGGCAAATCTATTTGCCATCTGCTGGCAGACGGCAAAGCATGCAGCCTTTGCCATCTGCTGGCAGACGGCAAAGAGCCTGCAGCCTTTGCCATCTGCTGGCAGACGGCAAAGTATGTCGTTAGCCTTCTAACGGGGCTAACCCCGTTAAGAGGCTTTGCCATCTGCCAGCTGATGGCAAAGCCACAGGCTCTTTGCCATCAGCCAGCAGACGGCAAAGAAGCCTTTACCGGCAGGGTTTCAGACAAACTGTTTGCCATCTGCTGGCAGATGGCAAAGCCTTTGCCATCCGCCGACCATGCCTTTGCCATCTGCCATGGCAGATGGCAAAGTGCCAGATTCCAGTAGTGTTAGTAGTAGCGTGGGAGAAACCCGCGCTACTACTAACTTTGTTAGTAGAAGTTAGTAGTAGCGTGTGCCACCCACGCTACTGCTATTACAGACTCGCGCTACTACTAATGAAGTAGTAGTAGCGTGCCTACAATACCAGCGCTACTAGTATCCCAAATACTACTAGGGCACTTTTTTTCCCAATGCTACTAGTAGCAAATTAGGAATTAAAACAATAAAAATAGATGCAGTATTCATGAATGGAGATCAGAGACACGTTCAGTGCAAAATAAATTCCACAGAACCATCTTTACACTTGCAGTGTTCATGGATGCAACATTCAACATCTCAACTCGAAGAGATCACGAGGACACACACAACCATCATCAAAAGGTTGGTACCTTCCCTAGCGTTTCACCACCAACCTAACCAAACCACTTCTCTAGATGTATGTACAAAGCGTCGAGGTCCTCCACCTTGAGGAACTCCGGACGGTGGTGTCGTCCTCCACCTCGGTGACCTCCGGACGGTGGCGTCGAGATCCTCCACCCCGGGGACCTCCTGCGTCACAATCACCTGGACAATAATCTGTATGACGCGGTCGCGGGGCTTCACGGTGAAGTCTGCTTCCGAGTAGTTGAAGAGCATGACTCCCATCGGGCCGCAGTAGTCCTCGTCGATCATCCTGCACCCAGTCGAGAAAGTGAAAACTTGTTAGTTCACGCCCTCGTGCAGATCCAGTAGGGTATTTTCTTCAAATGTCTGTCTCTTTTAGTCTATTATGAATGTTCAAAACGGAAAAACACCTACTAAATGCATACCTAGCTGTACGTGTTCATGCTATCTTCTTGTTTTGGTGCATTCAAGAAATACTAGTGTATTTGAGCTATATATGCTTGAAATATTTGACAGTTAACATCTGTTCAAAATTTATCATTTCATGGATAGGGAAATCGCCAACAAAGGACATCAGAAAATTGATTCCCACTACTCTTCAAAACAGCGCCGGGGTCGACGTTGACTCTCCAGAGAGCACCATTTTAAATCGGGCGGAAAAATGTACAGAGAGAGTGATCTAAACGCTCTTATATTAGTTTAAAGAGGGAGTAGTATATAAGGATGCCCATCATCTTGTGGAAAAATGTACTAGCTACCAATAATGAACTATTCACATTGAACAATTTAAATTCAAACAATTGTGAATAATGATTAAGCTTACACGTCCTATAAACAAAATGGTCAACTCCATGATGTATCCATCAACTACCTAAATTTTAACATGGAAACCTTCCATAATATATAGATGGGAAAGAGATAGCAAAATGGATCATGCTTGAGATAGAGATTCTTACTGCAAATCTTAACAGAAGACATGACTTGCCAACACCTGAGTCTCCAATAAGCAATAGCTTGAAGAGGTAATCACTGCATGGTCAAATAAGAGAATGTTAGTCTCCAGCAAACACAGTGCACAGAGAATAAAACAAGTAGTGGTGACATTTTCAATATGATAAAAAAGGGCAGCGCGCTGCACATAGCTCCTGCTTGCGCAGGGTTCGCGGAAGGGTCCGGCCACTTCCAAGGATGATAATAAGATACAATAACTATGTCCAGGCTTGGAAGATTGAAAATAAATTAAAAGAGATATGTATTCAAGATAATAACACACAACAATTAGATGGAATAATATTGTCAGGCTTAGACAAGTAAGCAGCGACAGATGAAGGGACATTTTGCTGTTTAATACTCAGCCAAAATGCCAGTTTTGCTAAGCTAATAGATCCCTATGTACTAGTGTGTGATTACTGTGATAGAATGTAAAAATAGTTCCCCTTGCAGCATTAAGATATAATGATATTGTAACATTGAATGAGTGGAGTGCAAACCACAGTTACAGCGGTAACCGAACAAACAGTTATATCAGCCCATGACTGTCACAGTTATACAACATGAAGAGACAGAGCATTTGGCCGTGCTTGTAAAGGATGTTAAGAAGACTTGTGCACTCTACCCACATCTGCAATGTGGAGATGGATTGGATCATGGATGCAAAGTGACTTCGAAACTAGAGATGGTGCAAAGTGACATTAGCATACATAATTCACCAAAACCGACCTATTCTCTGTTCCTCTGTCTTGTTCTTTTACTGCCGTTAGATAGTAGTAGTAGGAATCTAAAATCCACAATAAACAACGCTGGAAACACTAATCATAACGACCGGGTAAAAAAAGAGTACATCCACCCAGCGGCATGGAGCGAGATAGGTGCACACAGCAAACGATTTCGCATCAGATTTCACCTAATTTAAACACAAACTCTGCTGGAAACGTTGCATTCCCCTCGCGGACACGATCCAGACCAAGAAAAAAACGACACGATTCTGCTGGCATCGAGAGTCAACCCACGCGCGCGCCAGATCCAGCGAGATCTCAGCCTAAACCATCGACCGAATTGGTAACAGAATCTGTTACACATAGCAAATTTGTGCATCTATTAGTACCACTGTACCAGATAGTATTTTAGTAATTACCAAGACTGAGATGACAGCATTGTTGATCAGGTCGAGGCGCACGATGCGTTACCGTGCATCAGCTGCAAAGAGTTTGTCAGCTTCGCCTCCCTTTCAAACCATAGAGGAGGACTCTAAAAATGTGCCATTGCTATACCGGGGGGCGGGGGCTACTCACGAGATAGTGGCGCCGCAGAGGAATATCGCTCTGGTTTCCTCGACTCTACCCTGGAAAATAGAGCATTAGTAGTTAGTTTTGTCCTATGCTCGTGAAGAAAGGCAGCAGACCATGTAAACAAAACATGTTTCATAGGAAGTTTCAGACAAGGCAGCAGAGCATGTAAACAAAACATGGTTCATAGGAAGTTTCAGACAGGGGACTGGAAAAATACTATCTTAAGGAGGTTTTCTTCCCTGGCAGCTGAACCGGGCAAAGAAAAGATTAGGCATTGGTCTCATCTACCAGCATGGCCATCTTCACGCCCTCGTTGTCCAGCTCAGTAGCAGCAACAGCGCACGATTCTACTACTGGATCAGCACGACCAAAGTACTTTCACATCAGAAAGGAAGAACAGTATCACAAGCCATCATCACAATGTGAAGACACTCGCAATGCCGTCCACAATCCACGAGTAAATCCGAGGACAATGGAAACCTACGAACTCAGGAGAGATCGTGAGCGAGTAACAGAGTATCCCCACCTGAAATTGGGAGGACGAGACGAGGCCGGACAGCACGAGCTGCCTCCTCTCCAGCCCGCGGCTCCACGAATCGGGCGCGCACGAGCATGAGACGGCCCTCCTCCTGGACGGCGGAGCGCACCCTGCTGCTGCACCAGCCGCGCCCTTGCTCCTAACCTACCGACCCCCAATCCACCTTGAACGATGAAGCAGGAGCCAGATCGAATCTCACGAGCGCATACCCCTCCGGCGCCTGCCTACCCGTCCGCCGGGCAAATCCAACCTAACCCGTGGATGGGACCAAGACGGCAGCCAGCGAATCCACATGAAGGACAGATCGACGGTGCCGCACCATTCCTCTCCGGCCATCGACCCGTCCGCCCGCGCGCCACGCGATCAAACTAAAAGCTGCGGAGAGAGAGTAGAGCCGCGAGGGGAGGAGGAGATGGGCGCTGGGGTCTCACCTTGGGCAGCCGATGACGGCGGCGGCGGCGGCGAGGGGAATGGGGGGATTGGCGGGAGAAGATAGGGAGGGGTCGGGAGGCCAACCACTGCGAAAGGGTGGGTGGTGGAGGCGACGGGGAGAGGAGCCGGGGTGGGGTGGACCGAGGAACATGTGAGTTCGCGGTAGGGTGGACATGCTTAGTAGTAGCGTGGGGGTCTTACCTGCGCTACTACTACTTACTTAGTAGTAGCGCTGGTTTTATATCCCTCGCTACTACTATCAACTTAGTAGTAGCATGGTTTTTATGCCCCTCGCTACTACTAATTAGCAGTAGCACCCACTTTTAAACCTCGCTACTGATAAACTTCTGTGTATAAGGTTTTCCCTGGTAGTGATGGTATTTGTTAGGCGGGTCACGAATGGCACCCCGACAAAGTCAGCACGTGGCGGAATTATGTCCCACAGGTTGGACACCTCCTCCTCGCTCAGCCTCGTTCTTTGAGCTACGATGGCTTCATGAAGTGGGTCCTCATCATCTTCATCGAGTGGGTCCTCATTATCTTCATCATCTTCATAATCTTCGTCATCTTCCACCAGGTTGATATAAATGGCAGCCAGCTTGGGTCTTTCTGCTCTGAAGGAGAAGCTGATCAACTCACCACTAGTAAGACGCATGCGGGCGACGAAACGGGCCCATCCATCTCCTCCAATCTGCGACATATTGCATCCTTTCTCGACCTATATATTGTACGGCCCCCCAGGAGCCTCAAATGTCACAGTGTCTCCTGTCAGCTTGTTGAATTTCGACCTCACATTGCATGGGACGATCTGTGTAAAATAAGCAAAATGACACAATGCAGTAATGCCAACACTAAAAATAAAATAGTTATTACATTTCATCTAATTTCTTACCGCCGCATGACGAAAACTCGGCTGGAAGTAGATGCCGAACAGCTTGCCAGTTGCAAGGCTGCTGGCGCACCTTGAATTGCACAGTCGACATAGTGGTGGTGGTGGTGGCGCCATTTTTCCTAAAGCAATATGAGCAAAGGATTAACGATCCACTTCACAGGAAATAAAAACAGTAGCATGTGATATTTTTGGTTCTTCCGCGAGAAGCAATTTGATGGACAATTATAATCCTAAGATCTAGTAACATATTAGATGACAAGGTACTACCTACATGTTGCCAAAAAGTAACTTATTACAAAAAAACAAAAGCATCTACCTATCCATGTACAGAAAACAATAACAATAAAATGGTGCATATTAAATCAACTAGCCTACTAAATCAACTAAATCAAAATATTCTAAATCAACTAAATCAACTAGCCTACTAAATCAACTAAATCATATCAAATAAATCAAAATGTTGCATATGAACTAGCCTACTAAATCAACTAAATCATATCAAATAAAGCAAAATGTTGCATATGAACTAGCCTACTAAATCAAAATGTAGCAGGGAGGTGGGAGAAGGAGGGGCGACTCGAGGAGGGAGAAGAGAGTAGGACGGAGGAGGAAGGCGGAGCGAGGAGGGGCCGTCCGACGGCTAGTGGAGGGAGGACGGAGGAGGAAGGTGGAGCGAGGAGGGGCCGGCCAACGGCGAGTGGAGGGAGGACGGAGGAGGAGGCCGGTACCAAGTCCAGCAAGGAGGAGGTGTGGCAAGCAGAGGAAGGAGGCTGACAGGGGGAGGACCGCGGGGGGGGGGGTTGAGGGGGGATCCAGTGAGTGTGTGAGTGTGAGTGGATCGGATAGAGGAGAGGGGGGAGGGGTGGGAGATGGAATGGCTTAGCAGTAGCACGCAATAGAGAAAGACACTACTGCTAAACTACCTAGCAGCATCGCCTTTCACAAAGAAAACGCTACTGCTATGTGTCAACATGTAAAAATAGACTTCAATGTATCAAAAATACATGGATTATCAACGATCTTTTTGTGTACAATCTGATTTGTCAATATGAGTCCTCACCGGTTTAGGAACCGGTGAAGACTCATATTGCGGCCACAAATTCTACACATAGAGTTCAATGACGACCAAGTGCTTGTCAAAGTTTGAGAACTAACATATTTAAGGTGGTAGAAACTCTCTTCACGGAGCGAGGTGGGTGATACGTCTCCTTCGTATCTATAACTTTTTATTGTTCCATGCCAATATTATTTAACTTTTATATACTTTTGGCAACTTTTTATACTATTTTTTGGGACTAACATATTGATCCAGTGCCTAGTGCCAGTTCCTGTCTGTTGCATGTTTTTTGTTTCGCAGAAACCCAATATCAAACGGAGTCCAAACGGGATAAAAACGGACGGAGATTTTTTTTGGAATATTTATGATTTTTGGGAAGTAAAACCAACGCGAAACGGTGTCCGGGGTGGCCACGAGACAGGGGGCGCGCCCTCCCCCCGGGCAGGCCTGGGCTCTCGTGGGCCACCTGTAAGGCGGTTGACGCTCTTCTTTTGGTACAAGAAAGCTAATTTTACGAGAAAGATCTAGGCGAAAGATTCACCCCAATCGGAGTTACGGATCTCTGGATATTTAAGAAACGGTGAAGGGGTAGAATCTGAGAACGCAGAAACAGAGAGACAGAAACAATCTCGGAGGGGCTCTCGCCCCTCCCACGCCATGGCAGCCAAGGCCAGAGGGGAAACCCTTCTCCCATCTAGGGAGAAGGTCAAGGAAGAAGAATAAGAAGGGGGGCTCTCTCCCCCTTGCTTCCGGTGGCGCCGGAACACCGCCGGGGGCCATCATCATCACTGTGATCTTCACCAACACCTCCATCATCTTCACCAACGTCTCCATCACCTTCCCCCATCTATATCCAGCGGTCCACTCTCCCGCAACCCGCTGTACCCTCTACTTGAACATGGTGCTTTATGCTTCATATTATTTTCCAATGATGTGTTGCCATCCTATGATGTCCGAGTAGATTTTCGTTGTCCTATCGGTGATTGATGAATTGCTATGATTGGTTTGAGTTGCATGTTTTATTATTGGTGCTGTCCTATGGTGCCCTCCGTGTCGCGCAAGCGTGAGGGATTCCCGCTGTAGGGTTTGCAATATGTTTATGATCTGCTTATGGTGGGTTGCGTGAGTGACTGAAACACAAACCCGAGTAAGTAGGTTGTTTCCGTATGGGATAAAAGGGGACTTGATACTTTAATGCTATGGTTGGGTTTTACCTTAATGAATCTTTAGTATTTGCGGATGCTTGCTAGAGTTCCAATCATAAGTGCATATGATCCAAGTAGATAAAGTATGTTAGCTTATGCCTCTCGCTCAAATATTATTGCAATAGTGATTACCGGTCTAGTAACGTAGTCAATTGCTTAGGGACAATTTCACAACTCCTACCACCACTTTTCCACACTCGCTATATTTACTTTATTGCATCTTTATCTAAACAGCCCCTACTTTTTATTTACTTGCTCTTTATATTCTTGCAAACCTATCCTATCACACCTACAAAGTACTTCTAGTTTCATACTTGTTCTAGGTAAAGCGAACGTCAAGCATGCGTAGAGTCGTATCAGTGGCCGATAGGACTTGAGAGATTATTTGTTCTACCTTTAGCTCCTCGTTGGGTTCGACACTGCATTACTTATCGAAAGAGGCTACAACTATCCCGTATACTTGCGGGTCATCAAGACCTTTTTCTCAAGGCGTTGTCAAGAGTCATAGCATGGGGTGAATATTCTCGTGTGTGCTTGTTTGCTTTATCACTCAGTAATTTTTATTTGCTGTTCTTAGTTGTTTTCTATCTTTAGCTATGGGTAGGAAACGCAAAATACCAAAAAATTAGTTATACCTACTAAACCAGTGGTTGAAGAACCACTCAAAATCTATCACACTCCTGAAACTTTTTACTTGGATCATCTTCGATCCCTTTGTGCTCGTGCTGAAACCCCCACTAGTTTAGTTAAGGGCAAATCTTTAGATGAGCATGCTTATTTTGTGCGACACCGTATATCTGAAAAAGGGAAACTAATGTAGTTGCAGCGCGTTTCCTAGACCCCCGCTATAGAAATAGAAAAAGAAATAAGAAAATGGAAGGAAATTACATAGCTATAGCAGTAGCGCATTTTGCTAAAACCGCTATAGCTACCTTAGCTATAGTGCGTTTTGCGAAATGCGCTACCGCTAAGTTTGACTTAACCAAAAAACCGTTTTCCTACGACCACCACTTCTCCCCCAAATCCCTCGACCCACCCAGCCGCCGTCTCCCCGATTCGTCGTCGCCCCACTTCGCCGCCGTCTCCTGCCGACGTCGACGCCCCGGGAGCCACCAGAGCCGCGCACCGTCGCTGCCACCGGAGCCGCCCCCAACGCCACGGAGCCGCGCGGCCTCATCAGCGCCACCGGAGCCGCCGTCGACACCACCGGAGCTGTTGTCGACGCCACCGGAGCCATCGTCGACGCCACCGGATCCTCCCTCGCCGTCACCGGAGACGCCCCTGCGTCCTTCGCCACCACTGCCTCCCTCGCCACCACCGGAGCCATCCTCTGTAAGCCCCCACCCCTCCTCTCTCTCATGCATATATAGCACAAACACTGGACAGAGAACCTAGGTTCACTAGCTTAATTAGGTTAATTATCTAGGTTACGCAAAAAATTAGTTAGGTCTTTAACAGAGAACTAGTTAGGTTAACTAGCTTAATTAAGTTAATTATCTAGGTTAGTGCAAAAATTTAGTTAGGGCTTTGACAGAGAACTAGTTAGGTTAACTAGTTTAATTAGGTTAATTATCTAGGTTAGTGCAAAAAATTAGTTAGGGCTTTGACAGAGAACTAGTTAGGTTAACTAGTTTAATTAGGTTAATTATCTAGGATAGTGCAAATTTTTTTAGGGCTTTGACAGAGAACTAGCTACGTTAACTAGTTTAATTAGGTTAATTATCTAGGTAAACTAGGTTAACTAACTAGGTTAAATAGGTAGGTTGATTAGGTTCATTAGGTTAACAAGCTAGGTTAAGTAGGTTGGCTAGGTTAGAGCAAAATTTTATTTTAGAGCATCAGGTCAGAAGGGTTAGAGAAATGGAGTTCCTTTGCAATTTAATTGGGTTCTGTCCTAGGTAGAGAAGGGTTAGAGAAAATAATGTGTGTGTGTGAGAGAGGAATAGCTAGATCAACATAATTTGGGTTCTGTCCTAGGCAGAGAAGTGTTTTGTGGGGTCATTTTGCAAAGATTTTGATTTTTGAAAAGACCACTATTTTTCAAGGAAAAGAATCTAGGCAAGTTTTATTTTAAAGATGATCCCTTCCTAGACTTTTATTGTTGATTATATCTTTTCATTGAAGTGGTCATGTTATATCTTTTCATTGAAGTGGTTCCATTGTGCCCAAGTGGCTTTATTGTTTCCAGGGAATGAAGCCGAGTGACCTATGTTTTGCCGGAATGTTGATTCATTTCCATTCTGGCAAATTTCAGGTTCTCGATTTTTCCACTTTTTAGAAAAAGTCATGCCGAAATTTTTCATGAATTTCGGCATGACTTGTGCTACAAACTAGGACATATCCAGTGCCCGGAATTTGCCGCACGGGAAGGAGTCAACGTTCCTGCATGTCATTATTCATTTTATTAGGTCTAGAATTAATTACTAGATTTAATCGTTGAAAACATGACTAGCAATGATGAAGGACAGGGTTCTGGTGACTGCGACAACGTCTACCTGGCGGCAGAAATTTTTTGAGGGACGCCGACAATAAAGAGTTGATGTTGGTGTGTCTACTTGTCACATCGGAGATTGAGACTAACATCCAGATCGGCGCTGAGACTGAGACCGGTGCTATCCGGTATAGAACCGAAAGAAAAGAGGCAACGACTTCCTAACAAGCTTAGGACTACTAGACTGGTGGTCACTGAGGTGGACGACGGCAATTTTGAGCCAACCGCTACCGAGGAAGATGCTGCGTACTCTGACAATCAAATAGGCTGCATCATACGGACAACCGCCACCATCAATGATGAGAAACTCAAGAAGATAGATAATATGAGGCCTCCCTCCTAAAGAAGCCGCACCAGATATTCTTGTTCCCGGGTCGGAATGAAAAGGATTATAAAGATCCATATAAGGACCCCGCAATCAAGAATTAAACAAACACACAATGACCAAGTTTAGCGACGCGTTGGCCGCCTGGAAATCAAGGGTGAAATATCGAATCGTCATAAAAAAGGAACCCTACTCCGAGATTGTAAAGGATAATCCGACAATCATGGCAGAGCACTTCAAATATTCAAGGCGGCTTGCAAGGCCGAAGCTGCCAAAAAAAGTTGAAGTACATGAAGGGGCTTCAACAGAGGAACATTGGGAGCCACCACCTCGGAAGTCGTGGTTACGGCGGGAAGAGCTCCATATGGGCCAAGGAGGACGCGGAAGCCGCGAGTCTAGGCATCTCAGACCCCTTGGCGGAGTTCACCATCCCGCAGGAGCATGACGTACTCAGGGCCGTCACCGTTGGGACCCAGTGAAGAAGGTTTTCGAGACGAACGGGTTCACGACGGAGTTCATGAGACTTCTAGTAATTTTAGTTTCTGATCAATTCGACTGCACGTTAGTCATATTTGTAAGTGATCCTTGTGCCTTTTGCAGAGAGAGCAGCACAGGATTGTGGCCGAAAGCAACTCGCCGTCTGAGGTGTTGGCGAGGCCCAAGTGGGAAACTCCATTCAACCGGGCGTTGAACATATTGAAAGGACTCTTGGTGGAGACTCGACCGTCATATGGACGCGTGAACGGTGTCAGAGACGGCGCCACATGGAAGAAGTACTACCGTGAGACCACGGAGGAGAGAAAGGAAAGACGGAGGTTAACTGAAGAAAACATCGACAAGAAGGTTGAGATTGCGGTTGAGAAGAAATCATCTGATAGAGTCACAACAGCGGTAGCTGCCGCAAAACAGGTGCTTGTAGATATGTCTACTATCTTTGTTCCGGACGTTTTCAATTGGAGCAGGCAAAATCCATAAAAAATGCAGCAGACTTTCCCCTTGATGACTTTTTGGGGAGAAGCTCGACAAGCATTGCACCAGCACCTGCAGCTGCACTTGCTCCCGCACCTGCTCCGGCCCCGGCCCCGGCACCGGACGTGCTCGGCGGTGCTTCATCTTTGGCTGAGCTTGACGCCCTCACGGTATCTGTCGCACCGGCCCTCTTCCATAAATGTATAATCTACCGTTTTCGTTGCCTTTCGGATGTCTCATGTCGCGGACTTCTCTTTGCAGGCCGACGAAACCCCGTGCACCATATTGTACACCATCGGCAACCAGAAGGTGGACGTGGGGAAGGTGACGATAATGGAGCCGAAGGAACCATTGTTCCACAGCTGGCCGATCCCCCCGGACGTCTTCAAGGTTTCCGTGGCCAGTGTTGAACCGGGCCACGAGAATTTGGCTCCTGTGGTAGTAGTGGGGGATGACGACGAGACCCCGCGGCGGCTTGGTAATTGTTGCAATGGGTGGGTCCTGTTGTGACCAAAGTGTCTGCTTCGTCTAGAGGCGGCCGGGAGCACACCCACGAGAACGCAGTTAGGTATGAACATCAACACCTCACCTACTCAAATAGCGTCAGCTGTCGTGCTGGGTGATAGCGGAGAGGGTGAGGAAGAGGCTCCATTAGTCGTTGGTGACGTCGCCATAGATGAGGATGAGGATGACGATGACACTCAACAATATGTCAATACTGGCGCCTACTTAGGGTTTGACTGTCATGAGTCGGTGCCTGAATTGTCGCCTCGGGAGTCTAAACATATTATGGACAACCTTCCGGTACCAAAGAAGTCGAGGAAGAGACCGAGGAAAGGCAAAAAACCTGATTCTATCATCCAGCCGCCTCAGCAGCCTCGGATTCAAGACCGTATAGATATCCCTAGTGCGGAAAAATGGCATATCGCCAGTGAACCAATCCTAACTGAAGCAGCGATAGGGGCCAGATTCAGCGATGTAAGGAGACTTCATGACGATGTGCTGCAGAGAGAGAAATGCCTCATCGCCTCGAAAAATCCAGGATACCCACTCTACGTGGTTAACGTGCCGCGGCAATTGTTGTACGTCGACACATTCCCCGCGGACAAGTTCTTCCTTCGATTCGATTACATCTTCGACATGTATTACTGGAAGAAGCTGGATTTTACGTTTGTCCGGCTTTATGCCTTGCACATGAACTACCTCATCGGGGTTGAGCAGATACATTTTATCTGTGCCGCTGACCCATACTTCATGCACGAGGGCTTCTTGGCCGTCTGCGCAATGCACTGTGAGTTCGCGAGGGACTACCTCCTCAATTTCATGCTCGCCAATAAGGAAAAGGAGGCGATTCTTGTGCCTTATCATCCCCTGTAAGTCATTCGCGCGGATACCATTCCTTCGATTTCAATCATTCATTTGCACGGTGGAGGCTAATTAATTTGAGGTGTATTTATTTTGCGCAGCGGCGGGCGCGCCATCCTCATCATCGTCTACCCCCGATACTCCCACGCTCTTTACTTGGACTCGTCGAAGAACATTACCAAAAAGGATTACACCCACATCAAGTCTGTTCTCGACAGTGCTATCTTTTACTACGACAAAGGGGTTGGAGAGGTCTACGACAAGAAGACAAGGCACGACAGGCCCGCCTTCAGCCATAAGACCGATTTCTGCTGCATCCAGCAACCGAATGATTCTCTTAATGATGGATTCTATGTGTTACACCACATGCTGGAGTACAGACGGGATCACCAGAACCTTCACATGTCACCTAAATCCGGCGATGCCCATATTCTGCAATGGGCAAAGCACTTAGGAGATATCGAGGATCATCGACTTCGAGCTGAGTTCTATCACATCCAGCGTGAACTTGCCCAAATCGTCATGAAGGAGGTCCTCGAAAAAACAGGGATGTTCTACGAAGAAGGAGAAATGTCGCGGGAAGACGTCCGAACACGCGTAGCCTCTCAGCGTGTCGACATGAAGCCTTTCACTAAGCTCGGGGACTTTCTCCCTGACATGGATAGATGGCACGACATGTTGGAGTGATTGTCGATATATGACAATGTGTCCGTTTAGTCCATACTTTCTGTATGACAAAACTTTGAGTTATGCACGGTGAAACTTTATTTGTGATGTAATTAAACTGTCCTCATCCTCGACTAGCGAAGATCACTCTAGTTAGGGCATTTTGGGTACGATGAACTTTGTTATTTATGCTTATGATATGTTGCTTCTATTTTTTTCAAGTCTGTCTCTTTCTGTTGCTCAACTATATATGTTGCATATCATCGACTCATGTGACGATGTAGGTGCATAGATCATCGATGGCGAAGAAGTGCTACATCAGGAGTATACGACGAGTGGCCGGAGTGTCAGGCAGGTGTACCGGTTTCCGGTTTCCGAGCGACAGCCAGTAGTTAGTTTAGGTTCACGCTAATGCGAGGGAGGGATACAAACTCATGTACTTCATAGTTTCGCTCTCACTCATAGTGTAGCTCTTCTCGCGTATATCATTGTTTAGATGGATGACGATGTAGCTGCAAGTAATCGAGACTTGTATCGCTATTTTCGAGATGATGGCGAGAGAGCACTTTGTTTTCGATGATGATTATGATGATGACATGATTTGATGAGACTATTTGTATGTATATGCTATGATTACATTTGTATGTGTATGATATGCTAAAGGTTATTGTATAAAGCCTATTCAAATACAAAACAAATATGCATAAAAAAACAGAAACTAATAAAACTAGCAGTAGCAAGGGGAACAAAGTTAGCATTAGCGCTCCCTTACCAGTAGCGCTTACTTCTAAAAAGCACTGCAGATATTAGCAGCAACGCACTTACCTAAAGCGCGCTACTGCTAGTCATGTATAGCAGTAGCATGGGATGACAGGCGATACTGCTACACGATTAGCTGTAGCGCCTTATCAGTAGAGCGACGTCCCGCGCTACACATAGGCAAAATACCCGCGCTACTGCTAGGGTTTTCCCTAGTAGTGTATTGTTGATTGGAGTTGACAGGTTTGGTCCTAGTAGTGATGCTCGTCCTGTTTGTGTCGATTGAGGAATATTCATTGTAACACCCGTGGTGTTACGAGCTTGTTTAGCACCATGCTTAAGTCTTAAGAGTAGCTAGCAAATAAGCTCATCGCTTTTTAAATTTATTTCGCATAAAATAATAACCAGACTTTAGTTGACTCACTTTGGTAATTAAAAGAAATCAAGTTTATATTGTAAATTAATTTATTCTAGGGCTTGATAATGCCTAAAAGAATTCTAACAAACAAATTGGGAATAAGTTATTATTTGTTATGGCATGAAAACAATTTCTATAACCAAAAATATAATATAACCAATGTTTGGTGCTTAAATAGAGTTGTAGTACCGAATTGCATCGATGGATAGTTGGGAACCTCGGCTTTGGGGTTGTGGAAACGATTGATGTTCGGGCGAGACGTGTAGCCGTTTTTGCGTTACTTTACAAACCGTGCTTGGCGCGTTCCCTGTGGTCGGAGCCTTGGACGCAGCGAGCCGCCTGCGCGAGAGCTCCCTCAGCCGTGCATCACACCAACCACCGCGCTGTTGCTGTTCCCTCGACACACTCAGCACACACCAGCACTGTAAGCTCTTTCTTGTTAGAAAAGGAAATATATTAATATCACACCTTCTACATTGACTAATGCATATAGCTATTCTTTATTACAAGCACAAAGCTCCTTAGATGTATCTTAACCTTAGATCGATGTTACACAACAACCGTACTAAATGCCATTCTTATTAAGAACTACCTGTAGCAGTACAATTTCCGTAGTAATATAACCTTTCGTGATCAATCGCTTGATGGACGCAAAATACCAGGTGAATGGTCCCAGTTGTGAAGATAATGTTTCCTCAGCTGTGCATCGCACCAACAACCGCGTTGTTGACACACTCAGCACACACGGGCACTGTAAGATCTGAGTATGTTTGTCTCATAGTCGACTAGTGCGCTGTTGACACACTCAGCACACACGGGCACTGTAAGCTCTGAGTATGTTTGTCTCCTAGTCTCCTTTAATCAAAGATGGGATCCTAGCTGAGAGAAAGATATTTTTCTACGCACGTTGCAATCCGAATCTTCAAGAGCATATGCTGAGCAGTGCGTTCCTGTGCTCGCACGCAGCCAATACACAAGCAGCCAGACACGCACAGAGGCACAAGCATGCACGCGCACGCTGCACCGGGCACGCGAGCTGTCGCGCTTGTCCTCTCCTGCCGTGATGGACGAGCACCTTTTACTTAGAGCACCAGTGACCACTGACCAATCTCAAGCATATCTAAGCACGCCAAATGCATGTGTATTATTTAATCTTGCATGTGAATTTTTAATATGAATTCGTATTTCGAAACGTTGCAGTATCCCTGTCCAATTGATAACTATCCTACAAGCACTCTAAAATTAATGACCGCATGTATGTTACTATACATTGACTATTTGCATGGTACCGTTTCTTGACCTACCGAGTTTTTCTTTCTGTGCGTTCTTGTAGACTTGGAGAAAGCAGAAACGTAGAGAAGGCAACCAAAGGGATTCGAGAAAGAGCGTTTGCGCACGGAGCCGCCGTTGTGCGTATAAAAATAAGATGAGCATTGTATTGTCGGCAGAACGAGTTAGAGCTCACCTACCGCAGCCTTGGATTCCAGAAATCACGTGTAGAAATCAGCATGCCTAGTGCTGCCGCGTCTGCTGCAGCAATAGACTGAAGCGGAAATCACGCAGTGCTTTAATCAGTGTCGTCTGTGTAGGAATTAGTATACAAGAGAGCTTTATGCTGAGGCAGCGCGTGAACGACCCAGTGCACAAGAGAGCTACCTAGTGCACTGCGTAGGAATCAGTAAGATACCCTAAGAAGGGTAGTTTGAGAGTCGCCATTGAAGATGCCCAAAGAAGGGTAGTTTGAAAACTCTCATCTTACATAGTTTGGGAGGGTCTGGGCAACATATTTTATCATAACCTCTCTGACCTCATGCAAAAGCGTTGTGTTGTGTCTAAGTCAGCTGATTTTTAAAGAGCAACTTGTACACGAATAAACTGTTGCAACATATCCAAAAAGAGAGTAACTATGACCGACTGTCCATCACTCACACGTCCATACGCCGGCTCTCTGCTCTGCCATACGCAGCCACAGATGCTCGTGGTGCGCCTGCGCCGACGCCGGAATCCGACAACGATGTCCGGGACCAGTTTGCGACGAGGGCGTCGGCGACCTCCGTGGGGCTGTAGACGTCCCACCAAGTTGACGCGCCCCTCCGTCGCCCACAAGGGGCCCAGCCCGCAGCACGCCTACCTCGTGTTTGAGCTCGCTTGCACTTCCGTCCGGGGCTATAAATAGGACTACGTACGCACCTGGTTTTATCAGCTTTCATAGAAAGACAACTTACACAAGTTGAGTCAAGTACCGCACCGCCACCACTAGCTAGCTAGCAATGGCCACACCCACCAATGAACCCACCATCACCATGGAGACCTGCGGCGGCGTCTCCGACTACCCCACCATGGAGACCATCGGTGTCCTCTCCGATGTCCCCATTGTGAGCAAAAGCCTCCCCATAGGCGCCGTCTCTGCCAATTTCAAGGTCACTCGTGGCTTCGGTGGAATCGCGGAGAACGCCAAGGTGAACGTCGACAGGCTGTATCTGCGCCAGATCATGACGGGCTGGGACGCGAATCAGTCGGATGTGATAAATCCCAATGCCGTGACTGGGCTAGGTAAAACTGCTGTGAACAACTGGGGGATCTATGGCGGCCCTGGCTCCAAGGCGAAACTGGTTGCCAAAACGCACGGCATGCACACATTTGCCGGCAAATGGAGCAATTGGTTCACCCTCGTGTTTGTGGTCGAAAGGTACGTAGAGTAACTATTATTGTTTTGTTCCACGGTTTTTATTTTACATGTAAGGCCAATAATACATGAGAGTCTACGGGGCATGAAACCACTGCAGGGAATGGCCTAATTATTATCTAGGAGCAAAAGCGATAATATATATTGTGCATGCAGGTTCGAAGGGTCCACTCTTCAGGTTATGGGAGCTAATGATGAGGATGAAGCAGATAATGAGTGGGCCATTGTAGGTGGGACCGGTGAATTCACAATGGCTCGCGGTATCATCCAGAGAAGAGTATATAGTGTAACAGACAGTACATTAACACATGCGCTTACTATTGAATTCTTCTGCCGCATGAAGGAGGTAAGCGTGTAATTAATTTCAGGTCATCCTCTTTGCATCATATATTCTAGTGGTCTCATTATCTGATCACTTTGCATTACTTATCGTTTCTTTTCTGTTATTTCGAATCGAGCTCATTGTTGGAATATGTTATACACTGGGGACCCCTACTATCACGTCAGTCTCAATTACATAGCCTAGTAGGTCCTGTAAAATCATATTTGGAGGGCCATTTTAGCCTGTAAATACAAACCCCACCAAGGGTCAATTTGTTGCTCCTAGTAGTATTTTTGTAAATACAAACCACGGTATTTTCTGTAAATACAAACCCTGCCGTGAGACATAAAGAGACCTGGTCTCCCAACTCCCCTATAAAAGGGGTTGAGGGAGGAGAGGTGGAGGACTCTTCGTTTTTGCCCTATGACTCTGTTTGGCTCTCTCCTTTATTCCTTCAATCTCTCATTTCGTTCGGCTAAACCAACAATCGTGAGTCATGATGCATGATCCTTCATATTCAGGTCGTCCCTTCACCTACAAAGAGAGGAACAGTTGGTGGAAATAGAGGCACCCTGCCTCGGGAAATGGAAGGCAAATCCCAACGTCTAGAAAATGTGACAATCTACCATGTAGGTGCAGTTGAAGGGTTTCAATTTTCCTACGTTGACGAAGACGGAAAATCCGCACCACTGATACTTGGGGTCGAGTACATCCTGATCCTTTGCGCAAGACGGAAGTGAGTAGATTTCATATTTTGCCATGCATGTGGGGTGCGGTTGTTTTGCAAATCATGTTATAGTTTATGCCTGGCTTCGTCATGAAAGGACGGTGCAAATCTATGTTTGGTTAGAGCTAAACTAACATAAACTTGACATCAATCTATGGAAAATATTATCAAACGGTATGACGAAAATATATATGACTTGTAAAATCGTTCTCACTACGTTTTTTACATGTCGTATTAGTTTTGTTATAAGTCAAACATTTGTATCTTTGACTATATAGATTCATAACATATATGAGATTTGTTTTTTAGATTTACTATGAAAAATACTTTTATAGTATATAATTCATATATATGTTGTGAAACTATAAGGATGTTTTGAAAATGATTAGATGGTTATTAACGTTTGACTTAAAGCACTACGACCTCTGAAATAAACTATAAGGAGGAGTACGTATAGTTGCTTATTTAGTAGTATGATATAATGTAATATATTTTTATGGAAATTAAGATAGTTTGACCTAACATTATTTTAGACTTATATCTTTTTGGGGAGGTATGGAGTTTGTACCTATGTATATCTTTTGTTCTATGACCTAATTAATAAATACTTGATAATATATCTTTTTTCCTCTTAACATATTATTTGTTTTATAGATAAAATTTGGCCCATCAGAGTTTGTGAAAAAGATCAATGGGGCTCAGAGAGGAGGCGAGGGCTGGCTGTCAAGATTTGAGATCGTCACCACCCACAAAACGTATGGTCCTTTTGGAGCTGACAATGGCACTCCAAATTTCAGTTATACCGTGCCGGAGGACGAGACGGTGGTGGGCTTCTTTGGAAACACTGATAACATTTTCGTAACTTCGATTGGTGTTTACACCATCTGAATCATTCAGTATTCGATCCAGCTGCAGCCTGCAGCTACCTGGATGTTCGTTTTGATTTCTTCCCGTTTCCGCTGTTCCAGCAATAAGATGGCTAGCTAACAAGGGTGTGTCCCCCTTGTCTATGCCTATTGCATTGTGATCTTTCATAATCAAATCGGTCATGTAACATCTTTCCTTTTCTCTTTCCTTTGCAATGTTCAATGAAACAGATCATCTCGATGGTAAAGTAGAATGAGTAATTACGTTCATGTATTTCCATATAGCATCTGCCGATCCGCGTCTTCTCGATGGTCTCGTGCTAGTCCACAGCCTCCTACACTCGTGCACAGTTTCCGCGCACCACGACCGCCCTGTTGCCAATACCCGCCATTCTCATCTCATGGTTTCTGCTCCAACATTCAGCATCGTGTGTGTCCCACCGTAATAGAACTAGTCCAAAATATGCAGACACGCCAAGTGTCTCATTGTGGGTCTGCTGCACTATGGTCGGGGCTTCTTTCTACCACTCCAGGTAGCTTCGTCTTCCTCTTCTTCCACATCGCAACATCTATCCACGCTGTGTACCACAAGAGATATAGTTGCGCATTGACGTGTCTGGCACACTCAAATAGCTCATATATATAATATGAATTATTTTTAATAGCATTAAAATTTAGCACATAACTCATAGTGTGGATATATAGCCTCACGTGAGTACGTGACAGCCACACATGATTTTAGAATATGTATATGACACCTCTTGATCATGAGATAGCTTTTCTCTCTCTTTTATTAATAAATTTGGCAAAGCCCTTTGTCATAAGCGCGATCAAGCAAGGGCCGAGGAGGGCCGGCAGGGCGCCATCAGTGCCGCTGCCGCCGACGTCAAGCTGTCTTATCGAGTCTTATTAGATTAGGAAAGAGTTAAGAGATCGAGTTTGCTTTGTTAGGAAGGAGAATTCAAATCCTATCATATCCGAGGTTGCTTAGGGGCTAAGTCTCCTAGGACAATAAATACAATGGGGCATGTAATTGTTCAATTTTTAAGAAAAAAAGAAGTCGAAAGACTCTGACCCTCGCTCTCAGCTCTCTCGCGCGCCACCTCCTCTCTCTCTCTCCTCCCTTGCGCCACCGCCCCTGCCCCTGCCCCTCAAGCCACGTTACGATCAACCACATGGAGGACCTCCACGCGGCCCTCACCAGTTGGGAAAAGAAATTCATGAATTTTCCCCTTACTGTAGCGACCCGACCCGTATGGATCAAGTGTCTGTGCTTAAGTGTCATCCCTGGATCGGTATGCTGACACACACAGTACTCGAGGATTTATAACAGAGGTAAATCACATGTATAAATAACGTAAATACTATTTACCTCAAACCAAATAGCGGAAGTAACAAGGTTGTGGATTCCCATCAACACCAACGACAAAGTTGAGTGTAGAAATCGTAACCCTAACGTATCACTTACTCGTCGTCTGAAAAGTCTGCAACATGAAAAGTTGCAGCCCGAAAACGGGTAAGCACATGGAATATGCTAGCAATGTAACACATAGGGAGTAATGAAAGAATAAGCTATACTACATGCATATATGGCTGGTGGAAAGCTCTATGGTTACAGTTTTGCGAAAAGCCAATTTTTTCCTACTACAAAGGAATAAATTTATTTAACTATCATGGTGGTTGTTAAACATTGAGAATGGTTGACAGCATTCTCAATCCCAATTAAAAGTACTCATTAACAAACCCAACAATATTAATTAGAAGTAACATGATGAGATTCACATGATATCCAAGTACTAGATACTCAAAACGTCCATAACCGGGGACACGGCTAATCATGATTAGTTTGTACACTCTGCAGAGGTTTATGACTTTTCCCCACAAGACTCGATCGCCTCCGTTTGATTTCTCGCACTACATGATGTTTGAGAAACGGATGACCGAGACATAGTCTTTCAGAAGCACTAGCACCTTACTTTTGGGTAGACCGGTACACCTACTTTCCCCTACATCTGCTAGTCTACCCGTAAGAGTTCGCACAACTTAGTCAACTATGCGAGCCCATAATGGCTTGTGGCTGCACACACGGAAGTTTCTAGTTTGAATAATCTCATGATCCCTTTGAGCTCGGGTGGCGAACCGTAGGATGATCACACGGTATATCCCCGGGATCTCCTAGGACAACACTGGTATATCCCCAGGTGTCCGGGCAAGTCCACTGGTATATCCCCAGGGTGCCCCTAGCAATCCACCCAGATGTGTATTTAAGTTGCCACCTTAAGTTGAGCCATTAAATAACAATCTCACATCTGTCATGGATTTCACTCATACCCAAACCACGTCTACGAGCATAGCATGGCATAATAAGCAAACGTAGAAGTAACTCCCAAAGGTTTGATAATAAAACAGGTAATAAGTACTACCTCAATCTACTTCCCAAAACCCACAATTTAATTAGATCCTAATCATGCAAGTGTTTGAGGATAGATCTAATGCATAAAACTGGGTATGAGAAGAGGTATGATCAAAGTGTTACTTGCCTGCAATGTTGATAAAGATGATTCGCACTTATAACTCTTGATAGGTCTACTCGTCACACTCCGGTTAATCTATCATAAGCAATCAACAGTAACCACACATAAGCAATCACTCAAAAGATCGGACCAAACGAAGAAAACGATTCGGAAAACATCAAACCAAGCAAATGACTCTTGCAACATAAAACAATTTCTAACAGTACCAAAATTACGTGAATTTGGCCTTATCAGAAAGTTTAGGTCAAGAGCTTCGATTTGCAAAAAGAATCAATTAAATCGGAGTTACGGAACTCAAGTTATGATCAAACGAAGTTCAAATTCAAATCTGATCTAATTCAAATTTTAAACTTTCAAAAACATGTTTGAGTTGGATTACTGGATAGAGGAGATCATAACAAAGAAGTGAGCGTTGGTTTCGTCGAATTCCGACTAACGAGCAAAAAGTTATGGTCGTTTGAAGTACAAGGACTAATCTGTAAAGAAAATCATCACAGATAGGTCCCTGGCCGGAATTTAAAACAGAAAAAGAAAAAAAACAAATCTTATCGAACGAACGTTCGCTGCAGAGGCTTATAAGATGAAAACCGTTCGCAGCAAGGACTAAAACAACGAACGTTCACTACTTAAGAAAAACGGTTGAAATAAAAAAAACTATAGATCTAATCCTAGCCCTAGGTCAACGATCGGACGGCCAAGGGAGAGAGGCGGTGGTTACCGCGGCGTGGAGGTCGCCGGCGACGGGGAAGACGGCGCGGCGGTTCGGACGTCGACGGGCGGCTTCGGTGGGTCTCTGGCGCGGGCGAGGGCGCTGAGCGCCGCAAGGCGATGACGATGGTGGTGGCGGCAGGGGGCGACGGAGTGGAGCGGCGGCGGCTGGATCTCGCCGAGCGGCGGCTTCGCGAGCGAAGGCGAGAGGCGGGCGGTGCGTAAAAGGAGAGAGAAGGGGGTCGGGGCCTCGGGTTTTATGGAGGAGGGCGGTGGTGGGCGTGAGGGGGCAGAGGATGCCGGGCGAGACGGCGGCGCCACGGGAGGCGTGGGCGGCGGACTCCTCCCGAGTCGTGGCGGCGGCGCAGCGCTGGCTGGCTGGGCCTGGCCGGGTTTGCCGGCCGCCTAGCCGCGGAAGGAATTTTTTAAAGACAACCGAAAAAAATAAAAAAAAACTAAAGGAAATAGAAATATTATATAAGCATATAATATATCGAAATTTTCTGAAAAAGATTTTCTATATCATGAACATTATTCTAGCTTTAAATAAAATACACAAAAATTCAAATAATTCAAACAGTGCTACTGCCCTAATAAAATCCACTGAAAATCATTTTAAAAATACCAAAATGACTTCAAATTAATTTCTCTCCAATTTTATGATGTAGGGTATCATGTTACCCTATTTTCCATATATTTTATTTTTGGAGAAAAATAATTTGAATAAAACTCAAATAACTCCAAATTGAAAATAAAATCAAAAGAACCTTGAATTTAATTCTTTGAAACTCCCAACTCATATTTCATATGTTTTGAAGAAGTCATTTTATCTTCGCTCGTGAAAATCATTGAGTTGCATAAAGTTTCAGAATTTGGAAATATTGTCCAAATGAAATTCAAATATTTTCAACACCCCTTGTCATTTAAATAAATGGAAGAAGTCATGTCATCTTCTCTCCAGGGTTTTGTGATGAAAAGAAGTTGAATTCCCGAAGATCATAAAAGAAAATGAAAGTTTGGGAAAGTCCTTTTATTCCCTCTCATTTAACTTTCGAAAAGTTTCGAATTTCACTCAATCAATCAAACAATCAATCAAGCCTATCTATTTATTATAACATTCCAAAATTTAGAATTTTGGGATGTTACAAAACTACCACCCTTAAAATGAATCTCGTCCTCGAGATTCGGAGAGGCTAGCAAGAAATAGGTTAGGGTTTGGGGGTCTTCTCAAAAATCCATCGATCGTCTCCGGGTCTCGGGTGCTACCACCCTTAGAAGCATGGTTACGGTTCCATCAAAACTCATATACTCCATCCTTATTACTAACAGTGTCGGTCTTCTCAGGTCGGAAGGATAATTCCTTCTCTGGGCTCTTCCGGTAGTGGCATAACCTTTTCCTCAATTCCTTTGTCCTTTCCTCTAGGTAAGATTATTCCGAAATTGGGTCTTCTGAGCTGACGGGTCTGGCGCCAATTCTACTTAGCTATCGATATCTCATGGTGGTCAACAATTTATGGTTTGTCTTGTAGGAAATGGGTCTGGATTGAACCTCACCGTATAACCTGTCGTTGGCAAAAGCTGCCTTGTACAAGGGAAAATACTTATACCATTCAAAGGTTCAAACAAGGTTTTGATCGCCGTCTCTCTACTATAGGTAAGTCACTCAGATTTACCATCCCATATAGCAACGCGAATAATAAGAGTAAGTCAGTATGGTGATCAATCCATCCCGCACCCAAATCATTACCTTGTATATGGTTTAGCGAATCTCGCATTCTAACACTCGGTCATCCTCACAAGCATTGCAGAATTTCTCTTGTCGACGAACCAAGTTCGGAAAATCCATTGATTCTGCAAGCCAAACAAACATCTATCGTTTTTCACAACTCTCAGGTTTTGCGTAAACTCCTATAGAATCGTCGGTTGATAAAATCGTAACTTCTTCCATGGTTTTTCCTTTAGCAAGAGTGTGTTTGCTTCCTGGCAGGTCCTGGGGCCTGTGGGTTATGGCCCATCTCATCACTTGTAGTCCTTGAACTTATCCTCGGGCTTCTGATCATTATTCCAACTTCCAACTTCCTAGTATTCTTAAATCCATCCAATTGTACTGTCTTCCTTCCTTCTATTGGCACCAGACTAGGACATGATTACTCAGACTCATCATGGAATTTCCATTGATCCATATTTCCAACATCATACCTCCTTTATATCCAATAGTAATTCATCTCTTCATCCTCGTGGGATATCCCACATACCGAGATAAAAACTTATACTTATGAAATCCATACTCCACTTCGTGGAACATCATTATCCTTTCCAGGTCAAGCGTCCTTGCAGGGGAAATTTTGGCCATCTCTGCATGGCACTTCTTCAACTGGGAAACGTGAAACACATCATGAACTCCTGACAGTCCTTCGGGTGACTCCAACTTGTTAGCCAATTCTCCCATACGTTCCAAACTCGGTATGGTCCTACAAATCTCGGGGCTAACTTTCCCTTAACTCCAAATCGTTTAACTACTCACAGAGGGGACATATGAAGACATGCTCTGTCTCCAATTTCATAGACTACCTCCTTGCATTTTTTTTGAGTCTGCATAACTCTTCTGCCTGGACTGAGCTACCTTCAGTCTATCTCGATCAACTTTTAACATTCTCTTCTGACTCCTTGATCACATTTGTTCCAAATAACTGACAGTCTCCAACTTCATCCCACATCAACGGTGTCTGGCTCCTTCTCCCATACAAAGCTTCAAAAGGGGCCATCTTCAAACTGGCTGGGTAACTATTGTCGTATGAGAACTCCGCGTAAGGTAGATTATCATCACTACTAGATCCAAAATTTAGCACACACGCTCTCAACATGTCCTCCAGAATCTGATTTACTCTCTCAGTCTGTCCATCTGTGTGCGGATGAAAGGCTGTACTGAACTCTAGCCTAGTACCCAAAGTCTGGTGCAGCTGATTCCAAAACTTTGAGGTTAACTGTGTTCCTCTACGATGGTCCTCAGAACTCCATGCAGACATACGATCCTTGTCAAATATATCTTGGCCAACTTCGCACTTGTATAGGTGGTTTTCACTGGGATAAAATGAGCCACTTTGGTCAAGCGAGTCAACTACTACCCAGATGGAATCATATCCCGTTCGGGTTCTGGGAAATCCGGTAATGAAATCCATGCCAAGCTTATCCCACTTCCATTCGGGTATTGGCATAGGCTGTAGTAATCCTACTGGCTTCTGATGTTCTGCTTTTACTCTCTCTGGCATACATCACCTATGACTACATACTCCGCAATATCCTTCTTCTTACCAGTCCACCAGAAACACTCCTTGAAATCCAAATACATCGTTGTGTTTCCGGGGCGAATCGAGTATGGTGAGTCATGAGCCTCCTAAAGTATTTACTTCCTGATCTTAGCATTATTGGGCACATATACACGATCCTCAAACCATAAGGTGTCATGCTCATCCTTACGAAAACCTTTGGCTTTTCCTTTGCTCATTTTCTCCTTTATCTCAGCAATCTCGTTGTCATCCTTCTAAGCTTCACGGATCTTTCCCAACAATGTAGACTGAACTTCCATTGCTGCAACAAAACCTTTGGGAACAATCTCCAACCGAAGTTCCCTGAGATCCTCGGCTAACTCCTTTGGTAATCCTCTGCTTATGAGGGTATTCATCCTGGTGTTCTTTATGTTCGTGTCCTATTTCTCCACAAAGCTTGTATGCACAAGGTTTATTCATATCCTTTCCATAAGGCCTCAATTTCTGGGACACTAGCCAAGACTTTAACAAAGTCCACTTAAATTCTTTCCAAGTGGTTATTCCTTGCAATCCATTGATGGTTTGGTACAACCTCCACCAGGTAGCAGCACCTCTTTCAAAGCACTGAAGAGCATGCTGGGTCATATCCTTTTCGACTATAGGATTATTCTCCATATGACCTTCCATGTTCTGAATCCATTGGTCTGTCTCCAATTGACTCATTAGTCCAGACAATACAAGCTCATCTCCATTCATCCTCTATGGGGTCCATGGGTTTTGGGGTGGGATAAGAGAGATCGAGAGGGATGCACACAGTACAAACAAAAGTTTTTGAAAAGATAGGTTTTATTTGTGGCTGTCGGAAAAACAACAAACAAATGACAGCTCAAAAACGTCGCATCTAACGCAGGTATATAATTGGGGTTTGGGCTTCTAATGGTCAATAGATCTCAAAGCCATCAAACTCTTCAAGTCTTTTTCATGTCTCTGGTGGCTTCTTCTGATCATGCTTGTCCTACTCAAGTTCTTTTGTCAGATCATCTCTGTTGTTGCAAACTCTCTCGTGACGTCCTTTAATATTCTGGAGTTGCGTTCCAAACTTCTGGGTTTCAACATCCTTGACATGAACCATGCTCCTACTGTCCTTCAGTTCTTGACAAACCTCCGGTATCTCGAAGTTTTGCTCCTCTAGCTTGGCTACTTTCAGCTCCTGGGTCCTGAGTTCTTCATGAAACGCTTCCTTGTCAAATACCGCTTCTTGTAGGTCCATCTTAACTTCTTGATGTAACACTCCAGATCCTGGTGATACACCGGCTAAGGTTAAAACTTCATCTTGCTGATAGGTGCTCCATCAGCCTTCTACCATCCATTCCTTCCATGCATATGCATGCTTAACTCAGCACGGTGACAATAGCATAAGCGGGCGATAACATCATGGATAGCCATGTTTCTGCTCTTGTCATTTCCATGAGCTATCTCTCCATAGTTGATATCTCCTGCATTGGGGTTTCCTTGACAAAACTTTGAGTTCTGATGCTCCATGTTCCGGTCTTTCTTCGGTACACCTTCATCTCGGGTATTGACAGCTTCCATAGTCTACCAAGTTCCATAAAGGTAGCTTTGCTAGGTCATACAAATCCGGAAATTCTTCAAAGCCTTCAAATTCTCCTAGTCTTCGGAGTCTTCAACAGTTGTAGTTTCCATTTACACGGTAAAATCCTCTTCATTCCAAATGGTCTTAGTTGTCCGATATCTTATCGCCTTGGTGTGGTCTCATCAGCTGAATCTTCGAGTGGTCAAAAGGGAAAAGGGGTATGGTCTCACTAAAAGGGAAATATTTGAATAAGCTCAGAAGAGAAGAGAGGTAAAAGATCTTTTTGAAAATGAAGTTGTAGAGAAAACTCTTTCCTATGGGCTTGTCAGTTTCTAGGGTCACGTCCTACAGTCAACATGTGCTCTGATACCATCTTGTAGCGAACCGACCCGAATGGATCAAGTCTCTGTGCTTAAGTGTCATCCCTGGATCGGTATGCTGACACACACAGTACTCGAGGATTTATAACAGAGGTAAATCACATGTATAAATAACGTAAATACTATTTACCTCAAACCAAATAGCGGAAGTAACAAGGTTGTGGATTCCCATCAACACCAACGGCAAAGTTGAGTGTAGAAATCGTAACAATAACGTATCACTTACTCGTCGTCTGAAAAGTCTGCAACATGAAAAGTTGCAGCCCGAAAACGGTCAGCACATGGAATATGCTAGCAATGTAACACATAGAGAGTAATGAAAGAATAAGCTATACTACATGCATATATGGCTGCTGGAAAGCTCTATGGTTACAGTTTTGAGAAAGCCAAATTTTCCCTACTACAAAGGAATAAATTTATTTAACTATCATGGTGGTTGTTAAACATTGAGAATGGTTGACAGCATTCTCAATCCCAATTAAAAGTACTCATTAACAAACCCAACAATATTAATTAGAAGTAACATGATGAGATTCACATGATATCCAAGTACTAGATACTCAAAACGTCCATAACTAGGGACACGACTAACCATGATTAGTTTATACACTCTGCAGAGGTTTGCGCACTTTTCCCCACAAGACTCGATCGCCTCCGTTTGATTTCTCGCACTACATGATGTTTGAGAAACGGATGACCGAGACATAGTCTTTCAGAAGCACTAGCACCTTACTTGTGGGTAGACCGGTACACCTACTTTCCCCTACATCTGCTAGTCTACCCGTAAGAGTTCGCATAACTTAGTCAACTATGCCAGAGCCCATAATGGCTTGTGGCTGCACACGGAAGTTTCTAGTTTGAATAATCTCATGATCCCTTTGAGCTTGGGTGGCGGACCGTAGGATGATCACACGGTATATCCCCGGGATCTCCTAGGACAACACTGGTATATCCCTGTGTGTCCGTGCAAGTCCAATGGTATATCCCCTGGGTGCCCCTAGAAATCCACCCATATGTGTATTTAAGTTGCCACCTTAAGTTGAGCCATTAAATAACAATCTCACATCTGTCATGGATTTCACTCATACCCAAACCACGTCTACGAGCATAGCATGGCATTATAAGAAAACGTAGAAGTAACTCCCAAATGTTTGATAATAAAACAGGTAATAGGTACTACCTCAATCTACTTCCCAAAACCCACAATTTAATTAGATCCTAATCATGCAAGTGTTTGAGGATAGATCTAATGCATAAAACTGGGTATGAGAAGAGGTATGATCAAAGTGTTACTTGCCTGCAATGTTGATGAAGATGATTCGCACTTATAACTCTTGATAGGTCACACTCTGGTCAATCTATCATAAGCAATCAACAGTAACCACACATAAGCAATCACTGAAAAGATCGGACCGAACGAAGAAAACGATTCGGAAAACATCAAACCAAGCAAATGACTCTTGCAACATAAAACAATTTCTAACAGTACCAAAATTATGTGAATTTGGCCTTATCAGAAAGTTTAGTTCAAGAGCTTCGATTTGCAAAAAGAATCAACTAAATCGGAGTTACGGAACTCAAGTTATGATCAAACAAAGTTCAAATTCAAATCTGATCTAATTCAAATTTTAAACTTTCAATAACATGTTTGAGTTGGATTAATGGATAGAGGAGATCATAACGAAGAAGTGAGCGTTGGTTTCGTTGAATTCCGACTAACGAGCAAAAAGTTATGGTCGTTTGAAGTACAAGGACTAATCTGTAAAGAAAATCATCATAGATAGGTCCCTCGCCGGAATTTAAAACAGAAAAAGAAAAAAAAAATCTTATCGAACGAACGTTCGCTGCAGAGGCTTATAAGATGAAAACCGTTCGCAGCAAGGACTAAAACAACGAACGTTCACTAATTAAGAAAAACGGTTGAAATAAAAAAAACTATAGATCTAATCCTAGCCCTAGGTCAACGATCGGACGACCAAGGGAGAGAGGCGGTGGTTACCGCGGCGTGGAGGTCGCCGGCGTCGGGGAAGACGGCGGCGGCGGTTCGGACATCGACGGGCGGCGGCTCGGTGGGTCTCCGGGCAATGAGGGCGGTCAGCGGAAGTGCGACGATGACGATGGTGGTGGCGGCAGCGGTCGGGGGCGACGGAGTGGAGCGGGCGGCGGGGCTGGATCTCGCCGGAGCGGCGGCTTCCGCTAGCGCGGCGAGAGGTGCGGCGGCGGTGCGAAAAGGAGAGAGAGGGGGTCGGGGCCTCGGGTTTTTATGGAGGAGGGCGGCGCGGTGGCGTGCGGGAGGGGGCAGAGGAGGCCGGGGCGAGGACGGCGGCGCGCTCGGGAGGCATGCGGGCGGCGGACTCCACCCAGAGTCGGAGGCGGCGGCGCGGGCGCTGGCTGGGCTGGGCCGTGGCCTGGCCGGTTGGTTGGGCCGGCCAGTTCGGCGGAAGGGATTTTTTTTTAAAGACCCCGAAAAAATAAAGGAAATAGAAATATTATATAAGCATATAATATATCAAAATTTTGAGAAAAAGATTTTCTACATCATGAACATTATTCTAGCTTCAAATAAAATACGAAAAAATTCAAATAATTCAAACAGTGCTACTGCCCTAATAAAATCCACTGAAAATCATTTTAAAAATACCAAAATGACTTCAAATTAATTTCTCTCCAATTTTCTGATGTAGAGAATCATGTTACCCTATTTTCCATATATTTTATTTTTGAAGAAAAATAATTTGAATAAAACTCAAATAACTCCAAATTGAAAATAAAATCAAAAGAACCTTGAATTTAATTCTTTGAAACTCCCAACTCATATTTCATATGTTTTGAAGAAGTCATTTTATCTTCGCTCGTGAAAATCATTGAGTTGCATAAAGTTTCAGAATTTAGAAATATTTTCCAAATGAAATTCAAATATTTTCGACACCCCTTGTCATTTAAGTAAATGGAAGAAGTCATGTCATCTTCTCTCCAGGGTTTTGTGATGAAAAGAAGTTGAATTCCCGAAGATTATAAAAGAAAATGAAAGTTTGGGAAAGTCCTTTTATTCCCTCTCATTTAACTTTCGAAAAGTTTCGAATTTCACTCAATCGATCAAGCCTATCTATTTATTATAACATTCCAAAATTTAGAATTTTGGGATGTTACACTTACCAACACAGTGCAACATATCCAGATCTCTCCACCATCAAAAGGGAGAACATCAACCAGGAAAGCGCCGATCCTCGCATGGAATGGCTCGCCCTCGAGGAGAAGGCAACACGCGTCCGCGACAATATCATCACCAACACCGCAGGCATCGAGCAAGCCCACACCTATAGCACCGACATCACCACGGTCCAAGCGAGATTGGATCTGGAAGCAGTCAACGACGACGATATTCTTGCTACCGAGATACAGCACTGGTGGAAAAACAGGCTTCCGTCCAGCCCCATAAGTCGCGAAGCTGTAGGAACCGCGACTAATGGGATCTTTAGTCGCGGTTTTGGAGGTGAACCGCGACCAAAGGCCTGGGCCAGGCGCGGTGGCGGTGGTCGCCAAGACGTGAGGTCTTTAGTCGCGGTTTGCCGTGACAACCGCGACTAAAGGTTTCGGCACCTTTTAGTCACGGTTTGCCGTGCCAACCGCAACTAAAGCCCTCCCTATATATACCCATCCAGCAGCCAACACTTAGCCATTTGGAGCCATTCTCTTCACAAGTGGGTGTAGGTTTGCTTTTGGTTCCTCTTATGCACATAAGGTGTTTGATGAAATGCCCCAAGAGCATGAAACAAACATGACATGAAGTGTTGGAGCCACACTCCTCGATCATGTTAGCAACTTGATGAACCTTTGATGTGTCATTGATAAAATATGCATGTGTGTAGTTCATTGTTTAATTTATATTGTTTGTAGCTAGTTAGTTTAACTAATGCATGATGGTTAATTATATATTTTATATTATAATAATGCAGATGAATCGGCAATGGATGTACGGTAACCGACTCTCCGTGAGTTCACTACGGGTTTGAAAGATTTCCTCGTAGTGGCTAATGCGAACAAGCGGGGGTTTTGTTATCTGTCCATGTGTTATCTGTAAGAATCGGAAGGGTTACTCTTCCTCAAGAGATGTTCACATGCATCCGCTTCGCACGGTTTCATGCCAAGCTATAATTGTTGGACCAAGCATGGAGAAAGAGGGGTTATAATGGAAGAAGATGAAGAAGGGATGATTTCATCGATGAAAGCTATCTTGCTCATTTCGGTGATACTTTCATGGAGGATGTCAAGGTGAAGGGAAGGTGAAGAAGAGGCACGTGATGATCCCGTTGATGATCTTGGTCGGACCATTGCCGATGCACGGAGACGCTGCTAAACCGAAAAGGAGAGGGAGAATTTGGATCGCATGTTAGAGGATCACAGAAAGGCGCTGTACCCGGATGTGATGATGGTGCGAAAAAGCTGGGCTGCAACTGGATTTGCTGAAATGGAAGGCGAGGCAGGTGTAGCTGACTCGGCATTTGAAAACTTGCTGAAAATGTTGAAGAATATGTTTCCAAAGGATAACGAGTTGCCCGCCAAAGACGTCTGAAGCAAAGAAGGTTGTCTGCCCTCTAGGTTTAGAGGTTACGAAGATACATGCATGCATCAACGATCGCATCCTCTACCGCTGTGAATACGAGAATTTGAATGAATGCCAGTATGCACCGTGCATTGCATGCGTTATAAGATCAGAGGCGATGACCCCGGTGACGATGTTGAGGGCCGTAAACCCGTGAAGAGGGTTCCGCCAAGGTGATGTGGTATGCTCCTATAATACCACGGTTGAAACGTCTGCTCAGGAACAAAGAGCATGCCAAGTTGTTGCGATGGCACAAAGAGGACCGTAAGTCGGACGGGAGTTGAGACACACCGCAGATGGAACGCAATGGAGAAAGATCGACGGATGGTTCAAAGATTTTGCAGCCGACGCAAGGAACATAAGATTTGCTCTAAGTCCGGATGGCATGAATCCTTTTGGAAGCGAGCTCCAGCCATAGCACTCGCCCGTGACTCTATGCATCTACAACCTTCCTCCTTGGTTGTGCATGAAGCGGAAGTTCATTATGATGCGGTGCTCATCCAAGGTCCGAAGCAACCCGCAACGACATCGATGTGTACCTAAGGCCATTAGTTGATGAACTTTTACAGCTGTGGGGTGGTGTCCGTGTGGGATGAGCACAAACAAGAGGAATTTGACCTCTGACGTTGCTTTTCGTAACCATCAACGATTGGCCTGCTCTTAGTAACCTTCGGGACTGTCAAATAAGGGATACAATGCATGCACGCATCGCTTACATGAGACCGAAAGTGTACATTTGCCAAATTGTAAGAAGAACGTGTACCTTGGGCATCGCCGATTTCTTCCGAAAATTCATCCAAGAAGAAAGAAAGGCAAGCATTACAACGGCAAGGCAGATCACCGGCCGAAGCTGCGGAACGCACCGGTGCCGAGGTCTTTGATATGGTCAAGGATTTGAAAGTCATCTTTGGAAAGGGTCTGGCGGACAATCAGTTCGAAGGGAGCCGACGGGCACGCAGCCATGTGGAAGAAGAAATCTATATTCGGGAGCTAGAATATTGGAAAGTCCTAGATGTCCGCTCTGCAATCGACGTGATGCACGTTACGAAGAATATTTGCGTGAACCTCCTAAGCTTCTTGGGCGTGTATGGGAAGACAAATGATACAAAGGAAGCACGGCAGGACCAAAGAACGTTTGAAAGACCACGATGACCGGCATCCGGAATGGTTTCAAGGTCGTGCCGACTACGCTCGACCAAAGAAGAGAAGGTCATCTTTTTGAATGCCCGAGCAAAGTATGAAGGTCCCGTCTGGATTCTCGCCCAATATAAAGGGAATAATAAACATGGCGGAGAAAAAGTTCCAAAACCTGAAGTCTCACGACCGCCACGTGATTATGACGCAATTGCTTCCGATTGCTTTGAGGGCTCTCGCCGGAAAATGTTCGAGTAGCCATTGTGAAGCTATGTGCATTCCTCAATGCAATCTCTCGGAAGGTAATCAATCCAGAAGTTCTACCACGGTTCTGAGCGATGTGATCCAATGTCTTGTCAGTTTCGAGTTGGTGTTCCCGCCTTCCTTCTTCAATATTATGACGCACCTCCTGGTTCACCTAGTCGAAGAGATTTTCGTTCTCGGTCCTGTATTTCTACACAATATGTTCCCCTTGAGAGGTTCATGGGAGTATTAAAGAAATATGTTCGTAACCGTGCTAGGCCAGAAGGAAGCATCGCCAAGGGCTATGGAAATGAGGAGGTAATTGAGTTTTGTGTTGACTTTGTTCCTGACCATAAGCCGATTGGTCTTCCTCGATCGCGGCACGAGGGGAGACTAAGTGGAAAAGGCACGATCGGAATGAAATCAACCATATGTATGGACGGCCATTCTCCTGATCAAGCACACCACACTGCATTGACCAATTCCAGCTTGGTGGCTCCGTACTTTGAGAAACACAAGAATATTTTACGTTCGACAACCCGGGAAGCCTGAATCCTGGATTAGGAAGGCCCACATGGAGACTTTCGGCAGTTGGTTGAGAAAACATTTAATGAATGACAATGATGTTGTAGATCAGCTGTACATGTTGGCCAAGACACCATCTTCGACTATAACGACTTTCCAAGGGTACGAGATAAATGGGAATACATTTTACACGATCGCCCAAGATAAAAAGAGCACCAACCAAAACAGTGGTGTCCGCTTTGATGCAGCAACCGAGAATGGGCAAGAGGTCACATATTATGGTTCCATAGAGGAGATATGGGAACTTGACTATGGACCCTCCTTTAAGGTCCCTTTGTTCCGGTGCAAATGGTTCAAGCTAACAGGAGGTGGGGTAAAGGTGGACCAGCAATACGGAATGACAATGGTGGATTTCAACAATCTTGGTTACCTTGACGAACCATTCGTCCCTAGCGAAAGATGTCGCTCAGGTTTTCTATGTGAAGGACATGAGTAGCAAACCGAGGAAACGGAAAGATAAGAAAAGCAGGAGGGACTGCACGCCACGGCGCTTAGGCTCCAGCCCGGTGGGGCCTTGTAGCCCGGTGGACAAGGGTAGTTCGAGAAGAAAGCTCCTCCACCTGCTGGTAGGTTAGAGTGGGTGCGGTGGAAGCCATGAGAGAGTGATGAGAGATTGTAGAGATGTGATAATGCTGGCCAAGCCGGGCTACATATATGTAGTGAGAAATGGCGGGGAAAAATGGGAGCGGGAAGACAGGGAGGCGGGAAGAAAGTGGCGGAAATTTGTTTGAAATTGTACATTCATATGCATGTATGTAGTACCGTAGAATATGTGAAACTCCTTCAAAATTAAAATAAAGCACAAAAGAAATAAAACAATACAAATTAAACAGAAAACAATACAAATTAAAAAGAAAACAATACAAATTAAACAGAAAACAGGTTTGGGGGGCTAAAACCCTAAACCTGCAATGACTAATCGCGGTTGGCGAACCAACCGCGACTAAAAAATGAGAAGTGAGGCATAAAAACCATAAAAACCCTTTAGTCGCGGTTGGGCAGGCGACCAGCGACTAAAGGTACCTTTAATCATGGTCTCATGTAGCGACTAAAGAGAAGCGGGAACACAAAAACCCATAAAAACCCTTTAATCGCGGTTGGGCGGCGACCAGCGACTAAAGGTACTGCTAATCATGGTCTCGTCGCCAACGCGACTAAAGAGGCTATAAATACAAGGCTCGATTCTCGTCTTCTCCGATTCGATTCTACTTTGTTCGTCTCTGCGCGCCCTCGGCGCGCCCGCCGTCGCCCTCGCCCTCGGCGCCGCCTGTAGTCGCCCTCGCCTACGCAGCGCGCCGCCGACCTCGGTACTTGCCGCCTCGCTTTCGCCCATATACGCCGGACCGGCCTCCTCGCACACGCAGCAGCCGCCGCCTCGCTTCGCCCGCCCTCGGCGCAACCTGGTAGTGCATCCGGCCAAGGCCACCTCCGGCTACTTCTGTCTGCGCGCTCTCCAACGCCTCGACCCATTCTTGGGCTCACCTTGGCGCGGCGCCGCCATGACGCATCACCCTTCCTTGGCTTCTCCAGGCACGCCGGGCGGGCAAGCGGCGGCGTGCCAAGGGTGGAGGCCGGCAATGGATAAGTGGCGATGATGGCCGGCAATGGATAAGTGGCGATGGTGGCGGGGTTTCTATAAAAATAAAACATTATCTCATCAGAACACACTTAAAGTAGGATTGTGGGTTGAATTTTCAGAAACGAAGGGACTTTCATGCAAAATAGCCGATTTAATGCATTTACGACCAGACACACTATTTGCTTTATTAAAAATTAAAAATTAAAAATAAAAAAAATTAAAAAATAAAAATAAAATTATTAATAAATTAGGGAATTAGGGATTAGGGATTAGGGAAAGATGTGTTAGCCTGTCCGTCTGCATCACCTATTTATTTATTAATTTTGTGGCTGCTTATTGGCCCTTATTAACTTTGGGCGAGATGTCGGCCCGACTAATAAGAGGTGAAAAGACCTTAAAGAAACAAGAAAAATCTCGAAAGTGGTATTCTGAGCTTGAGCTTACGTGAGCTCGAGTGACAAGTAAACCAAAAACAAATTGTATTTTTTTACCAAACATTGACAAATGTTTAATTGCTTTGCAAAGTTTCTTCACAAAATGACATTCGTGAAGACGTGGTTGTCTGTTGTCCTCGCCTCCTCTCCGTGTGTGTTGTCCTCGCCTCCCTCTCCGTGACGCCTGCCTGCCGCCTGCCTCGCGCTCTACCGCGACACCCTCTCCCACCCCTTCCTCGCCTCCTTTTGCCACCGCCCATTCGCCACCGCCACCGCCACCGCCCCCCTTCTTCACTTAATTAATTTGATTTTACAACATGTTTTCAGGACTGACATAATGGCGGACGATAGAGCTGACCCGATTATGGACAACTATGATCCGGACGGTGAAGCACATATGTTCGGCATCATAAACGGCGATATTCTATATGTGCCGACCGGAGAAGAAGAAGATGATATCTCTTCTTATCTGAACCTTGACGGTGAAGATGAAGGGCGCCGTCGACAAGATGATGCCGAACAAACGTCGATAAACGCATTTATCTTCAAATGGAAGTAGCAACCACCTCCGCGCCGAGGTATATATATACATTGAGCCACTGGTGATACAAACTAACTGATTTGAATAAATATGTGTGTACTAACGCGCGCGACTCTCTTTCTTATTTTAGCCCTCGGCCGGATCGTCGAAACAATCGAGTACGTCGTCAAAGCGTGGTTAGAGAAACATGCACCATCGAGGTTGTCGACAATGCAACCGGCAGGCCGCTGGAGCCCCGCAAGAACGCCACCAAGTTTGTCAGCCAATGCGGAGCCATTGTTAGAGACAACGTCTCGATCACCGTCCAGGAATGGAATGAGCCAAAGAAGGCACGAATTGATGGTTTCACTTTTGTCGATAAGAGAACAAAAAGATTGCTTCAAGAAGCTTATGGAACATTTCGTTCTACCTCCGGAATACAACAAATTCGATGAGGAGGGTAACAAGATTGAGGAAAACAAGGAGAGGAGGAGGCTAGTCAAACAGTTCGCTCTTCATAAGATGGCCGACGCATTCCGGAAATTCAAGCAAAATCTAGCCCATGACTTTGTCAAGCAGAACAAGACTCCGGATTTCAAAGGACAATATGAGAAACTGAAACATGATTGGCCAGAATTTGTGAAGCAAAAGAAATCGGAGCAGTTCATTCAAATATCGAAAAAAATAAGGAAAATGCGGCTAAGAAGGAGTACAATCATGTTATGGGGCCAGGAGGGTATCGCATTTGGGTGCCTAGGTTGGAGAAGATGGAGAACGAGCTGAGGGCGCGAGGAATCCGTCCAGCACGGAGGGATGGGACCCAAGGGCCAAAAAGCTGGTGGTACGGGCATGGGGAACGCTGAACCCGGAGACAGGGGAGTGTGTTTACCGGGCAAATTAATTAAACCCACCCAAGCCCTTATTGACGCAATGAAGGATGCTCAACAGGGAAGATCAAGTTCAACAGAGAGAACGACGCTACCGACAAAAGCCCTCGGGAATCCTCGAACACGGAGGACGTGTAGACGAGGCATGGGGCACATTCCGTGGAAAATAGGGTTCCCCGTAACGATGACCCGTCTGATTACGTAAGCTGTAAGAGAAAGATGGATCGGGAATCAGATGTTGTATGCCGTTGGCATCGGAAATGGATGTGATGAAGAAAACCATGAGTGTACTAGTAGCGAAAGAGATGCAGCTCGGTGCAGCATGAAGATCATCCAGGATCTCGGAAGCCAGCAGCGGAGAAGCAGCATGGCTTCCACGGAGGCCCCACCGGCTGGTGCAGATGCACCGACGATCGAAATTACTGCACCGGAGCCTCTGGTGGTCGAAATTACTGCACCGGAGCCTCGGGGGGTCGAAATTACTGCACCGGAGCCTCCTCGCTACCCGTGGACGATATAAAGGAGATGAAAGAATGCCATCTCATTATCCTATCGGGAACATGTCCATGAAGGTAGCCATCGGCAGTGCTTTACCATGTTTACTCGAGCACTCCACCACAACAACCCCATTCAAGATGGCTATGCTCGTGTCACGGTGGAGGACATAGTCCAAGGGTTTGAGGACCTGAGATTGACATTGCTACACCAAGGGGAGAAAAGACTTGGAGATGTCAAGCGCCATTTCATTCTATGGCAAAAGAAGTTTATCAAGTTTCTGCGAGGCGCCAAGGACAACAAGTCCACCCCCTACGGTGGTGGTGGTGGCGGTGGCGGTGGTGGTTGTGGTGGTGGTGGTGGCGGTTCACCTACACCTCCGCCACGCCACCGACGCCGCCCCCGATCCCACAACGTCCGTGGTGATCAGCCGCCGCCCAGTCCTCGTCCGGCGGGTGATCGACGCCGCCCCAATCCACCTCCGGCAAAGAAGCGAAGCAGTCCTGATTATTAACCCGGACCCTTATGTACCTAAGACCACAAAGGTACCGGAGCCATCACTGAAGCCTCTCCCCACAAGGCCTTGGGAACGTAGTGCCGAGGAAGTCGACGCTGCCGCGGCTGCTGATTTGGAGAAATGGAAGGCGGACTGCAAGAAGAAAAGAGAGCCCGAGCCCAAGCCAGTATTTTGATGAGAAAAGAAGTGGGCTAAGTCATTTTGAGCACACCGTCCCAAGCCGCGAAGAATCTGCCTAACGACTATGCACGTGAACTTCGCAGGCAGGCACTCATGTTCAAGGAGAACAAAGAGCGGGAGAAGGCCGAAAGTAAAAAAGCGGGAAACAAGTTGCCCAGCTCGGGGAACAAAGTAAACAATCGATTGCCCCGCTTATAGTGGAAGCCTTCCGTCCGGATGCCCCGAGATCATACAAGCTGCAGCACAGGGATTGATCAGAACGAAGTGCGAGAACAAGCGGCCAACTTAGGTATTACTCTTCGTGAACTGTTAGGCCTTGATGAGGCGCCAGTGAAGGAGGTAGTAATTACATATGTCAAGAATGGGCCTCTCGTCGAGCCTGCGCAGGAAAAGGATCTACCTCCACAAATGAAAGGTCTGCTGAAATGGTACAAGGGTTACATAAAAAATAAAAACGCCAAAGAATATATTTATGCGGAAGTTAGACATGAGCATCACTTCAAACATTACTATGTACAAATTGAACTGAGTGAATTGTTCCAGCTTTTCAATCTGCGCGAGCTCGACAAATCTATCATCAGTTGCTACGTTCTGTAAGTGATTTATTAATTTCTAACCCATCTCGTTCATATTGCCTGCACTATATATATGTCCTAACTATATTGTTGTGTCCGCTATTATACATGCAGAATGAAGATTAAGGAATGCAGAGTAAGGAACATCCATGATGTTGGGTTCATTGACCCACACATCGTTAATGGACATGTGTTGGAGCCGTCACCCCGCCGACGTGGAGGCAGACCTGTGGCAGTTTCTTACAAAGCAGGAACTCAAAAGTGATATTCTATTTCCTTACCATTTTGGGTGAGTGTTTCTGTCTTGAGCACATTCTCTTTTGTTTACTCCATGCATGGTATGTGGCCGGCTAATCGATGAGTTATGCATGACGACTTGTGCATGTATCGTGGTCCGCAGGTTCCACTGGATTCTGCTAGTAATTAAAGTTAACACCTCGTAATGTCTCGCCCACGACTCTCTGAATATGGATCCAAAGCTTTGGGGCGGCATGAGAAGAATGCTGCAGAAGTAATTATTTTCATTCATTTGCGCTCTATATCGATCGGCCTATTTCGCTTCATTTCCTAATATCAAGTAACTAATAACTCTCTTGTTCATTTAATTTTCTTTGCCTCGTAGGGTTTGGAGACGGTTCAGAGATACAAAGGTCGGTGAATTCAAAAAAGAGCTAGAATTCAAAAGGTCAAAGCCTAAGAATGCTGGGGATATTCAGCCACCGGAGACCAATCTATGTGGATACTATGTTCAGGAGATGATCCGAGATACACCTCTGAGCGGGTTCCGAGTGATACCAATGCTCGTGAGGAATAACCTCCGGATGATGCTTAGTCCGTAAGCTCGCTTCCGACCACTTCAAGAGGAACTAGCTGGATGGTTCAGCAGGAAGTCCTCCATCCTAAAGGAGAACACTATTACGAGGACGTAGAACTTTATATGCATTAAATCATGTATGGAAACTTGTTCAAAATTGTATATGGTCATCCGATGATATTGAATATATATTGTATATTCCTCTTGAATTCTTTTTTCGTTCTAATTTAAAATTTATTTGAAATTGTACATTCATATGCATGTATGTAGTACCGTATAATATATGAAACTCCTTCAAAATTAAAATAAAGCACAAAAGAAATAAAACAATACAAATTAAACAGAAAACAGGTTTAGGGGGGGGGGGGGCTAAAACCCTAAACCTATGGCGGCCATTAGTCGCGGTTGGCCGAAGAACCGCGACTAAAGGTCCTCCGCCTCGACGGACACTTTGGCGTCCACGTGGACGGGCCGTTAGTCGCGGTTCTTCAGCAGCCGCGACTAAAGGTGGGGGGCATTAGTCGCGCTTATTTGGTCGCGGTTGCCCAACCGCGACTAATGGCAGTTGCGAACCGCGACCAAAGGCCTTTTTTCCACCAGTGCAGCAAGCAATGATCGCAGCCAACAAACCCTCCATCAACACCACGATGAAGGAATCCCCTTCATCGGGCGCCACAGAAATCATCAAGAAGGTGCCGCACAACTTCCTTACAGCACCACCAGTACTACAACCACTTTTGCTGCTTTGCCCGAATCAGACCGTCGACGACGGCTATCCCCCGGTCATCATCTTCAAGCCGGCCTTGGACTATGACAGTAGCAGCCCGCAACCACGCAACGTTCACCTCAATAGAAAGATGCATATCCCAGGGAGATCCCAACATCAACACTATCATTCAATTGGGATAAGACGTAACAAGTATTACACTGCCCGAGATTCTGCCTCATCATCCGACAGGAGATCCCATGGCACGCCGAGATGCAACACCACAACCGCTCGTGCCGCCGTCTACCGGCGAATGATTTGCTTGACAGGGGTGAATGATAGAGCTAATCATCTTGTCACTGCCGTCTACTGCACGTTCAAACCCTCAGCAAAATCATGAGAAATAAAAAATGGGTGACTTCGCCCGGGCGCTACATGAGAATGCTTGGGCGCAGGATGTGGACCCAGAAGTCAACACAGCTACTCCGCATGAATATCTTACATTGTGGACTTGGACTACTGGAATAGAACTTGATCAGACACGACAAGATGAGGTATTGTGGTCCTGGGAGACAAGTGGCACCTTCACCACGATATCAGCCTATGCAGCCAAGTATTGGGGTCGTGAAGTAGACCAACGGCCGAGTTCACTTGGAATGCTTGAGCCCGCTACATTGCCGTTTTTTCTCTTGGCTGGCCCTGCAGAATAGGTGGTGACCTCCAACTTTGTTGCGCGGAGAGGACTTGATCATCAGGACCAATGTCCGTTGTGTAACCAGGAGGAGGAACGCATAGACCACCTACTTATACGCTGCGTTTTTGCGAGACAGATTTGGGCAGCGATATTCCAGGCTCTGGGCAAGCCAGACTGGGTGCCGGCAACGACCGACACTCTCTCGGGATGATGCGTTAGCAAAAGTACCAATGGGACACACAAGAGAATGCTCAATGCTCTATGTATTCTAGTCATGTGGGAGATATGGAAGCATCACGATGCAATTGTGTTCGAGGGAGCTAAGCCATCGACGAACTGTGTACTCCATAGGATCACGGAGGAGGGGCGCAATTAGAAACAGGCAGGATTACTTAAAGGAGACCTTAACGGCTTCTTCAACCACGTGGAACGGTGGCTAGTGCGACTAGTTAACTTAGCAGTAGAGGGTAGGGTGTTAAGGTGGTGATGTTGTGCATGTAAAATCATGTAACAATGTCGTGAAGGGGCTCTTCACCCCACTCCTTTTTTTAATATACAGTACGCACACTCGTGCGTATTCGAGAAAAACAAAATTGATGATTTGGTTGTCACCGGCGAATGATAGAGTAACTCAGTTATTAATTTACTTGATACTGTATTGACGAAAGATGTTAGCTATGAAGTTAAAACCGGAAAGGAAGATGTGTACATAGTATATCACTACTAGGGAAAACCTTATACACAGAAATTTAGCAGTAGTGCGGGTCAAAAAGGGCGCTAGTGCTACATAGCAGTAGCGCGTGAGCAAAAACGGCGCTACAGATAAAACTGTAGCAGTAGCGCGTGCACACGTAAAGGAGCTACTACTAGTATTCCTATTGCTAAGACGATAGGCTACGCATAGCAGTAGCGGGCTTCAAAGAAGCGCGCTACCGCTAGGACATAAGTAGTAGTGCATTTCCTACGAAAAGCCCTACTGCTAATTGATACGCCTCCAATGTATTTATAATTTATCAAGCATTCATGCTATATTATTATGTGTTTTGAATGATTACGGGCTTTATTATACAATTTTATATTACTTTTGGGACTAACCTATTAACCGGAGGCCCAGCCCATATTGCTGTTTTATTGCCTGTTTCAGTATTTCGAAGAAAAGGAATATCAAACGGAGTCCAAACGGAATGAAACCTTCGGCAGCGTGATTTTTGGGAAGATTATGACCCAGGAGACTTGGAGTTGAAGTAAAGGGACCATCGAGGAAGCCACGAGACAGGGGGGCACGCCCTACCCTCTCGTGGGCCCCTCGAGGCTCCCCCGACCGACTTCTTTCACCTATATAAGCCTACGTACCCTAAAAACATCGAATATCAAGATAGATCGGGAGTTCCGCCGCCGCAAGCCTCTGTAGCCACCAAAAACCTCTCGGGAGTCTGTTCCGGCACCCTGCCGGAGGGGGAACCCATCACCGGTGTCCATCTTCATCATCCCGGCGCTATCCATGATGAGGAGGGAGTAGTTCACCCTCGGGGCTGAGGGTATGTACCAGTAGCTATGTGTTTGATCTCTCTTCCTCGTGTTCTCTCTATGGCACGATCTTGATGTATCGCGAGCTTTGCTATTATAGTTGGATCTTATGATGTTTCTCCCCCTCTACTCTCTTGTAATGGATTGAGTTTTCCCTTTGAAGTTATCTTATCGGATTGAGTCTTTAAGGATTTGAGGACACTTGATGTATGTCTTGCCGTGTTTATCTGTGGTGAAAATGGGATATCACGTGCCACTTGATGTATGTTTTGGTGATCAACTTGCGGGTTCCGCCCATGAACCTATGCATAGTGGTTGGCACACGTTTTCGTCTTGACTCTCCGGTAGAAACTTTGGGGCAGTCTTTGAAGTACTTTGTGTTGGTTGAATAGATGAATCTGAGATTGTGTGATGCATATTGAATAATCATGCCCACAGATACTTGAGGTGACAATGGAGTATCTAGGTGACGTTAGGGTTTTGGTTGATTTGTGTCTTAAGGTGTTATTCTAGTACGAACTCTTGAATAGATTGATCCGAAAGAATAACTTTGAGATGGTTCCGTACCCTACCATAATCTCTTCGTTTGTTCTCCGCTATTAGTGGCTTTGGAGTGACTCTTTGTTGCATGTTGAGGGCTTGTTATATGCTCTATCTATGTTATTATTGTTGAGATAACTTGCACTAGTGAAAGTATGAACCCTATGCCTTGTTTCCTACCATTGCAATACTGTTTGTGCTTACTTTTATCATTAGTTACCTTGCTGTTTTTATATTTTCAGATTACAAATACCTATATCTACCATCCATATTGCACTTGTATCACCATTGTATTGGGTGTGTTGGGGACACAAGAGACTCTTTGTTATTTGGTTGGAGGGTTGCTTGAGAGAGACCATCTTCATCCTACGCCTCCACGGATTGATAAACCTTAGGTCATCCACTTGAGGGAAATTTTCTACTGTCTTACAAACCTGTGCACTTGCATGCCCAACAACGTCTACAAGAAGAAGGTTGTGTAGTACACATCAAGCTCTTTTCTGGCGCCGTTGCCGGGGAGGTGAGTGCGTGAAGGTATATCTTTAGATCTTGCAATCGAATCTTTTTGTTTCTTGTTTTATCACTAGTTTAGTTTATAAAATAAAACTACAAAAAAAGAGTGGAGTTAAGTTTGTCTCATACGCTTCATCTTTTTAATATCTTTCGTGAGTATGATGAAAAGGAAAATTGTGCTCAAGTGCTAGAAGAAGAAATTTATAGAATGTTTGATACTAAATCTTTGAAATATGATCATGATTTCAATGTTGTTAGTATGAATTCCTTGAATATCCATGATGCTAATGATATGCAAAGCCACAAGCTTGGGGAAGCTATGTTTGATGAAGATGATATGTTTAGTCCCCCAAGTTTTGATGAGAATATTTATTATGATGAAAGCATGCCTCCTATTTATGATGATTATATTGATGAAAGTGGGTTTGGAAGAGTGTCAACTTTAGGAAGTAGTGATCCCACTATTTTGGAGGATGTTGAATCTTATTGTGATGAATATGAAAGTGGATTTGAAAGAGTGTCAACTTTATTTAGTGATGATTCCACTATTTCGGAAGAGGTTCCAATTGATTATGAGAACAAAGTTGCTATCTATGATGATTATTGTGATGACTTGTATGTTATTAAGAATAATGAAATCCATGAAACTTGTCATTGTGATTTTAGTTTTCAATTGGATTATTCCTCACATGATAATTATTTTGTTGAGTTTGCTCCCACTACTATTCATGAGAAGAGTTTTGCTTATGTGGAGAGTAGTAAATTTTCTATGCAAGTAGATCATGAAAATAATACTTTATGTGATGGTTATATTGTTTAATTCATTCATGATGCTACTGAAAATTATTATGAGGGAGGAAGATATTCTTGTAGGAATTGCAATAATATTAAGTTTCCTCTCTATGTGTTGAAAATCTTGAAGCAATGCTTGTTTTACCTTCCTATGCTAGTTGATTATTGTTCCCATAAGTTGTTTGCTCACAAAATCCCTATGCATAGGAAGTGGGTTAGGCTTAAATATGCTAGTCATATGCTTCATGATGCTCCCGTTATGTTTCAATCCTTATCTTTTATGTGAGCATCATTGACATCATCATGCCTAGCTAGAAAGGCATTAAAGAAAAGCGCTTGTTGGGAGACAACCCAATATGTATCCTTACTATTTTTATGTGTTCACATGATTATTCTACTGTAGTAATCATGTTTTATAGCTTTTGTTTCAATAAAGTGCCAAGTAAGACCTTTAGGATAGCTTACGGTGATAGTTGTGTTGATCCTGCTGAGAATCAGAAACTTATGCACCCAGTAAATTAGTTTTGTTAATTCACAGAAACGTGCTTCTGGTCTGATTATTTTTGATCTGGATTGGTCTACAAATTGATTAGAAATTACTAATTTGGTAGGATTGTTTTAGTTCCAGAAGTATACGTTTGATGCAGATTACTACAGACTGTTCTGTTTTTGACAGGTTCTGTTTTCTATGTGTTGTTTGCTTATTTTGACGAATCTATGAGTAGTATCGGAGGGTATGAACCATAGATAAGTTGGAATACAGTATGTTTAACACCCATATGAATTTATAATGAGTTCATTACAGTACCTAAGTGGTTGTTTTATTTTCTTATACTAACAGAGCTTACGAGTTTTCTGTTGAGTTTTGTGTTGTGAAGTTTTCAAGTTTTGGGTAAAGATTCGATGGACTATGGAATAAGGAGTGGTAGGAGCCTAAGCTTGGGGATGCCCAAGGCACCCCAAGGTAATATTCAAGGACAACCAAGAGTTTAAGCTTGGGGATGCCCGGAAGGCATCCCCTCTTTCGTCTTCGTTCATCGGTAACTTTACTTGGAGCTATATTTTTATTCACCACATGATATGTGTTTTGCTTGGAGCGTCATTTTCATTTGATAGTATTTTCTTGCTGTTATTTATATTAATTTTTTGCATATTTAGTTTCAATAAAAATGTCAAGGATAGCCTTTACCATGCTTATTTTGCTAGTATACATGTTGCTGTTTGAAAACAGAAAGTTTACCGCTGTTGCAAAAATTCCCTAGAGAAGTCGGAGAATGATATAATGTTGAAACTTTTTGCATAATGAAATCTGATAAATCTTCTACATTGGGAATTTTCTCTCATGATTTTTGGAGTTACGGAAGTATTGATACTCTTGCATTCTTTACAGACTGTACTGTTTTGGCAGATTGCTGTTATGTTTGCATTGTTTGCATTGTTTGCATATGTTTACTTGTTTAATGATTCTATTTGAGGATAGGAGTATTAAATATACAGAGGCATTTAGTATTCAATGCTGAATAGTAATTGTAGTGATTTGTTACAATAGAAAATGATAAGGTTTTGCACTGGTTTATACTAACCTATCTCACGAGTTCTTGTTCAGTTTGGTGTGGATGAAGCTTTTGATAAAAAGAGAAACCATGATATGGGAGGAATTAAGGAGAAACAAAAGTTCAAGCTTGGGGATGCCCATGGCACCCCAAGATAATATTTCAAGAAGTCTCAAGCATCTAAGCTTGGGGATGCCCCGGTAGGCATCCCACCTTTCTTCTTCAACAACTATCGGTTAGTATCGGTTGAGCCTAAGTTTTTGCTTCTTCACATGAGTTGTGCTATCCTTGCAATGTCATTTTATTTTGTTATGCTTGCTGTTTGAATACAATACCAAGATCTGAAATTCTTAAATGGGAGAGAGTCTTCGCATAGTTACACAATTATTTAGCTACTCATTGATCTTCACTTATATCTTTTTGGAGTAGTTTTTCATTTACTCGTGTGCTTCACTTATATCCTATGAGTAAATGGTTGAATGAGTTGATTGTCATAAATCTGAAATTATATATGTCTCATTTGCTTATCCCATGGGGAGTAATGACTTCACATCTAAGAAGTAGAGGTTGTAAATTTATTGAAGGTTAGCAAGCATTGTATTAGTCATTTGAACAATTCATGAAAGAATATTGAAGGAAGAGAGATTCCACATATAAATACACTATCCTAGACATCTTTTATAATTGGGAGCACTCATTAAGTACGACATGCTAAAGAGTTGATGTTGGACAAGGAAGACAACGTAATGGGTTATGTTTTCGCACATCTCAGTTAAAGTATATTGTCATGGATCATTCAAACATGTTCAGCTTGCCTTTCCCCCTCATGCTAGCCAAATTACTTGTACCAAGTAGAGATACTACTTGTGCTTCCAAATATCCTTAAACCCAGTTTTCGCCATGAGTGTCCACCATACCTACCTATGGATTGAGTAAGATCCTTCAAGTAAGTTGTCATCGGTGCAAGCAATAAAAATTTCTCTCTAAATATGTATGATATTTTGGTGTGAAGAAAATAGCTTTATACGATCTTGTTATGGAAGCAATAAAAGCGACGGACTGCATAATAAAGGTCCATATACAAGTGGCAATATAAAGTGACGTTCTTTCGCATTAAGATTTTGTGCACCCAACCCTAAAAGCGCATGAAAACCTATGCTTCCCTCTGCGAAGGGCCTATCTTTTACTTTATGTCTTTTACTTTATGCAAGAGTCAAGGTGATCTTCACCTCTACCTTTTTCATTTTATCCTTTGGCAAGCACCTCGTGTTGGAAAGATCCTGATATATATATATATATATATATATATATATATATATATATATATATATATATATATAACCAATTGGATGTAAGTTAGCATTAACTATTATTGTTGACATCACCCAAAGGTGAATACGTTGGGAGGCAACACTATAAGCCCCTATCTTTCTCAGTGTCCGATTGAAACTCCATAACCATTAGTATTGCGTTAGTGTTAGCAATTATAGAAGACTATATGATAGTTGAGTATGTGGTGTTTGCTATTCCTGAAAATAAGATGAATTGCAATTGTTTGATGACTAATAATGAAGTTTGCTAGTTTTCAAGAAAGTTTTTGGTCCATGATTTAACATGTGAATTGCTTGTTACTTGTTCGTGAGAAGTTTTATGAGATGAACTACTGTTATGACATATAATGATGCTAGGAAAGGTGATTGAAATTATCATTGATCAAACTTGTGCACGTGCTAGCATTCACACTTCATAAATTCTTTCTTTTATCATTTACCTACTCGAGGATGAGCAGGAATTAAGCTTGGGGATGCTGATATGTCTCCAACGTATCTGTAATTTATGAAGCATTCATGCTATATTATTATGTGTTTTGAATGATTACGGGCTTTATTATACACTTTTATATTACTTTTGGGACTAACCTATTAACCGGAGGCCCATCCCAAATTGCTGTTTTATTGCCTGTTTGAGTATTTTGAAGAAAAGGAATATCAAACGGAGTCCAAACGGAATGAAACCTTCGGCAGCGTGATTTTTGGGAAGATTATGACCCAGGAGACTTAGAGTTGCAGTAAAGGGAGCATCGAGGAAGCCACGAGACAGGGGGCCGCACCGTACCCTCTCGTGGGCCCCTCGAGGCTCCCCCGACCGACTTCTTTCGCCTATATAACCCTACGTACCCTAAAAACATCGAATATCAAGATAGATCGGGAGTTCCGCCGCCGCAAGCCTCTGTAGCCACCAAAAACCTCTCGGGAGTCCGTTCCGGCACCCTGCCGGAGGGGGAACCCATCATCGGTGGCCATCTTCATCATCTCGGCGCTATCCATGACGAGGAGGGAGTAGTTCACCCTCGGGGCTGAGGGTATGTACCAGTAGCTATGTGTTTGATCTCTCTCTCTCGTGTTCTCCCTATGGCACGATCTTGATGTATCACGAGCTTTGCTATTATAGTTGGATCTTATGATGTTTCTCCCCCTCTACTCTCTTGTAATGGATTGAGTTTTCTCTTTGAAGTTATCTTATCGGATTGAGTCTTTAAGGATTTGAGAACACTTGATGTATGTCTTGCCGTGTTTATCTGTGGTGACAATGGGATATCACGTGCCAATTGATGTATGTTCTGGTGATCAACTTGCGGGTTCCGCCCATGAACCTATGCATAGGGGTTGGTAGACGTTTTCGTCTTGACTCTCCGGTAGAAAATTTGGGGTAGTCTTTGAAGTACTTTGTGTTGGTTGAATAGATGAATCTGAGATTGTGTGATGCATATCGTATAATCATGCCCACGGATACTTGAGGTGACAATAGAGTATCTAGGTGACATATGGGTTTTGGTTGATTTGTGTCTTAAGGTGCTATTCTAGTACGAACTCTTGAATAGATTGATCCGAAAGAATAACTTTGAGGTGGTTTCCTACCCTACCATAATCTCTTCGTTTGTTCTCCGCTATTAGTGGCTTTGGAGTGACTCTTTGTTTCATGTTGAGGGCTTATTATATGATCTATCTATGTTATTATTGTTGAGAGAACTTGCACTAGTGAAAGTATGAACCCTATGCCTTGTTTCCTACCATTGCAATACCGTTTGTGCTTACTTTTATCATTTGTTACCTTGCTGTTTTTATATTTTCAGATTACAAATACCTATATCTACCATCCATATTGCACTTGTATCACCATCTCTTCGCCGAACTAGTGCACCTATACAATTTACCATTGTATTGGGTTTGTTGGGGACACAAGAGACTCTTTGTTATTTGGTTGCAGGGTTGCTTGAGAGAGACCGTCTTCATCCTACGCCTCCCACGGATTGATAAACCTTAGGTCATCCACTTGAGGGAAATTTTCTACTGTCCTACAAACCTGTGCACTTACAGGCCCAATAACGTCTATAAGAAGAAGGTTGTGTAGTAGACATCACTAATGGAAATAAAATAAAATGAAAAAAAAATAGAAAAGTAAATGAAAATGAAAGAAATAGAAAAAGGAGAAAGGGAAAAATAAAATGTAAAGCAAAATAAATGAAAAAGCAAAAAAAGGAGAAAGGCATAGCAGTAGCGTTTGTTCGTAAGAGGCGCTATAGCTAATGTAGCTGCAGCGCGTTTCCTAGACCCCCGCTATAGAAACAGAAAAGGAAATAAGAAAATGGAAGGAAATTACATAGCTATAGCTGTAGCGCATTTTGCTAAAACCGCTATAGCTACCTTAGCTATAGCGCGTTTTGCGAAATGCGCTACCGCTAAGTTTGACTTAACCAAAAAACCGTTTTCCCCCGACCACTACTTCTCCCCCAAATCCCTCGACCCACCCAGCCGCCGTCTCCCCGATTCGCCATCGCCCCACTTCGCCGCCGTCTCCTGTCGACGTCGACGCCCCGGGAGCCACCAGAGCCGCGCACCGCCTCTGCCACCGGAGCCGCCCCCAACGCCACGGAGCCGCGCGTCCTCATCAACGCCACCGGAGCCGCCGTCGACGCCACCGGATCCTCCCTCGCCACAATTGCCTCCCTCGCCGTCACCAGAGACGCCCCTGCGTCCTTCGCCACCACTACCTCCCTCGCCACCACCAGAGCCATCCTCTGTAAGCCCCCACACCTCCTCTCTCTCTCATGCATATATAGCACAAACACTGGACAGAGAACCTAGGTTCACTAGCTTAATTAGGTTAATTATCTAGGTTAGCGCAAAAGTTTAGTTAGGTCTTTGACAGAGAACTAGTTAGGTTAACTAGCTTAATTAAGTTAATTATCTAGGTTAGTGCAAAAATTTAGTTAGGGCTTTGACAGAGAACTAATTAAGTTAACTAGTTTAATTAGGTTAATTATCTAGGTTAGTGCAAAATTTTAGTTAGGGCTTTGACAGAGAACTAGTTAGGTTAACTAGTTTAATTAGGTAAATTATCTAGGATAGTGCAAATTTTTATTTAGGGCTTTGACAGAGAACTAGCTATGTTAACTAGTTTAATTAGGTTAATTATGTAGGTAAACCAGGTTAACTAACTAGGTTAAATAGGTAGGTTAATTAGGTTCATTAGATTAACAAGCTAGGTTAAGTAGGTTGGCTAGGTTATGTAGGTAAACCAGGTTAACTAGCTAGGTTAATTAGGTTCATTATGTTTATTTTAGAGCATCAGGTCAGAAGGGTTAGAGAAATGGAGTTCCTTTGCAATTTAATTGGGTTCTGTCCTAGGCAGAGAAGGGTTAGAGAAAATAATGTGTGTGTGTGAGAGAGGAATAGCTAGATAATCATAATTTGGGTTCTGTCCATCCAGAGAAGTGTTTTGTGGGGTCATTTTGCAAAGATTTTTGATTTTTGAAAAGACCACTATTTTTCAAGGAAAAGAATTTAGGCAAGTTTTATTTTAAAGATGATCCCTTCCTAGACTTTTATTTTTGATTATATCTTTTCATTGAAGTGGTTCCATTGTGCCCAAGTGGCTTTATTGTTTCCAGGGAATGAAGCCGAGTGGCCTATGTTTTGCCGGAATGTTGATTCATTTCCGTTCTGGCAAATTTCAGGTTCTCAATTTTCCCACTTTTTAGCAAAAGTCATGCCGAAATTTTCCGTGAATTTCGGCATGACTTGTGCCCGGAATTTGCCACACGGGAAGGAGTCAACGTTCCTGCATGTCATTATTCATTTTATTAGGTCTAGAATTAATTACTAGATTTAATTGTAGGAAACATGACTTGCAACGATGAAGGACAGGGTTCTGGTGACTGCGACAACGTCTACCTGGCGGCAGAAGAATTTTTGAGGGACACGGATGATAAAGAGTTGATGTTGGTGGGTCTACCTGTCACATCGGAGATTGAGACTAACATCCAGACCGACGCTGAGACTGAGACCGGTGCTGAGACTGAGACCGGCATCGAGACCGGCGCTGAGTCTGAGACCGGTGCCGAGACTAGCGGAGCCGGTACAGAACCGAAAGAAAAGAGGCAACGGCTTCCTAACAAGCTTAGGACTACTAGACTGGTGGTCACTGAGGTAGAAGACGACAATTTTGAGCCAACCGCGCCCGAGGAAGCACGCACGTGCGTTACTCGACAATCAAATAGGCTGCATCATACGTACAACCGCCACCATCAATGATGAGAAACTCAAGAAGATAGATAATATGAGGCCTCCCTCCTAAAGAAGGGGCACCAGATATTCTTGTTCCCGGGTCGGAATGAAAAGGATTATAAAGATCCAGATAAGGACCCGACTTTTAAGAAGATAATCAAACTAACCATGACCAAGTTTAGCGGCCGCGTTGGCGCTGGAAATCAAGGGTGAAATATCGAATCGTCATCAAAAGGAACCCTACTCCGAGATTTTAAAGGATAATCCGACAATCACGACGAGCACTTCAAATATTCAAGGTGGCTTGCGAGGCGAAGCTGCCAAAAAAGTTGAAGTACATGAAGGGGCTTAAATAGAGGAACATTGGGTGCCACCACCTCGGAAGTCGTGGTTACGGCGGAAGAGCTCCATATGGGCCAAGGAGGACACGGAAGCCGCGAGTCTAGGCATCTCGGACCCCTTGGCGGAGTTCACCATCCGTAGGAGCATGATGTACTCGGGGCCCGTCACCGTTAGGGACCCAGTGAAGAAGATTTTCGAGACGAACACGGTCACGACGGAGTTCATGGGACTGCTGGTAATTTTAGTTTCCTATCAATTCGACTGCATGTTAGTCATATTTGTAAACGATCCTTGTGCCTTTTGCAGAGAGAGCAGCACAGGATTGCGGCCGAATGTGACTTGCCGTCTGAGGCGTTGGCGAGGCCCAAGTGGGACACTCCATTCAACCGGGCGTTGAACATATTGAAACGACTCCCGGTGGAGACTCGACCGTCGTATGGACGAGTGCACGATGTCGGAGGCGGCACCACGTGGAAGAAGTACTACCGTGAGACCCGGAGGAGAGAAAGGAAAAGCGGAGGTTAATCAAGAAAACATCGACAAGAAGGTTGAGATTGCGGTTGAGAAGAAATCATCGATAGAGACGCATAGCAGTGGTAGCTGCCGCCAAAACAGGTTCTTGTAGATATGTCTACTATCTTTGTTCCGGACGTTTTCAATTGGAAGCGAGCAAAATCCAGAAAAAAATGCAGCGGACTTTCCCTTGCTGACTTCTTGGGGAGAAGCTCGACTAGCGTTGCACTAGCATCTGCAGCCGCACTTGCTCCCCGCACCGCTCTCCGCGACCTGCCCGCACCGGCCCCGGCACCGGACGTGCTCGGTGGTGCTTCATCTTTGGCTGAGCTTGACGCCCTCACGGTATCTGTCGCACCGACCCTCTTCCATAAATGTATATTCTCCCGTTTTTGTTGCCTTTCGGATGTCTCATGTTGCGGACTTCTCTTTGCAGGCCGACGAAACCCCGTGCAACATATTGTACAACATCGGCAACCATAAGGTGGACGAGGGGAATGTGACGATAATGGAGCCGAAGGAACCATTGTTCCATAGCTGGCCGATCCCCCCGGACGTCTTCAAGGTTTCCGTGGCCAGTGTTGAACCGGGCAACGAGAATTTAGCTCCTGTGGTAGTAGTGGGGGATGACGACGAGACCCCGCGGTGGCTTGGTGATTGTTGCAATGGGTGGGTCCTGTTGTGGGCAAAGAGTCCGCGCGTGGAGGCAGCCGGAGCATACCCACGAGCACGCAGTTAGGTATGAACATCAACACCTCACGTACTCAAATAGCGTCGGCTGTCGTGCTGGGTGATAGCGGAGAGGGTGAGGAAGAGGCTCCATTAGTCGTTGGTGACGTCGCCATAGATGAGGATGAGGATGACGATGACACTCAACAATATGTCAATACTGGCGCCTACTTAGGGTTTGACTGTCATGAGTCGGTGCCTGAATTGTCGCATCCGGAGTCTGAACATATTATGGACAACCTTCCGGTACCAAAGAAGTCTAGGAAGAGATCGAGGAAAGGCAAAAAACCTGATTCTATCATCCAGCCGCCTCAGCAGCCTCGGGTTCAAGACCGTATAGATATCCCCAGCAGCGATAGGGGCCAGATTCGGTGATGTAAGGAGACTTCATGACGATGTGCTGCAGAGAGAGAAAGGCCTCATCGCCTCGAAAAATCCAGGATACCCACTCTACGTGGTTAACGTGACGCGGCAATTGTTGTATGTCGACAGATTCCCCGCAGACAAGTTCTTCCTTCGATTCGATTACATCTTCGACATGTATCACTGGAAGAAGCTGGATTTTACGTTTGTCCACCTTTATGCCTTGCACATGAACTACCTCATCGGGGTTGAGCAGATACATTTTATCTGTGCCGCTGACCGTACTTCATGCACGAGGGCTTCTTGGCCGTCTGCGCAATAATGCTTGTGAGTTCGCGAGGACTACCTCCTCAATTTGATGCTCGACAATAAGGAAAAGGAGGCGATTCTCATGCCTTATCATCCCACAGAAGTCATCCGCGCGGATATCCTTCCTTCGATTTCAATCATTCATTTGCACGGTGGAGGCTAATTAATTTAAGGTGTACTTATTTTGCATGGCGGCGCGCCATCCTCATCATCGTCTACCCCCGATATTTCCACGCTCTTTACTTGGACTCGTCGAAGAACATTACCAAAAAGGATTACACCCACATCAAGTCTGTTCTCGACAGTGCTATCTTTTACTACGACAAAGGGGGTGGAGAGGTCAACGACAAGAAGACAAGGCACGACAGGCCCGCCTTCAGCCATAAGACCGATTTCTGCTGCATCCAGCAACCGAATGATTCTCTTAATGATGGATTCTATGTGTTACACCACATGCTGGAGTACAGACGGGATCACCAGAACCTTCACATGTCACCTAAATCCGGCGATGCCCATATTCTGCAATGGGCAAAGCACTTAGGAGATATCGAGGATCATCGACTTTGAGCTGAGTTCTATCACATCCAGCGCAAACTTGCCCAAATCATCATGAAGGAGGTCCTCGAAAAAACAGGGATGTTCTACGAAGAAGGAGAAATGTCGCAGAAGGCGTCCGAACACGCGTAGCCTCTCGGCGTCTCGACATTAAGCCTTTCACTAAGCTCGGGGACTTTCTCACGACATGGATGGATGGCACGACATGTTGGAGTGATTGTCGATATATGACAATGTGTCCGTTTAGTCCATACTTTCTGTATGACAAAACTTTGAGTTATGCACGGCGAAACTTTATTTGTGATGTAATTAAACCGTCCTCCTTCTCGACTAGCGAAGATCACTCTAGTTAGGGCATTTTGGGTACGATGAACTTTGTTATTTATGCTTTTGATATGTTGCTTCTATTTTTGCCAAGTCTGTCTCTTTCTGTTGCTCAACTACATATGTTGCATATCATCGACTCATGTGACGATGTAGGTGCATAGATCATCGATGGCGAAGAAGTGCTACACCAGGAGTATACGACGAGTGGACGGAGTGTCAGGCAGGTGTACCGGCTTCTGGTTTCCGAGCGACAGCCAGTAGTTAGTTTAGGTTCACGCTAATGCGAGGGAGGGACACAAACTCATGTACTTCATAGTTCCGCTCTCACTTATAGTGTAGCTCTTCTCGCGTATATCATTGTTTAGATGGATGACGATGTAGTTGCAAGTAATCGAGACTTGTATCGCTATTTTAGAGATGATGGCGAGAGCACTTTGTTTTCGATGATGATTATGATGATGACATGATTTCATGAGACTATTTGTATGTATATGCTATGATTACATTTGTATGTGTATGATATGCTAAAGATTATTGTATAAAGCCTATTCAAATACAAAACAAATATGCATAAAAAACAGAAACTAATAAAACTAGCAGTAGCAAGGGGAACAAAGTTAGCAGTAGCGCTTTTTTACCAGTAGCGCTTACTTCTAAAAAGCACTGCAGATATTAGCAGCAACGCTCTTACCTAAGCGGCTCTTGCTAGCCATGTATAGCGATGGCGTGGGATGACGGCGCTCTTGCTACACGTTAGCTATGGCGCCTTATCGATGTATGACGTCGGCGCTACACATAGGCAAAATACCCGCGCTACTGCCAGGGTTTTCCCTAGTAGTGTATTGTTGATTGGAGTTGACAGGTTTGGTCCTAGTAGTGATGCTCGTCCTGTTTGTGTCGATTGAGGAATATTCATTGTAACACCCGTGGTGTTACGAGCTTGTTTAGCACCATGCTTAAGTCTTAAGAGTAGCTAGCAAATAAGCTCATCGCATTTTAAATTTATTTCGCGCATAAAATAATAACCAGACTTTAGTTGACTCACTTTGGTAATTAAAAGAAATCAAGTTTATATTGTAAATTAATTTATTCTAGGGCTTGATAATGCCTAAAAAGAATTCTAACAAACAAATTGGGAATAAGTTATTATTTGTTATGGCATGAAAAACAATTTCTATAACCAAAAATATAATATAACCAATGTTTGGTGCTTAAATAGAGTTGTAGTACCGAATTGCATCGATGGATAGTTGGGAACCTCAGCTTTGGGGTTGTGGAAACGATTGATGTTCGGGCGAGACGTGTAGCCGTTTTTGCGTTACTTTACAAACCGTGGTTGGCACGTTCCTGTGGTCGGAGCCTTGGACGCAGCGAGCCGCCTGCGCGAGAGCTCCCTCAGCCGTGCATCACACCAACCACCGCGCTGTTGCTGTTCCTCGACACACTCAGCACACACCAGCACTGTAAGCTCTTTCTTGTTAGAAAAGGAAATATATTAATATCACACCTTCTACATTGACTAATGCATATAGCTATTCTTTATTACAAGCACAAAGCTCCTTAGATGTATCTTAACCTTAGATCGATGTTACACAACAACCGTACTAAATGCCATTCTTATTAAGAACTACCTGTAGCAGTACAATTTCCGTAGTAATATAACCTCTCGTGATCAATCGCTTGATGGACGCAAAATACCAGGTGAATGGTCCCCGTTGTGAAGATAACGTTTCCTCAGCTGTGCATCGCACCAACAACCGCGTTGTTGACACACTCAGCACACACGGGCACTGTAAGATCTGAGTATGTTTGTCTCATAGTCGACTAGTGCGCTGTTGACACACTCAGCACACACGGGCACTGTAAGCTCTGAGTATGTTTGTCTCCTAGTCTCCTTTAATCAAAGATGGGATCCTAGCTGAGAGAAAGATATTTTTTCTACGCACGTTGCAATCCGAATCTTCAAGAGCATATGCTGAGCAGTGCGTTCCTGTGCTCGCACACAGCCAATACACAAGCAGCCAGACACGCACAGAGGCACAAGCATGCACGCGCACGCTGCACCGGGCACGCGAGCTGTCGCGCTTGTCCTCTCCTGCCGTGATGCACCTTTTACTTAGAGCATAGCTAAGCACGCCAAATGCATGTGTATTATTGAATCTTGCATGTGAATTTTTTATATGAATTTGTATTTCTAAACGTTGCAGTATCCCTGTCCAATTGATAACTATCGTACAAGCACTCTAAAATTAATCACCGCATGTATGTTACTATACATTGACTATTTGCATGGTACCGTTTCTTGACCTACCGAGTTTTTCTTTCTGTGCGTTCTTGTAGACTTAGAGAAAGCAGAGAGGTAGAGAAGGCAACCAAAGGGATTCGAGAAAGAGCGTCTGCGCACGGAGCCGCCGTTGTGCGTATAAAAATAAGAGGAGCATTGTATTGTCGGCAGTACGAGTTAGAGCTCACCTACCGCAGCCTTGGATTTCAGAAATCACGTGTAGAAATCAGCATGCCTAGTGCTGCCGCGTCTGCTGCAGCAATAGACTGAAGCAGAAATCACGCAGTGCTTTAATCAGTGTCGTCTGCGTAAGAATTAGTACACAAAGAGCTTTATGCTGAGACAGCGCGTGAACGTCCCAGTGCACAAAAGAGCTACCTAGTGCACTGCGTAGGAACCAGTAAGATACCCTAAGAAGGGTAGTTTGAGAGTCGCCATTGAAGATGCCCTAAGAAGGGTAGTTTGAAAACTCTCATCCTACATAGTTTGGGAGGGTCTGGGCAACATATTTTATCATAACCTCTCTGACCTCATGCAAAAGCGTTCAGGTGTTGTGTCTAAGTCAACTGATTTTTAAAGAGCAACTTGTACACGAATAAACTGTTGCAGCATATCCAAATAGGGAGTAACTATGGCCGACTGTCCATCACCCACACGTCCATACGCCGGCTCTCTGCTCTGCCATACGCAGCCACAGATGCTCGTGGTGCTGTCCGGGACCAGTTTGCGACGAGGGCGTCGGCGGCCTCCGTGGGGCTGTAGACGTCCCACCAAGTTGACGCGCCCCTCCGTCGCCCACAAGGGGCCCAGCCCGCAGCACGCCTACCTCGTGTTTGAGCTCGCTTGCACTTCCGTCCGGGGCTATAAATAGGACTACGTACGCACCTGGTTTTATCAGCTTTCATAGAAAGACAACTTACACAAGTTGAGTCAAGTACCGCACCGCCACCACTAGCTAGCTAGCAATGGCCACACCCACCAATGAACCCACCATCACCATGGAGACCTGCGGCGGCGTCTCCGACTACCCCACCATGGAGACCATCGGTGTCCTCTCCGATGTCCCCATTGTGAGCAAAAGCCTCCCCATAGGCGCCGTCTCCGCAAATTTCAAGGTCACTCGTGGCTTCGGTGGAATCGCGGAGAACGCCAAGGTGAACGTCGACAGGCTGTATCTGCGCCAGATCACGACGGGCTGGGACGCGAATCAGTCGGATGTGATAAAGCCCAATGCCGTGACTGGGCTAGGTAAAACTGCTGTGAACAACTGGGGATCTATGACGGCCCTGGCTCCAAGGCGAAACTGGTTGCCAAAACGCACGGCATGCACACATTTGCCGGCAAATGGAGCAATTGGTTCACCCTCGTGTTTGTGGTCGAAAGGTACGTAGAGTAACTATTATTGTTTTGTTCCACGGTTTTTATTTTACATGTAAGGCCAATAATACATGAGAGTCTACGGGGCATGAAACCACTGCAGGGAATGGCCTAATTATTATCTAGGAGCAAAAGCGATAATATATATTGTGCATGCAGGTTCGAAGGGTCCACTCTTCAGGTTATGGGAGCTAATGATGAGGATGAAGCAGATAATGAGTGGGCCATTGTAGGTGGGACCGGTGAATTCACAATGGCTCGCGGTATCATCCAGAGAAGAGTATATAGTGTAACAGACAGTACATTAACACATGCGCTTACTATTGAATTCTTCTGCCGCATGAAGGAGGTAAGCGTGTAATTAATTTCAGGTCATCCTCTTTGCATCATATATTCTAGTGGTCTCATTATCTGATCACTTTGCATTACTTATCGTTTCTTTTCTGTTATTTCGAATCGAGCTCATTGTTGGAATATGTTATACACTGGGGACCCCTACTATCACGTCAGTCTCAATTACATAGCCTAGTAGGTCCTGTAAAATCATATTTGGAGGGCCATTTTTAGCCTGTAAATACAAACCCCACCAAGGGTCAATTTGTTGCTCCTAGTAGTATTTTTTGTAAATACAAACCACGGTATTTTCTGTAAATACAAACCCTACCGTGAGACATAAAGAGACCTGGTCTCCCAACTCCCCCTATAAAAGGGGTTGAGGGAGGAGAGGTGGAGGACTCTTCGTTTTTGCCCTATGACTCTGTTTGGCTCTCTCCTTTATTCCTTCACTCTCTCATTTCGTTCGGCTAAACCAACAATCATGAATGATGATGCATGGTCCTTCATATTCAGGTCGTTCCTGCACCTACAAAGAGAGGAACAGTTGGTGGAAATAAAGGCTCCCTGCTTTGGGAAATGGAAGGCAAATCCCAACGTCTAGAGAATGTGACAATCTACCATGTAGGTGCAGTTGAAGGGTTTAAATTTTCCTACGTTGACGAAGACGGGAAAATCCGCACCACTGGTACTTGGGGTCGAGTACATCTTGATCCTTTGCGCAAGACAGAAGTGAGTAGATTTCATATTTTACCATGCATGTGGGGTGTGGTTGTTTTGCAAATTATGTTAGTTTATGCCTGGCTTCAAGCTAACCTAAACTTGACACTGATTTACGGAAAATATTATCAAACAGTAAGACTCCAAATATAGGTATATATATATATATAGTATAATGAAAATATATTTACCTGCAAAATCGTACATGCTACGTTTTCTACATGTCGTATTAGTTTTGTTATAAGTCAAACATTTGTATATTTGACTATATAGATTCATAACATATATAAGATTTGTCTTTTAGATTTACTTTGGAAAATACTTTTATAGTATATAATTCATATATATGTTGCGAAACTATAAGGATGTTTTGAAAATCATTAGATGGTTATTAACGTTTGACTTAAAGCACTGCGACCTATGAAATAAAAGAACAGAGAGAGTACGTATACTTTCTTATTTAGTAGTATGATATAATATAATATCTTATTATATAAATTAAGATAGTTTGACCTAACATTATTTTAGAATTATATCTTTTTGGGAGGTATGGAGTTTGCAGCTGTATATATCTTTTGTTCTGCCACCTAATTAATAAATACTTGATGATACATCGTTTTTTCCTCTTAACTAATTATGTGTTGTTTTACAGATAACGTTTGGCCCATCAGAGTTTGTGAAAAAGATCAATGGGGCTCAGAGAGGAGGCGGGGCCTGGCTATCAAAATTTGAGATCGTCACCACCCACAAAACGTATGGTCCTTTTGGAAGTGACATCGGCACTCCACATTTCAGCTATACCGTGCCAGAGGACGAGACCGTGGTGGGCTTCTTCGCAAACACTGATAACGTTTTCGTCACTTCAATTGGTGTTTACACCATCTGAATCATTCAGTATTCGACCCTGCTGCAGCCTGCAGCTACCTGCATGTTCCTTTTAATCATCAGAGTGTTTGATTTCTTCCCGTTTCCGCTGTTCCAGCAATAAGATGGCTAGCTAACAAGGGTGTGTCCCCCTTGTCTATGCCTATTGCATTGTGATCTTTCGTAATCAAATCAGTCGTGTAACATCTTTCTTTTTCTCTTTCCTTTGCAATGTTCAATGATGTTTTCAGAGATTGTTTTCTTTGGAATAAAACAGATCGTATTGATGGTAAAGTAGAATGAGTAATCACGTTCATGTATTTCCATATCCATATAGCATCCGCCAATCCGCGTCATCCCAAGCGTCCCTGTTGCTATTTACACTAGTAGAAAAGGGGCAATGGTCCAGCCGGTCAGCCCATTAGTCCTGGGGTTCGGTCGAACCGGGACCAATGGTGGCATTGGACCGGTTCGTGAGCCCGAGGGCGGCCGGGCCACGTGGGCCATTGGTCCCGGTTCGTACTGAACCTTTTGGTCCGGTTGGTGGGATTTAACGGGACCAATGAGCCTCGCTCTGGCCCACCACCATTTGTGGGTTGGTGGCTTGAACCGGGACTGAAGACAGCCTTTAGTCGGTTCGTGCCTCCAACCGGGACTAAAGGGTTGGTCCTCGTTGAGTAGGTTTTTATATAGTTTTTTCTTTTCTGCTATATTTATTTTTTCTATTTTTTCTGAGTTGTAGTAAGTCACTAAAAATATAAAAGAGGCGCAATGCTTTCGTTAATTAGCTTCAAGTCTTTCGGAATAGTTAAAACTGAACTGCACATAGCTCCGTGCAGTCTATCATATTCCTCAAGGCTTGAAGCTAAGCAACGTGCAGGTTAGCATTGAGCCTCTTCTGCATCGTCTCAGCACTCAGGGCTTATAAACCGCTGCGAGTGCCTCTCGTTTGGCGAGGTGGGACTAAAAAACAGCTGCAACAAGAATCAACTAAAAAACTCTTTTACCGGTTCATGCCACGAACCGGTACTAAAAGGTCGTCTTAAAACCTGTACCAAATAAAATGCCTTTGTAACAGCCTTAGAACTGGTACTGAAGGAATCAACTAAAAAGCTTTTATAAACCTCTAGTATTATTGAAACTAAAATTATATAAAATTTTGTTACAAAATTTAATAGCAAAAAGAATTATCATAAAAGAAAATAAATAAGTAATTAGAATTCTGTTCAAAACATTAAAAGCAAAAAAGAATTATCATAAAAGAAAATAAATAATTAATTAGAATTTTGTTACAAACTTTAATAGCAAAAAGAATTATCATAAAATAAATAAAGCAAAAAGAAAACAAAAGGAAAAAAATAAAAAATTTGCCACCCTCTTGGGCCTAACGGCTGAATACGACTAGAAACCTTATTGGCCCAGGATTCAGGCCCGCAGACTGCCCAGTAGGCCCACAGGCAGAGACACAAGTTTAGGCCAGTAGGCCTGCAATAGTGAGGAGTTCAAATAGGAGGGCAGAGTTGCACTTATAAACAGGTGCGGCCGCTCCTCGAAGCGAGGTGGGACTAAACATCCCATTTGCCCGTGCAAGCGCAAGGCCTTTAGACCCGATTCTTTGGCTCGAACCGGGACTAAAGGTGCATTGGTACGGTTGGTGGCACCAACCGGGACCAATGCCTCTCTTTGTCGGTTTGAGGCACCAACCGGGACCAAATCTCTGCTTCCCGCTCTTTGGGCTCTTTGAAAAGAGCATTTGGTCGGTTGGTGCCACCAACCGAGACTAAAGTCCCATTAATCGGTTTGTCTCACGAACGGGACCAATGATCTGCCTATATATCGCTTTCGCCAAAAATTTCGTTCGATTCGTTCTTCCCGCCCAGCGCCGCCAGCTGCCCATCCGTATCCGGCTCGCCCGTGGCCGTCGCCGCCCGCCCGCCCGATCGGCGCGTCGCCGCGCCGCCCGCCCCGTCGCCCGCGCCGCCCGCCTCGCCCCTGCCCGTCGCCGCGCCTCGCGCCCGCTCCGCACCGCCGCCCCGCGCCGCAACCCGCCGTCGCCGTCGCCGTCGCCGTCGCCGTCGCCGTCGCCGACACCGTCGCCGTGAGCAGCTAATTTAATTTGATGTTAGTAGTAGTTAGTTGAGTTAGATTTTGTTAGATTTTTTTGTAGATTTTTTTGTTAGATGTGTAGTTCATAGATTTTTTTTCATATTGTGTAATTAATTTGTTCATATTGTGTTAGATTATTTTATGATTTTTCTGTTGTAATTTAGATGTCAAATTTTTATGATTTTTTGTTGTAATTTAGATGTCAATTTTTTTCATATTTTGTAAGTAATTTAGATGTCAAATTTTTATGATTTTTTTCTCTTCATAGAATTTTTATGATTTTTCTGTTGTAATTTTGTTCATAGAATTTTAATGATTTTTTGTTCATAGTATTTTCTTTGTCAATTTATTGTGTATGTATAGGAAAATTAGTTAGAAAAATAATAGAACTATAGTTAAACTAGATTATTTTTAGTAAGTAGTACTTTATTTTATTTATAGTAAGTGCTTCATATATAGTTGAACTAGCTAGTTGATTTAATAAACCAATTTATTTTACTATATATAGAAGTAGTTTATTTATAGTAAGTGCTTAGTAGTTGAACTAGTTTATTTAATTAATAAAACTATTTTATTTAACTATATATAGAAGTAGTTCCTCGCATCGGCGTCGGCGATGCCTATCCACATCCTCATAAATAAATCGACTCGGCGGAGGCCTGCTTGATCAGGGCCCTGTTCGGGACTGGGCTCCGCCGGACTGGTATTGGGAGGTGCTACCTTCTGGGGGACGTAGGTTGGTAAGGAGGCAGCCCATTGTTGACCCGATCCTTGTTTGGTGGCGGTCACGTGGGCCAGTGACGGTGCCGAGGCTTCCGGACACCGCGGAGGTGGTACGTCACCGTGTCGTGAGGAGGACGAGCACGTCCGTCGCTACATGGTTGCCTTGGAGGGCAGGTTCGACAATACTTGGCAGGTTCTTCAGGGATCTCACTGGAGCTATGATCCTGTGATCGTTCCTTATCTTTGGGTGTCCACCGCCCGCGAAGATACCCGTCGGGCGCTACGGTTCTAGCTGTATTAATTAGCGAAGCTATATGTATGATAGTATTCGAGGAGTATTCGACGATGTACGGACACAAGAGATGATGTACTTTTGGTTATAATTGAATGCATGCTAATTTGAATACTACTTTATTTTACGATTTGGTTTTGCTTATTGAATGCTCATATTGGAAAAGTACTCCTACTTTGAATGCTAAAATTGAAGAGCACTCTATGCAGAAATCTAGTAGCCCCCTCCATCATCCATGCCGTCGTGGGGGTAGCTTCTCCTTCATTCCCGTGTGCTAGACAATTTGTTGTAATAATGCACTCGGGAATGAAAGGAGGAGCTACGTACCATCACCGATAGTCAACCTGTGATTAATTATAATGATCTAATTTAGGTTTATTAGTACATATATTTAATATTTGAATTATGAACTTAGGCCGGAAATGTCGTACTCGAGACGTGAAAACCGCCGGGGAGTCGTTGGTGCCACGACGACCGAGGTATGTGCGACAGGTTCATTGAGCTGGGCGAAGATCGGCGCTTCAGCATTAAGCTCGAGGAGACCTTCGATGTTCATCACGGTACTAGCGACTACAATAGTTTTTTACGTAATTAAGCACGAATTCAACTATTTTAACGTGTATTTTCATATTTTCCAATTCGACTAGCTTATCCCATGCTATGCAAGACCCTATGTCTTGGAGAGGATGGGTTTTGAAGACCATGAAAGTATGGAAACCAAAAAAAATTCTCCTAAGGACCCATCATGGTGTGGATTTTCAAGTAAAGTTGTACAATGCTGAGAGTGTAACCCATTTTGGTTGTAAAAATTGGGAAGCACTTTGCAAGATGTATGGTTTTGATGAGGGTATGCTTTATCACCATGGATCTTGGTGATCCTATAATCCAGCAAGACAATATGGGCATTTGGGTCCTTGTGGATACACCTCCAATTCTTCCCCCCTGTGAGCTTAACATAGTTATTAAGTAATTTATATTGTTTATTTCAAAATAGTTGACAGCTTGTTTCCATTGACAGCTTATTTTCATTCTTCAAAGAATGTGCGGAAAATGGTAGACAAAACCCACTACACCGATGGCTCCGAATTAACTTATAAGGAGAAAAATCATCTGATCGCATTTTGTACTGATCTTGAGAATTACAATGTCTACAATTGAACTCCTCAACATTATGGTCAATACGTGCCATTAGTGCACGTGTTGAACTCTGATAACTACCATGAAGATACCCTGGTAAGATTTTTTACTATTACGACATCCCTGCATCTTTTTTAAATACTTCTAAAACTAGTACATCATTGCTAACTACGAATTTATTACTATGTTTTCAACAGATAATTCCGAATGATTGTGTGCCTCATCTGATGCATACGCCGGTCGCCTATGATGTTTTGAACATACAACCAGCTCGTCCTCTGAATCTCAATTGTCCATACCGGATTTCTAAAAGAAGTGGAGACATGACAATCAAAGAATGAAAAAAATGTATGGACAGTCGTAAGGAGCTTCTTGCAAGGAAAAGGAGGTGAAGCGCAAGAATTGGAGACAGGATGATCTCCCTTCTTCATAATGGAGAGTCAGAGTCTACATTATTTTATGCTATTTTACCTTAAAGGTGTTTAGGTCCTACACGATCTTGATGATCATGTACTAAGAACAATTATGTAGGGTTGGGTTCGATGACTATGAGGATGATTATCGTATGACTTGTTATTAATAACGTGTAGAAGTTGTATGATGATGCATGATTAGTAGGACTTGTTATTATATATGATGATGTATGATGCGAGCATGCATGAGTTATTATATATCAGCGGGTGAAATGAACATAGCAGTAGCTAGCGTTGGTAAACCAAGGGCGAAGATATAAGAGAGGGCACTTCTCTCTATTAGCTAGCTAATAACAATCTAAAATTAACCCCCAAATCCCCTAAACCATCCATTTTTTTAAAGAAAACCTCAGCTGCTGACACGTGGAAGCCTTTTGGTCCCCGTTCATGTCACCCACCGGGACCAAAAGCCCCTTACTGAGCTGCTTTCGCGATGGCCACGTGAAGGCCCATCTGTCCCGGTTCGTGTTAGAACCGGGACTAAAGGATGGAGGCATTAGTAACGACCCTTTAGTCCCGGTTTAAGAACCGGGACTAAAGGCCCTTATGAACCGGGACAAATGCCCCCTTTCTACTAGTGTTATTAGGTATGGTCACCCTAACGGTGCTACGCCGTGTGCACCTCTATCACTGTATCACTGCTATTGATGGCGACTGACCCCACAGCCTCCTACACTCGTGCACAGTTTCCGCGCACCACGACCGCCCTGTTGCCAATACCCGCCAGTCTCATCTCATGGCTTCTGCTCCAACATTCAGCATCGTGTGTGTCCCACCGTAATAGAACTAGTCCAAAATATGCAGACACGCCAAGTGTCTCATTGTGGGTCTGCTGCACTATGGTCAGGGGCTTCTCTCTACCACTCCAGGTAGCTTCGTCTTCCTCTTCTTCCACATCGCAACATCTATCCACGCTGTGTACCACAAGAGATATAGTAGCGCATTAACGTGTCTGGCACACTCAAATAGCTCAGATATAGCCTGTGTTCTGCAGCTTCTACTTTGGAGCCGGCTCAACAAATATATACACCGGCTTCCAGTTCTCCTTCCAGGTCCTTCTACGTCAAAAAAATGAAAAAATCGGCCTTTCTCCTCTCGTCCTCCATCTCCCGACCCCGATGCAGTGACGCGCTCCCGCATCCCGTCCTCTCCCTCTCTCCCTTCCCCTCTCCCTTGCTCTCTTGCTCTCTCCCATGTTGGAGCAATTCGAGGAGGAAGAAGGAAAACCACACGCAAGAGCTTGAGGTAGAAGAAGAGCGCATAGTGAGTTTTACGGCACCGTACACACTTGTGCCTTTTCTCTGTTTCTTCTCAACACACACGTATGTTTTTTTAGCATCGAACTAAGACTTTATTAATTCAAGATTGTTCGGTTATAGTCTGCCCGAAGGCAATCAAGGAGAAAAACAGGGCTCTGCTCTAGCCAGCACTCCGTACCCTTAGCCGAGCAAGCACATTGTGCACACAAGTGAGCCGGAGTATTAAAATCCCTACTGACATGGTGAACCGAAAAAGAAACAAAATTGAGGACTATATCATCTAGTTCTCGTAAGATAGCTGCAACCAAGCGAGAGTTGCTTCGTGAGTTCCATTGGGTGACCAGCTCCATGCTATCGACCTCCATTATCACATGTGACATCCCGCGAAGCTGAGCGAAGATCACACCCTCCCGGAAAGCTAGAAGTTCAGCGATGAATGGATCTGGAACACCGGCCAGCGGCTTGCACCACGCCCCTATAAAGGAGATATGGCAATGTGCAACACCATCAGCTCCGCCTGTAAGTGCATCCGGGAATACCGAACCATCAGTGTTGATGGTAATCCACCCCGCGTCGGGGGGTCTCCGTCCCTGTCCCGCCAGAACCATGGTGCTGCGAACAGGTAGATCAAGCAACGATAGGGTTTCAAGAATCCACTTGAGTGCTTGGACAGGATCATATCCCTCTTTTTCATGAGTCCACTTGTTTTTGGAAGTCCATATTGCATGCATGATTGTGATGATCTTGCATCGAGTGTCATCTGTGAACATGGGATCTAGCACAATATCACGTGCCCACGTTAATGGATGCACCCTCGGTAATTGAAGATCAAATCGATCCTTTGCCGCAACCGAAAAGTGCTTAGCATGCGAGCATGAGATCAACGCATGCATCAAGTCTTCATCCGTTGCTAGACAGATGTCGCAATATCCAATTGGTTTGATATATCGGTGCTTCAGGGTCGAGCAGTCTGGCAAGATACCGCGAAGAACTCTCCACCAAAAAACCCTAACTTTCGGCACCACATGAATTTTCCAAATTGCTGACCACAACTGTTTGTTAGCTGATGAAGTATCCGTAGTCGTCCCTTCCTCTAGAGAGCTAAGCTCGTTGCAAGTCATTAGAGAGCGATACACTGATTTAACAGTGTAGTTGCCTGGCTTTTTCAGTGCCCACGCCAAAGTGTCTTCCCCTCCTGATCTATTCAAAGGAATATTTAGAATTGCCTCAGCATCCTGGTGAAGGAAGTTTTGGCGGACAAGCGACATTCCAGTTTCCAGTGTAATCATCAATCAACTCCGATACGTGCGCGAGAGGGGCATCCCCTAATCAGCCGACCGGTTTCATAGTGACAGTATTGGGAATCCAAGGGTCGTTCCAGATAGAAATTGAGGAACCATCACCTACCCGATGGATGAGCCCAGTCTCCAAGGCTTTCCTTCCCGCAATAATCGCTCTCCATGTCGAAGAAGCACTCTTGGGGATCGAGGATTGGAGGAAGCTTGTATTGGGGAAATATTTCCCTTTCAGAACCCTTGCACAAAGTGAAGTAGGATTCGTCAGAAGACGCCAGCCTTGCTTGCCAAGAAGTGCCAGATTAAAAACTTGAGGATCCCGAAAACCCAAGCCACCCTTGATCTTTAGCTGTGTCAATTTGTCCCACGCTAGCCAATGGAGGGATTTCTTGTCCAGCGAGCTCCTCCACCAGTACTTTGCCATCAGCGAGGTAATATTCTTACACACTTTCTTTGTCAGCTGAAAACAACTCATGCTATAGGTTGGGATTGCCTGAGCGATTGATTTTAGAAGAACCTCCCTACCTGCACAAGAAAGGTTTCATTCTGACCAGCCAAAAATCTTACTGCGAATCGTTCACTGATATGACTGAATGTACCGCTTGTGATTCTTCAACAGCCATGGGCAGGCCCAGGTAGCTTTAGGAGAACGCCTCAACTAAAATCCCAAGAGAATGTTTGAGATTCTCTCTGAGGGGCTGCTCTGTATTATCACTGAAGAAGATGGAGCTGTTGTCGCGGTTCATTGCCTGACCCGAGCAAGTACATATATATGAAGTATCTCATTGAGCCATTCTGCAATTTGGATGTTAGCTTTGAGGAAGATGAGACTGTCATCAGCAAATAACAGATGACTAACCCATGGTGCTTGAAAACTCACACGAATCCCCCGATCGTCTGGCAGCGCCACCAAAGTTATTGAGCATTGAGGTGAGTCCTTGGGCACATATCAGAAAGAGATATGGAGAATATGGGCAGCCTTGTCGCAGCCCCTGGACGGGCTGAAATACGGCAACAACTCTCCGTTAACCCTGATAGTGAATCGAATCGATGTCACAAACTTCATAATTGCTAGTGAAGCGATCACGAAGCCCATCTTGGTCAACATAGCTTCGAGATAATGCCATTCCGCAGCGATCATATGCTTTGAGCATATCAAGTTTGATAAGCGCGGTTGTAGTTCTTGCCCTTCTTCATTCTCCTGATAGCGTGGACACATTCGTAGGCCACTAAAACGTTGTCCGTAATTAAGCGGCCTGGAACAAAAGCACTTTGCTCTTCCCAATGACATCATCGAGAATGAGACGAGCACGGTTAGCCACTGTCTTGACGGCGATTTTGTACAAGACGGGGCACAAGGCAATTGGCCTATACTGTGAGATTATTTGTGAATGATGGACTTTAGGAATCAGAGTTATTGCCGTATCGTTCAGTCCCAAAGGGAGCTCCCCTCCATTCAAAAAACTCAGTATAGTCGAAGTTATATCTTCCCCAATGACATCCCAGTGGCGTTGGTAGAAACCTGCAGTGAATCCGTCAACGCCGAGCGCTTTGGATGGTGCCATATTGAACAATGCAGTTTTTACCTCGGCAGCTGTGTACTCCCTCTCGAGTGTATAGTTCCTGTCAGCGGTGACCCGTGGTTGAACACATTGCAGCAGCCCCTCCATCGGGCTATACCCTTGTGATTGGTATAGTGCACGGTCGAAGCTAGTAATTTCCTCTTTCACCTCAACTGGATCAGTGCTAGCGTAGCTATCAGCTAGTTCAATGAAGTGATACGGTTGGTCCTCTTGCGCTGTCTTGCTCGTGCCTGAAAATAACCTGTATTGCGGTCGCCAGCATGAAGCCACAGCACACGAGACCTCTGTTTGAGCCAAATCTCCTCTTGCCTGAGGGCCTCCCTCAGTTGTGAGGCGACAGCCTTCTCATCGTCGTTAGGACCGCGCCCTACTACTGCAGTTCGAAGACGCTCAAGTCTTTTCTGAAGTTTGCGGACTTTACGTTCCATATTACCAAACTCTTTATTTTCCCATGATCCAAGCTCGGTCTGGACCACGGAGAGGGCATCTACAATGCCTTGTAGACCTCTCTGGCCGGATCCCGTTGCCACATCTTTTGTACTATCTCATCATAATCGGCATGAGACTGCCAAACATTTTTCGTAGCGGAAAGAGTGAGTCGGCAGGGGCCAACTCGTCACTGACGTAGCTCGACACTCAGCAAGGATGAAGCAGTGATCTGATTCTACACTGCTAATATGTATGACAGTTGAGAACTCAAACAGCTGAAGGAATTCGACATTGACAAAGACCCTATCTAGTCTTGCTTTCACGTCCATGTTCCCCTGCTGCCTGTTATCCCATGTGTAGGGACACCGCGCCACCCCAAGTCCTGGAGTGCGCAATCAGAAGTCGCCTCGGAAAGCACGCATTTGTGCTTCTGGTCTTGCATGTATACTAAAATGCTCGTCCGCATGTAGGGTTTGGTTGAAATCACCTATGCAAATCCAAGCCCTATGCATAACAACAAAAGAGTACGCAGAAACCGCCAACTCTGGTGCGGATTCTCCAACCGTGGCTCGCCATAGAAGTCAATGAAACGCCAACTTTTATTATTTTGCTTGACCTTCACATCAATATGAGACTTGCTGAAATTCTCCAAACTAACACGCAGCTGATTACAAAGTCTTTTAGTACAGACACACGTACTACTCCCTGCGACGTACTGCCAGATCCTGCCTGATCCGCTATTTTCTCTCTACTAGCCGGTAGCATGGCCAGTTGGCCACAGTAACAACCTCTTTGACACGGCCACACGATTCAACCGGGGTCACGCTTATCTCCTAATTACTCGGTCCACCTCTTCTCGCTATCTAAGCCACTAAGCACGTCCATGCAACGGAAATACGCGTACCTGCATGCTACTAACCTGATGGACGCAGGCTCTTCGACTTCCTCACTGGGTGCTCGGATCGAGAGGCAACAGTCCTTACGGTTGCCATTTGGCATATTTGGGAAGCTCGGAATGTGGGAGGAATGAACCGGTGGCGCCCCAGCCGAAGCATACCGCTGCTAGGGCTAAGGCCTACATTGACCTGATCTTCCACCACTTGTACGATCATGCTCCTGCTCCAAGGCGTGAGACCTCCTCTTCTGGTTGTCTGTGGTCTCCGCCGCCGCAGGGTACGGTGGTGGCCTTCTCTGATGCTGCTGTTTCGGATGAGCTGGGTAAATCCGCTCTGGGTGTGGTGATGCTTGATCATGAGGGGCGTTGTGTGGCGGCGTGTTCTGAGCCTCTTGGGGCGCCCAGTCTCCTGAATTGGTCGAGGCCATGGCGCTCCGGCGTGCTGTCTCCTTGGCTCATGAGGAAGGCTTCTCCAATGTCTCCTTCAACACTGATTGCCTCTCGGTGGTGCAGCGTCTTTCGTCTCCCTCTAGAGATCGCTCGGTGTGGTGGGATCCGTTCTTTCGGAGGTGAAGATCTTGGCAAGTGGCTTCTCTTCTGCTTGCTTTCAGCATGTTCGTCGGCATTGTAATATTTTAGCTCATATTCGATCTAGTTTGAACTCTTCTAGTCTTTGTATTTTCTGTTCTGCTTCGGATTGCATCCGGGAGACTCTGTGTAAGTTTGTTGCTTAATCAATAAAGGCTGACGTTCTCTCTAAAAAAAACCTGATGGACGCCCGCGCATGCTTCCATCCTCTACGACTTCCTCTCAACTAACAAACTTACTGCTAACTTGCATGCACACACGCGGTCTCATATCTACGTGAGTACATGGTCGCAGCCTAGCAGTGGACATACCTACGTGCATAAGTCAACAAATTCTAAGAAATAAACATGATGAATGCCTACACAACAAGGTTAACTCTAACATCCCGCCGTCGCGACGTGCCTGTCAGGCCCCAGTGCCGCCGTTCCACCACGGGGCGACCTGCATGGGCGACCGCGCCGCCGGTTTGCTGCACGGCGGGTCGCGCAGGCCCCCGGGGTGGCCATCCCCGACGTCGGTGTCTCACGAGCAGGCGCCGGTGTGGCTGCCCCACGGTGCTGACTGCTCCAGCCGGTCCACGAAACCCTAGCTCCCGGGCAGGGCGGCGGCGTTGGCTGCTTGCCCAGGCACGGCAGAGCACGGGCCCTAGGCCCGTGCGGTGGTTTTGATTTTGTTTTTCAGGATTGATTTCAGCTTGCTTGATTCTCTTCCTAAGGGTTCCTCTAGGATACCCAAATTTGATGCATTACTTTGAACAGTGCTGCTCTAATGTTATGCCTGAATGGATGACCGTAAGGTTTGCCTGTTGGCTGTATACGCAGTGCTGCAGTATCAAGAAAATTTGTGGTGGTTTAGTATGATGAATTTGTGCTGATTTAATATGCCTACAAGATATTTCAGCGAGTTCAGGATATGCAATTTCATGTTTGTAGCTTGGACTACAAAGATATTTATGTTGTGCTTTTTCCCTTTTCTTATGTTCAAAGTGAAGGGATGGAGCATATGGAGGCGGAAGGAAATTTAATTTGTCCATTTAGCCATTGACATTTCAGCAATCTATAGTGTCCTAAGTTTGGTCAATATATTTATGTTACCATTTTCGACAGCAATATATAGATTCCTTCAATTTTATATCTTGTATGGTTTGTAACAGGCTGATTACTTTGTTGTGATGCAGGTAACTGCAGTTGCTTGGTAGCTACTAATAAATATGCCTCCGCTACAGCAAGGTAGTCAGACAGCTAAAAAGAACTGGATAGCTATAGTGTCATCTTCTGTACTGTTTCATATCTAATTGCTGCATGGACATAAACATAACAAGATGAAAAGAGAGCCATCAGTTGAACTGAGAAAAATCTAGCTTTAGTGCCTCCTCTAGCCAATTTGGCCTTTTAATGTTGTGTTGCCTCCTTTTCCTACAGGTTGCAGTCAAGTCCCAGAATAAATTTTTATATGTGCAGCTCGTGTGCCGTTCAGCTTCTTTTTCTCTCTCAGGTCTCAGGTGACACGTCCTTACATTTTTTGTGAACTGGTCCAGAATGAAGTAGGACCAATTATGCATTATTTTTCCAATATATATGGAGGTTTATTCAGTATATTTCGTAATTTGCCTATCCAATGGATAACAAGGCTCCTTTTGACTGGGACACCCTTTCAGAGCAATCTGACAGAGCTAGCTGTGGTCACTATTGAACTTCAATTTTATCCAGATATATTCTCATCGCACCAAGAATTTGGATAACCGTATCTTCTTTGTAAGTTCTAATATTCTGGCAATGGACGAAATTCTGGGACATTCTACAGTATTACCTAGATTCAAAAGGCCACGGGGTTTGCACAAGCACAATTTTTTTTTGAGGGATGCACAAGCACAATTGATGGTAGTGTTAATTTGGAAGAGAGGTGGACACATGTAACGGGCTAGCCTGTGCCAATATATCACTATTTTGCAAAATGTTGATAAGAAGAGCTTGGATCTTTTTATACCTTCTTTGCTTCCCAAATTCTCATTTCACATCAGCACATCCAAATGGTAAATTCTTTAGGTACTTATTACTGCATCACATTTTGCCCCAACGATCCAACCACACAGACCATGGTTTATGGATGCAAGGAAGCACAACACTACCTTTAGTTGGGTAAACACTAAAAGAATAAGAGTTGCTTTTTAACCTTTTGTGTTACTCCTTTTCCTGCTGGATGACCGGCTAATCTGTTGCTATTTTTACTTCACCAAAAAACTTTTGCTAATGTTATCTGTCGTAGATAATGATTTCAATGGAAGCCTAAGCAGTGGCGGAGCTACAAACTAAAAGCGGGGCGGGCCAATATGAAGAATACCACCCAAAAAATTCAGAAATAGCCCAATTAGGCTCATACTTTGCATTGTTTTCGTTCCTAAGCTGTGCGGGCCATGGCACTGTTTTGCCCCTACATAGCTCCGCCACTGAGCCTAAGTGTCTTCATTCTGAGCATATGGGCTGGTGGGTTTGTTATCAACCTTACTTCGGTTGATACATGTATCCTACTCCCTCCGTTCCTAAATATTTGTCTTTCTAGAGATTTCAACAAGTGAATATATACGGAGCAAAATGAGTGCATCTATAGTCTAAAATATGTCTATATACATCCGTATGTGGTAGTCCAGTTGAAAACTCTAAAAGCGACAAATATTTAGGAACGGATGGTGTATATGACACTCATTGGGTAATTCTCTATCATAAGAAAGCCTTTTTTTAGTTAAAACTAGTACTCCCTCCGTTCCTAAATATTTGTCTTTCTAGTCATTTCAAATGGACTACAACATATGGATGCACGTAGACATATTTTAAATATAGATTCACTCATTTTACTCGTATGTAGTCACTTGTTGAAATATTTAAAAAGACAAATATTTAGACGGAGGAGTAGAATGCAAAATCTTTTCTCTTAAACCCGGAACATCATGGCAAGTAGGTTCAAATTATTCCGGTAACTAGGACATTTTTTTATATGGCAACTAGTAGAACGCAAAATCTTTTCTCTTAAATCCGGAACATCATGGCAAGCCGGAACACCAAGGCCGAAGTTGGAACATCCGGAAATAATTATTTTTCATTTACAATATAACCATGCAAATAGAGTTTTTTTAAGAGAAAAGGTTGTTTCACAGAAATAATTTTGGTGAGACTCCAACGAACTAAAATCTGCTAACGGATTGCAGCCCAAGTAAGGACTCTTTTTTTTTTAGAGAATCAGTAAGGATTATCTTTGGTTTGTTTGCATTGGATGTGGACCTTTTTCAGCACATCGGTTGAAGTAGCCATATAAAGACACGCGCGCATGCCGTGCTGATCCGCCGTATACAAACCGAAAGAAGGATCTACAAAGGAGCCCTAGGCGATCGTCTCCTGTCCTTGGTCAACCCCGGGCGGCCGGCCGCATCATGTCCACGTCCGGGCTCATGTCTGCCATGCGTGCCGCCGGCCGCCAGCAGATCACCATTTCCACCCTCCGCACGGCACCGGCAGCCGGCTCTCACGTCTTCCGGATCGAGGAGTTCACGCGACTCACGGAGAAGACGGCCAATGGCGTCGCTGTCTTGTCAAGCCCGTTTGCCGTCGGCGGCCACGACTGGCGTATCAGGTGCTTCCCGAACGGCAGAATCAAAGATTCGGTGGGCCATGTCTCCCTCCACCTCCAGCACGACAGTCACGCCAAGACTGGCGACGTCACGGCGACGTACAAGATGAGCATACTCGACAAGTCCTGGGAGCCGTCGTGCACCCAAGTAATGGAAAATCACCGCTTCGAGACGAACGATGGTTACTGGGGCTGGAGGAAGTTCATGAAACACAAAGATCTGGACAGGGACAAGTACCTCAAGGACGACTGCCTCTCCGTCCTCTGCGACGTCACGGTCGACCTCAGGCTGCGCACCACCGATGAGGTTTTGGCGGCGGCGGAGAGGAACTCAATTCGGAGCCGCCAGCTCCGTCCGAGCCTCATCATGGCTTACATCTCGCGGAAGCAGCGGACGTGATGATCCACCTCGGCGACGGGCAGAGGGTCGCGGCGCACCGGTGGGTGCTGGAGGCCCGATCCCCCGTATTTGAGTCCGATCTCGCGCTCGCCCCGACAACCAGCGAGAACATTGCTGAACTACGCGTCGACGGCATGGACGCCGACGTGTGCAAGGTGCTGCTCAGGTTCATCTACACCGACTCACCGCCGGCGCAGCTCGAGGTGGCCCCGCCAACGACCGTTACGACCGTTGAGCGGCTGCTCGTGGCGGCTGACACGTACGAGCTGGGGAAGCTGAAGTCCGCCTGCGAGGAGGCATTGTGCAAGAAGATCGACGTGAGCTCCGTGGCCGCCGCCCTGGCGCTGGACGAACGGCACGGCTGCCCGGCGCTGAGGAAGGCGTGCATGCACATCCTCTCTTCTGCCGATAACCTGGAAGCAGTGGCGGCGTCATCTGATGGTTTGGAGCAGCTCAAGACACTTGGCCCCTCTGTCCTACTGGATCTACTCAACAAGAACATGCCGTCGCCTGAGTGGGAACGGATGCTCCGGACTATCAGACTCGTGCGTGTCGGATCAGTCTGATAAAGGGCGGTGAAGGGGTTTAGAAGGCACATGTGCGATTGAAGTACTAGCGTAGCGTCTAGCGTCTCGTCTCCCTTATGATTTTATGGTCTGTAGTTATACTCTTTACCCATTATTACTCCAGTTCTGTGTTACGATCGGTCTCCTTTCTTATGATTTTATGGTATGTCGTTTATGTTTTGGCCACGCTCCTGCTTTATATGTAAAACACGAGACAAAATACACGCCGAACAATGCAAAGGTACCAAGGAATCTCTCAAAGCAGATACTCCCTGATGATTTTGGGGTTTAATTTACTGAGTTGTTGGATTTGCTGGTCTATATTGTGGCAATGCCTCAATGCGCTCACCAGTAGTGTCGTGTGGCATCATGTGCTTCTTGCATTAATTTCTTGGACAACATTATGGATGACTGTCATGCTTAACTTAAGTTTTGGCCACTCACCACCGTATATATGACTTGTTGTATCGTATGTCAATACCATTTGATAATTGATATGCTTGTGTTTTTCTCTCCGTTGCTGGTTGTCATGCACGAGATGCTACATTCTAGGCTAAACTTCTGAATTAGTTCTAGTGTATTACAGTATGAATTTACCAGCTACCAAGTATGTTACTCCAATCATAAAAATGTATGAATTTATAATACTTTTTTTGTGGGGTATGAATTTATAGTACTCACCTGAGAGATTTATCTCCTTCGGCAATCAGATAAAGGGCTTGCTTTTAAGCTAAGAAATTGAGCAATCGCACACTGTTTGCGGTTCTGTTGACTGAACTGAAGGTTTAGTTTAATTTAGTATTTTTTTTGTGACCGTTTAACCTTTAGCTATCTCCATCTACTTCAAAGTCCACTCTGTAATCATCTTCGGAGACTATTTCAGATATGAGATACAAATACGCCAATTGTGGTTGCCTTAGGGACCATATTTCATTTTCAGTCACAACAAAGCCTATACTGTTGCACTGACAGAGATGCTCCTGGCTGATTTGGGGGGTTTAATTTACTGAATTTGTGTACTTGCTGGTCTATATTGCGGCAATGCCTCAACCCTCAATGAGCACACTAGTAGTGTCGTGTGGTATCATGCGCTTCTCGCATTATTTTCTTCGACAACATTATGGATGACTCGTCATGCTTGTATTGTTACTCGCCATGAGTTACACAATTTGTTGGCATCACACTTACCATGTGGTTTATACTTAACTAAACTTTTGGTTATTGCTCACAGTTATACATATGACTTAGTGTATGTCTACCATTTGATATGCCTATGTTTGCTCTCTTTTGTTGGTTGTCATGCATGAGATGCTACATTCTAGGCTAAATTTTTTATGTGTCTTATGGATCAGCTGAGATCTTAGAAGAAATTGCAATGAGTCGTGGACCATCTCCGAAGTCTTTCTTTGTGGACCATTTTTATTTTTACTTCCGTATGAAACACCATTGTGAACAACGGTCAGGGAACTACTTAATGCATATCTTTATGCATAACAGCATAAATCAGTATGCAGAATACTATACAAAACTAGGTTCAAGCCTTCTCAGAAGGCATTATCGTATATACAACCTCTGATTCTAGTTTGTCCAACTTTTGTACTCAAGAACAAGAAGCGGATGAGCAAAGAAAGCGACAAACTTTAGATTTTATTTTGTTTGGTTTCATTCATCAAGTAATAATGGCATTGCAATGCAGCGGTTTACAATTCGCGTAGCTCAGTCAATAGATTAATCAAACAAATAATCGTATGGGAAAAAGTTACCAAACTTTGCTAGCTCATGGTGTTTTCTATTGATGTCAATTTCTATTTCACCAGTGAAAATTGGCTTTTAAACATAGGGTATTCCGCCCGGCTTTGGATTAACTAGCAAAAGAGCCCGTGCGTCGCAATGGGAGAAAAAACTATCATACACCCCCGATAATAACCATGACTCAAGACCCAGACGAACAGGCAAAAACAATGCCCTTATTAGTAGGTAATATTTTTTTGTCATGACTTTAAATATTACACACCAAATTAAAAACTGTGAACATTTTCAAGAAATCATTTGAGGCTTCTTTATATTTTATTGAAGTGATTTTCCTTTTCCCTTACAAAGCTTTTAAAAAATCCCATGTCTTTTCTACTTCAAGCATTGTCCCCAAACTTTTCCCAAAATTATTTTGTCACATAACGAATCCCACTAAAATCCTCATGATTTTTGGACAATCCTAGCTACTATTTCCTATTCAAACCTTTTTGAATCAAATCCAAATAAGTTTGAATTCATACTCTCCCAAACTTGTTGAAACCTCTTAAGTGGGCCTAGTTATAAATCGTGGACCTAACATAGTAAGTTTCAGCATCATTCAGTCTCTCTAGCCATTTCTTTTTCTTTGAAAGCTCTCTTTCTATTTTTCTCTTTTATAAAGGAAATAGAAAAGGCGCTACTCTGCCCGCGCACGCAGGCAACGATTCGGCCGGTCAAGCAGCGCACATACGATACGGTCTATAACAGCCGCAGGATTCCTTCTTCCCAAAACTGCTTCGCTAGTAGAAAAAAAAACATGGCGCATGAACATCCGGAGCAGTCCCGTGATCCCCAATATGTCAGCCAGCTCGCCGGCCATCCACGCCGCCGCCAGCAGCTGCCCTTGTCACCGTCAATTCCACAGGACGCCGCCCTCGTCGCTGGTGGCCGCCATCGCATCCCCGTCCTCACCGGTTCCAGCAGGATGTCGCCTCCAGTCGTAGCAAAACGCCCAACGTCTCTGTCGTTGCAGCACCTAGCCGCCGCCATCGTATCACGCCCGTCGCCGCACCACCGTGCCTCCGGCCGCAGCGCTCAGTGTCGCCGCTCGCACCCAGTTGAAGCTTTTTCTCATGTTGGTTGAAGCTTTTTCTCACGCCGGTTGTAGCTTTTTCTACCCGTCGGCCTTTCGCCGCGGGGTTGAAAGAACGACGGCTGCCAATGAACTCCATTTAAATGGATGTAGCAAAAATGCTCGCAGATTGTAGCAAAAAAACGGTGACGGCTGCTGCAAAAACGTCGTCGCCGCCATCCGGGGTCGCATCTCCGCCATTAATGAATGTAGCAAATTTCTTCGTCGGTTGTAGCAAAAGCCGCTGATGGTTGCAGCAAAATAACTGTCTCCGTCGTTGCAGGTCGTAGCCCGGCCATTAGTGGATGTAGCAAAAAATGTCTCTGGTTCCAGCATGCCGTGATGCTGGTTCCAGCATACAACGACCACGGTCGCAGCATGCAGCACCCGCCGCACTCGAGCTTGCAGCTCCATGGTGATGTGGGCATGGCCATGGTCCACATGGTTACACAGTGCCTGCTTGAAGCTTTCTTCACCTCGGTTGAAGCTTTTTGGTGGCTGGTTGTATCTTTCTCAGGTGCAGGTTGCAGCTTTGCGGTTGCACATAAACTGGTTGTAGCACCCCCACCGAGAATTGGCTGAGACCTGCGCCAAGAACTGGTTGTAGCAATGTCAAGAACTGGTAGTAGCTATTGCGAAACACAGTTGTAGCATTCTCCAACAACGGCAGCTTCCGCATAACCGGCGCTTAACAGTTGCAACTCCAACGGTGCCAGCCACAGCTCCAGCAAAATTCACTGCCGGTTCCAACAAAAAAAACACCTATTATAGCAAAGACACACACACCGTTGTAGATCCGTAGCAAAAAAGCAATGCTGATTCCAGAAAAAAAAGTATTGGTTTCACCAAAAGATCTCTCCGGTTATAGCATCGATTGGGAAGGAGAAGCTTGCCAGCGGTGGGGAGGAGCCGCTCGCAGAAGCAGCAGGAGGTCGAGCCGTCGGCGCTGACTAGCGCACCACTAGAGGAAAAGAAGCGGGAAAGAGGAAGAAGAAGCAAAGAAAAAAGAAAAATAATGTGGTGTGGAAGAGATAAGGAAAGGGCGTCTCCCTGAGGTCCACAGGCGCACTGGCCAGCATGTTCCCGTATGAAAAGTGGCGGCGTGGGGGCGACCCGGCGGCGTTTGGCCGGTCGTCCGGAGAGAAACGTTTCCCTTAAATGTAGACCTTTTATTTTTGGACCTGGCTAGGGAGCGCCCGTCTGCGCCATCGACCAGACCTATCTAAATAAGAAATTATAGATTTCTCCGTAACATAGTTCTCACCTAGCTGTCCTTATTAGGAAAAGGTGGTCCTCTTTTCCACTGACTCTCGTCTAACAAATCAGCCATATTTCATATCTCACGTGCATTTAATTGATGTTCCAAAAAAATAAAAAGCTATAACTTTTGATTCGAAGGTTGGAATTCAGATCCGTTTTGACCGTTGGGTTCCTGGTGACGAATTCTTCAAAACTAGATCCTATAAGAGTATGTTTCGACGAACTTTTCTATAAGCAACTTCAGGTGGAATGGAGGCAACTTTAGTGCTATAGGGAAGCAACTTCTTATTTTTGACCTAATATGACTTCCTATTAGGTTAATTTGTGTAAAAACAAGAAAATCACACAAAACATAGGGGCCTTTAGTGCGACATACAAGAAAATTCACTACACTAAGTGTACCTAGGAACCTTGCTAACTTTATCCCAACTTGTCTATCATGGCTGCTCAGTTGCCTACAAATACTATGAAATTGCCTAACATTGTTGGTCAGTTTCCTATCATTGATGATTAGCGTCCTACGATTGATGTTCAGTTGCCTACAAATACTATGAAATTGCCTAACATTGCTACTCAGTTGCCTACGATTGATGCTCAGTTGCCTATCATTGATGGTCAGTTGCCTACGGTCGATGCTCAGTTACCTACAAATACTATGAAATTGCCTACCATTGATGTCTAGTTGTCCGCTATTGGTAATTAGTTGCCTACCATTGCTGCTCAGTTGCCTAACTTTAAACATTAGTTGCCTACAATATTGTGAAGTTGTTCATCACTGTTTTTCTAAATTGCCTACAAACACTATCAAGTTGCCCACGGTGATGGTTAGTTACTGTGATTACTATTTCAATTGCCTACAATACATTAAGAGGCCGCCCACCAGTGCTAAGTTGCATATCTATGAAACTAAGTTTCTTACATACCAAAAAGTGTTGCCAACAACTGATGATGATGTTAAGCTACTCGTTATTTATGCATGGCAACTCATGATAAAGTTTGCCTACCTCCGAAACTAAGTTGCCTATAATATTGTCAACTTGGAGGTGACTCTTAGCTACGACAGAATACTTGCTAGTTATGATAGGTAAGTTAGAGGTGAAGCCAACTTGAGCGAAATTTTTGATGATATGTAGTCATGCTACATAAATTAACAAAAGTTGCTTTTCTATAGTACTAAAGTTGCCTCCAAAATCACCCAAAGTTGCTTTCGTGAAAAAATTTAATCAAAACATTCTCATATGGGATCTAGTTTTGAAGAGCTCGTCGCGAGAACCCTAGGGGTGAAAATAGATCTTGATTTCGATGCTCGGTCCAAAAGTTATAGCTTTTTAAAATTTTGAAAATGCAAAATAAATGCATCTTGACCTACACTTTCCAAGCTGGATTACTCCTCGCATGGTGCCTTTGCCCAAATGTGGGACCACGCTCTGTCGTGACATGCGCAGGTCATTGGCTACCATCACTGTGATGTTTGATCGGCGACAATGACAGGTGCGCTCGGAGCGACGAGATAAGCGCAGCTGCACTTTTAAGCAATTAGGTTTATTTTATAAGCTGGGCTAGCTCAAGCTGCTCTTGTAGCCCACCTTCTCCGATGACCTAGCCCACCCTCCTCACCTTATCCTCCTGACATCTCTCTCTCCCCACGCTGACCGTCTCTCCTCACCACCTGGCGCACCGGCCTTGACCATGGCAGAGGCCCCGTTGCACTCGCGCACGCCCTCCACCATCACCCATGTCGGCCGCTCGCCTCACCTTCCTCCCATCGCCGCCTTGTCTGCGTCTCCCCTCCGTTTCCCTTTCTCGCGCCTCTCTTGACGCCCTTCTCTGATCGTCTGAGCATGACTATGCCTCACATAGGCAGCAACCATGGCGCCCGCCCAGCACCGTCGCTTCCTACACCTCCTGCTTTCTCTTGCCTTGACCACGAACACCGCAGCGAGCACGGGCTCCTCGACCCCAAGCCGATGCCTCCCTGCGATCCACCATCAACTGGAGTGCCTCTCGGCGAGCTTCGCCCAAGCCACCTCGCCGGTGACTCCTGCGAAGACCGGGCGCCCCGGCAACCGTGGCCATGGCTGGCCGCCCTCGTCGTCGACATCCATCCGCGTGCTTTCTGACGAAAGTCAAGGGGTTTAATTTAAAAAGAAAAAATGATTCGTTTTGCCGACTTAATGATAGGTGTGGGTTAATTGCCTAAAAATGCAGGGACTTTTATGTAAAATTACCGCGACGGTGAACCCGACAGACTCAATCCGTGCTTTATTAGTAGGTAAAAAGATAAAGTCTCAGGCGACCGATCAGGTACAAGCTTAAGGTGCTGAGAAGAACATCTTACTTAGGCCCTTCTGAAAGCACAAGTGCTCCCTAGGTGGTTTTGGTAATTAATGTCAACATATCTCTTGTTGGACTAACACTTTTATCTAGTATGTTTCAGACAAGTTCAACAATGGAGTGGCATGGACTAAAGGATGTGGGAACTCCTTCAAGATGCTAAGGACAAAGGATTGGCTCAAGCTTCAAGCTCAAGACTCTTCATTTTACATTTTAGTGATCCAAGATCACATTGAGTCTATAGGAAAAGCCAATACTATCAAGGAGGGATGAGGTGTTGCTTAATGAGCCTCTTGCTTCATGTGCTTAGTGATATGCTCCAAAACCCTCCACTACTTTCTCACATCCACATGTGACCTAAACCTAAAGTCAAACTCGGCCCTACCGATTCTTTCTATCCGGCGCCACCGAAGTTCGGGATGTCATAGCTTGCCACAAACCCTAGGCAAATCGGTTTCACCGATAGGGATCTCGGTCTCACCGAGATGGGATTGTAATCTCTCTGTGTATGTCCATTACCAAAATCGGTCTCACCGAGTTTATGTAATCGGTACTACCGAGATTACAATGCAAACTCTCTGGTTAACTTATTACCAAAATCGGTCCCACCGAGTTTGAGTGTCAGTCTCACCGAGTTTGCCTAACCAACTCTACGGTTAGCTAATTACCAAAATCGGTCTCACCGAGTTTGTATGTCGGTCTCACCGAGATTACGTTATGCCCTAACCCTAACCATATCGGTCCTACCGAGTTGCATGTCAGTCCACGAAAACTCTAACGGTCACTAGGTTTACTAAATCGGTCGGCCGAGTTTTATGATTCGGTCCCACCGAGTTTGGTAAATTGTGTGTGTGGTTAGATTTTGTGTGGAGCATATATATACCCCTCCACCTCCTCTTCATTCGTGGAGAGAGCCATCGAACAAGCCTACACTTCCCGGCATCCTATTTACGAGAGAGAACTACCTACTCATGTGTTGAGGCCAAGATATTCCATTCCAACCATATGAATCTTGATCTCTAGCCTTCCCCAAGTTGCTTTCCACTCAAATCTTCTTTCCACCAGATCCAAGTCCTATGAGAGAGAGTTGAGTGTTGGGGAGACTATCATTTGAAGCACAAGAGCAAGGAGTTCATCATCAACACACCATTTGTTACTTCTTGGAGAGTGGTGTCTCCTAGATTGGCTAGAGTGTCACTTGGGAGCCTCAGACAAGATTGTGGAGTTGAACCAAGGAGTTTGTAAAGGCAAGGAGATCACCTACTTCGTGAAGATCTACCGCTAGTGAGGCAAGTCCTTCGTGGGCGGCGGCCATGATGGGATAGACAAGGTTGCTTCTTCGTGGACCCTTCGTGGGTGGAGCCCTCCGTGGACTCGCGCAACCGTTACCCTACGTGGGTTGAAGTCTCCATCAACGTGGATGTACGATAACACCACCTATCGGAACCACGACGAAAACATCCGTGTCTCCAATTGCGTTTGAATTCTCCAAACCATTCCCTTTACATTCTTGCAAGTTGCATGCTTTATTTTGGCTGCCTATATACTCTTTGCATGCTTGCTTGTTATATATTGAGAATGTTAAACTTGTGCCTAAACTCCACTTAAACCTAAAAGAAGTTAAAACTGCAAATTTGGTACTTAGTGTCTAATCACCCCCCTCTAGACACCTCTTCTCAAGATCCTACAAGTGGTATCAGAGCTTTGAGTGCGCATTGCCTTGGTTTAATCACCATTGGAGGAAGATGGATGAGTCTACTTTGGGGAGTCTTAGACATAGAGTGCCTATTCTTAATGGAGAGTATTTTCATGAGTGGAAAAATGAGATGCTTGTAATTTTCAATCAATATCATTTGAACAAGTACATTGCTAGCCCTTGTGCACCTCATGTTGATCCTATGCATCCTACCCTTGATGAATCCATTGACATGATTAGGAACCTTAGAACTGTTAATCTTATCACTAGAGGCTTGCCTAGAAACTTAATTAGAATCTTGCCTACTCTTGAGTGTGCCTACACTATATGGAAATTTCTTGAGAGCAGCTTTCCAAATTATTCCTTGAAAAATCTAGATGAAATCCTCTATAAGTCTATTGCCTTGAGTAAGATGAATACTAGTGATCCTATGTTTGGTGATCATCTATTTGAACTTACCGACCTTATGCGTGCCAAAGGAGATGTTGGTATTATTGGTGATATTATTTCCGAAGCTATAAGAATTCATAAGCAAGATCATTGTCAAGCTCACTCTAACGAATTACCCTCTCTACGACTTGATCCACCACATAACGATGTTGAACATGGATACTATGATGAGGATGATTATAGTGACTTTGATCTTGATGATGCAATGAGACTTTTTGGTCTTATGGCAAATCTTGAGGATATGTGTCGAGGAAAGGAATGGGTTCTTGACGGTGGATGTACCGATCACATGACCGGAGATAAAGACATGTTTCGTGAGCTTCTTTGAAAATGATAGTCCTCGAAAGTATGTCACTTTTGGTGACAACTCAAAGGGTAAGGTGGTTGGCCTCGGTAAGGTGGCCATCTCACATGATAGCTCCATTCAAAATGTCATGCTCGTTGAATCTCTTGGCTACAACTTACTTTGATTATCTAGACTTGCTGATTTGGTTTAAATGTCCTATTCTTTGAAGTAGATTGTCAAGTGTTCCGTCGAGACAATCATAAAATGGTCTTTACCGGTATACATAGAGGTGATCTTTACATTGTTGATTTCTCTAAAAGGCACAACCTAAAACTTGCTTCATTGCTAAATCCTCAAAAGGTTGGTTATGGCATGAGCGACTAGGTCACGTTGGCATGAGAAATCTTGACAAGCTTATTAAAGGAAATCATATCCTTGGAGTTAACGATGTCATATTTGATAAGGATAGACTGTGAAGTGCTTGTCAAGCAGGTAAACAGGTTGGAGGAAGGCATCCCGTGAAGAACATCATGACCACAAGGAGGGCACTCGAGCTACTTCATATGGATCTCTTTGGTCCCAACGCTTACAATAGCCTCGATGGAAATTCTTTTGGTCTAGTTATAGTTGATGATTTTTCAAGATTTACATGGGTGTTCTTTCTCGATGATAAATACATGAGGTCCAAAAGATCTTCAAAAACTTCGCTAGGAAGGCCCAAAATCAGTTTAAAGTGAAGATCAAGAAGGTTAGCGGCGACAGCGAGCGGAGTTCAAGAACGCAAATGTGGACACCTTTCTTAACGAAGAAGGGATTTCACACGAGTTCTCGGCTACGTACACACCTCAACAAAATGGAGTTGTTGACAGAAAGAACCGGACGCTCATCGAAATGGCGAGAACTATGCTTGATGAGTACAAGATGCCGAAGCACTTTTGGGCGAAGCGGTTGAGACAGCTTGTCATGCAACAAATCGCTTGTATATTCACAAGCTACTCGGCAAGACGACATCTGAGCTCCTCACCGGTAACAAACCCCAAGTTGGATACTTTCAAGTATTCGGCTCAAAGTGCTACATTCTTGGTAAGCATCGTCGTTCAAAGTTTGCTCCTAAGTCTCATGAAGGTTTCCTACTAGGTTATGGCTCAAACTCTCACACTTACCGTGTCTACAACAATTTCACCCGAAAGGTTGAAGAGACGGTAGATGTGAAGTTTGATGAATCTAACGGCTGTAAGTAGAGCAATTGCCAATTGATGTAGGAGACAAAGACCCTTGAAGCAATCCAAGACTTGTCTATTGGCAAGGTTAAGTCCAGCGGAGGTGAAGGAGAGTGCCGATCTGTCCAGAGTGGAAGCTTCTACTTCACGACAAGGTGAACCGAGAGTTGATCTGGAAGCATCCACAAGTGGAATACACCAAGATGAAGAAAGCGAGGAAGAACATCACGAGCGTCAACAACCTCCTTCTCCACCACGATAAGAAAGCGACAACACCAACAATGAAGATGATCAAGAAGAAGAAGAAGAACAAGATAAAGAAGATGTTCAGCGAGACCCAAGCAAAAGCTTTCACGAGTTCGAGCAAGAATTGCTAAAGACCATCCCGTCGAGCAAATCTACAATGATATTCAAACCGGAGAATCACTCGCTCTAAAACTTCGTTTAGCTAACTTTTGTGAAAACTATTCTTTCATCTCTAGCATTGAACCTATGAAGGTCGAAGAAGCATTGGAAGATCCAGATTGGATAAATGCTATGCATGAAGACTACACAACTTTGAGAGAAACCAAGTTTGGACATTGGTTGAGAAGCCCGACAACAACCACAACATCATCGGTACCAAATGGGTGTTTACGCAACAAGCAAGATGAAGATGGACAAGTAGTTCGCAACAAAGCATGTCTCGTCGCCCAAGGCTACACACAAGTCGAAGGTATGGACTATGGTGAGACTTATGCTCCCGTTGCTAGACTTGAGTCCATTCGCATCTTACTTGCATATGCTAATCACCATAATATCACCTTGTACCAAATGGACATTAAAAGTGCTTTTCTAAATGGTGAAATAGAGGAGGAAGTTTATGTTAAACAACCTCCCGGCTTTGTTAATCCTAAGAAACCAAACCATGTTTACAAACTTCACAAAGCCCTTTATGGTCTAAAACAAGCTCCTAGAGCTTGGTATAAATGCTTGACCAAGTTCCTTCTTGAAAAAGGCTTTGAAATTGGGAAAATTGATTCCACACTTTTTACTAAAAGGGTTAATGGAGAACTATTTGTGTGCCAAATCTATGTTGATGATATTATATTTGGGTCAACTAACCCTCATTTTAGTGAAAAGTTTGGGAAGCTAATGTCGGAGAAGTTTGAGATGTCAATGATGAGTGAACTCAAATTCTTTCTTGGGTTGCAAATCAAGCAAACTAAGGAAGGTACATTTGTCTCTCAAACGAAGTACACTAAGGACTTATTCAAAAAGTTCAATATGCAAGAGTGTAAAGGTATGTCTACACCCATGCCTACTAGTGGACATCTTGATTTGATCAAAGATGGTAAACCGGTTGATCAAAAGGTTTATCGCTCTATGATTGGATCATTGTTATATGTGCTTCACGTCCCGATATTATGCTAAGTGTGTGCATGTGTGCAAGATATCAAGCTGCTCCTAAAGAATGTCATCTTAAGGCCGTGAAAAGGATAGTGAGGTACTTAATTCATACACCAAATTTTGGCGTTTGGTATCCTAAGAGGGCCTCTTCGATCTTGTTGGCTACTCCGACTCGGACTATGCGGAGACAAGGTTGGTAGAGAGTCCACTTGGTGCTTGTCAATTTCTTGGTAGATCTCTTGTGTCTTGGTCCTCCAAGAAACAAAACTTCGGTATCCTTATCTACCGCTTGAAATGGAGTACATTGCCGCTGGTTCATGTTGTGCTCAATTACTTTGGATGACCCAAACTCTTAAAGATTATGGGATATATGTGAAACATGTTCCATTGCTTTGTGACAATGAAAGTGCTATCAAAATTGGTCATAATCCCGTACAACATTCTCGAACAAAGCATATTGAAGTTCGTCATCATTTCATTCGAGATCATGTTACCAAGGGTGACATTAATCTTAAGCATGTTCGCACCGAAAAGCAATTAGCGGATATATTTACTAAACCCCTTGATGAGAAAGTGTTTTGCAGGTTGAGAGGAGAATTGAACATCATAGATGCTTCAAACTTGGAGTAGATACTCCATTTGATACATGCAAGACATGAGCTTATGACTAATCCATGATATCTCTCTTATGTTGAAAATATTATATCTTGGATATATTTGCATCTTGCATGTTATCTAACCCATGTAGGTACTTGGTGGAATCAAATTCCATGAGATTGTAATCTACTCACATCTTGAGCAATCTCTACATCACCAAGTCTCTACACTATGGTGGCTGAATACAAGGAAGCACGAAATCACTCAAACATATCCTTTGACAAACTCTTTGTTGAGCTTCATGATTATCACTTTTGGATATACAAGTGCTCTTCCTTGCAAAAACTAACCCATGTAGGTAGATGGACTCAAATTCCAAGTGGTGCTCCCAACTCTTGATGAGCTACATCAACCTTGAGCAATCCACACAAGTTCAACTACATGGTCAACACCACCAAGCAAGGTATGTTATTCCATCTTAGAGAAGCTTTACTCCGAGTCATGAGCTAAAGCAACTCGACAAGATGTGAATACATCAAGATGCTTAAGCGAAAAATGGTAACAACATTTTGAGCTTAAACGATAAGTATGACCTATGATCAAGTGATCTCACTTGACTCCTAAGTCAATATACTCTAACATAGGTGACTTTGTCACCGACCATCTCTAGATGAAGTTCTCTCGTGTTCTTTTCTGAGTTTCTGCATTTGTCTCATGCATATCTGTTTCCCCTTTCAAAAAAAACTTCATCTAGATTTAATAATTTTAATTCTGTTTGCTCTGCATTTTATGCATCAATTCATTGCACATCATTCAGTTAATTCCTTGCAAATCTTTGTGAGATCTTTCTAGTCTAGTGAGCTGAGGTGACAAGAGTTTTCTCTGTGATGGACTCGGTTTCACCGATTTGTTGTTTCGGTCCAACGAATCCTTTCGGTACAACGAAGCATACCACTTTCGGTGCCACCGACTTCACAACAGGAAAAACAGTTTGCCACTTATTCTGTGTTTCTTGATCCAGCTCCACTCAATGAATCTTGTCCTCTACAAGCATCACAAATTTTATCCAGTGCTTTGTGTTGTGACTCAAGGACCAAACCCATTCACAACAAATTCCAGATGACCCTTCTTGGAAATTAATGTCAAAGGGGGAGAGAGAGATCACATCAAAGCTTATCACTTAGAGAGATAACATCAGAGAGAGACAATTTTAAGGGGGAGAAAGAGATCTCCAGGGGGAGAGAATACTCAAATAGAGAGTTTCTCAAGGATCCCAGATGCTTGGTGTTCAAGAGGAGAGATGTCACATGTCTTTTTGGGGGAAAGACATGTTCATGTGTGCTTATTTGCATTAAGCACTGTTCATTTATATCTTTCAGCCCTGATTTTCTGTTCCCTATCTTCTCCCAGTATACCATGCTAGATTCAGGGGGAGCAAGACATCTAAGGGAAAGGAATCATTTAAGTTCATTGCATATCTTTACTCTTGGGGACATGTCTAATCCAATGTGGTACTTAGTACTCACTCTCTACATGTCATCCAGTCTTGGTATTCTTGTGGTTTCTTTTGTTTGCTCTGGCTAGTAGATGTACCTCTGTTATCTAACCTTGTTTGTGCAGGTTCATTTCACCTAAGCCAACTCAAGACTACAAGGTAAGTATATGCATCACACTCATGTGTATGAGGAATTCTTGCTGATGTACATCTTGTTTGCAAGAAGGACTCATGAGCATGAAGGTACTTTCTTTAATATTATTTGCTCTGATGCATATGGCCAAGATACATGTAACAAATTGCCTACTCTATCATGGTTTTGCTCTCACATGATTCTACATTCCATATTCACATGATTGCATACATATAGGGGAGCCTATGCTTGTTACATGTCTTTTGAAGCTTTACTTGCTATTCTTTATATCCTTATCTAAAGCTTTGATGTATGTTGCCATCAATTACCAAAAAGGGGGAGATTGAAAGCACAAGTGCTCCCTAGGTGGTTTTGGTAATTAATGTCAACATATCTCCTGTTGGACTAACACTTTTATCTAGTATGTTTCAGACAAATTCAACAATGGAGTGGCATGGACTAAAGGATGTGGGAACTCCTTCAAGATGCTAAGGACAAAGGATTGGCTCAAGCTTCAAGCTCAAGACTCTTCATTTTACATTTTAGTGATCCAAGATCACATTGAGTCTATAGGAAAAGCCAATACTATCAAGGAGGAATGAGGTGTTGCTTAATGAGCCTCTTGCTTCATGTGCTTAGTGATATGCTCCAAAACCCTCCACTACTTTCTCACATCCACATATGACCTAAACCTAAAGTCAAACTCGGCCCTACCGATTCTTTCTATCCGGCGCCACCGAGTTCAGATGTCATAGCCACTGCCACAAACCCTAGGCAAATCGGTTTCACCGATAGGGATCTCGGTCTCACCGAGATGGGACTGTAATCTCTCTGTGTATGTCCATTACCAAAATCGGTCTCACCGAGTTTATGTAATCGGTACTACCGAGATTACAATGCAAACTCTCTGGTTAACTTATTACCAAAATCGGTCCCACCGAGTTTGAGTGTCAGTCTCACCGAGTTTGCTGACCAACTCTGGTTAGCTAATTACCAAAATCGGTCTCACCGAGTTTGTGTAATCGGTCTCACCGAGATTACGTTATGCCCTAACCCTAACCATATAGGTCCTACCGAGTTGCATGTCAGTCCCAAACCCTAACGGTCACTAGGTTTACTAAATCGGTCTGACCGAGTTTTATGATTCGGTCCCACCGAGTTTGGTAAATTGTGTGTAACGGGTTAGATTTTGTGTGGAGGCTATATATACACCTCCACCTCCTCTTCATTCGTGGAGAGAGCCATCAGAACAAGCCTACACTTCCAGCATCCTATTTCTGAGATAGAACTACCTACTCATGTGTTGAGGCCAAGATATTCCATTCCAATCAAATGAATCTTGATCTCTAGCCTTCCCCAAGTTGCTTTCCACTCAAATCTTCTTTCCACCAGATCCAAGTCCTATGAGAGAGAGTTGAGTGTTGGGGAGACTATTATTTGAAGCACAAGAGCGAGGAGTTCATCATCAACACACCATTTGTTACTTCTTGGAGAGTGGTGTCTCCTAGATTGGCTAGGTGTCACTTGGGAGCCTCCGACAAGATTGTGGAGTTAAACCAAGGAGTTTGTAAGGGCAAGGAGATCGCCTACTTCGTGAAGATCTACCGCTAGTGAGGCAAGTCCTTCGTGGGCGGCGGCCATGGTGGGATAGACAAGGTTGCTTCTTCGTGGACCCTTCATGGGTGGAGCCCTCCGTGGACTCATGCATAACCCGTTACCCTACGTGGGTTGAAGTCTCCATCAACGTGGATGTACGATAGCACCACCTATCGGAACCACGACAAAAACATCCGTGTCTCCAATTGCGTTTGAATTCTCCAAACCCTTCCCTTTACATTCTTGCAAGTTGCATGCTTTATTTTCCGCTGCCTATATACTCTTTGCATGCTTGCTTGTTATATATTGAGAATGTTAAACTTGTGCCTAAACTCCACTTAAACCTAAAAGAAGTTAAAAACTGCAACTTTGGTACTTAGTGTCTAATCACCCCCCCCCCCCCTCTAAACACCTTTTCTCAAGATCCTACACCTTCTCAGTGCTCCAAGGTGTACCGGTGCTAAGGGTGCCACATAGGCAAAAAAAGTGATGTGATAGAGCAATTAAAGAGGAAAGAGAGTATTATGATGACCCCAGAATGAAAGCGGTGCTAAGCATTGGACCTATGCAAAATGAGTATTAACCAATGCATGAAAGTGTTTTGGTGTTAAAACATTAAATGAGAAAGGCTTAGCTACAAATATTAAGCACCAATGCATTGGGGAGAGTGGTTGCTAAGCTCTTTAATGCCTTTAGCACCCCACCTTAACACCAACGCATTGGAAGAGGCTTTAGACCACAAATAGTTACAAACAAACATAAAGTAAAGAAAAACACACACACACACACACACACATTGAGAATGTCGAAATCTTCAAACACAAGAGCACGCCTTGACCAAGGTTGACGCGAATACAACACCTAGATTTGGGAATGGCAAACGACTTGAATAATATGCTTCTTCTCTTCAAGGAAAGATGGACCTCGTCATGGTGCCATCCCGCTATTTCTGAAGAGACCCCCTTGCCCTAGCTCGAAGTGTGCCGAACCGATAGACGATAGAGAACTCACCCTAAAGCACTGAGTGTCAACTCGAAACCAGACCCCAAACTAGATGTGCATGCCGCAATTTGTTATCATCATGTATGTATTGCTTAGATAATGCATGGCAATGTCAAACAAGCAGTACATTTTCTGTTGAAATGAAGGTCTTGTAGTCCCTAGCTCTTCACGGATACCTCCATCCACTTTACTTCATCTGCATAATCATATTTATCAATTATTTTATTTACTCTTGCAAAGAACCATATGCTAATGCATTAGTTGAGGTACACTGTCGATTTAGGGAGTCTTGCTAAATTTTCTGGACATGTTTTTTTTTGTGAGGCAATTTTCTCGACTCGCTAATCTAGATTATTCCAGTTCTTTTATCCTCCGGTGCTCACATCAGCCGTATGATACAGCATATCGGACGAATCCCTTCACACCCTTCTTCCATTATGGTCAATTTTCTAGACAACATAATGGTTGACACCTGGTCATGTTTTTTTCCTCATGAGTTACACCATTCAGTGGCATCACGCTTACTCTCTGTTCTACTTAGACGTTCTGGTGGCCATTGCTCACCACTATATATACAAATGTTATATCTAAACCATTTGATATCAGCCCTTCCTATGTTGGTTGCCATGCCATGAGGTGCCACATATTCCACGATGGTGCTTTCTTTGTGCCTCGGTGACAAGCCGAGATTTTAGAAGAAACTGATAGGAGATGTGGGCCATCCTCTCCCCGCTTGTCGTAATGTTGCAGATTTCACAAGATTTCGACTTTCAACCACGCAGCTGCAAAACAGAGGAGCAAGACTAGATTGGGCAATTTTACATGAGTTCAATGGCCACCGCCCTGGCGCAAGCCGAGCGACACCGACGCCGGGTGCTGAGAGAGGCGTGCATGTAATTCGTCTCATCATCGGGTAGCCTGAACGTGGTCGAGGCCTCGTCTGATGGTTTAATAAAGCAGATGAAGACAATATATCTGACGGGCTGGAGTTCCGGCGGCGCATCAATGGAAGCTGACGGGCTGGAGTTCATGATGGTTGATGGATCCCATAGATCGGTGAGTTTCGTTTTCTCTGTGTGTTCGTCTTTCGATGGTTTGGTTGATTTGGGGGCCAAAATATCTGTCCACGACGATTGCGCCGCCACCGCCGGCGACTCTGCCGTGACTAGATTTCTACTGAGGGAGGGAGGAGTTCACGGACAGCCTGAACCACCCACCCAGATCCGGTGTCCCTCGCCCTGCTGCCGCGCCGTGATTCCCAACGTACTATGTCGAGGAGAGGGATTCCAATGCCAGATCAGGCTGCGCGCATGAAGGTGGCCGCAGCACCGTAATGCAGCTGGGAGGCTAACTCCGGCAAAAAAAAAGGAATGCTTCCCCGAATCGATCTGCACAATCCATTTCATTGGTAGGGTGAAGCCATCAGTTCCAAGTAGACAGTGCTTGGTTCATTTCTTTTTTTCTAAGGCTTCTTTTCCGTTTTATCTGCGAGGTGAGGTGTATCCTTGATGCAGTTTAGCAAGCGAGGCACGAGCTAATTGATGAGTTTATGTACGATTTTTACCCAACACATAACCAGATTGTTGTGTGTTAGTATGATTTGTCATCAAGTTCAGAAGTGAAATTGTTTCGTGGTAATTGCAGGTTGCGCCTGAGCAACGTGCTGCCGGACAGAACTCCATGCGCATACGCTAGAATAATATATTTGGAAATTCACCTCCCTGTTTCCGTGGGCTCAGAATTAGGCTAGTCATAGTGGGAGTAACTTAGATAGTAACATAACACAACCCAAGACATATATGCTTATGTGGCATGGAGTTAATGAAGAGAGAGGTGCTTGTGGTAACATGATATGTTACCATAACATGATGCACCCCTATGCAAAATGAGTCTACATATAATAAATGAAGGCTTGCATGATACTACACTTATGTTACTACCCATTATGATGATAGTAATATAGACTAGTAACATATGCATGTTACTAGTCTAACTTATTACCCACTATGACTAGCCTTAGAACTAGGCCGTGCGCCAAGGGCTGTTCCGCCCGAGAGGTGACGGCGCCTGTTGCATTCAATGCACCACAGACCCACGAAATGTTTATATCATATAGTCTGAATACAGTACGAACAATAAACCGCCACTAATCAAATTCATACTATATGTAGTCACGTTTCTGAACAATTTGTCACGAATGCTCGAGAGCAAAATGGAACAGAGGAGGGCAGCCACCGCAGCGTTCCTAGTGAAAGATAACACAACACAGGACCGATGAGGATTATTGGTTCACGGAACGGCAAGAAGCTATACACATTTCACCTCATCTCATTGCATACACATTCAATGGTATTTTTCCAAAGTGTTTGATCTTCAACATGTGACGGATCAATGCTGCCAAAAAATAATTAAATAGTGTGCCCATAGTGCAAACTAGAGAAGCTGCCACTTGAAAAGAAATGAGAGCAGAAACTGTGCTCGAAGGACAAGGAAATTTACAGCTGGGTGATAATGCAGCACACAAGAGCAGATTATATGTAGCAACACGCATTAACCAGCAAAACCGTTTGTTCAATACAACACAATTCCACACGATTCAGACATAGCCTTGAGGTTGCCGCGGTCGTTTTCCCCTTCCACATTTAAACAGTTCATTTCGTCCAAGAAATCGCCTTGCGAGACCGAGGTAGTAATGACTCCGGAACGGTAGAGGGAGCAAAAGCTATCAATACTAGTACTATGGGGAGAAATAAATATATATCTAGAACAACAAACAAAATATCATCGTCGCACTTCCACACGTTATCGGACCTAAGAGGTGATGAGAAATAAATTAGCTGGTGCTGTCACCCCGCCAAGAGCTTGTGGTCAAGCGAATTCAGCAAACATCGCGGTCGAGACGATTGAATCATCGGCGCAACAACTTAACGCCTAATACCGCCGCCGCCGCCGCCGCCACCACCACCACCACCAGGTCCTCCTGCTTGCCCCCTTGGACCCTTAAAACGAGCAAACTGCAGCCTCAGCTGAGGTGAACTGCGGTCATGTTCATCAAACTTATAGCCTGCAAAATCAACAAAGCAGATTAGCCTCATATTTGCGGTATTTAATTATTCGCAAAGTGACAATGCTGCGTGCAAGAGCTAAGCATCTAGACAGCAAAACAACCAAACAGATCAACAAATGTTTCAGCTAACAAATGCACAATACTCCATTCATGATATACCTAACCAATTCGAAGCAGGTGCTAGCAGACAACACCTTGCCTCAGAATGACCACTAGATCATGAAGAATAGCATACCCTAAATTAGTTTGCTGTTCAATGGAAATGCTTTCTGAACCACGATGCTGTTCGCTTCTGCAAGGCGTCAACAAACTCCTTGCATGAGTATGTTACATACATTGCCCTTGACTCGCTTGATTCTATCTAGCCGCAGAAATTAACAATGAGCGACTGATCACCAACCATCTCTCTGGAATAAGGCAGTAGAATAGCACGGCAAGCATCACTAACGAGTAGTACTCATATCAGGGCTTAATATATCTTGCTAAAAAGGGTGGCAAAATGACAGACAGGATGCAATCCAGGAGTCTGAGCAAGGCACAATCTTGTTTTAACGATAGATGGTAAATAATAAATATCAATAGCATTTTCTATTGTAGATTGTTCAGGCACAAACCTAGTCTCAAGTCCACGTTATAAAATCTAGGGGAGCCTTATCACCTGAATATCATCTACCACTAAATAAGCGTAATCAGCAATGAACAGTAGGCTGATATATGAAGCAAAGTGCGATGACTAAAAAATATGTTGGTCAATTCCTTCACACCAAAATAAAGGATAGTGACTTAAGTTGAATGAGTTTGATTCTGCTAACACAAACTGACAGCTTTGGCATTTGGCTAAAGGCTTCAAACGACCAATATTCCTCACAATGTTACAAACACCTATGCAGACTTGACATGAATTATTCGAATTTATGCATGTGGTAGAACTATGAGATAACTGGCACTCTCCAAGGAAAAAAGAAAGAAACCATACTAGTTGAGAACAAATGATTTAGTTTCAACAGAATATAGATTGGAGAGTATGTATTCATGCCAAGTTCATCGATTTCACCTTGCAAAGCTTCCATGGCAATAGCTGCTTGAGCAGCATTAGTGAAATCAACAAAACAGAGGACGATTGGGTCACCACCAGGCTGTCAGAAGCGAAGAGTTAGCAGAATAAATGAAAATCAAATGTGAGGCAAGACCTGACAAACGCCCAACAGCTCACTTACATGTCTTGGTTCTTTGTTTACAAGCCTCACCTCCTGAAAACCAACAAATGGTCGAAAGATATCTGGGTGGAGAAGTGAAGGACCAACAGCTAAAACATGAAGGCATGTTATGAAGGACAACAGGTGCAGAGAGTTACAGAAAAGGTGTAGGTTTTAAGGATACGAGAAACTTCTCGGCGTTCACAATCAGGAGGGATGCCTTCAATGAACAAGGTGTTTGAGGCATCTGGGGAAGGGAGGCTCTGGCATTCCACCACCAAAACCAACATTCCTGCCATTCATACCCCCAGCAGCCATCCCCGGACGATCATCAGCTTGGTAGCCACCAGCACTGGCTCCCACGGTAGGCCTGATAGATCCACCAGCAGGTGCAGCGCCATAGGACTGAATTTGCTGAAGATAAGAAGAAATGTTAGCTGAGAGTGTTGTTTAGAAAATGAGTAATCAGGAAAAAGGATGACGTATACCCCAGTACGCAGAAAACGCTCATAGGAAGCATTAAGAGCTTGTGTATCTCTCACGGCAGCATATCCTGGCCTTTCTTCATCACGAGGGTAATAGCCCGCCATCTCAGGAGCACCAGGTCCATCTACAAAGGGGAGGAAAGCTAGCAGTAAATACAGGTCACGAGACATACTTTTGCAGGGCTTTTCCCAGAACATTTATAGTTTTATAGCAACGATAGAATTAGAGACGGTGCTCTCTGCCTCTCTCGAGCCGTCCGTTTAATGTGCTGGATTCGGATATTGGTTGAGAAGATAGGCCAAAATCACTATTTTGACCTTGTCAGGATTTTTTAGCATGATCTGAACCCTTCCAGATTTTTTAGAACGATCTGACCCTTTTGTAAGGAGAAAGGCATAGCAGTAGCGTTTGTTCGTAAGAGGCGCTATAGCTAATGTAGCTGCAGCGCGTTTCCTAGACCCCCGCTATAGAAACAGAAAAGGAAATAAGAAAATGGAAGGAAATTACATAGCTATAGCTGTAGCGCATTTTGCTAAAACCGCTATAGCTACCTTAGCTATAAGCTGCGTTTTTATGAAATGCGCTACCGCTAAGTTTGACTTAACCAAAAAACCGTTTTCCCCCGACCACTACTTCTCCCCCAAATCCCTCGACCCACCCAGCCGCCGTCTCCCCGATTCGCCATCGCCCCACTTCGCCGCCGTCTCCTGTCGACGTCGACGCCCGAAACCACGAGCCGCAAGACCGCCTCTGCCACCGGAGCCGCCCCCAACGCCACGGAGCCGCGCGTCCTCATCAACGCCACCGGAGCCGCCGTCGACGCCACCGGATCCTCCCTCGCCACAATTGCCTCCCTCGCCGTCACCAGAGACGCCCCTGCGTCCTTCGCCACCACTACCTCCCTCGCCACCACCAGAGCCATCCTCTGTAAGCCCCCACACCTCCTCTCTCTCTCATGCATATATAGCACAAACACTGGACAGAGAACCTAGGTTCACTAGCTTAATTAGGTTAATTATCTAGGTTAGCGCAAAAAAGTTTAGTTAGGTCTTTGACAGAGAACTAGTTAGGTTAACTAGCTTAATTAAGTTAATTATCTAGGTTAGTGCAAAAATTTAGTTAGGGCTTTGACAGAGAACTAATTAAGTTAACTAGTTTAATTAGGTTAATTATCTAGGTTAGTGCAAAATTTTAGTTAGGGCTTTGACAGAGAACTAGTTAGGTTAACTAGTTTAATTAGGTAAATTATCTAGGATAGTGCAAATTTTTATTTAGGGCTTTGACAGAGAACTAGCTATGTTAACTAGTTTAATTAGGTTAATTATGTAGGTAAACCAGGTTAACTAACTAGGTTAAATAGGTAGGTTAATTAGGTTCATTAGATTAACAAGCTAGGTTAAGTAGGTTGGCTAGGTTATGTAGGTAAACCAGGTTAACTAGCTAGGTTAATTAGGTTCATTATGTTTATTTTAGAGCATCAGGTCAGAAGGGTTAGAGAAATGGAGTTCCTTTGCAATTTAATTGGGTTCTGTCCTAGGCAGAGAAGGGTTAGAGAAAATAATGTGTGTGTGTGTGAGAGGAATAGCTAGATAATCATAATTTGGGTTCTGTCCATCCAGAGAAGTGTTTTGTGGGGTCATTTTGCAAAGATTTTTGATTTTTGAAAAGACCACTATTTTTCAAGGAAAAGAATTTAGGCAAGTTTTATTTTAAAGATGATCCCTTCCTAGACTTTTATTTTTGATTATATCTTTTCATTGAAGTGGTTCCATTGTGCCCAAGTGGCTTTATTGTTTCCAGGGAATGAAGCCGAGTGGCCTATGTTTTGCCGGAATGTTGATTCATTTCCGTTACGGCAAATTTCAGGTTCTCAATTTTCCCACTTTTTAGCAAAAGTCATGCGAAATTTTCCGTGAATTTCGGCATGACTTGTGCCCGGAATTTGCCACACGGGAAGGAGTCAACGTTCCTGCATGTCATTATTCATTTTATTAGGTCTAGAATTAATTACTAGATTTAATTGTAGGAAACATGACTTGCAACGATGAAGGACAGGGTTCTGGTGACTGCGACAACGTCTACCTGGCGGCAGAAGAATTTTTGAGGGACACGGATGATAAAGAGTTGATGTTGGTGGGTCTACTGTCACATCGGAGATTGAGACTAACATCCGGACTGACGCCGAGATCGAGACCGGTCTTGAGACTGAGACCGCATCGAGACCGGCGCTGAGTCTCGAGACCGGTGCCGAGACTAAGCGGAGCCGCATGTAACCGAAAGAAAAGAGGCAACGGCTTCCTAACAAGCTTAGGACTACTAGACTGGTGGTCACTGAGGTAGAAGACGACAATTTTGAGCCAACCGCGCCCGAGGAAGCACGCACGTGCTACGACAATCAAATAGGCTGCATCATACGTACAACCGCCACCATCAATGATGAGAAACTCAAGAAGATAGATAATATGAGGCCTCCCTCCTAAAGAAGGGGCACCAGATATTCTTGTTCCCGGGTCGGAATGAAAAGGATTATAAAGATCCAGATAAGGACCCGACAATTAAGAAGATAAACAAACAAACAATGACCAAGTTTAGCGACGCGTTGGCCGCCTGGAAATCAAGGGTGAAATATCGAATCGTCATCAAAAAGGAACCCTACTCCGAGATTTTAAAGGATAATCCGACAATCACGACAGAGCACTTCAAATATTCAAGGTGGCTTGCGAGGCCGAAGCTGCCAAAAAAAGTTGAAGTACATGAAGGGGCTTAAATAGAGGAACATTGGGTGCCACCACCTCGGAAGTCGTGGTTACGGCGGGAAGAGCTCCATATGGGCCAAGGAGGACACGGAAGCCGCGAGTCTAGGCATCTCAGACCCCTTGGCGGAGTTCACCATCCCGTAGGAGCATGATGTACTCAGGGCCCGTCACCGTTAGGACCCAGTGAAGAAGGTTTTCGAGACGAACAGGTTCACGACGGAGTTCATGAGACTTCTGGTAATTTTAGTTTCTGATCAATTCGACTGCATGTTAGTCATATTTGTAAACGATCCTTGTGCCTTTTGCAGAGAGAGCAGCACAGGATTGCGGCCGAAAGCGACTCGCCGTCTGAGGCGTTGGCGAGGCCCAAGTGGGACACTCCATTCAAACGGGCGTTGAACATATTGAAAGGACTCCCGGTGGAGACTCGACCGTCATATGGACGCGTGCACGGTGTCGGAGACGGCACCACGTGGAAGAAGTACTACCGTGAGACCCCAGAGGAGAGAAAGGAAAAACGGAGGTTAACTGAAGAAAACATCGACAAGAAGGTTGAGATTGCAGTTGAGAAGAAATCATCTGATAGAGACGCAACAGTGGTAGCTGCCGCAAAACAGGTTCTTGTAGATATGTCTACTATCTTTGTTCCGGACGTTTTCAATTGGAGCAGGCAAAATCCAGAAAAAAAATGCAGCGGACTTTCCCCTTGCTGACTTCTTGGGGAGAAGCTCGACTAGCGTTGCACTAGCATCTGCAGCCGCACTTGCTCCCGCACCGTCTCCCGCACCTGCTCCGGCACCGGCCCCGGCACCGGACGTGCTCGGTGGTGCTTCATCTTTGGCTGAGCTTGACGCCCTCACGGTATCTGTCGCACCGACCCTCTTCCATAAATGTATATTCTCCCGTTTTTGTTGCCTTTCGGATGTCTCATGTTGCGGACTTCTCTTTGCAGGCCGACGAAACCCCGTGCACCATATTGTACACCATCGGCAACCAGAAGGTGGACGTGGGGAAGGTGACGATAATGGAGCCGAAGGAACCATTGTTCCATAGCTGGCCGATCCCCCCGGACGTCTTCAAGGTTTCCGTGGCCAGTGTTGAACCGGGCAACGAGAATTTAGCTCCTGTGGTAGTAGTGGGGGATGACGACGAGACCCCGCGGTGGCTTGGTGATTGTTGCAATGGGTGGGTCCTGTTGTGGGCAAAGAGTCTGCTTCGTCTGGAGGCAGCCGGGAGCATACCCACGAGCACGCAGTTAGGTATGAACATCAACACCTCACGTACTCAAATAGCGTCGGCTGTCGTGCTGGGTGATAGCGGAGAGGGTGAGGAAGAGGCTCCATTAGTCGTTGGTGACGTCGCCATAGATGAGGATGAGGATGACGATGACACTCAACAATATGTCAATCTGGCGCCTACTTAGGGTTTGACTGTCATGAGTCGGTGCACGAATTGTCGCATCCGAGTCTGAACATATTATGGACAAACTTCAGGAACCAAAAAAGTCTAGGAAGAGACCGAGTAAAGGCAAAAAACCTGATTCTATCATCCAGCCGCCTCAGCAGCCTCGGGTTCAAGACCGTATAGATATCCCCAGCAGCGATAGGGGCCAGATTCGGTGATGTAAGGAGACTTCATGACGATGTGCTGCAGAGAGAGAAAGGCCTCATCGCCTCGAAAAATCCAGGATACCCACTCTACGTGGTTAACGTGACGCGGCAATTGTTGTATGTCGACAGATTCCCCGCGGACAAGTTCTTCCTTCGATTCGATTACATCTTCGACATGTATCACTGGAAGAAGCTGGATTTTACGTTTGTCCACCTTTATGCCTTGCACATGAACTACCTCATCGGGGTTGAGCAGATACATTTTATCTGTGCCGCTGACCCGTACTTCATGCACGAGGGCTTCTTGGCCGTCTGCGCAATGCACTGTGAGTTCGCGAGGGACTACCTCCTCAATTTGATGCTCGACAATAAGGAAAAGGAGGCGATTCTCATGCCTTATCATCCCCTGTAAGTCATCCGCGCGGATATCCTTCCTTCGATTTCAATCATTCATTTGCACGGTGGAGGCTAATTAATTTAAGGTGTACTTATTTTGCGCAGCGGCGAGCGCGCCATCCTCATCATCGTCTACCCCCGATATTTCCACGCTCTTTACTTGGACTCGTCGAAGAACATTACCAAAAAGGATTACACCCACATCAAGTCTGTTCTCGACAGTGCTATCTTTTACTACGACAAAGGGGGTGGAGAGGTCAACGACAAGAAGACAAGGCACGACAGGCCCGCCTTCAGCCATAAGACCGATTTCTGCTGCATCCAAAGAACCGAATGATTCTCTTAATGATGGATTCTATGTGTTACACCACATGCTGGAGTACAGACGGGATCACCAGAACCTTCACATGTCACCTAAATCCGGCGATGCCCATATTCTGCAATGGGCAAAGCACTTAGGAGATATCGAGGATCATCGACTTTGAGCTGAGTTCTATCACATCCAGCGCAAACTTGCCCAAATCATCATGAAGGAGGTCCTCGAAAAAACAGGGATGTTCTACGAAGAAGGAGAAATGTCGCAGGAAGACGTCCGAACACGCGTAGCCTCTCAGCGTCTCGACATTAAGCCTTTCACTAAGCTCGGGGACTTTCTCCCTGACATGGATGGATGGCACGACATGTTGGAGTGATTGTCGATATATGACAATGTGTCCGTTTAGTCCATACTTTCTGTATGACAAAACTTTGAGTTATGCACGGCGAAACTTTATTTGTGATGTAATTAAACCGTCCTCCTTCTCGACTAGCGAAGATCACTCTAGTTAGGGCATTTTGGGTACGATGAACTTTGTTATTTATGCTTTTGATATGTTGCTTCTATTTTTGCCAAGTCTGTCTCTTTCTCGTTGCTCAACTACATATGTTGCATATCATCGACTCATGTGACGATGTAGGTGCATAGATCATCGATGGCGAAGAAGTGCTACACCAGGAGTATCTGACGAGTGGACGGAGTGTCGTGCAGGTGTACCGCCACGGTTTCCGGCGATACCGATGAGTTAGTTTAGGTTCACGCTAATGCGAGGGAGGGACACAAACTCATGTACTTCATAGTTCCGCTCTCACTTATAGTGTAGCTCTTCTCGCGTATATCATTGTTTAGATGGATGACGATGTAGTTGCAAGTAATCGAGACTTGTATCGCTATTTTCGAGATGATGGCGAGAGAGCACTTTGTTTTCGATGATGATTATGATGATGACATGATTTCATGAGACTATTTGTATGTATATGCTATGATTACATTTGTATGTGTATGATATGCTAAAGATTATTGTATAAAGCCTATTCAAATACAAAACAAATATGCATAAAAAACAGAAACTAATAAAACTAGCAGTAGCAAGGGGAACAAAGTTAGCAGTAGCGCTTTTTTACCAGTAGCGCTTACTTCTAAAAAGCACTGCAGATATTAGCAGCAACGCTCTTACCTAAAGCGCGCTACTGCTAGCCATGTATAGCAGTAGCGTGGGATGACAGGCGCTACTGCTACACGTTAGCTGTAGCGCCTTATCAGTAGCGCGACGTCCCGCGCTACACATAGGCAAAATACCCGCGCTACTGCCAGGGTTTTCCCTAGTAGTGTATTGTTGATTGGAGTTGACAGGTTTGGTCCTAGTAGTGATGCTCGTCCTGTTTGTGTCGATTGAGGAATATTCATTGTAACACCCGTGGTGTTACGAGCTTGTTTAGCACCATGCTTAAGTCTTAAGAGTAGCTAGCAAATAAGCTCATCGCATTTTAAATTTATTTCGCGCATAAAATAATAACCAGACTTTAGTTGACTCACTTTGGTAATTAAAAGAAATCAAGTTTATATTGTAAATTAATTTATTCTAGGGCTTGATAATGCCTAAAAGAATTCTAACAAACAAATTGGGAATAAGTTATTATTTGTTATGGCATGAAAAACAATTTCTATAACCAAAAATATAATATAACCAATGTTTGGTGCTTAAATAGAGTTGTAGTACCGAATTGCATCGATGGATAGTTGGGAACCTCAGCTTTGGGGTTGTGGAAACGATTGATGTTCGGGCGAGACGTGTAGCCGTTTTTGCGTTACTTTACAAACCGTGGTTGGCACGTTCCCTGTGGTCGGAGCCTTGGACGCAGCGAGCCGCCTGCGCGAGAGCTCCCTCAGCCGTGCATCACACCAACCACCGCGCTGTTGCTGTTCCCTCGACACACTCAGCACACACCAGCACTGTAAGCTCTTTCTTGTTAGAAAAGGAAATATATTAATATCACACCTTCTACATTGACTAATGCATATAGCTATTCTTTATTACAAGCACAAAGCTCCTTAGATGTATCTTAACCTTAGATCGATGTTACACAACAACCGTACTAAATGCCATTCTTATTAAGAACTACCTGTAGCAGTACAATTTCCGTAGTAATATAACCTCTCGTGATCAATCGCTTGATGGACGCAAAATACCAGGTGAATGGTCCCCGTTGTGAAGATAACGTTTCCTCAGCTGTGCATCGCACCAACAACCGCGTTGTTGACACACTCAGCACACACGGGCACTGTAAGATCTGAGTATGTTTGTCTCATAGTCGACTAGTGCGCTGTTGACACACTCAGCACACACGGGCACTGTAAGCTCTGAGTATGTTTGTCTCCTAGTCTCCTTTAATCAAAGATGGGATCCTAGCTGAGAGAAAGATATTTTTTCTACGCACGTTGCAATCCGAATCTTCAAGAGCATATGCTGAGCAGTGCGTTCCTGTGCTCGCACACAGCCAATACACAAGCAGCCAGACACGCACAGAGGCACAAGCATGCACGCGCACGCTGCACCGGGCACGCGAGCTGTCGCGCTTGTCCTCTCCTGCCGTGATGCACCTTTTACTTAGAGCATAGCTAAGCACGCCAAATGCATGTGTATTATTGAATCTTGCATGTGAATTTTTATATGAATTTGTATTTCTAAACGTTGCAGTATCCCTGTCCAATTGATAACTATCGTACAAGCACTCTAAAATTAATCACCGCATGTATGTTACTATACATTGACTATTTGCATGGTACCGTTTCTTGACCTACCGAGTTTTTCTTTCTGTGCGTTCTTGTAGACTTAGAGAAAGCAGAGAGGTAGAGAAGGCAACCAAAGGGATTCGAGAAAGAGCGTCTGCGCACGGAGCCGCCGTTGTGCGTATAAAAATAAGAGGAGCATTGTATTGTCGGCAGTACGAGTTAGAGCTCACCTACCGCAGCCTTGGATTTCAGAAATCACGTGTAGAAATCAGCATGCCTAGTGCTGCCGCGTCTGCTGCAGCAATAGACTGAAGCAGAAATCACGCAGTGCTTTAATCAGTGTCGTCTGCGTAAGAATTAGTACACAAAAGAGCTTTATGCTGAGACAGCGCGTGAACGTCCCAGTGCACAAAAGAGCTACCTAGTGCACTGCGTAGGAACCAGTAAGATACCCTAAGAAGGGTAGTTTGAGAGTCGCCATTGAAGATGCCCTAAGAAGGGTAGTTTGAAAACTCTCATCCTACATAGTTTGGGAGGGTCTGGGCAACATATTTTATCATAACCTCTCTGACCTCATGCAAAAGCGTTCAGGTGTTGTGTCTAAGTCAACTGATTTTTAAAGAGCAACTTGTACACGAATAAACTGTTGCAGCATATCCAAATAGGGAGTAACTATGGCCGACTGTCCATCACCCACACGTCCATACGCCGGCTCTCTGCTCTGCCATACGCAGCCACAGATGCTCGTGGTGCTGTCCGGGACCAGTTTGCGACGAGGGCGTCGGCGGCCTCCGTGGGGCTGTAGACGTCCCACCAAGTTGACGCGCCCCTCCGTCGCCCACAAGGGGCCCAGCCCGCAGCACGCCTACCTCGTGTTTGAGCTCGCTTGCACTTCCGTCCGGGGCTATAAATAGGACTACGTACGCACCTGGTTTTATCAGCTTTCATAGAAAGACAACTTACACAAGTTGAGTCAAGTACCGCACCGCCACCACTAGCTAGCTAGCAATGGCCACACCCACCAATGAACCCACCATCACCATGGAGACCTGCGGCGGCGTCTCCGACTACCCCACCATGGAGACCATCGGTGTCCTCTCCGATGTCCCCATTGTGAGCAAAAGCCTCCCCATAGGCGCCCGTCTCCGCAAATTTCAAGGTCACTCGTGGCTTCGGTGGAATCGCGGAGAACGCCAAGGTGAACGTCGACAGGCTGTATCTGCGCCAGATCACGACGGGCTGGGACGCGAATCAGTCGGATGTGATAAAGCCCAATGCCGTGACTGGGCTAGGTAAAACTGCTGTGAACAACTGGGGGATCTATGACGGCCCTGGCTCCAAGGCGAAACTGGTTGCCAAAACGCACGGCATGCACACATTTGCCGGCAAATGGAGCAATTGGTTCACCCTCGTGTTTGTGGTCGAAAGGTACGTAGAGTAACTATTATTGTTTTGTTCCACGGTTTTTATTTTACATGTAAGGCCAATAATACATGAGAGTCTACGGGGCATGAAACCACTGCAGGGAATGGCCTAATTATTATCTAGGAGCAAAAGCGATAATATATATTGTGCATGCAGGTTCGAAGGGTCCACTCTTCAGGTTATGGGAGCTAATGATGAGGATGAAGCAGATAATGAGTGGGCCATTGTAGGTGGGACCGGTGAATTCACAATGGCTCGCGGTATCATCCAGAGAAGAGTATATAGTGTAACAGACAGTACATTAACACATGCGCTTACTATTGAATTCTTCTGCCGCATGAAGGAGGTAAGCGTGTAATTAATTTCAGGTCATCCTCTTTGCATCATATATTCTAGTGGTCTCATTATCTGATCACTTTGCATTACTTATCGTTTCTTTTCTGTTATTTCGAATCGAGCTCATTGTTGGAATATGTTATACACTGGGGACCCCTACTATCACGTCAGTCTCAATTACATAGCCTAGTAGGTCCTGTAAAATCATATTTGGAGGGCCATTTTTAGCCTGTAAATACAAACCCCACCAAGGGTCAATTTGTTGCTCCTAGTAGTATTTTTTGTAAATACAAACCACGGTATTTTCTGTAAATACAAACCCTACCGTGAGACATAAAGAGACCTGGTCTCCCAACTCCCCCTATAAAAGGGGTTGAGGGAGGAGAGGTGGAGGACTCTTCGTTTTTGCCCTATGACTCTGTTTGGCTCTCTCCTTTATTCCTTCACTCTCTCATTTCGTTCGGCTAAACCAACAATCATGAATGATGATGCATGGTCCTTCATATTCAGGTCGTTCCTGCACCTACAAAGAGAGGAACAGTTGGTGGAAATAAAGGCTCCCTGCTTTGGGAAATGGAAGGCAAATCCCAACGTCTAGAGAATGTGACAATCTACCATGTAGGTGCAGTTGAAGGGTTTAAATTTTCCTACGTTGACGAAGACGGGAAAATCCGCACCACTGGTACTTGGGGTCGAGTACATCTTGATCCTTTGCGCAAGACAGAAGTGAGTAGATTTCATATTTTACCATGCATGTGGGGTGTGGTTGTTTTGCAAATTATGTTAGTTTATGCCTGGCTTCAAGCTAACCTAAACTTGACACTGATTTACGGAAAATATTATCAAACAGTAAGACTCCAAATATAGGTATATATATATATATAGTATAATGAAAATATATTTACCTGCAAAATCGTACATGCTACGTTTTCTACATGTCGTATTAGTTTTGTTATAAGTCAAACATTTGTATATTTGACTATATAGATTCATAACATATATAAGATTTGTCTTTTAGATTTACTTTGGAAAATACTTTTATAGTATATAATTCATATATATGTTGCGAAACTATAAGGATGTTTTGAAAATCATTAGATGGTTATTAACGTTTGACTTAAAGCACTGCGACCTATGAAATAAAAAGAACAGAGAGAGTACGTATACTTTCTTATTTAGTAGTATGATATAATATAATATCTTATTATATAAATTAAGATAGTTTGACCTAACATTATTTTAGAATTATATCTTTTTGGGAGGTATGGAGTTTGCAGCTGTATATATCTTTTGTTCTGCCACCTAATTAATAAATACTTGATGATACATCGTTTTTTCCTCTTAACTAATTATGTGTTGTTTTACAGATAACGTTTGGCCCATCAGAGTTTGTGAAAATGATCAATGGGGATCAGACAGGAGGCGGTGCCTGGATATCAATATATGAGATCTACACCACCCACAAAACGTATGGTCCTTTTGGAAGTGACATCGGCACTCCACATTTCAGCTATACCGTGCCAGAGGACGAGACCGTGGTGGGCTTCTTCGCAAACACTGATAACGTTTTCGTCACTTCAATTGGTGTTTACACCATCTGAATCATTCAGTATTCGACCCTGCTGCAGCCTGCAGCTACCTGCATGTTCCTTTTAATCATCAGAGTGTTTGATTTCTTCCTGTTTCCGCTGTTCCAGCAATAAGATGGCTAGCTAACAAGGGTGTGTCCCCTTGTCTATGCCTATTGCATTGTGATCTTTCGTAATCAAATCAGTCGTGTAACATCTTTCTTTTCTCTTTCCTTTGCAATGTTCAATGATGTTTTCAGAGATTGTTTTCTTTGGAATAAAACAGATCGTATTGATGGTAAAGTAGAATGAGTAATCACGTTCATGTATTTCCATATCCATATAGCATCCGCCAATCCGCGTCATCCCAAGCGTCCCTGTTGCTATTTACACTAGTAGAAAAGGGGGCAATGGTCCAGGCCGGGTCAGCCCATTAGTCCCAGTTCAGTCCAGAACCGGGACCAATGGTGGCATTGGACCCGGTTCGTGAGCCCCGAGGGCCGGCCGGGCCACGTGGGCCATTGGTCCCGGTTCGTCTGAACCTTTTGGTCCCGGTTGGTGGGACGAACCGGGACCAATGAGCCTCGCTCCTGGCCCACCACCATTTGTCCCGGTTGGTGGCTTGAACCGGGACCAAAGACAGCCCTTTAGTCCCGGTTCGTGCCTCCAACCGGGACTAAAGGGTTGGTCCTCGTTGAGTAGGTTTTTATATAGTTTTTTTTCTTTTCTGCTATATTTATTTTTTTCTATTTTTTCTGAGTTGTAGTAAGTCACTAAAAATATAAAAGAGGCGCAATGCTCGTTAATTAGCTTCAAGTCTTTCGGAATAGTTAAAACTGAACTGCACATAGCTCCGTGCAGTCTATCATATTCCTCAAGGCTTGAAGCTAAGCAACGTGCAGGTTAGCATTGAGCCTCTTCTGCATCGTCTCAAAGACTCAGGGCTTATAAACCGCTATGAGTGCCTCTCGTTTGGCGAGGTGGGACTAAAAACAGCTGCAACAAGAATCAACTAAAAAACTCTTTTACCGGTTCATGCCACGAACCGGTACTAAAAGGTCGTCTTAAAACCTGTACCAAATAAAATGCCTTTGTAACAGCCTTAGAACTGGTACTGAAGGAATCAACTAAAAAGCTTTTATAAACCTCTAGTATTATTGAAACTAAAATTATATAAAATTTTGTTACAAAATTTAATAGCAAAAAGAATTATCATAAAAGAAAATAAATAAGTAATTAGAATTCTGTTCAAAACATTAAAAGCAAAAAAGAATTATCATAAAAGAAAATAAATAATTAATTAGAATTTTGTTACAAACTTTAATAGCAAAAAGAATTATCATAAAATAAATAAAGCAAAAAAGAAAACAAAAAGGGAAAAAAATAAAAAAATTTGCCACCTACTGGGCCACAACGGCCTGAATACGACTAGAAACCTTATTGGCCCAGGATTCAGGCCCGCAGACTGCCCAGTAGGCCCACAGGCAGAGACACAAGTTTAGGCCAGTAGGCCTGCAATAGTGAGGAGTTCAAATAGGAGGGCAGAGTTGCACTTATAAACAGGTGCGGCCGCTCCTCAGCAAGCGAGGTGGGACTAAACATCCCACTGCACCGTGCCAGCGCAAGGCCTTTAGACCCGGTTGCTGGCTCGAACCGGGACTAAAGGGGTGCATTGGTACCGGTTGGTGGCACCAACCGGGACCAATGCCTCTCTTTTGTCCCGGTTTGAGGCACCAACCGGGACCAAAGGTCTCTGCTTCCCGCTCTTTGGGCTGCTGAAAAGAGGCATTTGGTCCCGGTTGGTGCCACCAACCGAGACTAAAGGTCCCATTAATCCCGGTTTGTCTCACGAACCGGGACCAATGATCTGCCTATATATCTGGCACTCGCCAAAATTTCGTTCAGTTCGTTCTTCCCCGCCCCGACGCCGCCAGGCTGCCCATCCGTATCCGGCTCGCCGTCGCCGTCGCCGCCCGCCCGCCCGATCGACGCGTCGCCAGCGCCGCCCGCCCTGCCCGTCGCCCGCGCGCCGCCCGCCTCGCCCGCCTGCCCGTCGCCCGCGCCTCCCGCGCCGCCCGCTCCGCACCTCGCCGCCCCGCGCCGCAACCCGCCGTCGCCGTCGCCGTCGCCGTCGCCGTCGCCGACACCGTCGCCGTGAGCAGCTAATTTAATTTGATGTTAGTAGTAGTTAGTTGAGTTAGATTTTGTTAGATTTTTTTGTAGATTTTTTGTTAGATGTGTAGTTCATAGATTTTTTTCATATTGTGTAATTAATTTGTTCATATTGTGTTAGATTATTTTATGATTTTTCTGTTGTAATTTAGATGTCAAATTTTTATGATTTTTTTGTTGTAATTTAGATGTCAATTTTTTTTCATATTTTGTAAGTAATTTAGATGTCAAATTTTTATGATTTTTTTTCTCTTCATAGAATTTTTATGATTTTTCTGTTGTAATTTTGTTCATAGAATTTTAATGATTTTTTTGTTCATAGTATTTTCTTTGTCAATTTATTGTGTATGTATAGGAAAATTAGTTAGAAAAATAATAGAACTATAGTTAAACTAGATTATTTTTAGTAAGTAGTACTTTATTTTATTTATAGTAAGTGCTTCATATATAGTTGAACTAGCTAGTTGATTTAATAAACCAATTTATTTTACTATATATAGAAGTAGTTTATTTATAGTAAGTGCTTAGTAGTTGAACTAGTTTATTTAATTAATAAAACTATTTTATTTAACTATATATAGAAGTAGTTCCCGCATCGACGTCGACGATGCCTATCCCGCATCCTCATCGTCGTCGACTCGGCGGCGGAGGCCTGCTTGATCAGGGCCATGTTCGGGACTGGGCTCCGCCGGACTGGTATTGGGAGGTGCTACCTTCTGGGGGACGTAGGTTGGTAAGGAGGCAGCCCATTGTTGACCCGATCCTTGTTTGGTGGCGGTCACGTGGGCCAGTGACGGTGCCGAGGCTTCCGGACACCGCGGAGGTGGTACGTCACCGTGTCAGCGAGGAGGACGAGCACGTCCGTCGCTACATGGTTGCCTTGGAGGGCAGGTTCGACAATACTTGGCAGGTTCTTCAGGGATCTCACTGGAGCTATGATCCTGTGATCGTTCCTTATCTTTGGGTGTCCACCGCCCGCGAAGATACCTGCCGGGCGCTACTGTTCTAGCTGTTTTAATTAGCGAAGCTATATGTATGATAGTATTCGAGGAGTATTCGACGATGTACGGACACAAGAGATGATGTACTTTTGGTTATAATTGAATGCATGCTAATTTGAATACTACTTTATTTTACGATTTGGTTTTGCTTATTGAATGCTCATATTGGAAAAGTACTCCTACTTTGAATGCTAAAATTGAAGAGCACTCTATGCAGAAATCTAGTAGCCCCTCCATCATCCATGCCGTTGCAGAAGCTTCTCCTTCATTCCGTGTGCTAGACAATTTGTTGTACTCATGCACTCGGGAATGAAAGGAGGAGCTACGTACCTTCACCGATAGTCAACCTGTGATTAATTATAATGATCTAATTTAGGTTTATTAGTACATATATTTAATATTTGAATTATGAACTTAGGCCGGAAATGTCGTGATCGGACGCATTTAAAAACCGCCAGGGGAGTGCGATTGGTGCCACGGCATTTAATCGAGGTATGTGCGACAGGTTCATTGAGCTGGACGAAGATCGGCGCTTCAGCATTAAGCTCGAGGAGACCTTCGATGTTCATACGGTACACAACGACTACAATAGTTTTTTTCGTAATTAAGCACGAATTCAACTATTTTAACGTGTATTTTTCATCTTTTCCAATTCGACTAGCTTATCCCATGCTATGCAAGACCCTATGTCTTGGAGAGGATGGGTTTTGAAGACCATGAAAGTATGGAAACCAAAAAAAATTCTCCTAAGGACCCATCATGGTGTGGATTTTCAAGTAAAGTTGTACAATGCTGAGAGTGTAACCCATTTTGGTTGTAAAAATTGGGAAGCACTTTGCAAGATGTATGGTTTTGATGAGGGTATGCTTTATCACCATGGATCTTGGTGATCCTATAATCCAGCAAGACAATATGGGCATTTGGGTCCTTGTGGATACACCTCCAATTCTTCCCCCATGTGAGCTTAACATAGTTATTAAGTAATTTATATTGTTTATTTCAAAATAGTTGACAGCTTGTTTCCATTGACAGCTTATTTTCATTCTTCAAAGAATGTGCGGAAAATGGTAGACAAAACCCACTACACCGATGGCTCCGAATTAACTTATAAGGAGAAAAATCATCTGATCGCATTTTGTACTGATCTTGAGAATTACAATGTCTACAATTGAACTCCTCAACATTATGGTCAATACGTGCCATTAGTGCACGTGTTGAACTACGGTAACTACCATGAAGATACCCTGGTAAGATTTTTTACTATTACGACATCCCTGCATCTTTTTTTAAATACTTCTAAAACTAGTACATCATTGCTAACTACGAATTTATTACTATGTTTTTCAACAGATAATTCCGAATGATTGTGTGCCTCATCTGATGCATACGCACGGTCGCCTTGATGTTTTGAACATACAACCAGCTCGTCCTACGAATCTCAATTGTCCATACCGGATTTCTAAAAGAAGTGGAGACATGACAATCAAAGAATGAAAAAAATGTATGGACAGTCGTAAGGAGCTTCTTGCAAGGAAAAGGAGGTGAAGCGCAAGAATTGGAGACAGGATGATCTCCCTTCTTCATAATGGAGAGTCAGAGTCTACATTATTTTATGCTATTTTACCTTAAAGGTGTTTAGGTCCTACCTGATACTGATGATCATGTACTAAGAACAATTATGTAGGGTTGGGTTCGATGACTATGAGGATGATTATCGTATGACTTGTTATTAATAACGTGTAGAAGTTGTATGATGATGCATGATTAGTAGGACTTGTTATTATATATGATGATGTATGATGCGAGCATGCATGAGTTATTATATATCAGCGGGTGAAATGAACATAGCAGTAGCTAGCGTTGGTAAACCAAGGACGAAGATATAAGAGAGGGCACTTCTCTCTATTAGCTAGCTAATAACAATCTAAAATTAACCCCCAAAACCCCTAAACCATCCATTTTTTTAAAGAAAACCTCAGCTGCTGACACGTGGAAGCCTTTTGGTCCCCGTTCATGTCACCAACCGGGACCAAAAGCCCCCTTGCCTGGGCTGCTCGCAGTGGCCACGTGAAGGCCCATCTGTCCCGGTTCGTGTTAGAACCGGGACTAAAGGATGGAGGCATTAGTAACGACCCTTTAGTCCCGGTTTAAGAACCGGGACTAAAGGCCCTTATGAACCGGGACAAATGCCCCCTTTCTACTAGTGTTATTAGGTATGGTCACCCTAACGGTGCTACGCCGTGTGCACCTCTATCACTGTATCACTGCTATTGATGGCGACTGACCCCACAGCCTCCTACACTCGTGCACAGTTTCCGCGCACCACGACCGCCCTGTTGCCAATACCCGCCAGTCTCATCTCATGGCTTCTGCTCCAACATTCAGCATCGTGTGTGTCCCACCGTAATAGAACTAGTCCAAAATATGCAGACACGCCAAGTGTCTCATTGTGGGTCTGCTGCACTATGGTCGGGGCTTCTCTCTACCACTCCAGGTAGCTTCGTCTTCCTCTTCTTCCACATCGCAACATCTATCCACGCTGTGTACCACAAGAGATATAGTAGCGCATTAACGTGTCTGGCACACTCAAATAGCTCAGATATAGCCTGTGTTCTGCAGCTTCTACTTTGGAGCCGGCTCAACAAATATATACACCGGCTTCCAGTTCTCCTTCCAGGTCCTTCTACGTCAAAAAAATGAAAAATCGGCCTTTCTCCTCTCGTCCTCCATCTCCCGACCCCGATGCAGTGACGCGCTCCCGCATCCCGTCCTCTCCCTCTCTCCCTTCCCCTCTCCCTTGCTCTCTTGCTCTCTCCCATGTTGGAGCAATTCGAGGAGGAAGAAGGAAAACCACACGCAAGAGCTTGAGGTAGAAGAAGAGCGCATAGTGAGTTTTACGGCACCGTACACACTTGTGCCTTTTCTCTGTTTCTTCTCAACACACACGTATGTTTTTTTAGCATCGAACTAAGACTTTATTAATTCAAGATTGTTCGGTTATAGTCTGCCCGAAGGCAATCAAGGAGAAAAACAGGGCTCTGCTCTAGCCAGCACTCCGTACCCTTAGCCGAGCAAGCACATTGTGCACACAAGTGAGCCGGAGTATTAAAATCCCTACTGACATGGTGAACCGAAAAAGAAACAAAATTGAGGACTATATCATCTAGTTCTCGTAAGATAGCTGCAACCAAGCGAGAGTTGCTTCGTGAGTTCCATTGGGTGACCAGCTCCATGCTATCGACCTCCATTATCACATGTGACATCCCGCGAAGCTGAGCGAAGATCACACCCTCCCGGAAAGCTAGAAGTTCAGCGATGAATGGATCTGGAACACCGGCCAGCGGCTTGCACCACGCCCCTATAAAGGAGATATGGCAATGTGCAACACCATCAGCTCCGCCTGTAAGTGCATCCGGGAATACCGAACCATCAGTGTTGATGGTAATCCACCCCGCGTCGGGGGGTCTCCGGCCCTGTCCCGCCAGCACCCTGGTGCGGCGAACAGGTAGATCAAGCAACGATAGGGTTTCAAGAATCCACTTGAGTGCTTGGACAGGATCATATCCCTCTTTTTCATGAGTCCACTTGTTTTTGGAAGTCCATATTGCATGCATGATTGTGATGATCTTGCATCGAGTGTCATCTGTGAACATGGGATCTAGCACAATATCACGTGCCCACGTTAATGGATGCACCCTCGGTAATTGAAGATCAAATCGATCCTTTGCCGCAACCGAAAAGTGCTTAGCATGCGAGCATGAGATCAACGCATGCATCAAGTCTTCATCCGTTGCTAGACAGATGTCGCAATATCCAATTGGTTTGATATATCGGTGCTTCAGGGTCGAGCAGTCCGGCAAGATACCGCCAAGAACTCTCCACCAAAAACCCTAACTTTCGGCACCACATGAATTTTCCAAATTGCTGACCACAACTGTTTGTTAGCTGATGAAGTATCCGTAGTCGTCCCTTCCTCTAGAGAGCTAAGCTCGTTGCAAGTCATTAGAGAGCGATACACTGATTTAACAGTGTAGTTGCCTGGCTTTTTCAGTGCCCACGCCAAAGTGTCTTCCCCTCCTGATCTATTCAAAGGAATATCCAGAATTGCCTCAGCATCCGGGTGAAGGAAGTTTTGGCGGACAAGATTGACATTCCAGTTTCGGTGTAATCATCAATCAACTCCGACACGCGTGCGCGAGAGGGGCATCCCCTAATCGGCCGACCGGTTTCATAGTGACAGTATTGGGAATCCAAGGGTCGTTCCAGATGGAAATTGAGGAACCATCACCTATCCGATGGATGAGCCCAGTCTCCAAGGCTTTCCTTCCTGCAATAATCGCTCTCCATGTCGAAGAAGCACTCTTAGGGATTGAGGCTTGGAGGAAGCTTGTATTAGGGAAATATTTCCCTTTCAGAACCCTTGCACAAAGTGAAGTAGGATTCGTCAGAAGACGCCAACTTTGCTTGCCAGGCAGTGCGAGATTATAAACTTGAGGATCCCGAAAATCCAAGCCACCCTTGATCTTTGGTTGTGTCAATTTGTCCCACACTAGCTAATGGAGGGATTTCTTGTCCAGCGAGCTCCCCCACCAGTACTTTGCCATCAGCGAGGTAATATTCTTACACACTTTCTTTGTCAGCTGAAAACAACTCATGCTATAGGTTGGGATTGCCTGAGCGATTGATTTTAGAAGAACCTCCCTACCTGCACAAGAAAGGTTTCATTCTGACCAGCCAAAAATCTTACTGCGAATACGTTCACTGATATGACTGAATGTACCGCTTGTGATTCTTCCAACAGCCATGGGCAGGCCCAGGTAGCTTTCGGAGAACGCCTCAACTAAAATCCCAAGAGAATGTTTGAGATTCTCTCTGAGGGGCTGCTCTGTATTATCACTGAAGAAGATGGAGCTGTTGTCGCGGTTCATTGCCTGACCCGAGCAAGTACATATATATGAAGTATCTCATTGAGCCATTCTGCAATTTGGATGTTAGCTTTGAGGAAGATGAGACTGTCATCAGCAAATAACAGATGACTAACCCATGGTGCTTGAAAACTCACACGAATCCCCCGATCGATACGCGCGCCACCAAAGTTATTGAGCATTGAGGTGAGTCCTTGGGCACATATCAGAAAGAGATATGGAGAATATGGGCAGCCTTGTCGCAGCCCCCTGGACGGGCTGAAATACGGCAACAACTCTCCGTTAACCCTGATAGTGAATCGAATCGATGTCACAAACTTCATAATTGCTAGTGAAACGATCACCGAAGCCCATCTTGGTCAACATAGCTTCGAGATAATGCCATTCCACGCGATCATATGCTTTGAGCATATCAAGTTTGATAGCGCAGTTGTAGTTCTTGCCCTTCTTCATTCTCCTGATAGCGTGGACACATTCGTAGGCCACTAAAACGTTGTCCGTAATTAAGCGGCCTGGAACAAAAGCACTTTGCTCTTCCCAATGACATCATCGAGAATGAGACGAGCACGGTTAGCCACTGTCTTGACGGCGATTTTGTACAAGACGGGGCACAAGGCAATTGGCCTATACTGTGAGATTATTTGTGAATGATGGACTTTAGGAATCAGAGTTATTGCCGTATCGTTCAGTCCCAAAGGGAGCTCCCCTCCATTCAAAAACTCAGTATAGTCGGGTTATATCTTCCCCAATGACATCCCAGTGGCGTTGGTAGAAACCTGCAGTGAATCCGTCAACGCCGAGCGCTTTGGATGGTGCCATATTGAACAATGCAGTTTTTACCTCGGCAGCTGTGTACTCCCTCTCGAGTGTATAGTTCCTGTCAGCGGTGACCCGTGGTTGAACACATTGCAGCAGCCCCTCCATCGGGCTATACCCTTGTGATTGGTATAGTGCACGGTCGAAGCTAGTAATTTCCTCTTTCACCTCAACTGGATCAGTGCTAGCGTAGCTATCAGCTAGTTCCAATGAAGTGATACGGTTGGTCCTCTTGCGCTGTCTTGCTCGTGCCTGAAAATAACCTGTATTGCGGTCGCCAGCATGAAGCCACAGCACACGAGACCTCTGTTTGAGCCAAATCTCCTCTTGCCTGAGGGCCTCCCTCAGTTGTGAGGCGACAGCCTTCTCATCGTCGTTAGGACCGCGCCCTACTACTGCAGTTCGAAGACGCTCAAGTCTTTTCTGAAGTTTGCGGACTTTACGTTCCATATTACCAAACTCTTTATTTTCCCATGATCCAAGCTCGGTCTGGACCACGGAGAGGGCATCTACAATGCCTTGTAGACCTCTCTGGCCGGATCCCGTTTGCCACATCTTTTGTACTATCTCATCATAATCGGCATGAGACTGCCAAACATTTTCGTAGCGGAAAGAGTGAGTCGCGCGGGGCCAACTCGTCACTGACGTAGCTCGACACTCAGCAAGGATGAAGCAGTGATCTGATTCTACACTGCTAATATGTATGACAGTTGAGAACTCAAACAGCTGAAGGAATTCGACATTGACAAAGACCCTATCTAGTCTTGCTTTCACGTCCATGTTCCCCTGCTGCCTGTTATCCCATGTGTAAGGGACACCGCGCCACCCCAAGTCCTGGAGTGCGCAATCAGAAGTCGCCTCGGAAAGCACGCATTTGTGCTTCTGGTCTTGCATGTATACTAAAATGCTCGTCCGCATGTAGGGTTTGGTTGAAATCACCTATGCAAATCCAAGCCCTATGCATAACAGCAAAAAGAGTACGCAGAAACCGCCAACTCTGGTGCGGATTCTCCAACCGTGGCTCGCCATAGAAGTCAATGAAACGCCAACTTTTATTATTTTGCTTGACCTTCACATCAATATGAGACTTGCTGAAATTCTCCAAACTAACACGCAGCTGATTACAAAGTCTTTTAGTACAGACACACACGTACTACTCCCTGCGACGTACTGCCAGATCCTGCCTGATCCGCTATTTTCTCTCTACTAGCCGGTAGCATGGCCAGTTGGCCACGAGTAACAACCTCTTTGACACGGCCACACGATTCAACCGGGGTCACGCTTATCTCCTAATTACTCGGTCCACCTCTTCTCGCTATCTAAGCCACTAAGCACGTCCATGCAACGGAAATACGCGTACCTGCATGCTACTAACCTGATGGACGCAGGCTCTTCGACTTCCTCACTGGGTGCTCGGATCGAGAGGCAACAGTCCTTACGGTTGCCATTTGGCATATTTGGGAAGCTCGGAATGTGGGAGGAATGAACCGGTGGCGCCCCAGCCGAAGCATACCGCTGCTAGGGCTAAGGCCTACATTGACCTGATCTTCCACCACTTGTACGATCATGCTCCTGCTCCAAGGCGTGAGACCTCCTCTTCTGGTTGTTCAGGGTCTCCGCCGCCGCAGGGTACGGTGGTGGCCTTCTCTGATGCTGCTGTTTCGGATGAGCTGGGTAAATCCGCTCTGGGTGTGGTGATGCTTGATCATGAGGGGCGTTGTGTGGCGGCGTGTTCTGAGCCTCTTGGGGGCGCCCAGTCTCCTGAATTGGTCGAGGCCATGGCGCTCCGGCGTGCTGTCTCCTTGGCTCATGAGGAAGGCTTCTCCAATGTCTCCTTCAACACTGATTGCCTCTCGGTGGTGCAGCGTCTTTCGTCTCCCTCTAGAGATCGCCGGTGTGGTGGGATCCGTTCTTTCGGAGGTGAAGATCTTGGCAAGTGGCTTCTCTTCTGCTTGCTTTCAGCATGTTCGTCGGCATTGTAATATTTTAGCTCATATTCGATCTAGTTTGAACTCTTCTAGTCTTTGTATTTTCTGTTCTGCTTCGGATTGCATCCGGGAGACTCTGTGTAAGTTTGTTGCTTAATCAATAAAGGCTGACGTTCTCTCTAAAAAACCTGATGGACGCCCGCGCATGCTTCCATCCTCTACGACTTCCTCTCAACTAACAAACTTACTGCTAACTTGCATGCACACACGCGGTCTCATATCTACGTGAGTACATGGTCGCAGCCTAGCAGTGGACATACCTACGTGCATAAGTCAACAAATTCTAAGAAATAAACATGATGAATGCCTACACAACAAGGTTAACTCTAACATCCCGCCGTCGCGACGTGCCTGTCAGGCCCCAGTGCCGCTGTTCCACCACGGGCGACCTGCATGGGCGACCGCGCCACCGGTTTGCTGCACGGCGGGTCGCGCAGGCCCCCGGGGTGGCCATCCCCGACGTCGGTGTCTCACGAGCAGGCGCCGGTGTGGCTGCCCCACGGTGCTGACTGCTCCAGCCGGTCCACGAAACCCTAGCTCCCGGGCAGGGCGACGGCGTTGGCTGCTTGCCCAGGCACGGCAGAGCACGGGCCCTAGGCCCGTGCGGTGGTTTTGATTTTGTTTTTCAGGATTGATTTCAGCTTGCTTGATTCTCTTCCTAAGGGTTCCTCTAGGATACCCAAATTTGATGCATTACTTTGAACAGTGCTGCTCTAATGTTATGCCTGAATGGATGACCGTAAGGTTTGCCTGTTGGCTGTATACGCAGTGCTGCAGTATCAAGAAAATTTGTGGTGGTTTAGTATGATGAATTTGTGCTGATTTAATATGCCTACAAGATATTTCAGCGAGTTCAGGATATGCAATTTCATGTTTGTAGCTTGGACTACAAAGATATTTATGTTGTGCTTTTTCCCTTTTCTTATGTTCAAAGTGAAGGGATGGAGCATATGGAGGCGGAAGGAAATTTAATTTGTCCATTTAGCCATTGACATTTCAGCAATCTATAGTGTCCTAAGTTTGGTCAATATATTTATGTTACCATTTTCGACAGCAATATATAGATTCCTTCAATTTTATATCTTGTATGGTTTGTAACAGGCTGATTACTTTGTTGTGATGCAGGTAACTGCAGTTGCTTGGTAGCTACTAATAAATATGCCTCCGCTACAGCAAGGTAGTCAGACAGCTAAAAAGAACTGGATAGCTATAGTGTCATCTTCTGTACTGTTTCATATCTAATTGCTGCATGGACATAAACATAACAAGATGAAAAGAGAGCCATCGGTTGAACTGAGAAAAATCTAGCTTTAGTGCCTCCTCTAGCCAATTTGGCCTTTTAATGTTGTGTTGCCTCCTTTTCCTACAGGTTGCAGTCAAGTCCCAGAATAAATTTTTATATGTGCAGCTCGTGTGCCGTTCAGCTTCTTTTTCTCTCTCGGAGTCTCAGGTGACACGTCCTTACATTTTTTGTGAACTGGTCCAGAATGAAGTAGGACCAATTATGCATTATTTTTCCAATATATATGGAGGTTTATTCAGTATATTTCGTAATTTGCCTATCCAATGGATAACAAGGCTCCTTTTGACTGGGACACCCTTTCAGAGCAATCTGACAGAGCTAGCTGTGGTCACTATTGAACTTCAATTTTATCCAGATATATTCTCATCGCACCAAGAATTTGGATAACCGTATCTTCTTTGTAAGTTCTAATATTCTGGCAATGGACGAAATTCTGGGACATTCTACAGTATTACCTAGATTCAAAAGGCCACGGGGTTTGCACAAGCACAATTTTTTTTTTTTGAGGGATGCACAAGCACAATTGATGGTAGTGTTAATTTGGAAGAGAGGTGGACACATGTAACGGGCTAGCCTGTGCCAATATATCACTATTTTGCAAAATGTTGATAAGAAGAGCTTGGATCTTTTTTATACCTTCTTTGCTTCCCAAATTCTCATTTCACATCAGCACATCCAAATGGTAAATTCTTTAGGTACTTATTACTGCATCACATTTTGCCCCCAACGATCCAACCACACAGACCATGGTTTATGGATGCAAGGAAGCACAACACTACCTTTAGTTGGGTAAACACTAAAAGAATAAGAGTTGCTTTTTAACCTTTTTGTGTTACTCCTTTTTCCTGCTGGATGACCGGCTAATCTGTTGCTATTTTTACTTCACCAAAAAACTTTTGCTAATGTTATCTGTCGTAGATAATGATTTCAATGGAAGCCTAAGCAGTGGCGGAGCTACAAACTAAAAGCGGGGCGGGCCAATATGAAGAATACCACCCAAAAAATTCAGAAATAGCCCAATTAGGCTCATACTTTGCATTGTTTTCGTTCTAAGCTGTGCGGGCCATGGCACTGTTTTGCCCCTACATAGCTCCGCCACTGAGCCTAAGTGTCTTCATTCTGAGCATATGGGCTGGTGGGTTTGTTATCAACCTTACTTCGGTTGATACATGTATCCTACTCCCTCCGTTCCTAAATATTTGTCTTTCTAGAGATTTCAACAAGTGAATATATACGGAGCAAAATGAGTGCATCTATAGTCTAAAATATGTCTATATACATCCGTATGTGGTAGTCCAGTTGAAAACTCTAAAACGACAAATATTTAGGAACGGATGGTGTATATGACACTCATTGGGTAATTCTCTATCATAAGAAAGCCTTTTTTTAGTTAAAACTAGTACTCCCTCCGTTCCTAAATATTTGTCTTTCTAGTCATTTCAAATGGACTACAACATATGGATGCACGTAGACATATTTTAAATATAGATTCACTCATTTTACTCGTATGTAGTCACTTGTTGAAATATTTAAAAAGACAAATATTTAGACGGAGGGAGTAGAATGCAAAATCTTTTCTCTTAAACCCGGAACATCATGGCAAGTAGGTTCAAATTATTCCGGTAACTAGGACATTTTTTTATATGGCAACTAGTAGAACGCAAAATCTTTTCTCTTAAATCCGGAACATCATGGCAAGCCGGAACACCAAGGCCGAAGTTGGAACATCCGGAAATAATTATTTTCATTTACAATATAACCATGCAAATAGAGTTTTTTTAAGAGAAAAGGTTGTTTCACAGAAATAATTTTGGTGAGACTCCAACGAACTAAAATCTGCTAACGGATTGCAGCCCAAGTAAGGACTCTTTTTTTTTTAGAGAATCAGTAAGGATTATCTTTGGTTTGTTTGCATTGGATGTGGACCTTTTTTTCAGCACATCGGTTGAAGTAGCCATATAAAGACACGCGCGCATGCCGTGCTGATCCGCCGTATACAAACCGAAAGAAGGATCTACAAAGGAGCCCTAGGCGATCGTCTCCTGTCCTTGGTCAACCCCGGGCGGCCGGCCGCATCATGTCCACGTCCGGGCTCATGTCTGCCATGCGTGCCGCCGGCCGCCAGCAGATCACCATTTCCACCCTCCGCACGGCACCGGCAGCCGGCTCTCACGTCTTCCGGATCGAGGAGTTCACGCGACTCACGGAGAAGACGGCCAATGGCGTCGCTGTCTTGTCAAGCCCGTTTGCCGTCGGCGGCCACGACTGGCGTATCAGGTGCTTCCCGAACGGCAGAATCAAAGATTCGGTGGGCCATGTCTCCCTCCACCTCCAGCACGACAGTCACGCCAAGACTGGCGACGTCACGGCGACGTACAAGATGAGCATACTCGACAAGTCCTGGGAGCCGTCGTGCACCCAAGTAATGGAAAATCACCGCTTCGAGACGAACGATGGTTACTGGGGCTGGAGGAAGTTCATGAAACACAAAGATCTGGACAGGGACAAGTACCTCAAGGACGACTGCCTCTCCGTCCTCTGCGACGTCACGGTCGACCTCAGGCTGCGCACCACCGATGAGGTTTTGGCGGCGGCGGAGAGGAACTCAATTCGGAGCCGCCAGCTCCGTCCGAGCCTCATCATGGCTTACATCTCGCGGAAGCAGCGGACGTGATGATCCACCTCGGCGACGGGCAGAGGGTCGCGGCGCACCGGTGGGTGCTGGAGGCCCGATCCCCCGTATTTGAGTCCGATCTCGCGCTCGCCCCGACAACCAGCGAGAACATTGCTGAACTACGCGTCGACGGCATGGACGCCGACGTGTGCAAGGTGCTGCTCAGGTTCATCTACACCGACTCACCGCCGGCGCAGCTCGAGGTGGCCCCGCCAACGACCGTTACGACCGTTGAGCGGCTGCTCGTGGCGGCTGACACGTACGAGCTGGGGAAGCTGAAGTCCGCCTGCGAGGAGGCATTGTGCAAGAAGATCGACGTGAGCTCCGTGGCCGCCGCCCTGGCGCTGGACGAACGGCACGGCTGCCCGGCGCTGAGGAAGGCGTGCATGCACATCCTCTCTTCTGCCGATAACCTGGAAGCAGTGGCGGCGTCATCTGATGGTTTGGAGCAGCTCAAGACACTTGGCCCCTCTGTCCTACTGGATCTACTCAACAAGAACATGCCGTCGCCTGAGTGGGAACGGATGCTCCGGACTATCAGACTCGTGCGTGTCGGATCAGTCTGATAAAGGGCGGTGAAGGGGTTTAGAAGGCACATGTGCGATTGAAGTACTAGCGTAGCGTCTAGCGTCTCGTCTCCCTTATGATTTTATGGTCTGTAGTTATACTCTTTACCCATTATTACTCCAGTTCTGTGTTACGATCGGTCTCCTTTCTTATGATTTTATGGTATGTCGTTTATGTTTTGGCCACGCTCCTGCTTTATATGTAAAACACGAGACAAAATACACGCCGAACAATGCAAAGGTACCAAGGAATCTCTCAAAGCAGATACTCCCTGATGATTTTGGGGTTTAATTTACTGAGTTGTTGGATTTGCTGGTCTATATTGTGGCAATGCCTCAATGCGCTCACCAGTAGTGTCGTGTGGCATCATGTGCTTCTTGCATTAATTTCTTGGACAACATTATGGATGACTGTCATGCTTAACTTAAGTTTTGGCCACTCACCACCGTATATATGACTTGTTGTATCGTATGTCAATACCATTTGATAATTGATATGCTTGTGTTTTTCTCTCCGTTGCTGGTTGTCATGCACGAGATGCTACATTCTAGGCTAAACTTCTGAATTAGTTCTAGTGTATTACAGTATGAATTTACCAGCTACCAAGTATGTTACTCCAATCATAAAAATGTATGAATTTATAATACTTTTTTTTGTGGGGTATGAATTTATAGTACTCACCTGAGAGATTTATCTCCTTCGGCAATCAGATAAAGGGCTTGCTTTTTAAGCTAAGAAATTGAGCAATCGCACACTGTTTGCGGTTCTGTTGACTGAACTGAAGGTTTAGTTTAATTTAGTATTTTTTTTGTGACCGTTTAACCTTTAGCTATCTCCATCTACTTCAAAGTCCACTCTGTAATCATCTTCGGAGACTATTTCAGATATGAGATACAAATACGCCAATTGTGGTTGCCTTAGGGACCATATTTCATTTTCAGTCACAACAAAGCCTATACTGTTGCACTGACAGAGATGCTCCTGGCTGATTTGGGGGGTTTAATTTACTGAATTTGTGTACTTGTTGGTCTATATTGCGGCAATGCCTCAACCCTCAATGAGCACACTAGTAGTGTCGTGGTATCATGCGCTTCTCGCATTATTTTCTTCGACAACATTATGGATGACTCGTCATGCTTGTATTGTTACTCGCCATGAGTTACACAATTTGTTGGCATCACACTTACCATGTGGTTTATACTTAACTAAACTTTTGGTTATTGCTCACAGTTATACATATGACTTAGTGTATGTCTACCATTTGATATGCCTATGTTTGCTCTCTTTTGTTGGTTGTCATGCATGAGATGCTACATTCTAGGCTAAATTTTTATGTGTCTTATGGATCAGCTGAGATCTTAGAAGAAATTGCAATGAGTCGTGGACCATCTCCAAGTCTTTCTTTGTGGACCATTTTTATTTTTACTTCCGTATGAAACACCATTGTGAACAACGGTCAGGGAACTACTTAATGCATATCTTTATGCATAACAGCATAAATCAGTATGCAGAATACTATACAAAACTAGGTTCAAGCCTTCTCAGAAGGCATTATCGTATATACAACCTCTGATTCTAGTTTGTCCAACTTTTGTACTCAAGAACAAGAAACGGATGAGCAAAGAAACGACAAACTTTAGATTTTATTTTGTTTGGTTTCATTCATCAAGTAATAATGGCATTGCAGTACGCGGTTACAATTTGTGTAGCTCAGTCAATAGATTAATCAAACAAATAATCGTATGGGAAAAAGTTACCAAACTTTGCTAGCTCATGGTGTTTTCTATTGATGTCAATTTCTATTTCACCAGTGAAAATTGGCTTTTAAACATAGGGTATTCCGCCTGCTTTGGATTAACTAGCAAAAGAGCCCGTAAGGCCGAATGGGAGAAAAAACTATCATACACCCCGATAATAACCATGACTCAAGACCTGCATTTAACAGGCAAAAACAATGCCCTTATTAGTAGGTAATATTTTTTGTCATGACTTTAAATATTACACACCAAATTAAAAACTGTGAACATTTTCAAGAAATCATTTGAGGCTTCTTTATATTTTATTGAAGTGATTTTCCTTTTCCTTACAAAGCTTTTAAAAATCCCATGTCTTTTTCTACTTCAAGCATTGTCCCCAAACTTTTCCCAAAATTATTTTGTCACATAACGAATCCCACTAAAATCCTCATGATTTTTGGACAATCCTAGCTACTATTTCCTATTCAAACCTTTTTGAATCAAATCCAAATAAGTTTGAATTCATACTCTCCCAAACTTGTTGAAACCTCTTACGTGGGCCTAGTTATAAATCGTGGACCTAACATAGTAAGTTTCAGCATCATTCAGTCTCTCTAGCCATTTCTTTTTCTTTGAAAGCTCTCTTTCTATTTTTCTCTTTTATAAAGGAAATAGAAAAGGGCGCTACTCTGCCCCGGCGCACGGGCGCAACGATTCGGCCGGTCAAGCAGCGCACATACGATACGGTCTATAACAGCCGCAGGATTCCTTCTTCCCAAAACTGCTTCGCTAGTAGAAAAAAAAACATGGCGCATGAACATCCGGAGCAGTCCCGTGATCCCCAATATGTCAGCCAGCTCGCCGGCCATCCACGCCGCCGCCAGCAGCTGCCCTTGTCACCGTCAATTCCACAGGACGCCGCTTCGCCGCTGGTGGCCGCCATCGCATCCCCGTCCTCACCGGTTCCAGCAGGATGTCGCCTCCAGTCGTAGCAAAACGCCCAACGCTCTCTGTCGTTGCAGCACCTAGCCGCCGCCATCGTATCACGCCTGCCGCCGCACCACCGTGCCTCCGCCGCAGCGCCAGTGTCGCCGCCGCACTCCAGTTGAAGCTTTTTCTCATGTTGGTTGAAGCTTTTTCTCACGCCGGTTGTAGCTTTTTTCTCCCCGTCGACGCTCGCACGGGGTTGAAAGAACGACGGCTGCCAATGAACTCCATTTAAATGGATGTAGCAAAAATGCTCGCAGATTGTAGCAAAAAAACGGTGACGGCTGCTGCAAAAACGTCGTCGCCGCCATCCGGGGTCGCATCTCCGCCATTAATGAATGTAGCAAATTTCTTCGTCGGTTGTAGCAAAAGCCGCTGATGGTTGCAGCAAAATAACTGTCTCCGTCGTTGCAGGTCGTAGCCCGCCATTAGTGGATGTAGCAAAAATGTCTCTGGTTCCAAAGCATGCCGTGATGCTGGTTCCAGCATACAACGACCACGGTCGCAGCATGCAGCACCCGCCGCACTCGAGCTTGCAGCTCCATGGTGATGTGGGCATGGCCATGGTCCACATGGTTACACAGTGCCTGCTTGAAGCTTTCTTCACCTCGGTTGAAGCTTTTTGGTGGCTGGTTGTATCTTTCTCAGGTGCAGGTTGCAGCTTTGCGGTTGCACATAAACTGGTTGTAGCACCCCCACCGAGAATTGGCTGAGACCTCGCCAAGAACTGGTTGTAGCAATGTCAAGAACTGGTAGTAGCTATTGCGAAACACAGTTGTAGCATTCTCCAACAACGGCAGCTTCCACGCAACCGACGCAACAGTTGCAACTCCAACGGTGCCAGCCACAGCTCCAGCAAAATTCACTGCCGGTTCCAACAAAAAAAACACCTATTATAGCAAAGACACACACACCGTTGTAGATCCGTAGCAAAAAAGCAATGCTGATTCCAGAAAAAAAGTATTGGTTTCACCAAAAGATCTCTCCGGTTATAGCATCGATTGGGAAGGAGAAGCTTGCTGCGGTGGGGAGGAGCCGCTCGAAGCAGCAGGAGGTCGAGCTGCCGGCGCTGACTAGCGCACCACTAGAGGAAAAGAAGCGGAAAGAGGAAGAAGAAGCAAAGAAAAAGAAAAATAATGTGGTGTGGAAGAGATAAGGAAAGGGACGCCTCCCGAGGTCCACAGAGCGCACTGGCCAGCATGTTCCCGTATGAAAAGTGAGCGAGCGTGGGGCGACCGGCCGAGCGTTTGGCCGGTCGTCCGGAGGGAAACGTTTCCCTTAAATGTAGACCTTTTATTTTTGGACCTGGCTAGGGAGCGCCCGTCTGCGCCATCGACCAGACCTATCTAAATAAGAAATTATAGATTTCTCCGTAACATAGTTCTCACCTAGCTGTCCTTATTAGGAAAAGGTGGTCCTCTTTTCCACTGACTCTCGCCTAACAAATCAGCCATATTTCATATCTCACGTGCATTTAATTGATGTTCCAAAAAAATAAAAAGCTATAACTTTTGATTCGAAGGTTGGAATTCAGATCCGTTTTGACCGTTGGGTTCCTGGTGACGAATTCTTCAAAACTAGATCCTATAAGAGTATGTTTCGACGAACTTTTTCTATAAGCAACTTCAGGTGGAATGGAGGCAACTTTAGTGCTATAGGGAAGCAACTTCTTATTTTTGACCTAATATGACTTCCTATTAGGTTAATTTGTGTAAAAACAAGAAAATCACACAAAACATAGGGGCCTTTAGTGCGACATACAAGAAAATTCACTACACTAAGTGTACCTAGGAACCTTGCTAACTTTATCCCAACTTGTCTATCATGGCTGCTCAGTTGCCTACAAATACTATGAAATTGCCTAACATTGTTGGTCAGTTTCCTATCATTGATGATTAGCGTCCTACGATTGATGTTCAGTTGCCTACAAATACTATGAAATTGCCTAACATTGCTACTCAGTTGCCTACGATTGATGCTCAGTTGCCTATCATTGATGGTCAGTTGCCTACGGTCGATGCTCAGTTACCTACAAATACTATGAAATTGCCTACCATTGATGTCTAGTTGTCCGCTATTGGTAATTAGTTGCCTACCATTGCTGCTCAGTTGCCTAACTTTAAACATTAGTTGCCTACAATATTGTGAAGTTGTTCATCACTGTTTTTCTAAATTGCCTACAAACACTATCAAGTTGCCCACCGGTGATGGTTAGTTGCCTGTGATTACTATTTCAATTGCCTACAATACATTAAGAGGCCGCCCACCAGTGCTAAGTTGCATATCTATGAAACTAAGTTTCTTACATACCAAAAAGTGTTGCCAACAACTGATGATGATGTTAAGCTACTCGTTATTTATGCATGGCAACTCATGATAAAGTTTGCCTACCTCCGAAACTAAGTTGCCTATAATATTGTCAACTTGGAGGTGACTCTTAGCTACGACAGAATACTTGCTAGTTATGATAGGTAAGTTAGAGGTGAAGCCAACTTGAACGAAATTTTTGATGATATGTAGTCATGCTACGCAAATTAACAAAAGTTGCTTTTCTATAGTACTAAAGTTGCCTCCAAAATCACCCAAAGTTGCTCGTGAAAAAATTTAGTCAAAACATTCTCATATGGGATCTAGTTTTGAAGAGCTCGTCGCGAGAACCCTAGGGGTGAAAATAGATCTTGATTTCGATGCTCGGTCCAAAAGTTATAGCTTTTTAAAATTTTGAAAATGCAAAATAAATGCATACTGACCTACACTTTCCAACTGGATTACTCCTCGCATGGTGCACTGCCCAAATGTGGGACCACGCTCCTGTCGTGACATGCGCAGGTCATTGGCTACCATCACACTGATGTTTGATCTGACGACAGCGACGGGTGCGCTCGGAACGACGAGATAGCGCAGCTGCACTTTTAAGCAATTAGGTTTATTTTTATAACTGGGCTAGCTCAACTGCTCTTGTAGCCCACCTTCTCCGATGACCTAGCCCACCCCTCCTCACCTTATCCTCACAGCATCTCTCTCCCCACGCTGACCGTCTCTCCTCACCACACAAAGAACAAGACCGCCAGCCATGGCAGAGGCCCCGTTGCACTCGCGCACGCCCTCCACCATCACCCATGTCGGCCGCTCGCCTCACCTTCCTCCCATCGCCGCCTTGTCTGCGTCTCCCCTCCGTTTCCCTTTCTCGCGCCTCTCTTGACGCCCTTCTACAGTCGTACGAGCCGCCAGCTATGCCTCACATAGGCAGCAACCATGGCGCCGCCCGCGCCGTCGCGCTTCCTACACCTCCTGCTTTCTCTTGCCGCCGGCCACGAACACCGCAGCGAGCACGGGCTCCTCTGACCCCAAGCCGATGCCTCCCCTGCAGTCCACCATCACTGGAGTGCCTCTCGGCCGAGCTCGCCCAAGCCACCTCGCCGGCAGCTCCTGCAGAAGACCGGCGCCCCCCTGGCAACCGTGGCCATGGCTGGCCGCCCTCGTCGTTGATATCCATCCGTGTGCTACGACGAAAGTCAAGGGGTTTAATTTAAAAAAGAAAAAATGATTCGTTTTGCCGACTTAATGATAGACTGTGGGTTAATTGCCTAAAAATGCAGGGACTTTTATGTAAAATTACCGCGACGGTGAACCCGACAGACTCAATCCGTGCTTTATTAGTAGGTAAAAAGATAAAGTCTCAGGCGACCGATCAGGTACAAGCTTAAGGTGCTGAGAAGAACATCTTACTTAGGCCCTTCTGAAAGCACAAGTGCTCCCTAGGTGGTTTTGGTAATTAATGTCAACATATCTCTTGTTGGACTAACACTTTTATCTAGTATGTTTGCATAAGTTCAACAATGGAGTGGCATGGACTAAAGGATGTGGGAACTCCTTCAAGATGCTAAGGACAAAGGATTGGCTCAAGCTTCAAGCTCAAGACTCTTCATTTTACATTTTAGTGATCCAAGATCACATTGAGTCTATAGGAAAAGCCAATACTATCAAGGAGGGATGAGGTGTTGCTTAATGAGCCTCTTGCTTCATGTGCTTAGTGATATGCTCCAAAACCCTCCACTACTTTCTCACATCCACATGTGACCTAAACCTAAAGTCAAACTCGGCCCTACCAATTCTTTCTATCCGGCGCCACCGAGTTCAGATGTCATAGCCACTGCCACAAACCCTCGGCAAATCGGTTTCACCGATAGGGATCTCGGTCTCACCGAGATGGGATTGTAATCTCTCTGTGTATGTCCATTACCAAAATCGGTCTCACCGAGTTTGTGTAATCGGTACTACCGAGATTACAATGCAAACTTTCTCGTTAACTTATTACCAAAATCGGTCCCACCGAGTTTGAGTAATCAGTCTCACCGAGTTTGCCAAACCAACTCTCCGGTTAGCTAATTACCAAAATTGGTCTCACCGAGTTTGTGTAATCGGTCTCACTGAGATTACGTTATGCCCTAACCCTAACCATATCGGTCCTACCGAGTTGCATGTCAGTCCCACCGAAAACTCTAACGGTCACTAGGTTTACTAAATCAGTCTGACCGAGTTTTATGATTCGGTCCCACCGAGTTTGGTAAATTGTGTGTAACGGTTAGATTTTGTGTGGAGCATATATATACCCCTCCACCTCCTCTTCATTCGTGGAGAGAGCCATCAGAACAAGCCTACACTTCCAAAGATCCTATTTCGAGAGAGAACTACCTACTCATGTGTTGAGGCCAAGATATTCCATTCCAACCATATGAATCTTGATCTCTAGCCTTCCCAAGTTGCTTTCCACTCAAATCTTCTTTCCACCAGATCCAAGTCCTATGAGAGAGAGTTGAGTGTTGGGGAGACTATCATTTGAAGCACAAGAGCAAGGAGTTCATCATCAACACACCATTTGTTACTTCTTGGAGAGTGGTGTCTCCTAGATTGGCTAGGTGTCACTTGGGAGCCTCCGACAAGATTGTGGAGTTGAACCAAGGAGTTTGTAAAGGCAAGGAGATCGCCTACTGTGAAGATCTACCGCTAGTGAGGCAAGTCCTTCGTGGGCGACGGCCATGGTGGGATAGACAAGGTTGCTTCTTCGTGGACCCTTCGTGGGTGGAGCCCTCCGTGGACTCACAAGAACTGCTACTCCTACGTGGGTTGAAGTCTCCATCAACGTGGATGTACGATAACACCACCTATCGGAACCACGACGAAAACATCCGTGTCTCCAATTGCGTTTGAATTCTCCAAACCATTCCCTTTACATTCTTGCAAGTTGCATGCTTTATTTTCGGCTGCCTATATACTCTTTGCATGCTTGCTTGTTATATATTGAGAATGTTAAACTTGTGCCTAAACTCCACTTAAACCTAAAAGAAGTTAAAAACTGCAAATTTGGTACTTAGTGTCTAATCACCCCCCCCCCCTCTAGACACCTCTTCTCAAGATCCTACAAGTGGTATCAGAGCTTTGGTCTGCATTGCCTTGGTTTAATCACCATTGGAGGAAGATGGATGAGTCTACTTTGGGGAGTCTTAGACATAGAGTGCCTATTCTTAATGGAGAGTATTTTCATGAGTGGAAAAATGAGATGCTTGTAATTTTCAATCAATATCATTTGAACAAGTACATTGCTAGCCCTTGTGCACCTCATGTTGATCCTATGCATCCTACCCTTGATGAATCCATTGACATGATTAGGAACCTTAGAACTGTTAATCTTATCACTAGAGGCTTGCCTAGAAACTTAATTAGAATCTTGCCTACTCTTGAGTGTGCCTACACTATATGGAAATTTCTTGAGGAACGCTTTCCAAATTATTCCTTGAAAAATCTAGATGAAATCCTCTATAAGTCTATTGCCTTGAGTAAGATGAATACTAGTGATCCTATGTTTGGTGATCATCTATTTGAACTTACCGACCTTATGCGTGCCAAAGGAGATGTTGGTATTATTGGTGATATTATTTCCGAAGCTATAAGAATTCATAAGCAAGATCATTGTCAAGCTCACTCTAACGAATTACCCTCTCTACGACTTGATCCACCACATAACGATGTTGAACATGGATACTATGATGAGGATGATTATAGTGACTTTGATCTTGATGATGCAATGAGACTTTTTGGTCTTATGGCAAATCTTCGGGGATATGTGTCAGGAGGAAAGGAATGGGTTCTTGACAGTGGATGTACCGATCACATGACCGGAGATAAAGACATGTTTCGTGAGCTTGCTGAAAATGATAGTCCTCGAAAGTATGTCACTTTTGGTGACAACTCAAAGGGTAAGGTGGTTGGCCTCGGTAAGGTGGCCATCTCACATGATAGCTCCATTCAAAATGTCATGCTCGTTGAATCTCTTGGCTACAACTTACTTTCAGTATCTAGACTTGCTGATTTCGGTTTAAATGTCCTATTTACTGAAGTAGATTGTCAAGTGTTCCGTCGAGACAATCATAAAATGGTCTTTACCGGTATACATAGAGGTGATCTTTACATTGTTGATTTCTCTAAAAAGGCACAACCTAAAACTTGCTTCATTGCTAAATCCTCAAAAGGTTGGTTATGGCATAGACGACTAGGTCACGTTGGCATGAGAAATCTTGACAAGCTTATTAAAGGAAATCATATCCTTGGAGTTAACGATGTCATATTTGATAAGGATAGACTGTGAAGTGCTTGTCAAGGTGTAAACAGGTTGGAGGAAGGCATCCGTGAAGAACATCATGACCACAAGGAGGGCACTCGAGCTACTTCATATGGATCTCTTTGGTCCCAACGCCACAATAGCCTCGATGGAAATTCTTTTGGTCTAGTTATAGTTGATGATTTTTCAAGATTTACATGGGTGTTCTTTCTCGATGATAAATCGCAGGTCCAAAAGATCTTCAAAAACTTCGCTAGGAAGGCCCAAAATCAGTTTAAAGTGAAGATCAAGAAGGTTCGCAGCGACAACAGAACGGAGTTCAAGAACGCAAATGTGGACACCTTTCTTAACGAAGAAGGGATTTCACACGAGTTCTCGGCTACGTACACACCTCAACAAAATGGAGTTGTTGACAGAAAGAACCGGACGCTCATCGAAATGGCGAGAACTATGCTTGATGAGTACAAGATGCCGAAGCACTTTTGGGCAGAAGCGGTTGAGACAGCTTGTCATGCAACAAATCGCTTGTATATTCACAAGCTACTCGGCAAGACGGCATACGAGCTCCTCACCGGTAACAAACCCCAAGTTGGATACTTTCAAGTATTCGGCTCAAAGTGCTACATTCTTGGTAAGCATCGTCGTTCAAAGTTTGCTCCTAAGTCTCATGAAGGTTTCCTACTAGGTTATGGTTTCAAACTCTCACACTTACCGTGTTCACAACAATTTCACCCGAAAGGTTGAAGAGACGGTAGATGTGAAGTTTGATGAATCTAACGGCTCGCAAGTAGAGCAATTGCCAATTGATGTAGGAGACAAAGACCCTTCGGAAGCAATCCAAGACTTGTCTATTGGCAAGGTTCGTCCAACGGAGGTGAAGGAGAGTACTTCGTCTGTCCAAGTGGAAGCTTCTACTTCACGACAAGGTGAACCGAGAGTTGATACGGAAGCATCCACAAGTGGAATACACCAAGATGAAGAAAACGAGGAAGAACATCACGAACGTCAACAACCTCCTTCTCCACCACGATAAGAAAACGACAACACCAACAATGAAGATGATCAAGAAGAAGAAGAAGAACAAGATAAAGAAGATGTTCAACCGAGACCCAAGCAAAAGCTTTCACGAGTTCGAGCAAGAATTGCTAAAGACCATCCCGTCGAGCAAATCTACAATGATATTCAAACCGGGAGAATCACTCGCTCTAAAACTCGTTTAGCTAACTTTTGTGAAAACTATTCTTTCATCTCTAGCATTGAACCTATGAAGGTCGAAGAAGCATTGGAAGATCCAGATTGGATAAATGCTATGCATGAAGAGCTACACAACTTTGAGAGAAACCAAGTTTGGACATTGGTTGAGAAGCCCGACAACAACCACAACATCATCGGTACCAAATGGGTGTTTCGCAACAAGCAAGATGAAGATGGACAAGTAGTTCGCAACAAAGCATGTCTCACGCCCAAGGCTACACACAAGTCGAAGGTATGGACTATGGTGAGACTTATGCTCCGTTGCTAGACTTGAGTCCATTCGCATCTTACTTGCATATGCTAATCACCATAATATCACCTTGTACCAAATGGACATTAAAAGTGCTTTTCTAAATGGTGAAATAGAGGAGGAAGTTTATGTTAAACAACCTCCCGGCTTTGTTAATCCTAAGAAACCAAACCATGTTTACAAACTTCACAAAGCCCTTTATGGTCTAAAACAAGCTCCTAGAGCTTGGTATAAATGCTTGACCAAGTTCCTTCTTGAAAAAGGCTTTGAAATTGGGAAAATTGATTCCACACTTTTTACTAAAAGGGTTAATGGAGAACTATTTGTGTGCCAAATCTATGTTGATGATATTATATTTGGGTCAACTAACCCTCATTTTAGTGAAAAGTTTGGGAAGCTAATGTCGGAGAAGTTTGAGATGTCAATGATGAGTGAACTCAAATTCTTTCTTGGGTTGCAAATCAAGCAAACTAAGGAAGGTACATTTGTCTCTCAAACGAAGTACACTAAGGACTTATTCAAAAAGTTCAATATGCAAGAGTGTAAAGGTATGTCTACACCCATGCCTACTAGTGGACATCTTGATTTGATCAAAGATGGTAAACCGTTGATCAAAAGGTTTATCGCTCTATGATTGGATCATTGTTATATGTGCTTCACGTCCCGATATTATGCTAAGTGTGTGCATGTGTGCAAGATATCAAGCTGCTCCTAAAGAATGTCATCTTAAGGCCGTGAAAAGGATAGTGAGGTACTTAATTCATACACCAAATTTTGGCGTTTGGTATCCTAAGAGGGCCTCTTTCGATCTTGTTGGCTACTCCGACTCGGACTATGCCGGAGACAAGGTTGGTAGAGAGTCCACTTCGGGTACTTGTCAATTTCTTGGTAGATCTCTTGTGTCTTGGTCCTCCAAGAAACAAAACTCGGTATCCTTATCTACCGCCGAAATGGAGTACATTGCCGCTGGTTCATGTTGTGCTCAATTACTTTGGATGACCCAAACTCTTAAAGATTATGGGATATATGTGAAACATGTTCCATTGCTTTGTGACAATGAAAGTGCTATCAAAATTGGTCATAATCCCGTACAACATTCTCGAACAAAGCATATTGAAGTTCGTCATCATTTCATTCGAGATCATGTTACCAAGGGTGACATTAATCTTAAGCATGTTCGCACCGAAAAGCAATTAGCGGATATATTTACTAAACCCCTTGATGAGAAAGTGTTTTGCAGGTTGAGAGGAGAATTGAACATCATAGATGCTTCAAACTTGGAGTAGATACTCCATTTGATACATGCAAGACATGAGCTTATGACTAATCCATGATATCTCTCTTATGTTGAAAATATTATATCTTGGATATATTTGCATCTTGCATGTTATCTAACCCATGTAGGTACTTGGTGGAATCAAATTCCATGAGATTGTAATCTACTCACATCTTGAGCAATCTCTACATCACCAAGTCTCTACACTATGGTGGCTGAATACAAGGAAGCACGAAATCACTCAAACATATCCTTTGACAAACTCTTTGTTGAGCTTCATGATTATCACTTTTGGATATACAAGTGCTCTTCCTTGCAAAAACTAACCCATGTAGGTAGATGGACTCAAATTCCAAGTGGTGCTCCCAACTCTTGATGAGCTACATCAACCTTGAGCAATCCACACAAGTTCAACTACATGGTCAACACCACCAAGCAAGGTATGTTATTCCATCTTAGAGAAGCTTTACTCCGAGTCATGAGCTAAAGCAACTCGACAAGATGTGAATACATCAAGATGCTTAAACGAAAAATGGTAACCCCATTTTGAGCTTAAACGATAAGTATGACCTATGATCAAGTGATCTCACTTGACTCCTAAGTCAATATACTCTAACATAGGTGACTTTGTCACCGACCATCTCTAGATGAAGTTCTCTCGTGTTCTTTTCTGAGTTTCTGCATTTGTCTCATGCATATCTGTTTCCCCTTTCAAAAAAAACTCCATCTAGATTTCATTCTTTTCTTTCTGTTTGCTCTGCATTTTCTGCATCCAATTCATTGCACATCATTCAGTTAATTCCTTGCAAATCTTTGTGAGATCTTTCTAGTCTAGTGAGCTGAGGTGACAAGAGTTTTCTCTGTGATGGACTCGGTTTCACCGATTTGTTGTTTTCGGTCCAACCGAATCCTTTCGGTACAACCGAAGCATACCACTCGGTGCCACCGACTTCACAACAGGAAAAACAGTTTGCCACTTATTCTGTGTTTCTTCTGATCCAGCTCCACTCAATGAATCTTGTCCTCTACAAGCATCACAAATTTTATCCAGTGCTTTGTGTTGTGACTCAAGGACCAAACCCATTCACAACAAATTCCAGATGACCCTTCTTGGAAATTAATGTCAAAGGGGGAGAGATCACATCAAAGCTTATCACTTAGAGAGATAACATCAGAGAGAGACAATTTTAAGGGGGAGAAAGAGATCTCCAGGGGGAGAGAATACTCAAATAGAGAGTTTCTCAAGGATCCCAGATGCTTGGTGTTCAAGAGGAGAGATGTCACATGTCTTTTTGGGGGAAAGACATGTTCATGTGTGCTTATTTGCATTAAGCACTGTTCATTTATATCTTTCAGCCCTGATTTTCTGTTCCCTATCTTCTCCCAAAGATACCATGCTAGATCTGTGGGGAGCAAGACATCTAAGGGAAAGGAATCATTTAAGTTCATTGCATATCTTTACTCTTGGGGACATGTCTAATCCAATGTGGTACTTAGTACTCACTCTCTACATGTCATCCCAGTCTTGGTATTCTTGTGGTTTCTTTTGTTTGCTCTGGCTAGTAGATGTACCTGTGTTATCTAACCTTGTTTGTGCAGGTTCATTTCACCCTAAGCCAACTCAAGACTACAAGGTAAGTATATGCATCACACTCATGTGTATGAGGAATTCTTGCTGATGTACATACTGTTTGCAAGAAGGACTCATGAGCATGAAGGTACTTTCTTTAATATTATTTGCTCTGATGCATATGGCCAAGATACATGTAACAAATTGCCTACTCTATCATGGTTTTGCTCTCACATGATTCTACATTCCATATTCACATGATTGCATACATATAGGGGGAGCCTATGCTTGTTACATGTCTTTTCGAAGCTTTACTTGCTATTCTTTATATCCTTATCTAAAGCTTTGATGTATGTTGCCATCAATTACCAAAAAGGGGGAGATTGAAAGCACAAGTGCTCCCTAGGTGGTTTTGGTAATTAATGTCAACATATCTCCTGTTGGACTAACACTTTTATCTAGTATGTTTCAGCACAAATTCAACAATGGAGTGGCATGGACTAAAGGATGTGGGAACTCCTTCAAGATGCTAAGGACAAAGGATTGGCTCAAGCTTCAAGCTCAAGACTCTTCATTTTACATTTTAGTGATCCAAGATCACATTGAGTCTATAGGAAAAGCCAATACTATCAAGGAGGAATGAGGTGTTGCTTAATGAGCCTCTTGCTTCATGTGCTTAGTGATATGCTCCAAAACCCTCCACTACTTTCTCACATCCACATATGACCTAAACCTAAAGTCAAACTCGGCCCTACCGATTCTTTCTATCCGGCGCCACCGAGTTCAGATGTCATAGCCACTGCCACAAACCCTAGGCAAATCGGTTTCACCGATAGGGATCTCGGTCTCACCGAGATGGGACTGTAATCTCTCTGTGTATGTCCATTACCAAAATCGGTCTCACCGAGTTTATGTAATCGGTACTACCGAGATTACAATGCAAACTCTCTGGTTAACTTATTACCAAAATCGGTCCCACCGAGTTTGATTAATCGGTCTCACCGAGTTTGCCTGACCAACTCTCTGGTTAGCTAATTACCAAAATCGGTCTCACCGAGTTTGTGTAATCGGTCTCACCGAGATTACGTTATGCCCTAACCCTAACCATATAGGTCCTACCGAGTTGCATGTCAGTCCCAAACCCTAACGGTCACTAGGTTTACTAAATCGGTCTGACCGAGTTTTATGATTCGGTCCCACCGAGTTTGGTAAATTGTGTGTAACGGGTTAGATTTTGTGTGGAGGCTATATATACACCTCCACCTCCTCTTCATTCGTGGAGAGAGCCATCAGAACAAGCCTACACTTCCAGCATCCTATTTCTGAGATAGAACTACCTACTCATGTGTTGAGGCCAAGATATTCCATTCCAATCAAATGAATCTTGATCTCTAGCCTTCCCCAAGTTGCTTTCCACTCAAATCTTCTTTCCACCAGATCCAAGTCCTATGAGAGAGAGTTGAGTGTTGGGGAGACTATTATTTGAAGCACAAGAGCGAGGAGTTCATCATCAACACACCATTTGTTACTTCTTGGAGAGTGGTGTCTCCTAGATTGGCTAGGTGTCACTTGGGAGCCTCCGACAAGATTGTGGAGTTAAACCAAGGAGTTTGTAAGGGCAAGGAGATCGCCTACTTCGTGAAGATCTACCGCTAGTGAGGCAAGTCCTTCGTGGGCGACGGCCATGGTGGGATAGACAAGGTTGCTTCTTCGTGGACCCTTCATGGGTGGAGCCCTCCGTGGACTCACAAGAACCGTTACCCTCACGTGGGTTGAAGTCTCCATCAACGTGGATGTACGATAGCACCACCTATCGGAACCACGACAAAAACATCCGTGTCTCCAATTGCGTTTGAATTCTCCAAACCCTTCCCTTTACATTCTTGCAAGTTGCATGCTTTATTTTCCGCTGCCTATATACTCTTTGCATGCTTGCTTGTTATATATTGAGAATGTTAAACTTGTGCCTAAACTCCACTTAAACCTAAAAGAAGTTAAAACTGCAACTTTGGTACTTAGTGTCTAATCACCCCCCTCTAAACACCTTTTCTCAAGATCCTACACCTTCTCAGTGCTCCAAGGTGTACCGGTGCTAAGGGTGCCACATAGGCAAAAAAAGTGATGTGATAGAGCAATTAAAGAGGAAAGAGAGTATTATGATGACCCCAGAATGAAACGGTGCTAAGCGCGTGGACCTATGCAAAATGAGTATTAACCAATGCATGAAAGTGTTTTGGTGTTAAAACATTAAATGAGAAAGGCTTAGCTACAAATATTAAGCACCAATGCATTGGGGAGAGTGGTTGCTAAGCTCTTTAATGCCTTTAGCACCCCACCTTAACACCAACGCATTGGAAGAGGCTTTAGACCACAAATAGTTACAAACAAACATAAAGTAAAGAAAAACACACACACACACACACACATTGAGAATGTCGAAATCTTCAAACACAAGAGCACGCCTTGACCAAGGTTGACGCGAATACAACACCTAGATTTGGGAATGGCAAACGACTTGAATAATATGCTTCTTCTCTTCAAGGAAAGATGGACCTCGTCATGGTGCCATCCCGCTATTTCTGAAGAGACCCCCTTGCCCTAGCTCGAAGTGTGCCGAACCGATAGACGATAGAGAACTCACCCTAAAGCACTGAGTGTCAACTCGAAACCAGACCCCAAACTAGATGTGCATGCCGCAATTTGTTATCATCATGTATGTATTGCTTAGATAATGCATGGCAATGTCAAACAAGCAGTACATTTTCTGTTGAAATGAAGGTCTTGTAGTCCCTAGCTCTTCACGGATACCTCCATCCACTTTACTTCATCTGCATAATCATATTTATCAATTATTTTATTTACTCTTGCAAAGAACCATATGCTAATGCATTAGTTGAGGTACACTGTCGATTTAGGGAGTCTTGCTAAATTTTCTGGACATGTTTTTTTTGTGAGGCAATTTTCTCGACTCGCTAATCTAGATTATTCCAGTTCTTTTATCCTCCGGTGCTCACATCAGCCGTATGATACAGCATATCGGACGAATCCCTTCACACCCTTCTTCCATTATGGTCAATTTTCTAGACAACATAATGGTTGACACACGGGTCATGTTTTTTTCCTCATGAGTTACACCATTCAGTGGCATCACGCTTACTCTCTGTTCTACTTAGACGTTCTGGTGGCCATTGCTCACCACTATATATACAAATGTTATATCTAAACCATTTGATATCAGCCCTTCCTATGTTGGTTGCCATGCCATGAGGTGCCACATATTCCACGATGGTGCTTTCTTTGTGTGCCTCGGTGACAAGCCGAGATTTTAGAAGAAACTGATAGGAGATGTGGGCCATCCTCTCCCCGCTTGTCGTAATGTTGCAGATTTCACAAGATTTCGACTTTCAACCACGCAGCTGCAAAACAGAGGAGCAAGACTAGATTGGGCAATTTTACATGAGTTCAATGGCCACCGCCCTGGCGCAAGCCGAGCGACACCGACGCCGGGTGCTGAGAGAGGCGTGCATGTAATTCGTCTCATCATCGGGTAGCCTGAACGTGGTCGAGGCCTCGTCTGATGGTTTAATAAAGCAGATGAAGACAATATATCTGACGGGCTGGAGTTCCGGCGGCGCATCAATGGAAGCTGACGGGCTGGAGTTCATGATGGTTGATGGATCCCATAGATCGGTGAGTTTCGTTTTCTCTGTGTGTTCGTCTTTCGATGGTTTGGTTGATTTGGGGGCCAAAATATCTGTCCACGACGATTGCGCCGCCACCGCCGGCGACTCTGCCGTGACTAGATTTCTACTGAGGGAGGGAGGAGTTCACGGACAGCCTGAACCACCCACCCAGATCCGGTGTCCCTCGCCCTGCTGCCGCGCCGTGATTCCCAACGTACTATGTCGAGGGAGAGGGATTCCAATGCCAGATCAGGCTGCGCGCATGAAGGTGGCCGCAGCACCGTAATGCAGCTGGGAGGCTAACTCCGGCAAAAAAAAAGGAATGCTTCCCCGAATCGATCTGCACAATCCATTTCATTGGTAGGGTGAAGCCATCAGTTCCAAGTAGACAGTGCTTGGTTCATTTCTTTTTTTCTAAGGCTTCTTTTCCGTTTTATCTGCGAGGTGAGGTGTATCCTTGATGCAGTTTAGCAAGCGAGGCACGAGCTAATTGATGAGTTTATGTACGATTTTTACCCAACACATAACCAGATTGTTGTGTGTTAGTATGATTTGTCATCAAGTTCAGAAGTGAAATTGTTTCGTGGTAATTGCAGGTTGCGCCTGAGCAACGTGCTGCCGGACAGAACTCCATGCGCATACGCTAGAATAATATATTTGGAAATTCACCTCCCTGTTTCCGTGGGCTCAGAATTAGGCTAGTCATAGTGGGAGAATCTTAGATAGTAATATAACACAACCCAAGACATATATGCTTATGTGGCATGGAGTTAATGAAGAGAGAGTGCTTGTGGTAACATGATATGTTACCATAACATGATGCACCCCTATGCAAAATGAGTCTACATATAATAAATGAAGGCTTGCATGATACTACACTTATGTTACTACCCATTATGATGATAGTAATATAGACTAGTAACATATGCATGTTACTAGTCTAACTTATTACCCACTATGACTAGCCTTAGAACTAGGCCGTGCGCCAAGGGCTGTTCCGCCCGAGAGGTGACGGCGCCTGTTGCATTCAATGCACCACAGACCCACGAAATGTTTATATCATATAGTCTGAATACAGTACGAACAATAAACCGCCACTAATCAAATTCATACTATATGTAGTCACGTTTCTGAACAATTTGTCACGAATGCTCGAGAGCAAAATGGAACAGAGGAGGGCAGCCACCGCAGCGTTCCTAGTGAAAGATAACACAACACAGGACCGATGAGGATTATTGGTTCACGGAACGGCAAGAAGCTATACACATTTCACCTCATCTCATTGCATACACATTCAATGGTATTTTTCCAAAGTGTTTGATCTTCAACATGTGACGGATCAATGCTGCCAAAAAATAATTAAATAGTGTGCCCATAGTGCAAACTAGAGAAGCTGCCACTTGAAAAGAAATGAGAGCAGAAACTGTGCTCGAAGGACAAGGAAATTTACAGCTGGGTGATAATGCAGCACACAAGAGCAGATTATATGTAGCAACACGCATTAACCAGCAAAACCGTTTGTTCAATACAACACAATTCCACACGATTCAGACATAGCCTTGAGGTTGCCGCGGTCGTTTTCCCCTTCCACATTTAAACAGTTCATTTCGTCCAAGTAATCTCCTTGCGAGACCGAGTTAGTAATGACTCCGTAACGGTAGAGTGAGCAAAAGCTATCAATACTAGTACTATGGGGAGAAATAAATATATATCTAGAACAACAAACAAAATATCATCGTCGCACTTCCACACGTTATCGGACCTAAGAGGTGATGAGAAATAAATTAGCTGGTGCTGTCACCCCGCCAAGAGCTTGTGGTCAAGCGAATTCAGCAAACATCGCGGTCGAGACGATTGAATCATCGGCGCAACAACTTAACGCCTAATACCGCCGCCGCCGCCGCCGCCACCACCACCACCACCAGGTCCTCCTGCTTGCCCCCTTGGACCCTTAAACGAGCAAACTGCAGCCTCAGCTGAGGTGAACTGCGGTCATGTTCATCAAACTTATAGCCTGCAAAATCAACAAAGCAGATTAGCCTCATATTTGCGGTATTTAATTATTCGCAAAGTGACAATGCTGCGTGCAAGAGCTAAGCATCTAGACAGCAAAACAACCAAACAGATCAACAAATGTTTCAGCTAACAAATGCACAATACTCCATTCATGATATACCTAACCAATTGAAGCAGGTGCTAGCAGACAACACCTTGCCTCAGAATGACCACTAGATCATGAAGAATAGCATACCCTAAATTAGTTTGCTGTTCAATGGAAATGCTTTCTGAACCACGATGCTGTTCGCTTCTGCAAGGCGTCAACAAACTCCTTGCATGAGTATGTTACATACATTGCCCTTGACTCGCTTGATTCTATCTAGCCGCATGAAATTAACAATGAGCGACTGATCACCAACCATCTCTCTGGAATAAGGCAGTAGAATAGCACGGCAAGCATCACTAACGAGTAGTACTCATATCAGGGCTTAATATATCTTGCTAAAAAGGGTGGCAAAATGACAGACAGGATGCAATCCAGGAGTCTGAGCAAGGCACAATCTTGTTTTAACGATAGATGGTAAATAATAAATATCAATAGCATTTTCTATTGTAGATTGTTCAGGCACAAACCTAGTCTCAAGTCCACGTTATAAAATCTAGGGGAGCCTTATCACCTGAATATCATCTACCACTAAATAGCGTAATCAGCAATGAACAGTAGGCTGATATATGAAGCAAAGTGCGATGACTAAAAAATATGTTGGTCAATTCCTTCACACCAAAATAAAGGATAGTGACTTAAGTTGAATGAGTTTGATTCTGCTAACACAAACTGACAGCTTTGGCATTTGGCTAAAGGCTTCAAACGACCAATATTCCTCACAATGTTACAAACACCTATGCAGACTTGACATGAATTATTCGAATTTATGCATGTGGTAGAACTATGAGATAACTGGCACTCTCCAAGGAAAAAGAAAGAAACCATACTAGTTGAGAACAAATGATTTAGTTTCAACAGAATATAGATTGGAGAGTATGTATTCATGCCAAGTTCATCGATTTCACCTTGCAAAGCTTCCATGGCAATAGCTGCTTGAGCAGCATTAGTGAAATCAACAAAACAGAGGACGATTGGGTCACCACCAGGCTGTCAGAAGCGAAGAGTTAGCAGAATAAATGAAAATCAAATGTGAGGCAAGACCTGACAAACGCCCAACAGCTCACTTACATGTCTTGGTTCTTTGTTTACAAGCCTCACCTCCTGAAAAACCAACAAATGGTCGAAAGATATCTGGGTGGAGAAGTGAAGGACCAACAGCTAAAACATGAAGGCATGTTATGAAGGACAACAGGTGCAGAGAGTTACAGAAAAGGTGTAGGTTTTAAGGATACGAGAAACTTCTCGGCGTTCACAATCAGGAGGGATGCCTTCAATGAACAAGGTGTTTGAGGCATCTGGGGGAAGGGGAGGCTCTGGCATTCCACCACCAAAACCAACATTCCTGCCATTCATACCCCCAGCAGCCATCCCCGGACGATCATCAGCTTGGTAGCCACCAGCACTGGCTCCCACGGTAGGCCTGATAGATCCACCAGCAGGTGCAGCGCCATAGGACTGAATTTGCTGAAGATAAGAAGAAATGTTAGCTGAGAGTGTTGTTTAGAAAATGAGTAATCAGGAAAAGGATGACGTATACCCCAGTACGCAGAAAACGCTCATAGGAAGCATTAAGAGCTTGTGTATCTCTCACGGCAGCATATCCTGGCCTTTCTTCATCACGAGGGTAATAGCCCGCCATCTCAGGAGCACCAGGTCCATCTACAAAGGGGAGGAAAGCTAGCAGTAAATACAGGTCACGAGACATACTTTTGCAGGGCTTTTCCCAGAACATTTATAGTTTTATAGCAACGATAGAATTAGAGACGGTGCTCTCTGCCTCTCTCGAGCCGTCCGTTTAATGTGCTGGATTCGGATATTGGTTGAGAAGATAGGCCAAAATCACTATTTTGACCTTGTCAGGATTTTTTAGCATGATCTGAACCCTTCCAGATTTTTTAGAACGATCTGACCCTTTTGTAATGCCAAGCCTTGTGGCGTTTCTGCCCCACCTAGACACACCAAACCGGGCAGTGTTTCTTCCCTAAATAGATAAGTGGCCATGGGCACACATTGCTGGAAACGCCACAAGCAATGGCATTTCTTCTTGGGGCAGCAACGCCACAGGCAACAGCGTTTCCAGTAACGCGCTGTGGTTTGTCGACCAGGTCGTGACCAGGCCAGAAACGCTCAGCGGTTTGCCGTTTCTATATGTGGTCCAGGAACGCTGGAAGCCATGTCGTTTTGTGCTAACGTTATCTGGCAAGGTCAAAACAGTGATTTTGGCCGAGAAGACATACTGAAACCAGTGTGGCATGGATAATAACTCTAATCAACAAAAGTGTTGGCTCACATTACAGCTTGCCGTCATCACAACTCATAAACGATGACTAGAACCAGGCAATCAAATCAAAAGTTCACAACAAAATCTGCACTTTTCATCCAGCTTCATCCTAAATCGAAACCCCAAGCATGCAGAATCTCAATCCCAGTCTGCACTCACACGGCAGCGCCATCAAAAAGTCGACAAGGCTTAACGCGTGAGTCCACCTGAACGGCGCCGATTTCAGCACCATTAAACCGAGAGATAGCGCAAATTTACAATGGGAGGAACCGCTTTTTCAAGGGTCGAAGGCAAATCTACGCCCCTGGATGCAAAATTCCCACAAAATACGCTTGATTTCGCATCAGTGACAGCCGGCGCAGAGCCCAGGCAACCGAGCGCGGCTCGAACGGGGGCAGCGAGCGCCGCGCCTACTCCGGGGCGGCGTCGGCCCGGGCGAAGCGGATCGATTCGACCAGACGAGACGCGGCGGCGCTAAAACCCTAGACGTCCGGATCCGGAGGGGCGAGAGAAGGAACGGATCAGGCCGGGGGGAAAGAGGGTGCGGGGGAGGGAGTGATAGAGGGAGGGGAGCGAACCGGAGGAGTAGTCGCCGGGGCGGGGGCGCTTGAGGGGCTGCTGCCCGGCGGCGGCCGCCGCGGCCAGCGACGACTGCGGGGCCCCGGCGGAGGGGGGAAGCATCTGCTGCTGCTGCTGCTGGCGCTGGAGGTCGGCGTACCGCCAGTACGCATCGGCCATGGCTGCCGCCGCCGCCGGCCGAAGGTTCTGGATGCCGCCGGAGGGAGAGAGTGGGGGAGACAGGGAGGGGGAGCCCGGGCGAGCGTGTCGAGCTCTGTTTTTTTCGGACGAGCAGGCGGCTGGATCACACCGTCGGCTCCTCTGACACGCACAGGGCGTGAACGGTCCGGATCGGCTCCACGAGCGCGTGCCGGGACCTGTCCGTCGGTCACGCCACAGAGGTTTAGACCGAAATCACTAATTGAGAAGTACTTGTTGGAAAGATCACTCCAATCACTCCAACCTCTCCAGGCCATGACAAGCCGAAGTGCCGCGCTTTACTTGTGCAGAACTCGCGAGCTTTTTTTTCTTTTTCATAGATCCGTTTATTCAAAATGTTTTACCTCTTGAACCGTGCGTCCAAATCTCGACCCGCTTTCACCGCTAGATTCCTCGTGTCGGGATTTTCAAAACTAGATCCATGTTGATAGGTTTTGACAAACCTTTTTTTAGAAAAAACAGAACCGAAAGCACGGGTTTTTTCTCTTTTTGAAAGAGGCACGCCCGTGCCTTTCACGAAATCACAACCGTGCCTCTCGCGGAAGGAAACAAAAAGAGAAAACGCATTTTTTTCATTCCCGAGGAGGCACGGCCTGACTCTCACGAAAGCACAGTCGTGACTCTCGCAGAAGCAAAACCGTGTGACTCTCGCGAAAGAAAAAAATAGAAAACATGTTTTTTTTTTGTTTCTGAAAGGCACGGCTGTGACTCGCGAAAGTACAACCGTGCCTCTCGCGAAAGCAAAACCGTGACTCTCGCGAAAAAAACAGAAAACGAGTTTTTTCCCGCTTTCGAGGGGCACGGCCGTAACTCTCGCGAAAGCAAACATGTGTCTCTCGCGGAAGCAAAACCGTGACTATCGCTAAAGGGAAAAAGAAAGAAAACGCGTTTTTCCGCGCAAATCTTTTTTTGAATTTTTTTATCGAAAAGCTAAGGAGACCGATGAAAAACCAAAACGTCGAAAAAAACCCAATATATTTAACTAGTTGCTCTCGGTTTAGACGAGGAGTCTCGAATGGAAGTGGGCCGAAGAGCGTCTGCACCTAGCCTAAAATAAGCCCAATATATCAGAAGTAAAATTTTATGTGTTTTTTCTTCTCAAAAACGGCTCTAAGCCTCTAACAACAGACTTATTCTCAAAAAAATGCAACCTAAAACTAATAGTTGCCTATATTTTGCTATTCTAAAAAAATATAATTTTGCTATCCAACACTAAAATATAGGTCCACTGCCTCAAAGCCTAAAACCAAAACGCGACCCTAGGAAACTTCCGCTCCTACCGTGGGATCCAACGAAGGCAAAGAAGCCCATCGGGAAGTGGTCACCGCGGGATCCATCAGTCGCGGTTGCGGCTAGCGTGAGAAAGAAGGCGTCGACTAAGCTGACAGTGATCCCTTCCTCGCGCCACTGGCTCCTCCAACATCGCATATGGCCTATTCTCCTCCCCCTCCGCGGCCGTCCAAGGTCGAGCCAGTGTCTCACATCGCCGCGGCCGCCAGCGCCACCAACTTGTTCGGTGAAATGTTTGGAGGTAAAAAAATCTTTTTCAGCTTTCACTGAATTTCATGTGCTCTTTTTGTGTATGAAATTGTGGTGTGATATGTGTGTATTTTGTTCACATTTGATGTATGTAGTGTGGATGATGAATTTTTTTTGCAATAAATCTATGTTGAGCCGAAATTACCATCACAAGATTTTCCATCTCACGAATGTGCATCATAAGATCAAATCCTTGACATGGAAGATGAGGGCTTTGTTGTTCCAACTCAATATGGGAGAGTCCAAAGAAGACAAGATGTTGTGTGACGCATGAAAGAATATTGGTCTCGTTTCGTTGTCAGGGTTTAGCAACGAAATTCAAGTTGTTGGGAGCGTATCTATGAGTACATCAAGAAACACAACGCTAGTGGAATCCATCGATCATTGATCAATTTTTCCTTCATCTCTCGTACGCCTTGGTGTATAACTTATTTTCTCACTTGTTGTCTGTAGGTCAACATTGCTCGAGAAATGTTTAAGGGCAAAGGAAAGAAGAAAGGTGGAAAGAAAGACAACACATTTGGTGCAATTTCTCGAGAAATGTTTAAGGGCAAAGAAAAGAAGAAAGGTGGAAAGAAAGATAACACATTTGGTTTGCACCTCTGTTGGATGGAGATCTACAATGACGAGAGGTGGAAGAACCGCCAATACAATGAAAATCCAAATAAGAAGAAGTGACGCACCTCGGTTGGACATGCTTTACAAGTTGACACCGATGATGATGCATCAAGTGTCAAGGAGGGAAAAGAAGTCCCACTCCCAACTCGGTTGCTACCAAGAGGCCCAGTGGGAGCAAGAAAGGCAAAAAGAAGTTGAAGAAGGGAGGAGACAAAGACTACACGGATTGTGTAGCCTTGCTCTGACACATGAGAAGTGGGAATAACATCGTCAGAATTCGAAGAAACCAACACCATAGATGGAGGAAAACATGGATCATCTCCTGACAAGTTTGTGCTATGCACCAGGCAGCGACACAAAGAGTGCAAGAACTGGGAACGAGGATAAGGGATATACTCAACCGGATAACTCAGCAACGATATAACCAAGAATGTGCAACGAGAACTCTTATTGAGACCTAGAGGATAAATGAATAGATAAGGGACCAGCCGGCATAGTCATCTTCCGCCAACTCAAACAGAGAGAAGAGGAGAACGACGGTTCCAGCCGCATCCAGGAGCCCATTGACTAGAGAGGCTTCGAACCCCACCTCCATGGAGCTGCAACTGAGAAAAGTGATGCCCAAGCCGAGGAGGAAGACGAATGTGAGATGATGGCGCCTCCGCCCAGAAAGTGTCCTCCAAGATCTACCTATCAATCTCTACTACATAAAAAGAACTTAAGGTTCCCATTCCATCTTTCTTCCCACCACCTTTTCGTCCAACCTTCCATGTATATGATAATAAATCACCTTAATTTACTTAACTTGTGAACCAATTCCACTTTAATTTAATTACCAAACTTCTAATCAAAATATAAGGTAATTCACGGGCAGAATTTGATGAACATTTATTTACATAATCATATTATTATTGACAGATAAATCACAAGCTAACTTATATTTATATTCCGTTGTAACGCACGAGCATTGTTCTATAATTCAAAAGTCATTGGGGACACAAAGTCATATAATATACATGGCACTATGGCAGAGTGGAGGGAGGAATCCCTCTCCTTCTCCTCTCGACATGTCAATTGGGCCATATAATACATGCGCTCGCACGCGAGAGACCGGCTGAAGCGTCGGCGGTCGGCTGGCTGGGGTATTTCCCTTCTCTAAACAACGAGAACATTTTTCCTTTAGTTTTCATTTCTTTCCTTCTTTCAACACATGTCTATATTTTAGATACGCATTGCACATTTTTGTATATATCATGAACTTTTTTATACAAGTTTAACATTTTTTAAATACATGCTTAACATTTTTCCAAATATGTGATTTTTATTTCTATTTTTTCATACACATTATAAATTTTTTGTATACATCTAATTTTTCTTATAAACGTTTAACATTTTTCAAACACAGGTTTCTGAAAAAAAATCAAATAGATGTTAAACAATTTCCAAATACACGTTGAAAGATTTTTCTCAAATGATATAAAACATTTTTATACTATGCCAACATTTTGGTAGATTGTAGAAACATTTTTTTTAAATGTCACGAACTTATTATTGTAACATGTGAATATTTTTTTAAATACAACGTGATTTCTTTTTCTAGATATTACAAATCATTTTTTTGAATTACACAAATTTTATTTTTACATTGCATAAACATTTAAAGAAATTCGCATACATTTTCTTTTCAGACTCACGTTTTTTATTTTATTTTAATTAATAATATGTTTTTGTATATATGTATTTACAGTATTTTTGGAAATAGGAAAAACTAAAAAACAACTCAAATGATAAGTCCCCACGTCAGGTAGGTGTCACGCCGGCCCTGACGTTTTCAATGGCAATTTTAGTCATGCAAGGATGGCAACTTCTAGTGGCACACGATAAGTTTCTGTCAAAAATAAACTGAAGCATGAATTGACATGTTTGACAACTAAAGTTGCCATCCTCACTTCATTAAACTTTCCATAAAAGGGTTAGGAGTTGCCATGTGCTCGTGCCACACGTCATGTACTTATCAGGGTCCGAAAACAAATGAAAAACAAGAAAATAAAACTAACTAACCTGGAAGCAGGAGAGTCCTGGGCGCGTCTATGTCTCGCTTCAATCGAGACTGTAGTACATCTCGTTGAAGGCCGCCGCCCGATTGGACTGACCCAACGCAGATACAGGCCTTTAGCGCTTTTCTATCTTTTTTCCCTATCTTACATTCTTTTTTTATTTTTGGTATACACTTTATATACAAAAGTTAAAAAATGTTAACCATGCATGTTAATCATGCATGAAAAATATTAAATGTGTATAGAAAAAATATTTTCGATGTATACAAAACATATATGGAAAAAAGTAGAAAGCAAAAGAAATATTTTTATAATAAATTTTAATCATGCATTTAAAAAACGTTAAATGTGTATAGAAAAAGGTTTCCAATGTATACAAAAAATGTACAGTGTGCATGGCAAAAAGTAGACATAAACAATATCAATGTCCAAAAATGTTAGTCATGTATTTGGACAATGTTAAACGTGTATATAAAAAATGTTCTTGAAGTATACAAAAGATGTAGAATGTGTATGGAAAAAGTGGACATCAAAATATATATGTTCAAAAATATTTAATCATGTATTTGGAAAATGTTAAACATGTGCTCCCACTATTCCTAAATATAAGCCTTTTTAGAGATTCCAAAGCAGACTATATACAGAGGAAAATGAGTGAATCTACACTATATATATCTGTTCCCACATTGAAATCTCTAAAGGGTCTTATAATTAGAAACAGAAGGAGTATATAAATTTTCTTGATATATACAAAAAATATACAATTTCTAATGAAAAAGTATACTTTGAAATATATGTTTAAAAATTGTTAATCATGTATTTTCAAAATGATAAATGTGTGTATAAAAATGTTGGGTGTGTATGAATAAAATGTACAATGTGTAGTGAAAAAGTATATATGACAAATATAAGCTGTCAAAATTGTTAATCACGTATTTAGAAAATATTAAATGTGTATATAAAAATTGTTCCGGGTGTAAATGAAAAATGTATGAAAAAACAAAGAAGCTATATAAACTGAAAAGGAAACAATAAAAAACTAAGAAAACTAAAAAAGAAAAGCAAAAAATTGAGTAAGACAGTGAAAGAAATGATGAAAAATGATAAAAAAACAGAAAACCGATGAAAAAACCCAAAGAAAAAAGAAACCGAAAATAAGAAAACCCGGACGTAAAATGAGCGAGCGAGTGACACTGTTAATGGGCCCGCCCATATGCGCGAGCCCTTCAGGCGAAACGGATGCTAATCTCGCTATAAGCAAGATATAGCATTCGAACATAATCTCTCTCAGAGAAGTAGATGGAAAGCTACTACCTGGGGAGCGCTCGTTCGGGAGCCTCCCCAAGGGTCAAGTCGAGTGGGCTGAGAGCGCGCCCTCCGGATTTTGTTTTTTTCGCACGTGTTTCGGCTTTTTAGAATTTCTTTCCCTAGTATTTTCTTTGCTGTTTGATTTTCCACAGGTCTTTGTAAGCTTTTCAACAACAAAATTGCACGGAAAATCATATTTTTTTTTTGCTTCCGTGGGAGGCACGGCTATGTCCTCATAAACAGAAAAGGAAAACATGTTTTCTTTATTCTTTTTTTCTTCCCTGAGAGGCACGGTTTTGCTTTTGCGAGAGGCTCGGCCGTGCCTATCGAAAACGAAAAAATGTGTTCAGTGAGAGATACGGTTTTGCTTCTGCGGGAGGCACGGCCGTGTCCTCATAAACAGAAAAGAAAAACATGTTTTCTTTATTCTTTTTCTTTCCCCTTAGATGCACGGTTTTGCTTCCACAAGAGGCATGGCCGTGCCTATTGAAAATTTAAAAAATATGTTTTTTTTTCTTCATTGAGAGACACGGTTTTGCTTCCGCGGGTGGCATGGCCGTGTCCTCATAAACAGAAAAGAAAAACATGCTTTCTTTATTCTTTTTTTCTTTCCTGAGAAGCATAGTTTTGGTTCCACGAGAGGCACGGCCGTGCCTGTCGGAAACGAAAAAATATTTTTTTTTCTTCAGCGAGAGATATGATTTTGCTTTCACGAGAGGCACGGTCGTGCCCCTCAAAAACGGAAAAGAATGTGTTTTATTTTTTCTTCCGCAAGAAGCACGGTTTTACTTCCGCGAGAGGCACAGTCGTGCCTCTCGGAAACGGTTTCCGAAAGGGAAAGAAAACATGCTCTCGGTCTGGTTTTTCCGTAAAAAAAATCGTCCAAATCAACATGGGATTTAGTTTTGAAGATCTCGGCATGGGGAATCCAATAATGATAACGGTTTGACATTTGTACGCATGGTTTATGAGATAAAACAATTTAAATAAACAATTTAAACAATCCAATAATGAAAAAAGAACTACAAGGTTGCGATAACTGGCGCACACACAACAATGCTACTTGTCATATCTGTGAGGATGGAAGTGATCTTTGAAAGAAATACTCCTTGATTAATGACTTGGGAGTGGACGGGCTGAGCCGAATTGCATCTGTTATGGCCGTCTCACGTTCTCTCTTGCAAGTTGCAGCTGCCCTGCCCTGCCCGGCCGCCTTTCCCTTGCGACGACGGCGACTTCCAAGTTCCAAGCTCGACCATTCCGTGGCCAGGGAGGAATGGCCAAACGAGTGGCTCCGAAACCAAGACCAGCTGACCTATGCTGCTATGCATGCACCTACACCTGGTGCTCTTCTCACTCAACTTGCTCAAAATATTGATATTGATATTCATTTCATAGTGCTCACCAACTCCAACCCAACCCGCTACACCAGCTGATCTATAGTAGCACGTACTTCCTCCGTCTCAAAATAAATATCTCAATTTTATATTAACTCTTGTACTAAGTTTGAGATATTTATTTTAGGACAGGGGGAGTATAATAAATCGAACACCATATATAGTACTTTGCCGGTTGTTTACTTTTGGTACCTAGCCATAAAAGTGATGATGTACTACCATCACCATGAAAATGTATTACCCAATTCGCCGTCACAAATCCAGAGACCGACAGAGCTTCACCCTATGTAGCAGGTCAACGGCCCAAAAGCAGAAGCTAGAGGGGCCGAATTTCGTGTTTTGACCCTTTTTGGAAAGAATTTTAGGATCTGACCCTTGTTTGAATTTTTTTTCGAGATTTGACCATTTTTCCTACCGCCAGGGCCTCTGGCGGTAGGGTTAGATATCCTACCGCCACGGTCCATGGCGGTAGGAAACTTATCCACGTCAGCGCGTGGAGACGGCGCCGTCCCCCTCCGTCGCACCCTACCGCCAGGGGCCCTGGCGGTAGGCTGTCTAACCATACCGCCAGGGGCCCTGATGGTAGGGTCCGGGCAGTTATTTGCCCCGAAACCCCCGCGCCCCTGCCCATCTCCCCATCCCTCCCCTCCCCCCTTCGGCAGTTCATCCTTTTCTCCCCCAAGTCGCCCCTCTCTCCCTCTCTCATCTCCTCCACTCCCCCCCTTGGATCTTCACCGATTCTTCACCGTTTTGGCGGATCGAGATGGCCCCGAGGAGAGAACCGTAAGCTCCTCCGATCCCTCCAATTAGTTTTTGCAAACTTGCTACCGATTCGACGCATTATTTGCTTGAAATCCTTCATGTTTTTGAACTTAGATTGATTTTTTTTCACCTAAGATTGATTGTAGTTGTAGTTCTTAGTTCTTTAGTAAGTAGTGGTATTGGATATGTACTCTAATCAATAGTTCATATGTTAGTGTGAAGATGAACCCTAGTTCATAATTTTTTGTTAAAAATTATGATGTAATGTTGATAAAGGGATGAACCCTAGTTTGATGATGCATGTGATATGATGATATGATCTAGTGTGAAGATGAACCCTAGTTTGATGATGCATGTTGATATGATGATATGAAGATGTTGTTTGGAAAATTTTGTTTAAAAATATGAAGCTATGATGTATGTTGGAGGTTTTTTTGATATGATGCATGTTGATATGATTTGCTCCATCATGTGTAGTAGATGTTGTTGGAGGAATATGCTTAAAATTTTATTTTGATATGATTTGAGTTCATTGTTTGTTTATGTATGCTTATGCTTATGGTGCTTTTGTTTATGAAACTCTATTAAGGCGGCCACCTCTTGCGGACAACATCGGCCAACGGTACTCCATGCTGGACTGGGCATTCGACAAGGGTCATCGTGCCTGTTTCATAGAGAACGGAGAGGTAAGTGATATGAAAGAAATTTTGATCAAAGTTCTCGGATTGATGAAAATGATTTCCTAACTTTTTGGCGTTCACTTTTTGACGCTCCAACATCGCGCATGAGGGGTCATGGGGTTCATGGGCATATGGATTCACGACGGCGCTTACGCTACCGTTCTTCAAGAAAGCCCGTCTGGGTTTCGTGCTACTGATTCAAGCGCCACCGCCGACGCTTGTCCACGCTGCTCTCACAGCTCGATTGACCGTTGGAGACCGGAGACCCATTCTTTCCATCTGCCATGCGGGAGATGACGGTGACCCTAGAGGATCGGGGATGATTACTGCAATGCCGATCGAGGGTCATGCACTCACCGGTCGAGTGGAGAGGGCCAATCGGCAGAGAGGGTCACCACCCTCATCGGCGATCGCCCGTGCCAAGAGTAACCAGACATCCGGTGTGCCATTGATCCGCTCTCGAGCACCGGAAGACATGCCCCTCAAGGCGCAGATGAGGCGATCGTGGAGTTGTACGCGTGGGCATATATGTTGTATATTCTCTTGGAGGTCGTGTTTCCAGACAGCTCCGGGAACTCTGCCAGCTGGGCGTATCTGTTCTTCCTAGCGGACTGGGATGCAGGGTACAGTTGGGGGACGGCATCTCTCGCCTACCTATACCATTCGGTAAGAGAGTGTCTAATTGCGTACCTACCTACGAAAGTGTGTCCATGACATTTTCTTATATCTGATCCTCATTTGATGTTTTGCAGCTTGACGACGCAACGCAGAGGACGGGAGACAAGTCCAATATGGGTGGCTTTGTTTGGGCCTTCTCCATTTGGATGTGGGAGCGGCTGCCGGTGGGGCGTCCGGAGAAGTTGCCAAGACGCCCATGGGAAGACTATGGCGAAGAAGGCGACGAGACTCGAAACCCCACCGTAGCTTACGAGTGGGACGTTGTCAAACTCTACACGGTCTTAAACAAGACCTCGTACAAGACCTACACCAACGAGTTGGACGCTTTGACGCATACGCAGGTATATGAACTCGCCCAACCACTATTGACCGAGAGTGCGAACTTACCAAGGTATATGTAATAGGTAATCTGGTGCCCGTATCGACAAGAACGAGAGTGGGACTTTGATCTGAACGTGATGTGCGATGCGGACCGTGGTCTCTGGCGGTGCATCGTGCCCATGATCTGTGTGTACGCCGTCGAGTGGCATTTGCCACAACGCGTGGCCACGCAGTTTGGGATTTATCAGCATACCCCACCGGGCCAGCCAACCGATACCGGCGGCCACACGCTCCACCTGTGAGCTCTTTGTTCTCCGTGAGATTATCATGCTTCTTGTTGCTTATGATGATCTCATTGCGCTTATGATGATTCTTGTTGCTTATGCCTTGCAGGATGAGCCGGCAGAAGAATCAGTCGATCACAGATTGGGGAGAGGAGCATAAGACTCATGTGACGGAGTGAAACCGACGGAGGTACCGTAAAGACGTGGAGAGGAGAGTGACTAACTGGGATGATTACCTGGGCCGACACATGAGGTGGTACGATGATGGCGAAGCACCGTCTTCGTCTCGAGCCTCGATGGACGGCGGAAGAAATCGCGGAGCTGGAGTGGGCTGACCCGATGAATGTGCATACTGCATCGCATCGAGACATGCACGGTGGATTTAGGGAGTTTGCACCCTCATCAACAGAGTGGTAAGTTTGAACCGACGGTCGATTTAAAATATTTTATTCGCCATCGTGGATCGACTTATGCCGTTGCAGTCCGGTGAGCTGAACAGATGCATCTTTGAAGCCTCGGATGCACTAGGTGATCTTCCCGGAGCGCATAATCTGAGACCAGAGTGAGGGGACGATGAAGGTACAATTTCAGCCTCCTCGGAACAGATGCATCTTGTTCACTTGCAGTCAGTCGATCTGATACTTATTATGACCTTACTTCATTGTGAGTGCAGAAGTTCGTGCAACGTTGTCGCAAGCTGGTAGGGCTGCTTGGGTGTGCTGGAGCTGGGTCAGTTGAAGCTTATCAGCCTGTAGCCACACAGGGTCTCATCGCCTCATCGAGCCATGCTCCCTCGTCGTCCAGGTTGGTTGGGGAGGAGGAGGAGGAAGAGGATGAGGATGAGGAGGCCACACATGAAGAAGAGGAGGAGGAGGAGGAGGATGAGAGCAACGGGGAGGAGGAGTACGATGAAGATTATGGACCTCCACCAACTCAAACATCAGAGGCATCTCAGCTGCCGAAGAGGAATCCGAAGAAGAAGGATTTGCTGAGTCCGGACCCTTTCCAGAGACCGGTTCCTCGCCGGCCCAAGAAGAAGACCGAAGAGACTCGTTCAAAGAGTAACGAGGACCATACCTCCAAGAGGGGAAGGAACAAGTGATTATGCTCTTCGATACTTGGCTCTTTTAGTTTGGTTGAACTTTTCTAGTGGTTGTGAAACTATGTGGAACTATGTGTTTGCTATTTGTGGATCTATGTGTTTGAAATGTTCTATGCACTTCAAGTTATCTTAATATGGATCTACGTGATGCCCAAATTTAAGTATTTAAAATCTATGATATTGTTGTCATATTTGTGAAACTTGCTGTGATATTGAATTTGAAAACAAGCAACCAAATGAACTTGAAAAAAATAAAAACAAAGGACCCTACCGCCAGGCAACCTGGCGGTAGGGTTACACAACCTACCGCCAGGGCCCTTTGCATATTTCGTTACAGAAACTTTATACGGCAAACGCAGGACCCTATCATTAAAGCGCCCGGCGGTAGGGTCGACAGCCACCGCCATGGGTCCTAGCATATTTCGTTCTGTAATGCATACACGACAAAACCTCGCCACACCTTACCTCCAGGCCTGGCGGTAGGGGTTAGATACCTACCGCCAAGCTGTCTGGCGGTAAGGTACTTATCCACGTCAGCGCGTGGTGACGGCCACCGTCCTCCTCCGTCACACCCTACCGCCAGATACGCTGGCGGTAGGCTGTCTAACCCTACCGCCAGGAGCTCTGGTGGTAGCAAAAGGGTCAAATCTCGAAATTTTTAGCAACAAGGGTCATATCCTGAAATTCTTTCAAAAAGGGTCAAAACACGAAATTCAACCGTGTACGGTACGGCCACTAGCTTTAGCTGGTTTTATTAGAAGAGAGAGAAAAAGGCGATGAGCCGGCCTAATCCGTCCATCTAGTTAACCAGCGTGGAATTAGCGACTACTGTCACTCCTGCCCAAGCTAACCACTATTGGCCAACGTGGCGCGGCTGCCATGCCCATAGCAGCCCCACGCTCTGTTTCTTGACCGGGAGGGAGATGCGAATTACTAGTAGCAGTTAAGGGCATCTGCAACGCTGCCCCACAAATTTGTTTCGGCATTTGTCCGCAGACGATGTTGTAAGAAGCCGTCATTTAACATTGTTCGCATACATTTCATCAACCATTTAAACTAGCCGTATAAAATTCATGCAAACCGGCCAGAGTTCAACAAGTTGGGATAGAAAATAGAATTCTTATTAGAAAATGTCATCCGAAATTAAGCTAAATGGGACCCTTCATTCATGCATGACATTTGTCGAATGGACAGAGCTTTCCTTTGATAGATTCAAAGCCAAGCTGGTTCCGACCTGCTCCGCTCCACCTCCCCCTCCCACGTCGCTCCCGCGAGCGACCTAGGTGGGGGTGGGGTGGAGGGCGGGAAACCTAGTCGCCTCCCCTCCTCCCCTCCTCGCCAAATTTCCCGCACATATCCAGAAGCTGACAGACCTTCACCACATGTAGCAGGTCAACAGCCCCAAAGGAGAAGCTAGTGTACGGTGTGGCCACTAGCTTTAGCTGGGTTTAGAAGAGAAAAAGAAGGCGATGAGCCGGCCTAATCCGTCCATCTAGTTAATCAGCATGGAATTAGCGACTACTATCACTCCTTCCCAAGCTAACCACTACTGGCCAACGCGGCGCGGCTGGCGTGCCATACCAGCCCCACGCTCTGTTTCTCGATCAGGAGGAGATGCGAATTACTAGTAGCAGTTAAGGGCATCTGCAAGGCTTCTCCGCAAATTTGCTTTGGCATTTGTCTACGGACACGGATATCGAAGGCCGTCATCCACTACTAGGGAAAACCTTATACATAGAACTTTAGCAATAGCGCGTGTTAAAAAAGCACGCTGGTGCTAAGTAGCAGTAGCGCGCTGGTGTAAACGGCGCTACAAATACAGTTGTATCAATAGCGCGCCTGAAGATAAAAGCGCTACTACTAAAATTCCCACGGCTTAGCCGATAGCCTACACATAGTAGTAGCGATCTACTTCGAACTGTGCTACCGTTACTTGTTTTGTAGCAGCGCGTTTACGTTGAAAGACGCTACTGCTAAAGGAAATAAAATTAAATGAAAATCAAATAGAAAAGTAAATGAAAATGAAAGAAATAGAAAAAGGTGAAAGGAAAAAATAAAATGTAAAAAAAATAAATGAAAAAAGGGGAAAAAAGAGAAAAGAATAGCAGTAGCGCGTATCGTGGAACACGCTGTAACTAATTTATCAGTAGCGCACTTCCTGGAATGCGCTACTGCTACTTCTGACTTAACCACGCGGTTCGTTTTTCCCCACGGCCACTTCCCCCAAATCCAACTCCTCCTGTCAGTCGCTGCCGCCTGCCGGGCCGCCAAGGCCTCGCTCTTCAAGACACCCTCGACGCCGCCCGACCCCCGGATTCACGCCGGCCCCGACCCCGACCTCGACGCCGCCCCCGACCTCGACGCTGCCCTCCGCCGCGCGCCCGAGCCCCGACCCCGACCTCTACGCCGCCTGCCCCTCCGTCACTGCAGGCACCCGAGGTGAGCACGCCTGCTCCTCCCCCTCCCCTACCTTTGCCTAGGGTTCTTCAAATTTTAGTTGCATCAAATTAGTTAGGGTTCATCTATGGGTGGAAACGAATCGGATGCGGATGTTATCGGATACGAATGCAGCTCGGATGTTTTATTAGATGATGAATAAACACTATTGTAATGCATATAATTTCTAAGATTAATCATAAAATGAGTAAAATTTGACCACTTATTTCACTTTTAAGTTGGATAATTGGAATATCCGCTACCACTTTCCATCCCTAGGTTCATCAAATTAGATGGTAATTAGGGCTGTAGTTCCTAGGTACTAATTAGTTAGTAAGAACTAGGTACTAATTAGGTACTAGTTTATTTTTATTTATAGAAAGTTTATTTTTAGTAAGAACTAGTTGAACTAATAGAACTAGTTGAACATGTCACATTTGTTGTTATTTTTTTAGTTAAAGCAATTTTTCCCGCATCGACATCGATGATGCCTATCCCGCATCCTCGTCATCGACTCGGTGGAGGACGCCTGCTTGACCAGATGGGCCATGTCCGGGACTGGGCTCCGCCGGGCTAGTACTGGGAGGCGCTACCTACCGGGGGGCGCAGCTTGGTGAGGAGTCAGCCCGTCGTTGACCCGAACCTTCTTTGGTGGCGGTCGCGTGGCCCAGTGATGTTCGAGAGGCTTGATGACCCCGCGGAGGTGGTACGTCACCGTCTCAGCGAGGAGGACGCGCACGTCCGTCGCTACTTGTTTGCGCTGGAGCACAGATTCTCCAATCCCTGGCAGGTTCTCTAGGGATCTCAGTGGAGCTATGATCCTGTGATGGTTCCTTCTCTTTGAGTGTCCACCGCCCGCGCCGATACCCGTCGTTCGCTAGGGTTTTAGTTGTATTAGTGATGTTATATGTATGATACTATTCGGGATGTATTAGTGATAATATTCGACGATGTACGGACGCAAGAGATGATTTACTTTTGCTTATTGAATGCATGCTAATTTGAATATTTATTTATTTTACGATTTGGTTTTGCTTATTGAATGCTCATGTCAATATGAGTCCTATAAGATATTCTGAAATTTATATCTTGTGTTGCTCAAATAGGATATGTGCTTGCCCAAGTGGCCGGTCATGTTTGCAGGTTACACCTTCGAGTGGCTTATGTTTTGCCGGAGTGTTGATTCATTTCCGTTTCGGCAAATTTCAGGCGCTCGATATGTCTTATTTTAGCAAAGGTCATGCCGGATTTTTCCGTGAATTTTGGCATGACTTGTGCCAGAATATGTAGGAAATATAAAGTGCCCCGGATTTGTGTGTTTTGTATCCTGGTAGTTGTCTTCGATCGATTTTCATTTAATGTTTCAACTATGAACATAGAAAATGTCTGACGACGAAAATGATTTTGGTATTTGCAAATATGGCGAAGACGAGTGATGACCGACAAGTGTAGGAGATCTATCGTAGTCCTTTCGATAAGTAAGAGTGTCGAACCCAATGAGGAGCAGAAGGAAATGATAAGCGGTTCTTAGTAAGGTTTTCTCTGCAAGCACTGAAATTGTAGGTGATAGATAGTTTTGTGATAAGATAAATTGTAACGAGTAACAAGCAATGAAAGTAAATAAAGTGCAGCAAGGTGGCCCAATCCTTTATGTAGCAAAGGATAAGCCTGGACAATTTCTTATAATGAGAAAGGAGCTCCCGAGGACACATGGGAATTATCGTCAAGCTAGTTTTCATCACGCTCATATGATTCACGTTCGGTACTTTGATAATTTGATATGTGGGTGGACCGGTGCTTGGGTACTGCCTTTACTTGGACAAGCATCCCACTTATGATTAACCCCTATTGCAAGCTCATAACTACAAAAGAAGTATTAAGGTAAACCTAACCACAACATTAAACATATGGATCCAAATCAGCCCCTAACGAAGCAACGCATAAACTAGGGTTTAAGCTTCTGTCACTCTAGCAACCCATTATCTACTTATTACTTTCTGATGCCTTCCTCTAGGCCCAAATAATGATGAAGTGTCATGTAGTCGACGTTCACATAACACCACTAGAGAAAAAGACAACATACATCTCATCAAAATATCGAACGAATACTAAATTCACATGACTACTAATAGCAAGACTTCACCCATGTCCTCAGGAGCAAACGTAACTACTCACAAAGCATATTCATGTTCATAATCAGAGGAGTAATAATATGCATGAAGGATCTGAACATATGATCTTCCACCAAGTAAACCAATTAGCATCAACTACAAGGAGTAATCCACACTACTAGCAACCCACAGGTACCAATTTGTGGTTTTGATATAAGATTGGATACAAGAGATGAACTAGGGTTTTAAGAGGAGGTGGTGCTGATGAAGATGTTGATGGAGATTGACCCCCTCCCGATGAGAGGATCGTTGGTGATGACGATGGTGATGATTTCCCTCCTGAGGGAAGTGTCCCCAGAACAGCTCACGGAGCCCTAGATTGGTTCCGCTTGTAACGCCTCGTGGCGGCGGAGTTTAAATCCGTAAGCTTGCCCACGATTTTTTCCTGTGGTAAAACCCTCATATAGCGTAAGATGGACACCGGGGGCACAGGGGCCCAGGAGATAAGGGGCACGCCCAGTAGGGGTGGGCGCGCCCCCACCCTCCTGGCCAGGATGTGGGCCCCCTGATGTTTTTCTTCCGCTCAATAATTCTTATTAATTCCAAAAACATGTTTCGTGAAGTTTCAGGATTTTTGGAGCAGTGCAGAATAGGTTTCCAATGTTTGCTCCTTTTCGGCCCGAGAATTCCAGCTGCCGGTATTCCCCCTCTTCATGGTAAACCTTGTAAAATAAGAGAGAATAGCCATAAGTATTGAGATATAATGTGTAACAACAGCCCATAATGCAATAAATATTGATATAAAGCATGATGCAAAATGGACGTATCAACGAGCGCAACCTGTGCGACAAAATCTTCCTAGGTGATGATAGGCGCTTCAACATCAAGCTGGACGAGAACTTCGAAGTGGATACTGTAACATCCCCAGCATCACACTACAGTAATCCCCCCTAATGAAGGTCATGTCATCATGATCATCATGCCAAAATGCAACTTGTCCAAAATCTACTTCAAATTCAAATTGCATGTCAAATATTTGCTTCTTCTTTATCTGCAAATAAAATAGTTCATCCTATGGCAATAATCCCTAGATATTTGTCATGTTGATGCCAACATTTTTGGAATTCCCAATTTGCCCCTGGGAATTTATTATCTGGTCCAGCAGTATTTAAGATGTCCTTATCATTTTCTAAAATGCTTGGACAACTCCTAATGGCCCCAAACTTTTTCTGGCAGTGCCCAATAATTGATTAAAATTGTTTTGGCCAGTGGCATATTTTTGCAAAGTCAATTGTTGCTAAAAGAAAATGCAAAAACTACAAAAAAAGGAAAAGGCGAAACAATAATAATAAAAGAACGTTTCTCCCTCCTGGGCCTTGACCAGATGGCTAACCGCCCAATCGGCCAAGAGGCCACCAGCCGCCCACCTCAAAGATACACCTAACCCTCCTCCCCTGCGTGACCTAATCGCTGCACCCACATCCCCCACGATCCCCACTCTCCTCGTTCCTCCTCCGCCGTTGCCCACTCACCTGCAGAGGAGGGCGCCTGCTCGATCCCTCCACTGCACCCGTCACCGGCGCCCACCCTGACGCCGTCCTCCTCGCCTCCTCCCCCTCCCGATCTGGGAGCCCCAACGCCGCGCCCGACCCGCCATTCGCCGCCCGGAGACCCCCCCTCGCTGGACGCCTCGCAGCTCATCCGTCAAGCCCCTTGCGTCCTCCTCGTGAGGCCCGGCCTTTCTTGGCAGCTGCGCCCGTCGCTCGTCGACCGCGCTGACGCCGCCTCACCGCCGGAATGCAACCGTCCCCGTCCTCCTCCCCAACGACGCCCCGACGCCAACGCCGTTCGCCGTCGCTGCCACCTCGCCCCGCCGTCTCTTTCCCCCTGCATCGGGCCTTCCCTTCAACGCGGGTGAACAACCCCCGGTCGTCCTCCTCTCTCCCTGAAGCAGCCACCGCATCCCGCGGCTCCCCCCCACCATGGCCACGGCAGCTGCGCTCGTGCGCGCCAGCGCCACGCTGGCAGCGCCACAGACGCCTCCCCTCCCGGCGCGCTCACCGCGCCCTGTCACTCCACCCTGGCGCTCTCACGCGCGCAAGATCGTGCGCCGATCGCGCGCCCCGCTCCGACGCGCCTTACAGGCTCACGCGTTTGCGGCTCGGCCCTCACCTCGCGACGCGCCACCCATCGCGTGACGGACGGCACGGCTGGCCGGCCTCGTGACCCCGCTGCTGGGCGTGTTCTCGATCCAACGCCCTCATCGTACATCGGGCGTGGGGCCTGCCCCTCAAAACTTTGAGAAAGTTAAGCGAAAAAAAAATGTATTTGTAAAATAAATAAATAATAATAATTAAATTAATTAATTGATTAACCTAATTAATCATGTTAATTAACCTGTTAACTACTTAATTAGTTTAAACTAATCCTCGTTAGTCAAATAGGCGGAACAATGACGGGGGCCCCACTTCGTTGACTAGTCAAGCATTGACTAGTCAACTGGGACCCCCTGGACCCACATGTCATCCTCTGCTACACTTTTGTGTGCACAGATCTGGGTGCACCTAGCTTTTAACCTGTTTTTTTGAATTAAATGTAATTTCAGAATATTGTTTAAACTTTGGAAATTCATAGAAAATAATCCGTAACACAGATGAAAATGTTTTCTACATGAAAGTTGCTCAGAACGACGAGACGAATCCGAATACGCCATCCGTTCTTCTATCACACGTCCCTAGCATAGCAAACGTTGAACTTTTCCCCTCCGGTTCATCTCGTCGATGACGTCCGGAACCGGGAAAACTTTCCCGGATGTTATTCTCCTTCGCCAGTGTCGCCTAGCGCTGCGTTAGAACACCCCTAGCACCGCATATTGCCATGTTATGCTTAGTGATACCTCTGTTTGCTTTATATTTACTGTTTCTCCCCTCTTCTCTTCGGTGAACCGGCGTGGCGGCCGCCGATGCTGTGTGATCGACTACATCACCGACGACCCCTCCTTGCTGTGAGCAACCAGGCAAGCCCCCTTTGATCATCCCGATATCGCCCATTCCATTCTCTCATGCTTGCATTAGATTTTGCTATCATTATTGATCGCTCCTATTACGATGCATAGCCTGCTTTTGTATCTCATTGTTGTACCTTACACCTTATCCTAAACTTCTTAGTATAGGTTGGTTATTGATCCATCAGTGACCCCCACCTTGTCCTTGTTGCCCCTGCTTCATCATTGAAGACCCGATCAACGGGATCGAAGACCAGGCCCTGGCACCGCACATCACTTTTCCCTTAGTTGCTCGACACTACTGGGTTACTATCGAGTGCCAAGGGTGAGACCTCTTCATCACTTCTGATGTTAACCTGTAGTGTAGCTATTCGGTCGTGGTCATCGAGGGTGATTTCCTCCTTAACCACTTCTGATACGGCTCGTTGCAGTAACCCCTCAAGTGTGAACCTCGAGGTGGATCCTCTTACGCTCACCTTGATGATTACATCGAGTGGAATTCACCGGGGTGATTCCTTGGGTTTTCCTTAATGTTTGGACACACGGATACTTGGACCTTACCACTGTTATTTGGAAAGACGGGTCGACCACGAGGGGTACCCGCGAGCTTAATTGGCAGTGATGTGGAGTCGGGTTGACCTGGAGGGTGCCCGAGATAATTACGAGGCGTGTTGGGCATTCCGAGCCCTTGCCGCAAGTCCTCGAGACGGGCAACGGGTCACATCTTTCGCGAGTCTCGCTTGTTACCGCGTTCCTAATCCACTATGATTTGGATATTTGATCCGAGGGCCTCTCGCCCGATAGCACTAACCATCACGTGGGCATAGTATGGGCGTTACGTCGTATGCATCAGAAGCTTAATAGACGTCGGCCGATCGAAGCGGCTGCCGGGTTGGACTGCGTAAGCACCTGCCTTGTTGAAGGAGGTAAATAGGTCTGCTCACCGGCCGCGGTCGCAACATGCAGGAGTTCCCGGGGAGATGGCCCATGACCCCTCGGGGCATAGGTTTAGTCCGGCGTGCTGGCCTCTCTGTTAAGCCTAGGTCGGGTTGCGGCGTATTGTTTCGCCGAGGCCGGGCATGACCCAGAAAAGTGTGTCCGTCCGGAGTTAATCGAGTGTGGTGGGTAAGTTGGTGCACCCCTGTAGGGAAGAAAACATCTATCGATAGCCTGACCTACGATAACTGACACTTGGAGTTGTATCCCGATCGATACAACTAGAACTGGATACTTGTGATGAGAATTGGATGGTGATGAGAAGTGGTTTGTGATGATAACTGGATAGTATGGCTCTGGGATTTCTTTCTCGCAGGGAGTCGAGAAAGGATCTCCGACCGAGGTTGATAACACTACTACTACTTTACTTTATGCTACTCTACTCCCTCCTGTTTGCTGCTTGATGGTGGTTTCCAGAAGATGCTAGTCTTCGATAGGACTAGGCCTTCTCTCTATTACGGCATTTACGCAGCCCAGTCCACATATACAGCCTTCCTTTGATAATGTTGCATATGTAGTGTAGATCCTTGCTTGCGAGTACTTTGTATGAGTACTCACGGTTGCTTTGCTCCCCCTTTTCCCCCTTTCTTTTTCTTTCCGGTTGATGCAACCAGATATCGAAGCCCAGGAGCCAGATGCCACCACCGATGCTTACTACTACGTGGAAGCCGCCGACGAGCAGGAGTAGTTAGGAGGCTCCCAGGCAGGAGGCCTTGCCTTTTAGATCGTTGTTGCTTTTGCGCTAGCCTTCTTAAGGCAAACTTGTCTAACTTATGTCTGTACTCAGATATTGTTGCTTCCGCTGACTCTTGTGTATTCGAGCTTATGTATTCGAGCTCTCGAGGCCACTGGCTTGTAATATAAAGCTTGTATTATTTTTAATTTGTGTCTAGAGTTGTGTTGTGATATCTTCCCGTGAGTCCCTGATCTTGACCGTACACATTTGCGTGTATGATTAGTGTAAGATTGAATCGGGGGCGTCACAGATACAGTAAGTCACAACGACAAATCTTTTTTCATAATTAAGCATGACATTTGCTTCATTTGCTTCAACTTATAATTTAATTTTTTTACTATTCTACTAGCATATCCCCTGCCATGCAAGAGTTTTTGTCTTGGATAAGATAGGTTTCAGTCCTATGAAAACTACTATGGAGATAAAGAGAGTTTACTTGAAGACCGAGCATGGTTGTATTTTCCATGCAAAATTATACAACGCAGACACCTACACCAATTTTGGATGCAAAACTTGGCAAGCACTATGCAAGACTTATGCATTTGAGCCTGATATGGTTATCACCTTTGATATTCGTCCGGAAGATGATATTGAAGGTAATATCGACATCTGGGTCGATGTGCAGACGCCTCCAGTTATACCATTATGTGAGTTTCTCAACCATATTTATGTCTGATATTGTTTATTCAAAAATAGTTGACAACTAATTTTTATTGACAGCTTATTTCCATTCAAGCAAACATGTCCAGCGCATGGTAGATAGGACCTACTACTGTCCTGGGCTGAACTAAATTGCGAGGAGATAAGTCATTATGTTTCATGGCTTGAGGACCTTCATACTGTCAAGACAAATTATTTTTCTGGACTTGAAAATTTTAGTACTCAAAACGTGCGACCAATAGTGTTCGTACTGAACTACGGTCACATCTATTTAGGAAAGATGGTAAGATTTTTACTATTTGTCCTCAGTGCATCTTCTGCATACATTATTTTTAAGCTAAACTTCATTGCTAAGTATGTTACTATACGATGTTCTTCAACAGGGACTCCTGATGAATGTTGTGCCTCATTGGATCGAGACTAAAGGTCACATGAGAATTGTTAGCTTACGGCCAAGATATCCTACAATGCACTTTAGTGCATTCAGGATTTCTAATAGAGAGGAATGCTTAATAGTGAAAGACTGGAGCAAAATTGTGAACGATCGCAGAGAAGTACTAGGGGGCAGCAATCAAAAGCGCAGCCCACGATTAGGAGACATGTTCATCTGTATACTCCAACTTAATGAAGCAGGAGTGCTACACATGTTTTATGTTATTTCACCCGAGAGAGAGCAGCAGGAGTGATTAGCTAGCTAGAAATGAGTTTGAAGATGATGATGTGCTACGCTATGACTACTATGATTAAATAGCTAGTGTTGGTGGTAATGACTATGATGATTATTATTAGCTATTGTTGGTGGTGATTAGATACCTACCGCAGCTAGTGTTGGTGGTGATTAGCTAGCTAGAATGAGTTTGAAGATGATGATGTGCTACACTATGACTATGATGATTAAATAACTACTGTTAGTGGTAATGACTATGATGATGATTAAATAACTTGTGCTGGCGGATTAGATTCAAGTGGAGGCAACATGCGGTGCACATCGAAAGTACTACTAGTCCAAACTAGATCAAGTTTGGATTAGTAGTATACTTTTGGCATGCATCACATATTGCCTCCACTTGAACCTAATCCACCTTCATTTGACACACTGTTATGGACATAATGATATAAATCTCGTAATTGGTATTGTATCAAAATTTGTATAACGGCGTATAAATACACACAAAATAAAAAAATGAAAAAAAATACTTGTAGCGATGGACAGTAAACACGCTGCTATTAGTTAGATTAAAAGCAGCACGGGAGAGAACAAACACTGCGGCTATGTGTCTTAGCAGTAGCGCACGTCGCACGCGCTACTGCTAAGTAATAGCTGTAGCGCCTTATTAGTAGCGCGGTGACCCGCGCTATTAGTGGGCATTAAACCCGCGCTACTACTAGGGTTTTCCCTAGTAGTGATCCAACGCTGCTCGCATACATTTCATCAACTATTTGAACTAGTCAGACAAAATTCATGTAAACCGGCTGGAGTTCATCAAAGTTCGGATAGAAAATAGCATTCTTATTAGGATAGAAAATAGCATCCAAAATTAAGCTAAATGGGACCCTTTATTCATGCATGACATTTGTCGAGTGGGCAGAGCTTCCCTTTGATTGATTCAAAGCCAAGCTGGTTCCGACCTGCTCCGCTCCTCCCCCCTCCCTTGACGGCAGAGAGGAGAATCCTAGTCGACCCCCCTGGTTCCCTCCTCCCCTCCCCGCTGCCGCCAGGGCGCGTCGGCGGGCAAAGCCCGTTGGCGTCGGCGTCAGCGGGGCCCTTCATCCTTTCGCCCTTGGACGACGCGGGCCATCTCGCCGGCGGGGCGTGGGTGCATCTACTGCAACTCGCGTGGCTGCCGGTGGCCGGTGTTGCAAGGCCCGGCGTGGCACCTCCTTTGGTCGTATTCGGGATGGATCTGACCGTCCGCGCGTCCTCGTCGTCGGGCGGGTGTCCGGCATGCTCCTCATTGATCTGTCCTGGAGGCCGCGGTGGGGCATTGTAGGGGGCAACGTGAGGAGGCTGGCTGGAGGGATGGGTGGTCTGACCACCCGTCACCGGCGCGGGGGTGTGCCATTCGAGGTCTCGCACCGCTCCGCCCGCTCCTCTTTTCCATAGCCTTGTTACCTCTGGCTCCATCTGTCGAGGTGCTGGCAGCTCCAACGATTGTTGGGTTTGCTGGTGGTGGTCATTCGTTCCTTTAGGCGGTCATTAGGGGTGTCGGGTGGCAGGGCAACGACTCTGCGGTGGGAGTTGCGGTGTTTGTGAGCAGAGTTCGCAGCTCGGGTGCGGACTGGCGACCTTGGTCACGTGGGCGGCAGGGTGGCTCGGGCTCGGTGAGCCATGGTAGTGGTGTGGCCAGTCTCTTTGACCGGGCGCATCCTGCATATCGGAGATGAAGAGGTATAGCAGGTTGAAATCCTTGTCTGACCGCGGTCAGGCCGACGGTGGCGGCGCCCGCGGGCGTCATCCCTTCCTATAGGCTCCGTCGCGGTCCCTCCCGATTCTCCGTGTTGCTTCGGATGAAAATCTTGATATTTGGATCGGGTGGTATCGGCGCTCCGGTGTCGTGCCCTTCCTGGAGGCACTACCTTGAAGCTCACGGTTCGTCGACAGTCAGCTATGTTTTCCACGGTGGCTTGTTCTCGATGGAGGGATCCGTCATCTTCGTAGTGAAGCTTGTTGTACATCAGTTGTCCGCTTCGAGTTGGCTTAGCTGATCTCTGGCACCTTTGTATCTTGCTTTGTGTGTGTGTGTGTGTGTGTGTGTGTGTGTGGGTGTGGGTGTGGGCGGGTGGGTGTTGTGTTGTATGGTTCGGATGTACGAGTGTAGTTGCTTTATATATAAAGTAGGGCGAAAGCCTTTTTCGGTAAGCTAAATGGTATTTCACAAAACACTTTCCGGCGTGATGTCATGGAGGGCGCCGCATGGGGGCGGAGTGTACCTGGATACAAACAGCCCTAGGGTGGACATCGTCGTCGTAAAGGCGAGCGGGTGCGTCGGTGCTGGTTGTGGACGTCCGACAATGCCTCTATGGCGGCCGGAGAGGTACAACGACGATGGCGGAGGTGGAGGATGCAGATACAAAGTAAGGGGAGAAGGGGCGAAGTGGAAGGTAATGGGACCAAGAGGGGATTGGGTGGGCCGAGGATGTCGGAGTCCTATGTGTCTATTGTCCGAACTCCCGCAACCCCACCACTTTGTCTCCACTTTTTGGGAGAAATCACGTCTGAACCGCAGAGCTACAGACCCGCGTTGGATGACACAACACGTCCGGACCGCGCGGTCCGAACGGTTTAAGGATTGTCATTGGAGATGCCCTAAGTTAAGCTCCCGTATCCATACATGGCGTCTTCATACTAACGAAAGGTGTGTATATAGCAGGGCTTCTTCGATTCAAGGGATTTTCATAGAATTTTGGAGGAATCAAATTCATAATTTTTTTCCTACGTCAGTCATTTGATTCAGTCATTTGTATTAGATTCCATAGAAATTTAATACCTACACAAACCTATTGGAAAAAGTTCTCTTTTTTATGCAATCAAACAAACTCGAAACCTGTAAGATTTCAGCGAACATGACATTTCAATCATTCATTTTTTTTATTCCTGCGTTTTTACAATCATGCAAGTAAAGATGACCTAAATGTGTTACTTCCTCCACTTCAAAATACTTGTTGTGATTTTAATTTTAAAATCACGACAAGTATATTCGAACGAAGGGAGTATAAACCAACCAACCAACCGAACTAGGATTCTCAAAAAAAAAAAGAACTAGAATAATTCAAACAAAACCATCCTGGTGCTCGCATTTATCTTGGATTTATATCAGGAATTCCGGCGACGCGCGTTCAGTGGGAGGAGACATTCCCGTTGAATAAAAGGCGCCTACGGCGACTTCGTAAAATCTCAAGATGATATGCCGGCTCAGTCTCTCGGAGGTGCTCATAGGGATAGGGTCTGCGTGTGTGTTCATAGGGATAAGTGTATGCGCGTATATATGAGCGTTTGTGTCTGTACTATGTTAAGAAAAACCCATCCCTAATTCACTAAGCCTAGAATCTTGACACGATAAATTACTATACAAGAGGGTCGAGACAAGAAAGACCTAACCTCCAAAACAAATTACCCCCAAAGACATAGCAGTTGTATAGAACAATAACGAGCAAACATCAAAATTGGGTGGTACCAGTACTACTCATCCAGCTGACCTATAATCCCAGTCCCAGCTAGTGCTCGGTCGCTCAAGTAGTGCTCACCAACTCTGACCCAACCCACCGTAGTACGCACGCACGGTTTGGTTATGCATCTCTGCTTTCAGAAAATGATGGGCAAAATCTAATCCTAATATAATGTGTCTACCTAATCGGCATGGAGTTAGCGACGGGACGAGCGGCCGTGTTGTTTATTTATTTCTGTCCATAACGTGGCTTGATTAGTTACCATGACAGGAGTAGTGACCGAATCCAGCAAAGACGCCAGTCAGCACGCTTAATTAGTCACCATGCATACGTGTCCATACAATGGGGATGGAAGCCTGGATCTATTTTTGTATATAGTCTATCATTAACATTTATCATTCGTTGTGATAATGATGATGACGGCGATGATAACGAAGAAGAAGAAGAAGAAGAAGAAGAAGAAGAAGAAGAAGAAGAAGAAGAAGAAGAAGACGAAGAAGAAGAAGAAGAAGAAGAAGAAGAAGAAGAAGAAGAAGAAGAAGAAGAAGAAGAAGAAGAAGAAGAAGAAGAAGAAGAAGAAGAAGAAGAAGAAGAAGAAGAAGAAGAAGAAGAAGAAGAAGAAGAAGAAGAAGAAGAAGCGGTCTTATGGTGTGAGTCATGGCTTAGCTACTGGTCGGTGGCAAGGGCTACATGGCAATTGGCGAGTTGAGTGTGTGGCGGGAGCGTGGTGCGGCGGTTGCTATGGCGATTCACTGCCTCAAGACCTGGAGGTGGGGTGTTCTTGCCCGAGGCTGATGGTGGCTAAGGTGTTCTTGATGTCGTTTCCTTCATGAAGGCGTTCCTGGGACCTTTCTTCCTCCTTGGAACACTGGGTGAACCCCCCAAATCTAGTTCGGATCGAGCAGCGACAGTTCTTCGGCGTCCTGCTTGGCATGAAGGCAACGTCTTGGAGTCCGCAATCTCTCTACCGTTCTTGTTAGTTGTGGTGGTGGTGATGATGAGCTCCTGCGGAATTCATGTTTGCTTCAAATATAGTTCTCAGCTTGACCCAAGGGAGTGTCGTCAACATGTCAACATGTCGACTTAGGCTTTTTTTTTGGCTCCTACCTGCCGCGGACGGTGCTCCCAATCATTATGGAAGGTTCCTCGATGAAGGAGTTTGATGGTGAGGCGACATTCCCCGCAAATTCAAGATGAGCTTACTTCTCTTGCCAATAGCTTGGGTTTGTGTTTTTGTCCTACTTAGAGCAAGTCAATAGGGTGATATAAGCAGGCTGTAAAGATATAAACATTTTTTTGCTGAGTTCGAGGAGAGAGAAGAGAAAGAAGTTGTAAAGATATAAATTTATTATTTTTGCTGATTTCGAGGCGAAAGAAAAGAAGCAGGTTGTAGATTAGTAGCCAGTTGCAACACGACTCCAAGAAAAAATATGAGAGAAGAAGATGGGTCAAGCTGTGATAAAAATGGTAAATGTCTTTTGCTAACTATTGTACAAATGGACTATTACGTACGTTGGCTACATGTGTCGTGCCAACTTCATATAGCCTGTTGTTGGCTATACTATTAATCATGCCCCTCTTCCTCCAGGAGGCATCTGCTTCGGGGAGAACCCTGGATCTGGGTCTCCCAGTTCGGATGATGACGGAAACTATGGTGCCGTTCTTCCTCTTGAGGACATCATTTTGGAGCAGGTGCTGATTGGAAGGGCCTAAAGGCGGAGCGGGGTTTCATCTTCTGCATCGATGATGGCGGGTCTCGGCGGCGTGGCGCAGTGGAGGCTCGGCGTCTGATGCGGGTTGACGGACTAGCGCAGGAGGGCGACGCTGTCTGGCCTCGTGCTAGCGTCGATGGCAGAGAGGCCTAGTAAGGTCGACGCATTAGTTCTGCTCTAAGGATGGATCGATTGAAGATGGAGGTAACTGCCCTTGCAGCGTGCGGTGCTCACTGGGGGTGTGCCGGACTGGTGTGTGACCCAGTCTAGGTAGTGGCTTGGATGGGGCATTCGGCTTTAGATGTTAAATTTTGGTGCGATGTCTATTTGGTATTAGGCCCAGACATTCGACACACCTTCATCAAGGGATAGGAGTAGCAACAGGCGTTGCCAAGATGGTGGCTTCAGATTTATTGATGTATTACCTTGTAAGATCTTTAAGAATGATTAATAATATGGCTGCATGCATCGTTCAGATGCAGAAGGCCGGGGGTACATCCTCCTTTCCAAAAAAAAAAGTATACTATTAATCATGCTCCGACACTAGCAATCTTGTGTGTGTGCATCCACACATGTGTGAGTTTGTCTTGGGAGCTAGTTCAGCGCTTTGCATCTTTCGCCATGAGAGGCGTTATTAATAATCTAATCCAAGGCTTATTAGGCCTTTCTTCCCTTTAAAGGCCAAGAAGGTCTATGTATTCTCTCCGTGAAACGGTTGTTGGAGTGTGCAGAATGGAGCACATGTGCTTATGTTGATGGTGATTAACGGTCGGCATCACAAAAGTTTAAAACCCCAAAACACAGACAACTTATGATTTAAAATTACAGATATTAAAACTGCATGCCCATCATGCATTCCTGATTGACTCCATGGCTAGAGTCTAGACGCACATGACACTACTAATAAACAATAAATTACTTGCTCAGACAGTAAAAACAAGACAAGGGCATACTTCCAAACCTAATTACCTCCAAAGAGACATACCCAAAATAGTTACATTTTTTGAACTTTGACATATACTTGTAGTTACAACAGCGACAAGACAACATCAAACCAAATCCAAACCATATGATTAGCAAATATGTACAATCATATATAGGGGGTCTATTAGTGCTACAATATACTACCAGTAGACAGCCAGCAAGTTTTCTATTAGAGGACAACTGAAATATTTAACTATCCAATTCTTTTCGAGCAATGCATTTGACAATCTGTATTTTACAACTACAACCCATTCATTTTGAAAACTGCAACACTGATTATGCTGGAACATATATCTATATCTATAAAAATAAACCTAAATTTGGAGTATGGATATCTTTTTAAGTTGATATGAATTTGTGTTTCAAATCATTACAAAAAAATGCAGTTACACAGGTAACTGCACATAATTTCAGAAAGTCACACGCTTGTGGTTCTCGATGCTCTTAGAAAAACCATCAGCATGTAATAAGTTATATACTCCCTCCGTAAACTAATATAAGAGCGTTTAGAATACTAAAATAGTGATCTAAACGCTCTTATATTAGTTTACAGAGGGAGTACTATATGTTAAACTTGTGTTTCAAATTTGTTACTTTTTATTCATGTTATCATACATTCCTACTTGTGATTTTCTGAATTAAATGAAAATGTGTCTTCTAAAAGTCTACATTTGCATAATCATATATTTTTAGTTATTTTTTGACTGACTTATGCAAAGCATTTTCTAATGTATGCTTTATTGCAGGCTAAACGTCCTTTTGCTATCGATTCCTTTCACGAAATCACAACCAACAGATAGGGCAAGATGATAGCCCTCTTCTTGGACTACGACGGAACACTATCGCCAATAGTAGATAATCCTGATGAGGCATATATGTCCAGCGAGGTAAGTATAATGAAAAGAAAAATTCTTGCATGTTACTTGATATTTGTAGATCTTTCTTATCCCTGATCCATATAATCATATTCGCGAAGTTGTTCAAGAAATTGCCTCCTTGTGCCCCACTTCAGTCGTCAGTGGAAGGGCCCGCGAGAAGGTATTACCGACTAATGGGTATCTAGTAGCCTTTTAATTTGGATGCTCTATACATTTGTAATTCGTGACTCACTTATTTTGTAATTCATCTGCAGGCAGAAAATTTCACAATGATCGAAAACCTGCACAATGTAGGGAGCCACGGAGCAGAAATCAAACTCGTAAAACATTATTAAATTTAGCAATGCCTATATGTAGTTTATCCTTTCTCTTTAACGCGCTCAGAAATTACGCATATTTAACCCGCAGAGTGACAAACAGAATCCCACGAGCCTGCCAGCGAGTATGTACCTGTTATAAATCAGGTATAAAAAATAACGAACTATAATAATATGCATATCTATTATTCAATTTTTAAAACTGCAACACCGGTTATGTGGGGGGGGGGGGGCAATGGCCCCCTATGCTATATACGATTATCTGTTGGAACAGTATCAATTATTCAAGGCTCCAAATGGTGAGTTAAGCATGAGACGCGTAATTGATTAAAATGACACCATATCTCACTCTGATCAAAGGGGTGGTTCTTATTAAGCTTTACAACAACTATTTTTCTGCTTCCTACTGTTCTGTCCATAAGTAAAACTCAGTTCTGCCTAGCCCTTGCCTTATCCAGCTCTTCCCCATGCTCCATTCTTTTGCCAATGATGATACTATCTCTAATGTTTGCTTTATTGTAGGCTAAACGTCTTTCTGCTATCGGTTCCTTTCACGAAATCACAACCAACTGACAGGGCAAGACGATAGCCCTCTTCTTGGACTACAACGGAACACTATCGCCAATAGTAGAAAATCCTGATGAGGCATACATGTCCAGCGAGGTAAGTATAATGAAAAGAAAAATTCTTGCATGTTACTTGATATTTGTAGATCTTTCTTATCCCTGATCCATATAATCAGATTCACGAAGTTATCCAAGAAATTGCCTCCTTGTGCCCCACTTCAGTCGTCAGTGGAAGGGCCAGCGATAAGGTATTACCGACTAATGGGTATCTAGTAGCCTTTTAATTTGGATGTTCTATACATTTGTAATTCGCGACTCACTTATTTTGCTATTCATCTGCAGGCAGAAAATTTCACAATGATCGAAAACCTGCACTATGCAGGGAGCCATGGAGAAGAAATCAAACTCGTAAGCCATTATTAAATTTAGCAATGCCTATATGTAGTTTATCGTTTCTCTTTGACGCGTTCAAAATTTACGTAAATATTTAACCTGCAGAGTGACCACGAGCCTGCCAGCGAGTACTTACCTGCTATAAATCAGGTATAAAATATAACAAACTATAATAATACGCACATCTATTATTCAATTTTTAAAACTGCAACACCGGTTATGTGGGGGGGGGGGGGGGGCAATGGCCCCCTATGCTATATACGATTATCTGTTGGAACAGTACCGATTCTTCAAGGCTCCAAATGGTGAGTTAAGCATGAGACGCGTAATTGATTAAAATGACACCATATCTCACTCTAATCAAAGGGGTGGTTCCTTCTGACGGCTAGATGTTATCATGCTTTACAACAACTATTTTTCTGCTTCCTACTGTTCTGTCCATAAGTAAAACTCAGTTCTGCCTAGCCCTTGCCTTAGTCAGCTCTTCCCCATGCTCCATTCTTTTGCCAACGATGATACTATCTCTATTGCTTGCTTTATTGCAGGCTAAACGTCCTTCTGCTATCGATTCCTTTCACGAAATCACAACCAACTGGCAGGGCAAGATGATAGCCCTCTTCTTGGACTACGACGGAACACTATCGCCAATAGTAGATAATCTTGACGAGGCATACATGTCCAGCGAGGTAAGTATAATGAAAAGAAGAATTCTTGCATGTTAGTTGATATTTGTAGATCTTTCTTATCCCTGATCCATATAATCAGATGCGTGAAGTTGTTCAAGAAATTGCCTCTTTGTGCCCCACTTCAGTCATTAGTGGAAGGGCCTTTTAAGTTGGATGTTCTTTACATTTGTAATTAGTGACTCAGTTGTTTTGCTATTCATCTGTTGGTAGAAAATTTCATAATGATCGAAAAGCTGCACTATGCAGGGAGCCATGGAGCAGAAATCAAACTCGTAAGCCATTATAAAATTTAGCAATGCCTACATGTAGTTTATCCTTTCTCTTTGACGCGCTCAGAATGTACGTAAATATTTAACCTGCAGAGTGACGAAACAGAAACCCACGAGCCTACAAGCGAGTACGTACCTGTTATAAATCAGGTATAAAATATAATGAACTACAATAATCCACATATCTATTATTCAATTTTTAAAACTGCAACACCGATTCTGCGCAGGGGGGGGGGGGGGCAATGGCCCCCTCAGCTATATACTGTTATCTGTTGGAACAATATCGATTCTTGAAGGCTTCAAACGGTGAGTTAAGCATGAGACGCGTAATTGATTAAAATGACACCATATCTAACTCTGATCAAAGGGGTGGTTCTTTCTGACGGCTTGATGTTATCAAGCTTTACAACAACTATTTTTTTGCTTCCTACTATTCTGTCTCAGTTCTGCCTAGCCCTTGCCTTAGTCAACTCTTCCCCGTGCTCCATTCTTTTGCAAAAACTACCAGCAAACCACAAGTTGCGGTTTGCAAAGAAACCCTTCTCAAATGTCTGTCCTCAAATAGTTACAAAAAAATTAGGCGAGGTTTTGTGCGGTTTGTGCGGTTTGCAGATAAGCCCTTGAGGTGAGATGAACTTGTGTTTCAAATAATTACACAAAAATGTAGTTACATATGTTCTCGAAGACATCTACTAGAAGGAAATGTTGCGTGAGAAGCAACGTATTCCAAGAGCCATCGACATTCAGGAGATCTGCCACCCATTTTAGTCTGCATCGATGTTTTTGTGTGATCGGCCTAAAGGAGGGTTCCCTTTGGATCCAAGGATCCCGCCATATGTGTATGTTTTCTGCAGTACCAACACGCCAGATGCACCCCTGCTTAGCTAGCTCTAACCCATATTCAATGGCTGCCCATGTCGACGAACCATTCCCTGTGAAGGCTGTGTCAATAAAGGATCCAGACGGATAGTACTTAGCTCATAGGACCTGTGCACATAGGCTCTCCGGAAACTACGTGCAAGCAATGCCCTGATTGAACAACCTCAAATTTTTGCACAAGCGCCTACAAATTTTGCATCCAGCTCATGTATGTACTCGCTCAAGTCCTTTTTACTTAGCGTATAAGATTTGTCTTAAGTCAAACTCCGTAAAGTTTGACCATGGTTGTATGAAAAAATATCGACATCTATAATACTAAAATACTAAAGTTATACATTATGAAAATTAAATTCATGACACATCTAATTATATTGGTTTCGTATTAGAATGTTGTTATCTTTTCAATAAAGTTGGTCAAGCTTTACTAAATTTGACTTTAGACTAAACTTATATGTGGAGTAAAATGGACCGGAGCGAGTATATATACTCCAATAAATGTGAATATACCATCGGATCAATAAAACTGTATAGTAGTGGATTTTAGAGCTTACCCAGGTCCCAATGAACATGACAAGAATTTGGAGAATTGGGGGCTTTGATCTGAACTCCGACCAATGTGTAAAATTGGGGAAATGATCTGATGATTCATACTATGAAATAAACAAGATGTTGTCAATTACCGCACGTGGGGCACGAATGCAAGAGCCCCCTGGCGAGGGAATTCGACACCAACATATTCTCGTCCTCTGTATGTCCCAGCCCTTTACTGCAGAAAACATACAAGATTTAATTACACCAACACTGTGTATGGATGCCTCCATTGGAGCCCAGGAAATGGATTTCGTAATCATCTAGCGTCAATACAGACGTTTGGCTGGACGCTGAATTCATCTACTACCACTATATAGTAGAATGCCCGTGCGTTGCTACGGGCTGCAATACATATAATATTGCATTTAAATGCCTTCATTGAAGCCCAAGAAATTGAATTGGTAATCATCTGACCTCAGTACGGATGTTTGGCTGTATACTGAATTCGTATTGGAAACACATGGCCAATTCCATGCCGTTTTGGCTCCAATGCAAAGCTCGTTCCCACCATTCGGACGGATAGCACTCCGTTTTCTTCATAATTGTCCAACTCCCGCAGCCCCTTTGTACCCCAAGGCCCAGGAAAAGAAAGAAAGATATAGCAAAAATCAAAGAAGTACAAACTGAACGATACATGATGGTGAGGTAGCCCTCTTCAAAGCCGATCTGGAGATATCCGGCACACTCAGAACACGTGCGATTATGCTACCAACAACAAGTATCAGAGGAACTAAACACCCTCACACTACAACCTAGCACACCTAAACTCCTCGACAACACCCCCAAGAGGGATAGCCACTACAAAAAAAACACTTCTGTGATGATACTTGTTTGTCACAGTAGGTGATAATTCCCAAGTGCAGGGAATCATTATAGCAATTTCCAAAGGTGGAAGTGATAAGTATGGAGTGTCGAACCTACAAGGAGCTAAAGGTAAGATCAATATTCTCTCAAGTCCTATCTGCCACTGATACGACTCTACGTACACCGAGCGTTTGCTTCCAACTAGATACGAGAAATAAAACTACGTTGTGGGTATGAAGAGGATAACTTTGCATGATATCGGAGAGCTAAAGTATAAAAGTAGGCGATGTTATCATAAAGTTAGAATATATTACTAAATATTATAAATAGCAAGTGTGAAATAGTGATGGGTCGGTGTCGGTGTCAAAACCGACGGATCTCGGGTAGGGGGTCCCGATCTGTGCGTCAAGGCTGATGGTGACAGGAAACAAGGGACACAGATGTTTACCCAGGTTCGGGCCCTCTTGATGGAGGTAAAGCCCTACTTCCTGCTTGATTAATATTGATGATATGGGTAGTACAAGAGTAGATCTATCACGAGATCGTAGAGACTAAACCCTAAGAGCTAGCCTATGATGGTATGATTGTAATTGTGATTGGTCTTCTAAGGACCAACTCTCCGGTTTATATAAACACCGGAGAGGGCTAGGGTTTACATGGAGTCGGTTACAAGAAAGGAAACACAATATCCGGATCGCCAAGCTTGCCTTCCATGCAAAGGAGAGTCCCATCCGGACACGGGCCGAAGTCTTGAGTCTTGTATCTTCACGCTTCAATAGTCCGACGTTGTACACAATCCGGCTGTTCGGATACCCCCTAATCCAGGACTCCCTCAGTAGCCCCTGAACCAGGCTTCAATGACGATGAGTACGGCGCGCAATATTGTCTTCGGCATTGCAAGGCGGGTTCCTTCTCCGAACACTCCAAAGTAATTACTGAACACGTAGACCGTGTCCGGATCTGCAAGATAATCTTCACATAGCATAAACCCGATCCGCTGGCAATCTTCGGGCGTCGTGCCCTTGCATAGTGGCCTGGTCCAACGCGGACCGGCGTTTCTTACCCCACAATGACTCGTGTTACGAGGCTATTTTATTGGCACGTCCCGTCGAGGCAGAGATCGTGTTCCTCTTATTACGGGACTTCCCATTAATACGGGCGCGCGCGACCCCACGACGGTCGTTTGTATTACCCCGCGTGCTTTTAGATAAGCCTCAAACGGCCACTCCAAGGACTCTTGATATTCATCCCCTTTATAAAAAGGGTCGAGGCCTATGCCTCTTTTCCACCTCCCTCGCGCGTCCTCGCATCTCGAGTTCTAACACCCGAAACCCAAGCTTCAACACCCCAGATCCTCCAACATGTCCGGATCCGTCCCTCAAGGCCAGTGGGTGGCCTCCTCGATTCAAGAGGACGACATTGCGAAGCTTAGGGAGGTCGGATACCTGACCGCCGACATCCAACACAGGCTTCCTGCTCCAGGGCAGGTCATCCCCACACCGGAGCCTAATGAGTGCGTCGTTTTTGTCCCGCACTTCCTCCGCGGCTTGGGCTTCACCCTCGATCCCTTTGTGAGGGGGCTCATGTTCTATTATGGGTTGGATTTTCATGATCTGGCTCCAGACGCTATCCTCCATATCTCGTCGTTTATTATCGTGTGTGAGGCTTTTCTCCACGTCACCCCACACTTCGGCTTATGGCTTAAGACCTTGAATATGACGCCGAAGATGATCGTGGGGCGACATGTGGAGTGCGGAGGTGCTGTAATAAGCAGAAACGCCGATGCCCCATGGCCAGAGGGTTCTTTCCCAGAAGTATCCGATGTATGGCAATGGAGGTGGTTTTATGTCACGGCTCCCAGAGGCACAAAGTGGGTGGCTGCCCCCGAGTTTTGCTCGGGCCCTCCGTCACAGTTGGCGTCTTGGACGGATGTAGGACGCAATTGGGGGCCCGCTGATGATGTTCCAATACTGCAGAATCGCATCCGGGAGCTTCTTGAGAGGGACATTAACCTTGTCAGCGTAATGCAAGTGATGTTAATCCAACGGATGTTGCCGTGCCAACGCTAGCCTCTCCGGATGTGGGAGTTCAAACCAGAGGGTCCGCGGACTGTCAAGCACTTCTTCGGCTTGAAGCTCGAAGAGATGTGCAAATTATTCTTCGGACGGAAAGTAGTGTGTCCGGATACCACCGAGGATGCGGGCCTAAGCTGCAATCGCCTAGATACTCAAGTAAGTAGCTTTGATACTGGACACCCTGTTTTGTATTTGTCATGATTGTTTATTCTAAAAATCATCCGTGTCCAGGAATGGCTCAGCAAGGCGGAGAGAATCAGATGTCGGTGCCACTTCGAAAGGCTCGCCCGCCCCACCATGGCCAAGATGCTCGACTGCACTCAGCAGAATGCCCTCGGGGAAAGTCAAGGGGAGGAACGAAGAAACCGAACCCCACATGCTACGCATCCGGACCGGGGGAAATGTTACCTCCCCCAAGGAGAATAGTCGGGGAGGAGAGGCTAAGGCCTCTTCCCCGCACGGGAAGAAGAGGGCCGCCTCCGAAGATTTGGAGGCGCAGATGCCCAAATTAGGGAAAAAGACATCCCTAGGGGGCCTTGCCCTGACGGGCACCCCCACCGCACCATGCTCTCCAACGGGCCAGCCCTCCACTGAGTTGTAAGTCAATCTACAATCCGAAGGTACTGTGTTTCTCCTGGATCAATAACCAGGATTCAACTTTTTGCAGTTCGACCAGCAGCTCCTCTCAACAGGGTTCGTCTTCGGGGGACCTTCCTCCGGAGATGATGGAGAGCGAGACCCCACCCCCTTCTCCGACTCATGAAGCGGGCGACACTGAGGTGTCGTCACGGAGGAGTCCGGTTCTGCCGAAGCCGAAAGTCAATACGTCAGCCGCCTCGCACCCGTAGCATTTGGCTACAACGGGGTGATGGGAAGAGTCCGGTGATTCGATGTCGGCCAGACGCATCTTGATGGATTTACTGGAGCGAGCTGCGCTCTCAGAGGAGCACCGCTCATTAATGAGCATGGTGCTCAAGAAGATTTTATCCGCTACCAGCGGTTTGAATGAAGCATTCACAAGCCTGCTCAGAGGCTTAGAGGTATGTAATGGAGAATTCACTATTTCTTTGGTTGTAAGGCACGCGCTAGGTGTGCTCCATATAGATAGCAGCCCCTGAGACTCTGGTTGCCCGCCCTAGGCGGCAAACGGGGGATCATAAACCAATGATAGTGCTGTAAACGTGTGCAGGTACCTGTGAGTCCGGACGCCGGCCAGTCCGTTGAAGTTGCCGAATTAACGAGGCAAATTGGATCGATTGATGCTGATATCACGCTGGTGAATGAGCGGCTGGACAAATCACAAGGTATGTGTCATGCCTTCCCTTGTATAGGGAAAATATGAAGATGGAATGATGCTGATGTAGTATGCTTGGACTGCAGATGGTGCTCCTGCCGTAGAGGCCCTGAGGGCGGAACTTGCTCAAGCCAAGGAACAAGCTCGGGTGAGCAATGGTGCTGCCCTAAAGGCGGCCGAGGAACTGAGGGCCGAACTGGCTGCTCATCGCCTAAGCGAGGAAAAGATAGCCGAAATGGCTATTGAGTTAAAAGGTGCCGCTGACCGGTATGAGTTCCTTAAAAAGGAGTGTGAGGGTAATTCGGCCGAGCTGAACAAGGCGCGGAATGCCACCAAGGAAATCTGGACCGAGCTCAGGGGTGTGCGGGAGGAGCTTTGACAGGCCGGTGAAATCGCGGCTGGGGGCTCCTATTTACTGCGGACAAAATTTTTCGATCCGAAGTACGCTCCCCTGGATGGACGCTGGAGTCCGGCGGACGCATATGCGGATTTGGCGAAGAGTACGGCTGATGCTGCCGACTTCTTCAAAGGTCAAGGTGACAAGGAAGTGGAGAAGCTTTTCTGGTCGCAATTCCATGCTCCCACCCGCCAGCTGCCATTGAGTGACAAGATGGCTGCTGTAGCGGAGCTTCACAGGCTATCCGGGCTTGCAATGCGGTCTTTAATAGGCCATCTTTGGCCGAAGGGGTCTAAGTCGGACAGTTACTTTGGTTTGGTGCAACAGTTCCTTGGGGTCGTGCCTCGGATCGATGCCATGAGGAGATCAACATGTATAGAGGGTGCACGGATGGCGCTGGCCCGCGTTAAAGCCTATTGGACGGATATGGATGCCACCATGATAGCGACCCAGGATCCGGTGGGGGACCAATATCCGTCCGAGCACTACTTGGCGGAGGTCACAGAAGGTGCCCGTCTAATACATGCGCAGTGCTCGAAGAATGTCCTGTTCGAATGAATGGAATCATTGTAAAAACAATGTTTATTTTGATTATGAGGCTAGATTTATACTATTTTCCTGAGAATATGATTATTTCCCCTGTGCGGCCGTTTATATATATGTATATATAAATATGTAATCCGAAAGTTAGCGATCGTTATTTCAGCCCCACGCATACGATACGGGGGTGTTCGCCAAAAAATATGCTTAATCACACTTGATCCAACGTCTTGGTCCATTAAGGAGGTGATCGCATGACGGACTAGGCAACCAGACTATATAACTGTAACACTTTCGCTTAGCCACGGGATTCTAAAGTGGGGCTACTATGTAGCCCCTGGTACCTTCGCGTGCATCCGAATATGGGCGCGTATGTACCTGGCCGGGAAATGGCCCTTCGTTAATGCGGAGGAATCCTAAAGATTCCGGTGAGTCCTCGAGTGGTTGACCAGTCTCTCGCTGTATCATGACAGTCTGTTTTCGGCTTTCTCTACCGAGGTGCTCGTCCGGAATAACCAGGGCACAATCGCAGTAGTTCTCCTTTGGCCACCCTAGCCGATAATGACGGAACGTAAGGCGGCAAACCCAGGAGCCGGCCAAACCAAACATTTGACCAAAGACATGATTCAGAGCTGATGCATATAAGGCCTAACTCGTGACGCCGAACACTCCCGAAGGTATTCGGACTTTATAATAGGTGATAGGCTCAAGAATGCCTATTCATTATAAACCCTGTGTGTCCAGGTACGCGCGTTAATCTGTCGTGGCGAAATGCCAAAAACGGCAGTATCCTCTGTGGGTATGGAACCCATGGGATGGTTAAACAACAAGAGGCAATAGAAAAGGTTTACACAGGGGCTTAATCTAAAAAAGAAACCTGTTGGACGGGGCCCTGCTGCATGTCTGCGCCTTTGTCTCTGTTGTGCCGTATCCTAGAAGGGTATCGCGCGAAAGTTGTATGCGGAAAAACAAAAACTCATAGGAGGTTACAACGTTAGTACGCGATGGATAAAAGTGTAAGCCGCTAGCCTGCCAATAAGGTTGAGCCAAGTGTGGGGCTTTATTAGGTAGTTATAGCCCCTGGTATCTGCTATAGGATTACATATACGGTGCCCTAGTTCGATCTGGGCTACCGGACTCGTCTAACCGTATCCCTGGTCTTAACGACCAGTCATATTTTTTGATGTTGGAGGCCGCTTATAGTCCGGCCGCGAGGGCGTCGCGTGTTCCTCTGCGCGTGACGAGCACTCTGTTATTCCGCTAACGGTGATGACGCCACGTGGACCGGGCATCTTACGTGTAAGGTATTCATAGTGCGGCAATGCGTTGAAGCGGGCGAAGGCCGTTCTTCCGAGCACTGCGTGATAGTGTCTTTGGAAGGGTGCGATGATGAAGAGTAGTTCTTCGCTTCTGGAGTTGCCTGGAGAGCCGAATGTTACCTCCAGTATGACGGAGCCCCTTCTGTAGGCTTCAACGCCTGGTATCACCCCTTCAAAGGTGGTGTTGCTTTGGCTGATTCTGGATCGGTTTATCCCCATCCTGCGGACAATGTCCTCGTATATTAAATTGAGACTGTTGCCGCCGTCCATGAGGACCCGAGTGAGACGGTGTCTGTCGATCATTGGGTCAAGCACCAAGGCCTCTGATCCGCCGCGCCGAATACTAGTCCGGCCATCCAAGTGATCGAAAGTGATCGGATGTGACATCCAGTAGTTAGATGTGGGAATAGTGGACTCTATATCGCGCGCATCTTTATGCGCGCGTTCCTGCCTTCTCATGGGTGGGCGAGTCGCGTGGATCATGTTCACTGTTTTAGCCTCTGGCGGAAATTTTTTCTGTCCCCCAGTGCTCTGCTGGCGAGGTTCGTCCTCGTCCTCACTTGGTTTTCCCTTCCCTTGTGTTCGGCATTTAATTTGCCGGCCTGCTTGAAGACCCATCACTCTCTGTGCGTGTGGTTCGCAGGTTTGTCAGGGGTGCCATGAATGTGGCATAGTCTGTCCAGGACTCTGTTCAGACCGGACGGTCCCTCTTTGCTGCCTTTAGATGGCTTATTTTGCTGATTAGGTCGAGAGCCCCTGAATCCGGCATTAACCATCGTGTTATCCAGGCTCTCTTCCTTCTTTTGGCGTTTGTTTTTATGACGCTGTGGCTTCACGTTGCCATCCCTTATTTCGGATGTGCTGGGGTCGCTGGTGCCTTTACGGGCTAGCCAGCTATCTTCTCCCGCGCAAAAGCGGGTCATAAGGCTTGTTAGGGCTGCCATTGTCCTTGGCTTTTCTTGGCCGAGGTGTCTGGCGAGCCACTCGTCACGGATGTTGTGTTTGAATGCTGCTAAGGCTTCGGCATCCGGACAGTCAACAATTTGATTCTTCTTAGTGAGGAATCTGTTCCAAAGCTTAGGCGGACTCTCCGGGCTGTTGGACTATGTGACTTAAGTCACAAGATCTGGAGGCGGACATAGGTCCCTTGAAAATTGGCCTGAAAGCATCCTCGAGTTCCTCCCAGCTCCCAATTGAATTTTAGGGAGGCTTTTCAACCAGTGCCGAGCTGGTCCCTTGATTTGAGGGGAGGTATTTGATGGAGTGAAGGTCACCCCCACGAGACATATGTATGTGCAGGATAAAGTCCTCGATCCATACCCCTGGGTCTGTCGTTCGGTCGTATGCCTCTATGTTCACAGGTTTAAAGCCGGTGGGAATTCATGGTCGATGCTTCATCGGTAAAAGCACAGGGGGTGAGCAGCCCCTCTGTATTTGGACGTACTGTGGCATGTCGTCGGCTGTTGTTGTGTTCGGTGTTTATTCCGAACTGGTATTTGGTTGTCATAACTATTTTTACGACCACGGTCCCCCGCCGGGGTGTGTCCTTTAGATCCGTAGATGGACCTAGCTGCGCCAGCTTTCTTATCCAGGTGCTCACGTAGATCGTGCGCGTCTTCGGTAGTTGTTTTATTGCGGTTATGAAGTGGTATGTCTTGTCTCCTGGTCGTGTTATTCTTTGGTGGAACGGCCTTGTCGTCGAATTCTGGCAGTAGCTTTCATTTTGGGTAGCTCTTTGTGTGACGATCGTCGCCATATCTTTCTTCAGTGTCTAGCACTTTGTTCCATCTGCGATTGAGCGTTTCATGTGCAGCTTTAAGCCGTTGCTTCTGCCTCTTCAGGCTTCTCGATGTGGCCATAAGCTTTCTGTGGAGGTTCTCTCATTCCACGCGCTCTTCCGGAATGATGAATGCATCATCGTCCAGACTGTCTTCTTGTCCTAGGCCGGTTTCATGAACTCCTCCCTCTGGATCATTGTCTTCGGGCGTCTGCTCCGAGCTATGTTCGGCGTGACCTGGTTCGTCCTGCTCCATCACTGGTTCCGTATGGTCGTTGTCGCCTTCGGGGTTGACCGGAGTATCCATCCTTCTGGCGCTCTTGCTGACATTTTTGTTGTTGCTGGATTTGAACGGCGCTTCACGCCGTCGCTTTGGTTTTTGCCAGGGTTTTATCCTCCGGATTGTCACCGCCGTCTTCCTTGGGCGTATCGACCATGTATATATCATGTGACGAGGCGGGAATCCGGTACCCCATAGATTCTGAGTCTTCTCCTGCATCGTCGTCCATACCGTCGATGCCTTCGGAGTCAAAGTCAAGCACGTCGGTTAAATCATCAATCGTGGCTATGAAGTGGGTGGTGGGTGGGCAACGAATTTCTTCATCGCCTGCCTCCCACTTGAGCCGGACATAGTTCGGCCCGGAATTCTCTTTTAGAGAGAGAGTTTTTAATGAGTTTAGTATGTCGCCAAAGGGCGAGTGCTGGAAGATGTCCGCAGCGGTGAACTCCATTACCGGGGCCCAACCAGGCTTGGTGGGCTCGGGAGTGCGCGGACTGGGACCGGCAACCGGATACGAATCCGGAGGCCCGGGGTCATAGGCTTTCCCATAAGTGGGGTCTGTGTTCGGCTCCATCACCGATGAGGGTACGGCCTGCGGGGCGGGGTCCAGCCCTCCGTCCTTAGGCAACGCATCCTGCCTCGGATTTAGATCCGAAGCTTCTGCCGGGCGATATCCCGAACATCGTCTGATGGCAGGTCTAAGCCGTGCTCATCATGACTGTTCGGCGCTCCTGACGCGATCTGCTCCAGATGACCAAGCGAATCGGTCCGCAGTATGAAGCCGCCGAACACGAAGATCTGTCCGGGGAGGAAAGTCTCGCCCTGGACAGCGTCGTTGACGATGATTGAAGGAGCCATCGAGCCTGACAGCGACGACACAGAGGAACTCTCAATGAAAGCACCAATGTCGGTGTCAAAACCGGCGGATCTCGGGTAGGGGGTCCCGATCTGTGCGTCAAGGCTGATGGTAACAGGAAACAAGGGACACAGATGTTTACCCGGGTTCGGGCCCTCTCGATGGAGGTAAAACCCTACTTCCTGCTTGATTAATAGTGATGATACGGGTAGTACAAGAGTAGATCTAACACGAGATCGTAGAGGCTAAACCCTAAGAGCTAGCCTATGATGGTATGATTGTAATTGTGATCGGTCTTCTAAGGACCAACCTCTCCGGTTTATATAGACATCGGAGAGGGCTAGGGTTTACATGGAGTCGGTTACAAGAAAGGAAACACAATATCCGGATCGCCAAGCTTGCCTTCCATGCAAAGGAGAGTCCCATCCGGACACGGGCCGAAGTCTTGAGTCTTGTATCTTCACGCTTCAATAGTCCGGATGTTGTACACAGTCCAGCTGTCCGGATACCCCCTAATCCAGGACTCCCTCAGTCGGTGTGCGGAATTGTCCTAGGCAATTGTTAACAAGATCGGTAATCATTATTGCAATTTCATATGAGGGAGAGGCATAAGTTAACATACTTTCTCATCTTGGATCATATGCACTTATGATTGGAACTCTAGCAAGCATCTGCAACTACTAAAGATCATTAAGGTAAAACGCAACCATAGCATTAAAGCATCAGGTCCCCTTTATCCCATACGTCGTGACCCACTTATCCGTGTTTATGCTTCTGTCACTCAAGCAACTCAGATAATAAGTAATCCATGGACATATTGTAACACCCTACAGCGGGAATCCCTCACGCTTGCGCGACACGGAGGGCACCGTAGACAACACCAAAATAAAACATACAACTCATACCAATCTAGATCATCAATCAACCCAAAGACAAAGTATATCTACTCAAAACATCATAGGATGGCAACACATCATTGGATCATAATATGTGGCATAAAGCACCATGTTCAAGTAGGGATTACAGCGGGGTGCGGGAGAGTGGACCGCGTAAAACAGATGAGGATGGTGATGATGATGTTGATGTTGATGAAGACGATCACCACAACGATGATTCCCCTCCCGATGGCACTCCAGCGCCACCAAGAGAGAGGAGGAGAGGTTCTCCCCCTTGTGCTTCCTCCTCCATGGCCTACCCCTGGATGGGGAGAGGTTCTCCCTCTGGTCCTTGGCCTTCATGGAGATGATGGCCCCTCCGGGATCCTCCTACATGGCCTCCGGTGATGATGGCCCCCTCCGGCAGGGTGCCAGAGAGGGCCTAGATTGATTTCTCGTGGCTACAGAGGCTTGCGACGGCGGAACTTCCGATCTAGGTTAATTTCTCGAGGTTTGGGTATTTATAGTAGAGGTTGGCGTCGAGCACAAATCAGGAGGACCCACCGGTAGTCCACGAGGCACAGGGGCGCGCCCAGGGGGGTGGGTGTTGGGGAACATATTAATTTCAAAAAAATTCCTACGCACACGCAAGATCATGGTGATGGCATAGCAACGAGAGGGGAGAGTATTGTCCACGTACCCTCGTAGACCGTAAGCGGAAGCGTTATGACAACGCGGTTGATGTAGTCGTACGTCTTCACGATCCCACCGATCCAAGTACCGAATGTACGGCACCTCCGAGTTCAGCACACGTTCAGCTCGATGACGATCCCCGGACTCCGATCCAGCAAAGTGTCGGGGATGAGTTCCGTCAGCACGATGGCGTGGTGACGATGATGATGCTCTACCGGCGCAGGGCTTCGCCTAAACTCCGCGACGATATGACCGAGGTGGAATATGGTGGAGGGGGCACCGCACACGGCTAAGGAACGATCCGTAGATCAACTTGTGTGTCTGGGGTGCCCCCTGCCTCAGATATAAAGGAGCAGGGGTGCGGCCCGGCCCTAGGAGGGGCGCCAAGTGTGGAGTCCTACTAGGACTCCCTAGTCCTAGTAGGATTCCACCTCCCTTGTTGGAGTAGGAGAAGGGGAAAGAGGGGAGAGGAATAAGAAAAGGGGCTGCGCCTTGTCCACCCGGACCAGAGGGGGCGCAGGCCTCCTTCCTTTGGCCTCTCTCCTCTATTCCGTATGGCCCAATAAGGCCCATATACTCCCGGCGAATTCCCGTAACTCTCCGGTACTCCGAAAAATGCCCGAATCACTCGGAACCTTTCCGAACTCCGAATATAGTCGTCCAATATATCGATCCTTACGTCTCGACCATTTCGAGACTCCTCGTCATGTCCCCGATCTCATCCGGGACTCCGAACTCCTTCGGTACATCAAAACTCATAAAATCATAATATAACTGTCATCGAAACCTTAAGCGTGCGGACCCTACAAGTCAGTAGCTCGTTCCATTGTTCCGGAGAACGGAGTTTTAGTCATCTTGCCCAAAAAGCACGGTTCACAAGCATCAAATGATTCATAACCATGTGATTCCGAAAATCCATATTTACGGAGTTTATTCAAGCGTTTTACACCGATATGACCCAAACGGCAGTGCCACAAATAAGTTGCACTATCATTATTAACTTTGCATCTTTTGGCATCAATATTATGAATATGTGTATCACTACGATCGAGATCCAACAAACTATTTTCATTGGGTGTATAACCATCGAAGGTTTTATTCATGTAAACAGAATAACAATTATTCTTTAACTTTAAATGAATAACCGTTTTGCAATAAACATGATCAAATCATATTCATGCTCAACGCAAAAGCTAAATAACATTTATTTGGCTTTTAACACTAATCTCGAAAATATAGGGAGTGTGTGATGATGATCATATCAATCTTGGAACTATTTCCAACACTCATCGTCACTTCCCCTCAACTAGTCTCTATTTATTATGTAACTCCTGTTTCGAGTTACTAATCTTAGCAACCGAACAAGTATCAAATACTGGGGGCTACTATAAACACTAGTAAGGCACACATCAAACACCTGTATATCAAATATACCCTTGTTCACTTTGCCACCCTTCTTATCTACCAAATATTCAGGTCATTTCTGCTCCCGGTGATCATTTCCTTTGCGGTAGAAGCACTTTCGGTTTCAGGCTTTGGTCCAGCTTTGGGCTTCTTCGCGGGAGCGACAACTTGCTTGTCATTCTACTTGAAGTTCCCTTTCTTTCCCTTTGCCCTTTTCTCGAAACTAGTGGTCTTGTCAATCATCAACACTTGATACTCTTTTCTTGATTTCTACCTTCGTCGATTTCAGCATCACGAAGAGCTTGGGAATTACTTTTGTCATCCCTTGCATATTATAGTTCATCACGAAGTTCTACTAACTTGGTGATGGTGACTAGAGAATTCTGTCAATCACTATCTTATCCGGAAGATTAACTCCGACTTGATTCAAGCGATTGAAGTACCTGCACAATCTGAGCACATGCTCACTAGTTGAGCGATTCTCCTCCATCTTTTAGCTATAGAACTTGTTGAAGACTTCATATCTCTCAACTCGGGTATTTTCTTGAAATATTAACTTCAATTCCTGGAACATCTCATATGGTCCGTGACGTTCAAAACTTCTTTGAAGTCCCGATTCTAAGCCGTAAAGCATGGTGCACTAAACTATCAAGTAGTCATCATATTGAGCTAGCCAAACGTTCATAACGTCTGCATCTCCTCCTGCAATAGGTCTGTCACCTAGCGGTGCATCAAGGACATAATTCTTCTGTGCAGCAATGAGGATAAACCTCAGATCACGGATCCAATCCGCATCATTGCTACTAACATCTTTCAACACCGTTTTCTCTAGGAACATATTAAAATAAACATATGAAAGCAACAAACATAGGGAAGCAACAACGCGAGCTATTGATCTACAACATAATTTGCAAAATACTACCAGGATTAAGTTCATGATAAATTAAAGTTCAATTAATCATATTACTTAAGAACTCCCACTTAGATAGACATCCCTCTAATCTTCTAAGTGATTACGTGATCCATATCAACTACACCATGTCCGATCGTCACGTGAGATGGAGTAGTTTCAACGGTGAACATCAATATGTTGATCATATCTACTATATGATTCACGCTCGACCTTTCGGTCTCCGTGTTCCGAGGCCATATCTGTATATGCTAGGCTCGTCAAGTTTAACCTGAGTATTCCGCGTGTGCAACTGTTTTGCACCCGTTGTATTTGAACATAGAGCCTATCACACCCGATCATCACGTGGTGTCTCAGCACGAAGAACTTTCGCAACGGTGCATACTCAGGGAGAACACTTCTTGATAATTTTAGTGAGAGATCATCTTAAAATGCTACCGTCAATCAAAGCAAGATAAAATGCATAAAGGATAAACATCACATGCAATCAATATAAGTGATATGATATGGCCATCATCATCTTGTGCTTGTGATCTCCATCTCAAGCACCGTCGTGATCACCATCGTCACCGGCGCGACACCTTGATCTCCATCGTAGCATCATTGTTGTCTACGCCAATCTTATGCTTCTCGACTATCGCTACCGCTTAGTGATAAAGTAAAGCATTACAGAACATTGCATTTCATACAATAAGCGACAACCATATGGCTCCTGCGATTGCCGATAACCCGGTTACAAAACATGATCATCTCATACAATAAAATATAGCATCACGTCTTGACCATATCACATCACAACATGCCCTGCAAAAACAAGTTAGACGTCCTCTACTTTGTTGTTGCAAATTTTAAGTGGCTGCTACAGGCTGAGAAAGAACAGTTCTTACCTACGCATTAAAACCACAACGATAGTTCGTCAAGTTATTGTTGTTTTAACCTTCGCAAGGACCGGGCGTAGCCACACTCGGTTCAACTAAAGTGAGAAAGACAGACACCCGCCAGTCACCTTTAAGCACGAGTGCTCGCAACGGTGAAACCAGTCTTGCGTAAGCGTACGCGTAATGTCGGTCCGGGCCGCTTCATCTCACAATACCGCCGAACCAAAGTATGACATGCTGGTAAGCAGTATGACTTGTATCGCCCAGAACTCACTTGTGTTCTACTCGTGCATATGACATCTACGCATAAAACCAGGCTCGGATGCCACTGTTGGGGAACGTAGTACTTTCAAAAAATTTCCTACGCACACGCAAGATCATGGTGATGGCATAGCAACGAGAGGGGAGATTATTGTCCACGTACCCTCGTAGACCGTAAGCGGAAGCGTTATGACAACGTTGTTGATGTAGTAAATGCGTCTTCACGATCCGACCGATCCAAGTACCGAACGTCACGGCACCTCCGAGTTCAGCACACGTTCAGCTCGATGGCGATCCCGGACTCCGATCCGGCAAAGTGTCGGGATGAGTTCCACAAGACGATGGCGTGGTGGCGATGATGATGCTCTACGGCGCGAGGCTTCGCCTAAACTCCGCGACGATATGACCGAGGTGGAATATGGTGGAGGGGGCACCGCACACGGCTAAGGAACGATCCGTAGATCAACTTGTGTGTCTGGGGTGGCCCCTGCCTGTATATAAAGGAGCAAGAAGTGCGGCCGGCCCTAGGAGGCGCGCCAAGTGTGGAGTCCTACTAGGACTCCCTAGTCCTAGTAGGATTCCACCTCCCTTGTTGGAGTAGGAGAAGGGGAAAGAGGGGGAGAGGAATAAGGAAAAGGGGGTTGCGCCCCTTGTCCAATTCGGACCAGAGGAGGGGCGCATGCCTCCTTCCTTTTGGCCTCTCTCCTCTATTCCCGTATGGCCCAATAAGGCCCATATACTCCCCGGCGAATTCCCGTAACTCTCCGGTACTCCGAAAAATGCCCGAATCACTCGGAACCTTTCCGAACTCCGAATATAGTCGTCCAATATATCGATCCTTACGTCTCGACCATTTCGAGACTCCTCTTCATGTCCCCGAGATCATCCGGGACTCCGAACTCCTTCGGTACATCAAAACTCATAAACTCATAATATAACTGTCATCGAAACCTTAAGCGTGCGGACACTACGGGTTAGAGACCTATGTAGACATGACATAGAACTATTCTTGGTCAATAACCAATAGAGGAACCTGGATGCTCATATTGGCTCCTACATATTCTACGAAGATCTTTATCGGTCAAACCGCATAACAACATACGTTGTTCCCTTTGTCATCGGTATGTTACTTGCCCGAGATTTGATCGTCGATATCCAATACCTAGTTCAATCTCGTTACTGGCAAGTCTGTTTACTCGTTACGTAATGCATCATTCCGTAACTAACTCATTAGCTACATTGCTTGCAAGGCTTATAGTGATGTGCATTACCGAGAGGGCCCAGAGATACCTCTCCGACAATCGGAGTGACAAAACCTAATCTCGAAATACGCCAACCCAACATGTACCTTTGGAGACACCTGTAGTACTCCTTTATAATCACCCGATTACGTTGTGACGTTTGGTAGCACCCAAAGTGTTCCTCCGGTAAACGGGAGTTGCATAATCTCATAGTTACAGGAACATGTATAAGTCATGAAGAAAGCAATAGTAATATACTAAACGATCAAGTGCTAGGCTAACGGAATGGGTCATGTCAATCACATCATTCTCCTAATGATGTGATCCCATTAATCAAATAACAACACATGTCTATGGTTAGGAAACATAACCATCTTTGATTAATGAGCTAGTCAAGTAGAGGCATACTAGTGACTATATGTTTGTCTATGTATTCACACATGTATCATGTTTCCGGTTAATACAATTCTAGCATGAATAATAAACATTTATCATGAAATAAGGAAATAAATAATAACTTTATTATTGCCTCTAGGGCATATTTCCTTCAGTGGGCACGCCCCCACCCTCGTGGGGCCCACGGGACTCCCCTCCAGTAGATTTTTGTTCCAGTATTTTTCATATTTTCTAGAAAATTTCTCCGTTGATTTTCAGCGCATTCCAAGAACTTTTATTTCTGCACAAAAACACCACCACGGTAGTTCTGCTGAAAACAGCGTTAGTCCAGGTTAGTTCTAATCAAATCATACCAATATCATATAAAACTATTGTAAACATGGCATGGATACTTCATAAATTATAGATACGTTGGAGACGTATCATCATCCCAAGCTTAATTCCTGCTCGTCCTCAGGTAGGTAAATGATAAAAGAAATAATTTATGAAGTGTGAATGCTAGCAAGTGCACAAGTTTGATCAATGATAATTTCAATCACCTTTTCTAGCATCATTATATGTCATAACAGTAGCTCATCTCATAAAAATTTTCATGATCAAGTAACAAGCTATTCACATGTTAAAGTATAGATCATAAACTTTCTTGAAACTAACAAACTATATTCTCAGTCATCAAACAATTGCAATTCATCTTATTTTCAGGAAGGATCTATGTCAGAGCTTTGATTTAGCAAACTCCACATACTCAACTATCATTTAATCTTTCACAATTGCTAACACTCACGTGATATTTATGGGTTCAAAGTTTTAATCGGACACAGAGAAAGATAGGGGCTTATAGGTTCGCCTCCCAACCTTTTACCTCAAGGGTAATGTCAGCAATAATAGTTCATGATAACTTACATCCAATTGGATATATATATATCAGGATCTTTCCAACACAATGTGCTTGCGAAAGGATAAAATGTAAAAAGGAAAGGTGAAGATCACCATGACTCTTGCATAAGGTAGAAGATAAAAGTAAAAGATAGGCCCTTCGCAGAGGGAAGCAGAGGTTGTCATGCGATTTTAAGGTTGGATGCACAAAATCTTAATGCAAAAGAACGTCACTTTATATTGCCACTTGTGATAGGGACCTTTATTATGCAGTCCTCGCTTTTATTGCTTCCATATCACGTATAAAGCTTATTTTCTCCACACTAATATATCATACATATTTAGAGAGCAATTTTTATTGCATGTACCGATGACAACTTACTTGAAGGATCTTACTCAATCCATAGGTAGGTATGGTGAACTCTCATGGAAAAACTCGTTTTAAGGGATGTTTGGAAGCACAAGTAGTATTTCTACTTGGTGCAAAGAATTTGGCTAGCATGAGAGGGAAAGGCAAGATCAACATGTTGGATGATCCAAGACAATATAACGTTTCAGATATAGGAAAACATAACCCATTAAGTTGTCTTCCTTGTCCAACATCAACTTTTTAGCATGTCATATTTTAATGAGTTCTCACAATTACAAAAGATGTCCAAGATAGTATATTTATATGTGAAATCTCTCTTCCTTCAATATTCTTTCATGAATTGTTCAAGTGACCAATTCTACGTTTGCTAACTTTCAATAAGTTTACTACCTATACTTATTCTGTGTGAAGTCATTACACCCCATGTTATAAGCATATGAAACATATATAAATCCAGATTTATGATATTCAATTCACTCAACCATTTACTCATAAGATATACGTGAAGCACGTGAGTAAATGACAAACTACTCCAAAAAGATATAAGTGAAGAACACTGAGTAGGCAAATAATTAACTAGCCATGGGAGGATTCTATTTCATTCAATATTTCAGATCCAATGATTTTATTCAAACAGCAAGTAAAATTGAAAATACGCTCCAAGCAACACATATCATGTGACGAATAAAAATATAGCTCTGAGTAAGGTATACCGATAGTTTTGAAGACGAAAGAGGGGATGCCTTCCGGGGCATCCCCAAGCTTAGGCGCTTGAGTCTTCCTTGAATATTACCTTGGGTGCCTTGGGCATCCCCAAGCTTAGGGTCTTTCGCTCCTTATTCTCCTCATATCGATATCTCAACCAAAGCTTGAAAACTTCAATCACACAAAACTTAACGGAACTTCATGAGATAGGTTAGTATGATAAAGAGTAAACCATTCACTTTGGTACTGTCAAAGACAAGGTTCATAATTGTTCTCACAATGCCTACTGTACAATATCATTTCTACAATTTATATTGAGAAATATAATCCATAGAAACTAGAAAACAAGCAAACTATGCAAGGAAAACAGAATCTGTCAGAAAAAGAACAGTCTGTAATGATCTGAACAACAACCATACTTCTGTTATTCCAAAATTTATGAAACTAGTAAGCTTGCACGTGCACGCACGTATCGTCATGTGAAAACAATCAGCATTCATCCTAGAAAGAAATATATTAATAAAATGAAAAAATATTTCTTGTACAAAATATATAAGAGAGGCAATAGAGATGTTTTAAAATGTTGTATCACACGAAAATTACTCGGATTAAAACCCTAGTGAACATATTGGAAAACCCTTGTATTCAAGTTTTCCTGTCAAATAGGTAATGTTGAGAACCTACTTTTTGTAATTACACAAATGAAAAATTGGCAAAAAATACTGAAATATTTTTCCTAGTGGAGCGCATCATTCATCGTAATCAACTCCATATCATTAGGGAAAATCTACAAGGCTGCAAACATAAACCAATGCATCCATCCACAAAATAAGCTCTGCTACATGAAACCAGCCAGTGATTCTAATAAGAATTATTATAATCAAACCAATCGGGCATCATGCAATATAACTGAAAATCATTCAAGTCTGTTATGTGTATTTAGGTAAAAAGCAAATATTGCAGTAACTTTTTGTGATGAAGTAATATAAAAGAGGTTCTGGAACATACTCATTGGCTTCTTCTATGCCTTGGTAGAAGCTTGCTTGCTTGCATTTGAGATGGTGGGAAGACAAAATGACATTCAGAAAGGCACCCGCATGCTTCAACCGATTGAAAAAATCAGAAGCACCTCAAGTCCTCAACTAACAACTGAAAAGGGTTTCCTGAAATAGAATCCCACAGATAAAGCTACGCATAAATAACAAGCAATGTAAAATCAAAAAGATACATATCTGTGCAGCACATAATACTTTTATATTAGTATTCCTATAGATAAAAATCAAAAGAGATACATATGCCATCATAACTCAATGCCGAACTAAACCAAATAAGAAGGGAGTTTGCTGGCCCAAAGAGCAATAACCAATACATTTTCCGTTGGGAAATGTTTCACCCTGAAATACAATCTGAAGTAACCATTTTCATAGGATAAAATTTGGCCATTCTGTACTATAGATAAAAATTCTAATGTATGAAATTACACACGCAAATAAATAAAATATACTTGGTTGTACTTGAATTTTGTGTTGTTATCCCTCCTTTTTAATATCTAAACTGCCAGACTCCGTTATAAACACTGAAGCAGTGTGCAAAGCTACTATTCTCAAAATGTAAGACGTTTTTGTAGTCTAGTTTATCTACAATAACACCTTATATTTTGAGATGGAAGTAGTATCACTGAAGCAGTATATAAAGCAATCACATTGCTATTCCGTTTTCCATGAAGTGTATTTTAAATCCACAACTTAGTTCTGTACTTTTGTCGTGCAATATCCACCGGTGATTTTTCTTTATATTTGCATAATAATATCTAGCCTCTAAATATTCGGAGTAATACATCTTGCCCAGTTTCGCCATGTGGAAGCCCTCTTGTAAGGTCAAGATCCCTACAAGATCAAAATGGTAGAAGGTCCGGCATGCTGGCGCTGCCGTGGACCGTGGCACAGATGGGCTGGGTTCTCGACTCCATCGTCCTGATGGGTTGCACCTACATGACATACTACACCGCCGTCATCCTCTTCGACTGCTACCCCTACTTGAGCCGTCCACGGCAAATGGAACTAATCCTGTACATGGTTGCCTTCCGCTACTGCATGGGTAACAAATAATCCTCAAATTAACTACTCTTGCCATGTATAAAAGGACGTTGTCAGGACGCATGCGTATCCATGGTTGGGCAGAATAAATGGGTATTACAGTCTTGATCATGTCCATGCAGGGCCTAGAGATCAAGGTGTAGCTGTGTGTGGCATTACACAATACATGATTCTCTATGGCGCAATAGTGGGTTACAGGATCATAAGCACAAGCAGTTTCACTACTTAAGCATCTTTGGCTTCTGAAGATCTGTAAATATTTTGTTCACAAAAGTGATGAGACTGAAAGAAGTTCCTTGCCTCGAGAGGGTAGGTCTGTGGTGCTCAGCAATTGCCGCCATTACAAGGGACATGACGTGAACTGCTGCCAGGATGAACGGATGTACCTAGTGTTGTTCAGCCTCGCCGAGGTCATCCTTTCGCAGTTGCCGGGCCTGGAGAAGGTCACCTCCATCTCCATAGTTGCCGCCGTCTAGTTCTTCACCTACTCGTTCATCACGCTCTTCCTGAGTGTCACGACCTGTGCATAAGGAGAGGTCGGCGGCGGCGTGCGGCCACGTGCGTCGGCCGGTCGACAAGCGAAGGAGCGGCGGGCGGTGACCTCTGCACAAGGAGAGGCCGGCGGCGGCGGCAGCAGAGGCCGACGCGGATCGGTGGCGGCGGCCCGTGTGGCGTGGGTTGGTAGTAGCCTGGTAGGGCGTCGCCGGAAGCCGCGGTAGCGCGGGCAAACGATGGCGGCGGCGGCGACGACGCAGGCAAACGATGGCGGCGGCGGCGACACAGGCAAACGATGGCGGCGAAGGCGACGGCGGCGTGAGATTTTTTTTGCCCTAAGTTTTTTCTTTGCAGGACATTTGGCGCTGAGTGGTTGCGGGCGGACGCAGGACGGGGATATTTCTTCATCCGGTGGAGCACAGTCAGCCTGCGGTAATTGCTAAGTGCACACCGTCTACGGATTAGATTAATCATGACGGTTAAGATTTACTTAAGAGGGATAATCTGATGGTGCTAATCTAGTCGTGTATGTTTTCTGGGGTGTCTTTAAGAAAGAAAAAGTTTGATTGTTTATAATAAATAAATAAATAAATAATAAATAATAAATAATAAATAATAATAAATCATAATATAATATAAATAATAAATAATAAAGTATAGTAGAATAGTAGATAGTAGATGTACGCAGTACACAAGGCTGCGTTTCAAAAAAAATGATGGCGTAGATCATGGTAATTATTCCTAATTGATATTTTCCTTCTATGTACGCAGCACACAAGCGTATATCATGGTAATTTTTGCTAATTGATATGATTAAAATAGGCTCAGATTGGAGCGAGACCGTGGTAATTATTGCGTAATTATGATGGCTTAGATCATGGTAATTATTGCTAATTGATTATGGTAAATAATGTGATACAACATTGAGGCAATCTGGTCCATTGAGAGATGACGGATGTGTGGCTGAGATGCAATGTTTCTGTCACAACTCGATTGTTTAATTGGTGGACGTGAGGAATTTTTCTATTAATCTTCTGCAAAAATAATCAACTCAAAAGCACTCTTGTGTAAAATATGGCAGCTAATCTCGTGAGAGCAAAGTTTCCGTTTTTTACAGCAAGATCACATTAACTTTCACCCAAGCCTTCCCAAAGGTCTTACTTGGAACTTTATTGAAACAAAAGCTATAAAACATTATTACTACAGTATCTTAATCATGTAAACACACAAAAACAGTAAGGTTAAATATTGGGTTGTCTCCCAACAAGCGCTTTTCTTTAATGCCTTTTAGCTAGGCATGGTGATTTCAATGATGCTCACATAAAAGAAAAGAATTGAAACATAAAGAGAGCGTCATGAAGAATATGACTAGCACATTTAAATCTAATACACTTCCTATGCCTATGGATTTTGTGAGCACATAATTTATAGGAACAAGAATCAACTAGCATAGGAAGGCAAACGAGTATAACTTCAAAACTTTAAGCACATAGAGAGGAAACTTGATATTATTGCAATTCCTACAAGCATATATTCCTCCCTCATAATAATTTTCAGTAGCATCATGAATGAATTCAACAATATAACCATCACATAAAGCATTATTTTCATGATCTATAAGCATAGAAAATTTTCTACTCTCCACATAAGCAAAATTCTTCTCATTCGGAATAGTGGGATCACTAATTCCTAAAGTTGACACTTTTCTAAACCCGCTTTAGATGATAGTATTATTCATACTCCAAAATATATAAGTGAAGTTCATGGAGATTCTACAATTAATATAGACTAACCAATATCCAAGCTCAAAATATATAAGTGAAGCACACGAAGCATTCTATAAAACCATACTCAAAAGACTTAAGTGAAGCACAAAGAGCAATTCTATAAAATCATACTTAAAAGATATAAGTGAAGCACATGAAGTATTTTATAAATCAATGAAGGGCTATCTCATACTAGCATGGTTCTTAAAGGAAAAACAAAAACAAGAAGGACACAAATCATGTGAACAAAACAAAAACCGAGGTATACCGATATTTGTTGAAGAAGAAAGATGGGATGCCAATCGGGGCATCCCCAAGCTTAGATACTTGAGTATCCTTTGAAATATTTACTTGGGGTGCCTTGGGAATACCCAAGCTTGAAATCTTGCCTCTCATTATTCTTCTCATATTGACAGCTGCTCGATCTTCGAACACTTCATCCACACAAAACTTCAACAAAAACTTTGTGAGATCCGTTAGTGTAATAAAGCAAACTACCACTTTAAGGTACTGTAATGAACTCATTATTTATTTATATTTGTGTTAAACCTACTGTATTCCAACTTCTCTATGGTTCATACCCCCCGATAATAGCCATAGATTCATCAAAATAAGCAAACAACACGCGAAAAACAGAATCTATCAAAAACAGGACAGTCTGTAGTAATATGGAAGTTTAGTAAACTTATATCACTCCAACAATTATAAAATAAATTTGATAATTTGAAAAAACATTACATAAGTCATGTGCAAAAAGTTTCAGACCCATTTGACCTTCCAGTAAAAAATGTAAAATCACACGCTACAGCCAAAGTTTCTGTTTTTGTTCTGGACATAGTTAACAAGCAATCTAATCATCCTGAAACCAAAGCTTGGCACATTATTTTTATAATACAATGGATATATACAATGAGATAATTATTTTCAGAGAAGCTTCCATGAATTTTTTTACATTGTTTCCATGAGCATGAACACAAGTGCTCAAGGCCGACCCTCACTTCTTCAATGCATAATCTTCCAATCACTTCTCTTATTGAAAAACTTTTTAGGCATGAAAGGCAAGTAATTTTTTTTGTATTTTCGTTCTTTTAATGTTTTTTTTGTATGTTTCACCCACAACTAAACAGAAACAAAAAGGAAAAAAATCTACTTAGTGAAGAAAGCAAACAAGCGCACACGAGAATATCAACCCCACGCTATTGCTCTACGGCAACGGCGCCCGAAAAGAGCTTGATAATCCCCAAGTGCAGGGATTCATCATAGCAATTACCAAAGGTGGAAGTGATAAGTATGGAGTGTAGAACCTACAAGGAGCTAAAGGTAAGATCAATATTCTCTCAAGTCCTACCTTCCACTGATACGATTCTACGTCCACCGAACGTTTGCTTCCAACTAGATACAAGAAATAAAACTACGTTATGGGTATGAAGAGGATAACTTTGCATGATATCGGAGAGCTAAAATATAAAAGTAGGTGCTGTTATCATAAAGTTAGAATATATTACTAAATATTATAAATAGCGAGTGTGGAATAATGATGGGTCGGTGTGCGGAAGTGTCCTAGGCAATTGTTAACAAGATCGTAATCACTATTGCAATTTCATATGAGGGAGAGGCATAAGCTAACATACTTTCTCATCTTGGATCATACACACTTATGATTGGAACTCTAGCAAGCATCCGCAACTACTAAAGATCATTAAGGTAAAACCCAACCATAGCATTAAAGCATCAAGTCCCCTTTATCCCATACGCCATGACCCACTTATCCGTGTTTATGCTTCTGTCACTCAAGCAACGCAAACAATAAGTAAACCGTGGACATATTGCAACACCCTACAGTGGGAATCCCTCACGCTTGCGCGACACGGAAGGCACCATAGGACAGCACCAAAATAAAACATACAACTCATACCAATCTAGATCATCAATCAACCCAAAGACAAAGTATATCTACTCAAAACATCATAGGATGGCAACACATCATTGGATCATAACATGTGGCATAAAGCACCATGTTCAAGTAGGGATTACAGCGGGGTGCGGGAGAGTGGACCGCGTAGAAGAGATGAGGATGGTGATGATGATGGTTATGTTGATGAATACGATCACCGCGGTGATGATTTCCCTCCCGATGGCACTCCAGCGCCACCAAGAGAGAGGAGGAGAGGTTCTCCCCCTTGTGCTTCCTCCTCCATGGCCTCCCCCCTGGATGGGGCGAGGTTCTCCCTCTGGTCCTTGGCCTTCATGGCGATGATGGCCCCTTCGGGATCCTCCTCCATGGCCTCTGGTGATGATGGACCCCTCTGGCAGGGTGCCAAAGAGGTCCTAGATTGATTTCTCGTGGCTACAGAGGCTTGTGGTGGCGGAACTTCCGATCTAGGTTAATTTCTGGAGGTTTGGGTATTTATAGGAGAGGTTGGGCATGCCCCCACCTAAGTCAGGGGGCCCAACAGGTAGTCCACGAGGCACAGGGGCGCGTCCAGGGGGGTGGGCATGCCCCCACCCTCATGGGGCCCACGGGACTCCCCTCCGGTAGATTTTTGTTCCAGTATTTTTCATATTTTCCAGAAAAATTCTCCGTTGATTTGCAGCGCATTCCGAGAACTTTTATTTCTGCACAAAAACAACACCACGGTAGTTCTGCTGAAAACAGCGTCAGTCCGGGTTAGTTCTAATCAAATCATACCAAAATCATATAAAACTATTATAAACATGGCATGAATACTTCATAAATTATAGATACGTTGGAGACGTATCAGTAGGTCACGTTTTCTGTCATGCATGTACATCCACGACGATTTTATGACAGAATCAAGATAGTCATACCTGTGCTGTCATAGAAGTGTTCCATGACATTACCAAAATTATCATCACGGAAGTGTCCACTTCCATGACGATAAATGTCGCGTCATGGAAGTGCTTTCGTTAAGGGTGACTGACACGTGGCATCCACCGTAACGGGTCGCCGTTAAGCTATTGGGTCTGGTTTTGGATCCGATAACCTGCTAACAGCCATGACCAATGCCAATTTTCCACGTGTAAAATTCTCATTGGCTGACGGAACCACGTGTCAGCTCCGCGTTGGCACAGGTGTCACTCATCCGATGGGCGAGATGCACCTATGATATGTTGACACATGGACCGGCCCAAAAGTGGCCCATAAAGATTAAATGGGCCGACCCAACTAAAGGCCCACAAGATTTTGCGGACCATAAATGGGCCGGCCCAGCTAAAGGCACACAAGATTTTGCAGACCATAATGGGCTGTCCCAGCTAAAGGCCCACCATTCTCAGTTAAGGCTCGTACGGCTAGTGTCAAATTAGCCCGTCAACGGTACGTCCTGAACTTGTCATCATCGAGGCCCATGGTCACTTCTGGCCCGTTAACAACCAAGGTTGGAAAAAGCACTAGGTGGTAGGCGGGCGGTGACCCTCTGCCTAGCGCCTAGCCTGCCTAGGCGTAGCCTAGGCGGGCCAAGGTGTTTTGTATGGTAGAAGGTTAGGATGATCATTATTTAGCTAGACTTTGTACTATATATCAGGTTAGAAGGATAATTTGATGATAAAAATAACATACATGACACAATGTGGAGAACTAAATATAATCTATTCAATGGAAGTAGTACGCCCATAGAAATATCAAATGTTCAAATATAGGAGAGTCAAACATCACGCAAGACCCAATTGGCATAGCATTATATATTATAAGTTCAACACTTCACACTTCAGAATGAAGTTCTTTATTCCTAGAATCTTATTTGGAAGACTTCTCTCACAAGTCAAAAAGTGAAAATTCCACATGGAGGCACACACAAACAGTTCGACACATAATGACATAAAAGGTATAAGATAATAACGAAGTACTTAACAAAGGACATCCATGCATTTGGGTCTTCTTAATTATCAATATTCATTCTCATCCTCTGAATGCATCTCCTCCTCATCATCAAACTCCTCTTCTTGTAATCGAATTCTTCTTCTTCATAAAGTTGTCTTAGTCTCGCACTTCTACGTGGCTCGAGCAGTTCATCACCTCCCATTGTTTCTCCAATGCCACTCCCTGGCATCCCTGTACTATCCACCTCCTCCTCATCATCCCTATAGACGACTTCTGCATAATCATCTCCGCCCTAAAAAAGAAAACCTTGAGCTTTGGTAGTTTCAGCAGATAAGAGGACATCAGTGATCTTCTTCTCCTTGATCATTTGTTTCTTGGCCATCATTCTTGAGTTGAATTGTATAAACACAAGAGAGTTTAGACGTTCTGTAGTTAGCCTATTTCTTTTCTTTGTATGAATCTGCAACAGGAAAAAAATTAACGATTAAGAACAGAGAATGTTTTGACATGCGACTGACTAATCTAAATGTGAGATTAGAGAGACTAACATTTTCAAAGGTACTCCAATTCCTTTCACAGACTGAAGAACTCGAGGTCAATGAGAGGATTCTCACAGCCATCCACTAGTAGAAAAAGGGGCTATCGTTGAGGCCTGTTTTGCCCATTAGTCCCGGTTCAATCCAGAACCGGGACTAATGCGAGCATTTATCCCGGTTCGTGAGCTCAGGGGCCGGCCGGGCCACGTGGGCCATTGGTCCCGGTTCGTCCGGACCTTTTGGTCCCGGTTGGTGGGACGAACCGGGACCAATGGTCCTGCTCTGGCCCACCACTATTGGTCCCGGTTGGTGGCATGAACCGGGACCAAAGGCTTCCCTTTAGTCCCGGCTCATGCCACCAACCGGGCTAATGGTGCTGCCTATATATAGCCCCTCGCGCAAGAGCAGAGCACACTTGCTCTGCTTTTTTCCGCCGAGGGAGGGGGCTTGGTGGTGCTCTAGCTCACCTCCTATGCACACAAGGTGTTCGATGGAATGCCCGAGCCACACTACTTAAGCTTTCTCCTCTCCAAGCTCGACCTCTAACCTCCATTTTCCTCAATATTTGTCTAGGTTTAGCGGTCCGTCACGCCCGTCCCGTCTTCACCGCCGTCGATCACCATGGCGATCTCATCGCCGACACCACCGTGGTGAGCCTCTTGTTCTTATCTTCTTTACGAAAGGAAAAATATTCTTACTTGTATTATTTTCTTACTTTTATTATTGCATCTTATATAGTGCGATGGTTTTGGTATCCGCCCGTCGGCCCTCGTCCTGTCTATGATTCGGATGTGGTATATATTATCTTTTCATAACTATTGGTTCATTTATTGTTTATGAAAATTAAGCCGATAACGTGACATAGATTTTATTTATCTAGGAGGTTGTTGAACCGGAAATTCCAACCGACCCTATTGTCGAGAGGTTAAATTTAGTTGAAGAAGAAAACAATTTCTTGAAGGAAAAATAAAAAAACTTGAGGAGGAGAAGATGATATTGGAGTTGCATGTTGCGGATGTCGCCGATGATCACAAGATCAAGATGGATGCAATGCGCTTGAAGATGAGAAAGATTAGAAAATATGCCATTCATACCGAGGCTTGGTATCATTATGCCGTTGGATTAGTTGTTACCTTGGTTGCGATTATGATCGATTTGTTTTCACATTGAAATGTTTTACATAGTTTCAATGTATGGTTTAATTAATTTAGATGCTCTGCAGAGCTTTATGTTGTTAGATGAGAACTATGTATGTACTTTGGTTTTTATGTGATGATGAACTTCTATTAATTTGGTCATTTAATTATCTATTCATGATGTTCTGTAATGATTTTTGACACACTTAATTATATATAATGCACGCAGATGAACCGGCAATGGATGTACGGTGAGACACACCTCCGAGTACATTAAGGGCGTGCATGCTTTTCTCAAGTGGCTGAGGCAAACAAGCAGAATGGTTTTATGTGTTGTCCATGCCCTATATGTGGGAATCTGAAGTCTTACTCTGACCGAAAATCCTTCACACCCACCTGCTTTACAAGGGTTTCATGCCACACTATAATGTTTGGATGAGGCACGGAGAAATAGGGGTTATGATGGAAGACGGCGAGGAAGAAGAGTACGATGACAACTATGTGCCCCTGAATACGGTGATGCTATCGAACATCAAGTTGCACTGACGATGTACGTGCACGATGGTGCTCAAACGGGCTAAGCTGCTGAAGATCAAGATGAACCAGACGATGTGCCCCATGATGATGATCTCCGCCGGGTCATTGTCGATGCAAGGACACAATGCGAAAGTCAAAAGGAGAAGCTGAAGTTCGATCACATGTTAGAGGATCACAAAAGGGTTGTACCCCAATTGCGAAGATGGCAACACAAAGCTCGGTACCATACTCGAATTGCTGCGGTGGAAGGCAGAGAATGCTATGCGATAAAGGATTTGAGAAGCTACTGAAAATAATGAAGAAGAAGCTTCCAAAGGATAATGAATTGCCCGACAGTACATACGCAGCAAAGAAGGTGGTATGCCCTCTAGGATTGGAGGTGGAGAAGATACATGCATGCCCTAATGACTGCATCCTCTACCGTGGTGCCTACATGGATCTGAACGCATGCCCGGTATGCGGTGCATTGCGGTATAAGATCAGACGAGATGACCTCAGTGATGTTGACGGCGAGCCTCCCGGAAGAGGGTTCTGCGAAGGTGATGTGGTATGCTCCTATAATACCACGGTTGAAACGTCTGCTCAGAAACGGAGAGCATGCCAAGTTGATGCGATGGCACAGTGAGGACCGTAAGAAAGACGGGAAGTTGAGAGCACCACCGACGGGTCGCAGTGGAGAAAAATCGAGAGAAAGTACTGGGATGAGTTTGCAAAGGACCCAAGGAACGTATGGTTTGCTTTAAGCGCGGATGGCATTAATCCTTTCGGGAGCAGAGCAGCAATCACAGCACCGCCCGTGACTCTATGTATGTATAACCTTCCTCCTTGGATGTGCATGAAGCGGAAGTTCATTATGATGCCAGTTCTCATCCAAGGCCCTAAGCAACCCGGCAACGACATTGATGTGTACCTAAGGCCATTAGTTGAGGAACTTGTACAGCTGTGGAATGGAAGCGGTGTACGTCGTGGGATGAGCACAAAAGGAGGAATTTGACTGAAGGCGTTGCTGTTCGTGACAATCAACGATTGGCCCACTCTCGATAACCTTCGGGACAGACAAACAAGGGATACCACGCATGCACGCACTGTTTACTTGACACCGATAGTATATACCGGGAAGCTGCAGGAAGAATGTGTACAGGGTTATCGTCGATTTCTTCTGACCAACCATCAATGTCGAAAGAAAGGCAAGCATTTCAAAGGCGAGGCAGATCACCGGAAGAAGCCCGCCATGCATACCGGTGATCACGTACTTGCTATGGTCAATGATTTACACGTAATCTTTGGAAAGGGTCCCGGCGGACTAGCTGTTCTGAATGACGCTGAGAATCACGCACCCATGTGGAAGAAGAAATCTATATTTTGGGACCTACCCTACTGGAAAGACCTAGAGGTCCGCTCTTCGATCGACGTGATGCACGTGGCGAAGAACCTTTGCGTGAACCTGCTAGGCTTCTTGGGCGTGTATGGGAAGACAAAAGATACACACGAGGCACGAGAGGACCTGCAACGCTTGTAAAAAAGAGGGCATGCCTCCGAAGCAGTATGAAGGTCCTGCCAGCTACGCTCTTCTGAAAGAAAAGAAATATTCTTTCAATGCCTGCTCAAGATGAAGGTCCCGACCGGCTTCTCGTCGAATATAAAGGGAATAATAAATATGTCGAGAAAAAGTTCCAGAACCTAAAGTCTCATGACTGCCACATGATTATGACGCAACTGCTTCCGGTTGCATTGAGAGGGCTTCTACCGGAAAACGTCCGATTAGCCATTGTGAAGCTATGTGCATTCCTCAATGCAATATCTCAGAAGGTGATCGATCCAGAAATCGTAGCAACGCTAAGGAGTGATGTGGCGCAATGTCTTGTCAATTTCGAGCTGGTGTTACAACCATCCTTCTTCAATATCATGGCCTTGCGTCCTAGTTCATCTAGTCGACGAGATTGTCATTCTGGGGCCGTGTTCTACACAATATGTACCCCTTTGAGAGGTTCATGGAGTCCTAAAGAAATATGTTCAGAATCGTTCTAGGCCAGAAGGAAGCATCTCCATGGGCCATCAAGCGAGAGGATGTCATCGGGTTTTGTGTTGACTTCATTCCTGGCCTTAATAAGATAGGTCTCCCTAAATCGCGGTATGAGGGGAGACTGACCGAAAAGGCACGCTTGGAAGAGACTCAATAATATGCAGGGACGGATATTCTTGGTCTCAAGCACACTACAGCTTCTCTGAACTCTACCTTGGTGACCCGTATGTCGATGAACACAAGAACAGTCTGCGCTCCAAACACCCGGAGCAAGGCGACGATCGGATTACATGTGAACACATCGGGACTTTCAGCAGTTGGTTGGCAACACGTCCCCGAGGTGACAACACTGTTTGTGATGAGTTGTACTTGTTGTCCAGGGGACCATCTTCGACTGTAATGATTTGGAAAGGATACGAGATAAATGGGAATACATTTTACACGATTGACCAAGATGAAAAGAGCACCAACCAAAACAGCGGTGTCCGCTTTGATGCAGCAACCGACAAGGGAAATGACACATATTATGGTTACATAGTAGACATATGGGAACTTGACTATGGAGTAGATTTTAAGGTCCCTTTGTTTAAGTGCAAGTGGGTCAATCTGTCAGAGGCGGGTGCAGTGTAGACCCACAAGACGGAATGACAACAGTGGATCTGAAAAATCTTGGGTACACTGACGAACTGTTCGTCCTAGCCAATGATGTGGCACAGGTTATCTATGTGAAGGACATGTCTACCAGACCGAGGAAAAGAAAAGATAAGGAAGCGAATACATCATACAATGAGCCAAAGCGCCACATAGTTCTTTCGGGAAAAGGAACATCCACGGGAGTGGAGGGCAAGATGACATGTCTCAAGAGTATGAAAAGTTTCATGAAATTCCCCCTTCAAAGTCAAGGCTGACCCAAGCATCCTGATAAATGATGAAGATTATCCATGGTTACGGCGCAATAAGCAAAGCGACACAAGCGAAGAAAAAGTGAAGACTTTCTCCGCAACTATTATGATGATACCATGCCAACTTTGTAACACACGAGTATGATACCATTGTCCGTTTTGTTCATGAACATACTATGCCAACTTTGAGAACCTCGCCAACCAAGGGCGCTCACACCGGTTTATAAGCCCGTCCCTCTACGCCTTGTTGAGCTCACAAACTTGTGATTCACACAAATTTCAAAGAATTCAAATTTTATAAAACTAATGGCACAAACAAAAAGTTTATAATTGTTCTAAAACAAATGGCACTAACAGAAAGTTTATAATTTTGCTGATCTAAAAGCAAAAAGAATTAAAAATAAAGCAAAAACCAAAATAAAATAAATAATGCAGGAAACAAAACAAAAAACTTGAAAAAATAATAATAATAGCAACAATAAGCATTTTGTTGTAAGTAGAAACAAAATAAAATAAATAAAGCAACAAAGAAAACAAAAAAGTGTTTTTGAATTTTAAAACTAATGGCACAAACAGAAAGTTTATATTTTTCTAAAACTAAAAGCACTAACAGAAAGTTTATAATTTTGCTGACCTAAAAGCAAAAAGAATTAAAAATAAAGCAAAAACCAAAAGAAAATAAATAATGCAGAAAACAAAACAAAAAACTTGAAAAAATAAAAATAGCAACAATAAGTATTTTGTTGTAAGTAGAAACAAAATAAAATAAATAAAGCAACAAAGAAAACAAAAAAGTGTTTTCAAATTTTAAAACTAATGGCACTAATAGAAAGTTTATATTTTTCTAAAACTAAAAGCAAAAAGAAATAAAATATAAAGCAAAAAACTACCACCTACTAGGCCCCCACGGCACGAATACGACTAGAAACCCTACATGGGCCAGGATTCAGGCCCGCAGAGGCCCAATAGGCCTGAGCAGTAGCATGATTAGGCCCAAAGCCTGCATTTGAGAGGAGCTCGAAGGGGACGCACACCAGCGCTTATAAACCAAAGCGGCGCCCTTCAACTAGCGAGGTGGGACTAAACATTTGGCGGCGGAGGCAAGACAGTTTGGTCCCGGTTGGTGTCACCAACCGAGACTAAAGGTGGGTTTAGTCCCGGTTCGTGGCACGACCCGGGACTAATGCCCCCCTTTAGTCCCGGTTGGTGCCACCAACCGGGACTAAAGGCCGCCGCTTCCCGCCCTTTGGGCTGCTGAAATTTGGCCTTTGGTCCCGGTTGGTGGCACCAACCGGGACTAAAGGGGGCATTAGTCCTGGTCATGGCACCAACCGGGACTAATGCCCTTGCTATATAAGAAAGCACTTGGGAAATTTCAGATTCATCGCGCATTTTCCCTCCCCGACGCCGCCAGCTGCCCGACGCCGCCGACGCCGTCGCTGCCGCCGCCCGTCGTCACCATCGCCGCCGCCGCGCCCGTTGTCGCCGCCGTCGCCGCGCCATCGTCGCCGCCATTGCTCGCCCGTCGTCGCCGCCGCCGTCTGCCCCGCCGGCGTCGCCGCGATTCGCCTCTAACGCCGTCGCCCTGCCTCGTCGCCATCCCGGCCCGTCGCGCGCCCTCGCCGTCGCCGCCCTGCCTCCGCGACCTCGCCGACCTCGCCGCGCCGCCGCCCTGCCTCCCGACCTCGCCGTCGCCTCCGCCTCCCCACCGCCCGTCGCGCGACCTCGCCGTCGCCTCCGCCCTGATGAGCCCAGCAGCACTGCCCTGCCCCCTGCCGCCGCCATGTTTTTTTCATAAATGTTCATGATTTTTTCATAAATGTATATATATTGATGTATGGATATATGTGATTTTTTTGTTCATAGATGATCATATGAATTTTTTGTTCATAGATATGATCATATATATGATGTATGCATGGATCGATGTGGATGGAATATGATGTTTTTTGTTCATAGAATATGATGTTTTTTATTCATAGATTTTATTTTGTTCATTAGAGAGAGGCGGGGACGTCGAGGAAGTTGTACTGTTTAGAGTTAGGGTCGTCGAGGAAGAAGGAAAATAAGGAAAAAGAATAAAAGAGGAAGAAGGAAGAAGGAGAAGAAGAGGAGAAAAATAAGAAGAGGAAGTAGAAGAAAAAGGAGAAGAAGAAGGAATAGAGGAGAAGAAGAAAAAATTCTATTTTTCTTCTTCTCCTCTTCCTTCTTCTTCTCCTCTCTTTTTTCTTTCTATTTTTTCTTCTTCTTTCTTCTTCTCTTTTTTCTTCTTCTCATTTCTTCTTCTTCTTCTTCTTCTTCTTCTTCTTCTTCTTCTTCTTTTTATCGGGAACGAGGGTGTCGAGGATCGCTGAGGGGTCGACGGTCGGGAACTAGGCTAGAGGGTCGAGAGGGTCACAGAGGGGTCGAGGGTCGCCGAGGCCGGGTCGAGGGTCAATGTTTTGAGGGTCGAGGGTCGCCGAGGCCGGTCGAGGTTTCGAGGCACAAGGGTTTGAGGGGTTCTAGGGTCGAGGGTTCGAGGGTTCTAGGGTTCGAGGGTTCTAGGGTCGAGGGTTCGAGGGTTCTAGGATCCGAAGGAAGAAGGAAGAAGAAGAAGAAAAAGAATGAGAGGAAAAAGAAGAAAAAGAAGAGGAGAAGAAGAAAGGAATAGAGGAGAAGAAGAAAAAATAGAATTTTTTTTTCTATTTTTTTTCTTCTCCTCTATTCTTTTCTTCTTCTCCTCTTTTTTTTTCTTCTTTTTTTTCTTCTTCTTCCTTCTTCCTCTTTTCTTCCTTTTCCGATAGGGGTACCGATAGTGTCAAAGTATTGAAGAAATCCATCGCTTCATCATTAGCGGAAGTAACCATGGCATGATGGTGCAGAAGTCCTCCAAAGTTGTTCTAGAATGGAGTCTGGATAGGATAATTTGCCTTTTGCTGAACTTTGTACCAAAAGCGAATTATCCTATCTGGGACTCCGCTCCAAAACAACTTTGGAGAGCTTCGCACCATCATGCACCTGTTACATTTTCGCCTAATGATGAAGACATGGTTTTGTTGAATCCTTTGACACTTGGCAACCTCCCGACCCTCGGCGATCTTCGACCCTTGACCCTCGACCGCTCGGCGATCCACGACCCTCTACCCTACTTGTGGGACATAGATGTACTGTTCAACGCCGACCCCTCCCGATAGCTTCAACACGTGGGGGGTCGATGTCTGTACCCTCCTAGCTTGAAGCGTTCTCGAGGCCACCCCTAACCCTTGAAGCGTTGTCGAGGCCACCCCAAACCCTAGAGAAGCAGCGTCGAGGCCACTAATATGATTCCTTATTGTGATTAGCTAGCTAGTTCTACGTTGGCACTAATATATCCATATCTGTCATGTTTGAATAATAATTGCCATGTTGTAAATATTTGTAGAAACTATGGACACCCCCCGAGACGAAGCACAAGAAGCGTTGTTGAGGGACATAATCGCACACGGAAGTGATGCCGTCTCCTCGAGGATGTTTCTCAACGTCGATAACGATGGTCTGGAAGGAGAGGGTGAAGAAGCAGCTGGCTATGATTTACATGGCTCCGATGACCCAATGCCGGTGCAAGAAGTAGACCGTGAGGACGGCTCCGGTGATCACCAAACCGAGTCCGCCAGGTATATATATTAGTTAAGCTCGTCTTGACTAGCTCTCGTCTTTGTTTTGGTATATATATATATGTACACATATTAATTAACTCTCGTCTTTGTTCTTTTTCTAGCCCTCCGGATCGAGCACAACCCGGTAAAGAGACGAGGCCCAAGAAAAAGTTGAGCTCGGATGAAAAGTTTGAGATCATACAAATGTATGACGGCCAACCGATTGAACCCTACCGGACAAAGAAGGCATTTGTTGCTCGGTCGGGGTTACGGTTAGGGACAAGATCCCGATCAGCATCCACCAATGGTATAAGCCTAAGAACGAAGACCCCGAGGTGTCTTATGTCAATGATATGCAGAAAAATGATCTTTGACCGAGCTGAAGTCAAATTTTACCCTACCGCCAGAGGATGATCCGGAGAAGCCAAGAATAGAGCCATTAATCAAGTCTTTTGCTCTTAAGAAGATGGCAGAACTATTCAGGAATTGGAAGAAAGACCTCGAGACGTATGTCGGAAAAATGAGACACCAGAATTCACGGGCAAATATGAGAAGATCAGAGATGACTGGCCCGCATTTGTGGCCTACAAGACATCGGAAAAGAGTAAAAAGATGTCAGCGACAAACAAGAGAAATGCTGCGAAGAAGAAGCTTCATCATCGCACGGGGTCGTGGCTACCTCATAGCCCGGCCTAAGTGGTCCAAGGCTGAGAATGATCTCGCTTGATAAAGGGATCGAACCCGAGACAATGAACTGGCCAGACCGTTGCGGACTTGGTTCTTCGGGGCGGCGGATCCTTGGACCCTATAACGGGAAGTGCATTTGGACGGACGAACAATTGGACATACCAGTCAAGAGGCTTAAGCATTATATCGAAGCGCAGCAAGGGAAGTTCGTTCTGCACGGGGAGAAGGACGAGCTCACAATGGCCCTCGGGAATCTCGAGCACCTGGACGGACACGAGGCACGCCAGCTCCCTTTCGCGGAAGGCTGGATTTCCGGACGCAGGGGGTTACAAAACCCATGAGAGGAGGAAGAAACTGGAGCAGAGCCTAATGCAGGCGCTGCACGAAAGGGTAATGGGTCTAGAGAAACGAGAAGAGGAACGAGAAGCAGCCGATCACAACAAACGACTTGCCGAAGCTTCCCCCAAAGCTACCCCGCCATCTCAGCGGAGAAGCAGCGTGGCTTCCATCGAGCTGCTTCAGCCAGAGCAGCATGCCTTGACAGCTCCTGCCAGCTATCCCGTGGATGCTATCACGGATCTTTGAAAGTTGCCACCTTATGGCGCAATGGAGCAATTTAAAGGTCAAGGCGGCTGTTGGCTCTGTTATCCCACTAAACCTGACTCAACTTTTCACCGCCGGCCGATTCCGTAAGGATATGCTAAGGTGATGGTCGATGAAATAACGGAGGGATTTGAGGAGCTCCGGCTTGACCACCCTACCGGTGAAGGGAGTATCGGCTGGGTTCTCGCTCAAGACTCCATGCCTATGGCGGAAGGATCTCATCAACCTTCCGAACTGGACACCTCCGCCTCCTTCTCCTCCTCCGGCGAGTCGGGGCACTCCGCCTCCTCCATCGCCTCCTCTTCCGGCGAGTGACGATCAGGGCACTCGGCCGGCTCCTGCACCGGCGCGTCCGGGCAGCCAGCCTCCTCCTTCTCCGCCTCGTCAGCAAGGGCGGAAGAGACCCGCCGCCGCTCCGGCTGCTCCGGCGCGTCGTAGTCCTTCTCCTCCGCCTCGTAAGCAAGGAAAGAAGACATCCGCTCCGCTCGCTTCTGCCGGCGTCTAGCAAGATTGCCAAAGGTGGGAGGAGATACAGATTTGGTCCTTCTTTGAAGACTCCAGAGAAGTTACCGTACGAGAGGAGCGAGGAGGAAAACGTGAAGATCGCGCAGACCGAAGTGGATGACTGGTTTCAAGGGTTGAAAGCAAAGAGACATCCACCTCCGGAGGAGAAGGTAGATCCGGTCAAAGCGAGCGCACTCTGGCTGCCTCGACAAAACCACCCAAGTCTCCGCCAAAAGGCAACTATGAGCGCATTATTGGAAAGGCATTTGCCGAGGCGGAGAGATCGGGAAGTACCGCTGCTGATCAAAGGATGAAAGAACGACGAGCTGGGAAACAAATTGCCCAGCTCGGCGAACAAGCCGGGGAATCGTGCCCCGCTCAAGGTGCTCGCTAGCGACATCGCCGATCCGAGGATGGTGCCCGGTTATGGCAATCCTGAAGATTACTTGCCCGACGATGTACAATTTGATTTCTTGGAGGTGCAGATACAAAGATACGAAAATGGGAAGCCTCTCGTCAAAGATGAAAGCTCTCTAACAACGATGATGCGAAGATTGCATGATTGGTACATGAAAACCTGCAAAGAGTCTGACAGGAGGAATACTTTGTATTTGAGAGTTAAAAAGCAGCATGACCTCCTTGGAATTGAACTGTTGCCTATTCCATTTGAGGAGTTCTATCAGTTTTTCAATCAATTGGCCATCCATAAAGCAACGGTCACCTGCTACTGTCTGTAAGTAGTACTACTTCTGTCATTAAGTATCTCTATATAACTCAGCTCTTTCATTGCATGTATTTATAAATATCCTCACTATATTATGCAGATTGAAGATCGCAGAAATGAAGAAAAACAAGTGGGTGATATTGGGTTCATTAACACATATCTCATCGATGCAAATGAGGTTAAATATCGTGCCAAGGAAACCGAGGCCAACTTGCTACGATCGTTGGAAATAAATGAACACAAAATACAATACTCTTTCCTTACAACTACACGTGAGTGTTACTGTCTTGTGGCATATTCGGTTTCCCTTATTTAGTCCAGGTTATAGAAATGTAATATTGATGAGTTATGCATGCGCAAGCAGGTTCCACTATATTCTCCTAGAGATTAAGCTTGAGCAGGGAGTAGTAACTGTCTTAGACTCGAGACGAAAAGATCCCAAGGAGTATGCGGAAATGACTGAAATGCTCGAGAAGTAAGTTAAATCGATCATTATCCACCATATCAGCAACTTTGTTCATTTCTGATATCAAGTAATTGTTTTCTTTGTATGGCAGGGCTTGGGAAAATTCACCAAAAAGCTCCGGGACTACCAAGAAGCTGCAATTTAGACACCTGAAAGTAAGTACTATATAGTAGCATATTCCACGCGCATCTCCTAGTGATTCAAGCGCTAGTTTCATCAATACCATTTAGCATGTGCTTGCTATATATAATTATCAGTTTGATTGACCTCTGTTTCTTGTAAAGTGGTTGTGGCAGGAACAAGGGAATGATTTCTGTGGATACTACGTTTGCGAGTCCATCCGCCACACGACCTGTGAGAGGGGCTACTCCGACAAACAATTTGAAGTGCGTAAATAAAAATATTCACAATTTTATTTTGTTACCATCATTAGTGTTGAGTTTCATTCATATATATATATATATATATATATATATATATATATATATATATATATGTATTGACCCCTTTCTTAAAATTAGATGTTTCGCAGCGGGATGAACTCCTAGCACCAGATCGCATGCGAGCAATTCAAGAGGAATTGGCGGCATTCTTTCTTGACTATGTGATCGCTGAAGACGGGAATACCATGTGGACCACGCGTCCGTATTTTAAAAGATAATTATTGTATATATGTAGCCGGTAGCGTCGGATAGATATACGAGAACTTGTTGTTCGACCAATCTCGGAGAAGGAGAGGTGGTCGATATCACTTCTCTGTATGCATATATATGTTCATGACGATCTACTGTTTGCTTAATTACAATATAGCTAGAATGTCTAGTTAGTCATCTATATACGTATGTATAGTACGTATCGTCGACAAACCACGAAAAAAAGAAAGGAAACATTTCTCTATTAATTAGCTAGATATAGCAAAATATATGATACACCTAAATTAACCCCCCAAAACCCCCCCAACCCCCCCTCTTTTGAACAAAACAAAAACCAGAGCTAAAGAAATGCCGACGTGGACGCCAATTGGTCCCGGGGGGTGCCACCAACCGGGACCACAGGCCCTCCTGCCAGGGCTCAGCGGACAGGCCACGTGGTGGCCCATCTGTCCCTGTTCTGGATAGAACCGGGACTAAAGGGTGAGGGTATTAGTACCGACCCTTTAGTCCCGGTTCACGAACCGGGACTAAAGGCCCTTATGAACCGGGACTATAGGCCCTTTTTCTACTAGTGATCCTTTGTAGAGCCGGTGCTTCAGTTCCATAGAGCCTCCACCAAGATGCTATGAATGAGAGCACAGAATCAAGTTAACAATGTATTGCATAAACCCTGAATAAATATTGAATAAGTTAGACTTTGCAAAATCACAATGCATACCTGCATTATAATCAAAATTCTGACAACTCCTCGCAAGCTTCTTTGCAAATGATCCTTCTCTATTCTGGAATTTCTTTAATTCAAAATTGACAGCTTGATCTTGCTTGTCATCATCACCATAATAAAAGGTCTCCACACAACTGATGAACCCTTCGGTTATTGTTCCATCATCAAAAATATTAGTATCAACATGACTATAATATGGATTCAGCAAATATGCAGCCAAGTGCAATGGAGAGTCAAGTCGATCTTTCATCTTTTTCTCAACAATATTAATCACATCTTTGTAACGTAACTCCACATTGCCATACACTTCCTTGATCTCTTTCTTTGCCTTAACTATTTCTCCATAAACAAAGCCCATAGATGGCTTGACATCCCCATCAACCAAGCGAAGGACTTTTACCAAAGGCTCAAAGACATTGAGGCAAAGCTTCAAATCTTTCCAAAAAGCCATGCTCATCATCGTAGCTGTTGTTGCCTTTCCCTTTTTTGATTTAACTTCTCTCAGCTTGTCCCATCTACTATCAACCACCATCTTCCTCAGTTGATCCTTTTTGTCTAGAAGGCTTTCCAAAGTTAGATAAGCAGAAGCAAACCTAGCTAGTGACCCCTGGCCTTATGATCTCTTTCCCAGAAGAGAAGTGCCTCATGCAGTCCAACGTCCTTGTGTGCCCATAGACAAAGATAGTGAATGCTTTTGCTTTTTCAAGTACCTAACTAAACCTTGGCAGGTCGCCAATTCCTTGCAACATCAGGTTAATGGTGTGCGTCGCACAAGAGCTCCAAAACATGTTTGGCCTCTTCTCCAACAACATCTTCTTTGCTCCCATGTTATTAGAAGCATTATCAGTCACTACTTGCACCACATGTTCAGGACCTACTTCCTCAATTGCTTCATCCACTAATTGGAAGATGACTTCACTTGTGTGTGATACAGTCGACATGTCACTCGACCTTATGAAATTAGAACCATCAGCACTATTTGTGCACAAGTTCATTATGTTTCTCCTCTTCCTATCTGACCAAGCATCAGTCATAATGGAGCAGCCATTCTTCATCTTTTCAGCATCACGTTCTTGCAGCAAACTCTTCACTCTTGCATGTTCCTCACTCAACAAAGTCTCTCGAAGATCATGTTTAGACGGAGGCTCAAATCCAGGGCCAAAGCTCCCAATGGCTTCACACATTAACTTGAAATCATCATTGTCACAAGCATTGAATGGTATAGCTACAAATGTAATATGAACAAAATTAGTAACTGAAAAGTCAACCTACAGTCAAACATTACAAAGAAGTAAATAATCAATGGCAGTGTGGGTAAAAATAAATATTTAATTACCATGATTGTACACCCATCTAGCCACATACAGCTGCACTTCATGTGTTCTCTTTTTCCAAAGTTCCTTGTTTATCTTCTGTTGATGCAAGGCTTCAGCTTGAGCCAGTTTAGGATCAATAGGTCGTGTCCACTTGTCAATGGGACCTAACTTGTGTGGCTCCGCACTTTCGATATAAGCGGCTTTGTCATCTCCAACGCGAGAAATGTTCACAGTTTGTTTGAGCTCTTTCTCACGGGCAGTCTTTTCCCGCCTCTTATTAGATGCCTCTTCAAGAGATTTCTTGCACCTGTCTTTAGCTTCCTGCGAGCTTTTTTTACATTTGACCACAGCATTACCAACATGAGCCACGTGCTGCTTGTGACGATAAACACCTCCAGTGCTCACATGGTTACAGAAAATACACTTCACTTTATCCTTGTTGGAAGCATCAGCTAGACTCCCATAGTCCCATCCCACATCATCTGACTTTCTCTTAAGGACATTCTCCTCCTGCAATGCCGATGTTGCATTTGTCTCAGACATCCTACAAATATTGAAATACACAACAACCAATAGTTCAGTAATTCGCTTCGCTAATGCTAGAAAAATGGACCACATCTACCAAAGTCCAGACTACAAGCAGGCATAAATCCAGATAATAATCAAAGCAACAATTCAATATATAGACCTTAAAAAAACAATTCAATATATAGCATGTTTGTACGTCTATGCGTAAGTCCACATCCTAGAAACATATAGCAGAAAATAAATCATTAACTCTTTAATTAGGTACATAATTCGGTTCCTGTAGCAAATGGAGGAATCAAAGCAATATAAACTATAATATCATAATATATGCAGAGCAATATAAAATAGATAGCAAGCTGCATACCAGGAGATTCCAAGAAAAAACAATTGTGAAGTAAATAGATAATACAAAAAAAATCATTTTTTGTGGGGGAAACAGAACAACATTTTTTTTCAGCATTACAAAGTTATAAATCTGCTGATTCAAAACTTATTTAGTCTTGAAAGTTGCAATGCTCGATACAGATCTGGAAGCAATTTCATTTTTATACCAACTGAACAATCCCTCTGGTTAAACGACAGCACACTCATATACTAATTGAACTACCATGTTTAATAACCTGATGTCTCTACATTCAAGAATAATAACAGCCACATCCACACGCATTTGACCCTGCTTTTAGACTAGTACTAGTACGAGTTAGTGTCAGTGTCACATCTTGGCATCATGCAACAAAATCTGATCCTACTTCTACACTAGTACTAGTACCGCCCAATATCACCTCTTGGCATCGTGCCATATATAACTTAGTAAGTGAGAAAATCATAGAGCTAGCTTCAGTAACATCAATAGTGCCCGGGATGATTACCTTCAGACCACTCGATGCTCCCTTGGTTCCTCCGCTACAATTACCTTCAGACCAGTCAGTACAACTGCATCACGGAGTTATAACTATTTTCAGTCATGTTTTATCTAGGAAGTGTTCAGTACAGAAAATTTCTCTTTGGGTATATAGATTTCTGATGGTTCAGATACCTAGCTTCTGTCTCATTTCTCGCGGTCGATCACAGGAAGGAAATGAACACAAGAGATTTTGGTGCTTCCTGCAACTAACTGCAACGTTTTGCTCTAGTGAAAACCAAAGCTACCGGCTGCTTATTCTGACGAAACTGAAGAAAAGCAAGCATCTAGCTAACTGAATATTGTGTAGCAGGATTACAGTAGCCAACGATTTCCTCTTGATCTTTGTGAAGGAAACAGAGCATAGCAAAACTGCAGCTCAAGGAATTACAAGCGAAGGACAGATCTAGCAGCATCCAACATGCAATCCAGATAAACCAATACTGTTTATAAATTTAAAAGACCATTTGTGGATGTAAAAAGATCATACATAAATTACAGATCAAGTGATTACATGATAGAGATGGAGCAACAATCAACTAGCAATCCACCGGTGATGCAGAGGCAACACACAGGCATAGTGAAAGACACGAGAGGAGAAGGGATGGTTGAAATCGCATTGGCAGCTCACCTACAGCAGGGGAGAAGACCGGACCTCAGGTTGTGGTCGAACGGAGAAACATCGAGGAGGAAGAAGTCATGGCGGTGAATCACTTCGTCCCGGCGGTCGGCGGACGAGCGGCAACAGAATAGATCGAGCCGCCGCCACCCCTTCTGTGTTTATATATACAGATCCTAACCTAATCTCTCTGTTCCTCCCGCCGGCAAACTGCCCACAATCATCTCACAATCTTCTCGCGATTCTCTCGCCACCTTCCCGCATGCTAGCACCCTCCCGTTGCATCTCCGGTCCGCCTTGCTCCGCCTAGCGCCGCCCCCTCACTGCTTTTCTCCGCTTCCTAGTGCCTAGGCGCACGTCTTGCTCCGCCTAAGCGATGGGCCCGCCTAGAGGACCGATTAGGCCCAAAGCTACGTGATGGGCTATCGCCGAGCGCTTCAGCACGCTGAGGCGTACGCCTAATAACGCTTTTTCCAACCCTGTTAACAACCCGCTAAGTATTTGGGCCGAATTACGGCCCGGTGTGTTTCCGGCCTGTTAAAGGTCCTGCTTCATTTGGGCCCATTTATAGGCCATTGAAACTTTCGGCCCATAAACGACCGTGAAGGATTTGGGTCATATTCGGCCATGTCTGACATTCGGCCTGTTAGAGGCCCACTATAGATTTGGGCCACTTTCAGCCTGTTGTGATTTTCGGCCTGTTAACGTTGGACGAAATCCATGGGCCATATGTGGCCCAACATCACATCAGGCCTATTAACGGCCCATATAAAACTGACACTAATCAAGCCCGACCGAACTTCCGGCCTGTTAAAGGCCCGTGTAGTAGGTCGGCGCATTGACGGCCCGTCTGAATTTCGGCATGTGAACGATCCGCATTGTAAATGGGCCACCTTTTCGACCTGCTAATAACCAGTGGGTTATTTGGCAAAATCAGGGCCCAATCTCACTTTCGTCCTATTAAAGGCCCATGTTTTTTATGGGCTCGAGATATTTACATCTGCAAACGGCCTATTGTTACTGAGGGCCCAAATTATGTTTAGGCCTGTTAAAGGCCCACTATGGGCACAAGCCTACCAGAAAAATATGAAATCTTATGCTGATTTAGGCCCATATATTTTTAGTGGGCTACAGGCAAATTGCCGGCCATAATCATTTTTAGCCCAATTGGAATGGGCCCGACGAATGTTGGCATGTTGGGCTCCTACGAAGCTTTCGGCCAAATACATTACTAAGATAAACCTACACTACACAAAAATCATCGTAATTACTACAGCCTTTGGCAGCATCATAAATGTTGTATCACAACAACAAAAAATTCCAACCATACAACAAAAGGCCTGTTGGCATAAAGTTTACAGTCCTTGCAGATAAATGCACCATCAGATGTATAGAAGCACAGATCATTTGACCCGAGTGCTAATGTTTCAGGCCGTAGAATCTGATGGAGCAGCATGATCTTCCCTTTTTTCCGCTATTGCTCTTGAACAACGAAGCAAACGTCTGATAGTCTGGTTTCAAAACCATTCATATCTTGATGATATTTGTTTCCGAAATGACGTCCATAAGGGATTGGACTTGTGTCTGGAGCATAGATATATCACTATGTCTAGCTGGAAGATTTTGTTCGGTAGGCGATTTGGACGAGGTTACCTTGACAACCAACCCAGAATTACGCAGGAAGGTGTTTTTTGCACTGTTAGTGGAGAGATACTGACGCACTGCAGCAAGAGGTGACATTGTGCCTGTGGTAGCCTTGTCACCTTCAGGTGGTTGTGGCTGTTGAATCATTTGTTCCATAGCTTGCTGAAAGTTTAAACTTGTAGATTAGTGTACCAGATAAGTTACTAATGAGACAAAAACAAACAAAGTAGGTTTCACGTTTATACGTAACTTACTTTGGTGAACTACTGTAATACATTAGCATGTATTGTAGTGCCGACTACATAATAAAATCACTTTCGAAACATATGTCCATGTAGCATGCCTACTGTATTGTCTATTTTCTCACATTCGTTGACATCTAAGGATAAAGAGACATGGTTTAAATTAGGATGAACATAGTATGACATCATTCATATCATGGGAAAACATATATAAAACAAACAGGCTATTGTATCATTGTGTGCGCACGTGAACATCACAACTAGATTACAGATCAGGACCAAAAGGATATCCTTCATCTCTTTTAAACCATGTAAGGTGAAATGATACGTTAAGACAACCGTGTATAAAAGTGAACAGAGTAACTGACAATGGCTGCAAACCAAGCAGTTAAATGAACACATCACAATACCAATCAGTTCAAAGGCAGGAGGAGTAAGGACTTACAACAACGGCTTGAACTGGTGTGCTCATGCCCTTCATCTTGCTGGTGTGGCAATCCTTGAAGATTTGCACTGCATTCGGTTCAGGTTCTTTTTGGTCCGCACGGGCTTTCCTCTGTATTTGGAACAAGCCAATATAGATACGATAATATGGCACCGAAAAAAGAAGGAACTAACAGTTATTTACAAGAGCCTCGCAGTGTCCAATATAGCTACAAGATCATGTTGTTTGTTGGAATTTCATTTTAGAACGGTTGGTCTTGTTCTTCAAACAAATAGCCTAGAAGAAGATATACTTGTAAGGCACATACATAAATACAAGTTCAATACGTGGTCTGATCAAATACATATACCCTACCTGATACTGTGGATCAGACCAGTGTTTAACAAGGGCTGTCCAGTCTTCATCTGTAATATATTCCACTGGAGATGTTTGGGCGATTTCATCGTTAGCCTTGCCTTCAAAGTGAGATTTTCTAAGGTGGTACGGATACTGTCGCAGAGCACACTGAAAAACATGAGTGCATGCTTGTTTAGTTGCACCATCTTTCGGATCCAACTTGAACCTCATCTGCTGAAAAAAGAATGTGAGTCTTATTAGGAGGAAGCTAGAAAATATGGGACAGAGCAAGACAATATTACAAATTGTGATGAATAACATTACTCACGGATAAATGTTCAAGGAAGGTGTTAAACTGGGTATTGTCTTTCTCATTCCTGTAATGGATCCACGTTGGGAGGATACGTGCATGACACATAACGGCAACGGCTACCTCTGATACTAACTTGGCTGACTCTGTAGCATCACGTGGCATTTTTAAACTTGTCTCAAAATGGATCTCCATTCTTCCTCCTTTAAATTTTATTAATCTGTCAAGCATTATCCCTGATGTCTGTTTCCGCTTGCGCCGTGGTGCTAGTTCAACAACGAATATGGAAAGTGTTAGTGCACATTAAACTGAGTACATATAAAGGAGCATGCAACTGCAACTTGACTTGGTCAGGTACCGTCTTGGTGTTGATGCTCATGAGGTTCATCTGTTCTTGCCAAGTCCTGTTGTGTCAGCAGTGCTTTGGAAGTAGTGTTAGGTGTGAAGGCAGCTTGGGAACTGGCCAGTTCCGGAGCAAACGAACGAGTAACTCGTTGAGATGCTGGTACAGTTGAAGCGGATGCTGCAGCTGGTGGAGCAGGTGATACTGTGTTTGTAGATTTAGCCGGTGGACTTGGACCTTCTACTGCACTATAAGTACTAGCAGAATCTCGAGGGAAGATCCTTTTTCATTTCACCTGACGAGTAACACCATTCCGGGCTATATTCTTTTCCTTGCTCTTTTTTGATCTTGCCATGTCAAGCCGTACCCACAACACAAAAGAATAAAATTGCTCTTCAGAACTCATTGATGCATGATACAGAGAAGCAATAATTTGATGTAAGAAAAATAGGATGGCGTGACATATTCACAACTACGATGTGAAAACTAAGCTGAAGGATTTTCAAGAAATTATAAGTAATGCAAGCTAGACACCATATGAAAGATGCGACCAATATCACTCTGCCAAGTTAAAAATGTCTTGTCATAAGTGGCATTTAAAAAGATTAGAAGCAGTACAACGTACAAATCAATGCAAGATGCAACCATTATCAAACTGCCATGTTAAAAGTGTCCAATCATGAGTGACTGATGCGGGATACACAACAGCGGTACTTTGATGTAAGAACATGGTATGATAGATAGATGCAGTGTATTCTAGACACATAAAGGCATGTCATATGCACATGTATAACATATAAACTCAGCAGGTGCAATTTAATCAAAATAGAAGATATACAGGCTAGACAATATATGCAACATGAAAGTAATTATCACACTGTCAACTTGGAGCAAGCACCTGCGATGGTGGAGTACGGGAGATGAACTCATCATGTAGACTTGATACTTCAACTTTATTAGCAGTAGCAGTGGCAAATCTAGAGAGTCTTTGTTTGCATCGGTCCGGAGGACCACCAATATCCCCTAACTTACTCTTTTCCTTCCTATTTTTCTGATATTGCCTTATGAATTCAAAACTACAAGAAGATGAATAAAATTATCTCTGCATAACTGGTTGATGCATGATACAGACGAACACTACTTTGATGTAAGGCAAGCACAGGATAGGAGGATGGAATATATACAAAAAAAAGATAGCATTGCATATTCGCACGTACGATAGGAGGATGTAATATGTATGAACAACAGTAAGCAGAAGACATTTCAACAAAATTAGAAGAAATGAAAGTTAGGCACCATATGAACATGCAACCAATATCACTCTATCAAGTAAAAAGTGTCTCGTCGTAAGTGCCATTTCAAGAAATTAGAAGCAGTACAAGCTAGAAGACAATGCAAGATGCAACCTACATCACACTTCCAAGTTAAATCTGTCTTATCGGTAAGTGATCGTTGCAGGTATAAGTTGTAAGCTACGCAGATGCAATTCAATAAAATCAAAAGCAATACAAACTAGACATCATAGGGAACACGCAACCACATTCAAAGTTAGAGCAAGAACCTGTGATGGTGGAGTAGGAGAGATATGCTCATTATCTACACGTATGTTCTAGAAATAGGATCACGTGTCATATTCACATGCAATATGTGTAAAGTAAGAAGATACAATTCAACAAAGTTAGAAGTAATACAAGCTAGACATCATACGCAACATGCAACCACATATAATAGTGCCAAGTTAGAGCAAGCACCTGTGATGGTGGAGTATGGGAGATGTGCTCATCATCTACACAGCTATGTTGACTGTCTAGCCTTGCGTTGTCTTGCGAATCTTGTTGGGAGGATGGCGGAGTAGAATATGTAGAGACCCTCTGATTGAGTTGCTTCGAATGACCACCATCATCCACTGCCGGACTAATTTCCTTCAGTTGTATTTATTTTGCATTGTGAAGTCAAACCGATAAGAAAAAGGAATAAAATTCGCTCTTCAGAACTAACTCATGCATGACCCTGACGAACACTGCTCGGATGAAAGGCAAACACAATTTACGAGGATGAAATATGTATGAAAAACAGGACGGCGTGTGACATATTTACACCTATGATGTGGTAACTAAGCAGAAGTCATTTCAACAAATTAGAAGCACTGCAAACTAGACATCATATAAAAGATGCAATCAATATCACTCTGCCAAGTTCAAACTGTCTGGCGTTTCAACAAATTAGAAGCAGTACATGCTAGAAATCATATGCAAGACACAACCAATATCACAGCGGCGACTTAAAAGTGTCTTATCATAAATAACTTGATGCGGGATATGCAAGAATAGTAGTCTGATGTAAGAACATGGTGTGATCAAATATACTATGTTCTAGAAACAGAAACACATGTCATATTCACAGGCATTATGTGTAAAGTAAGCAGATGCAATTCAATAAAGTTTGAAGCAATACAAGCTAGACATCATACGCAACATGCAACCACATATAATAGTGCCAAGTTAAGTGGCGCCTGTGGCGCCAAATAGGAAATGTCGCCCTGCCCGGACGGCTTTTCCCGCGCGACGACGACGGCGACTTCCAAGCTCAAACATTCAGGGTTAGTTTGGTTCCCGTCCACAACCCGTGACGCCTGGCCTGGTAGCCTCCCTGGATCTGCCTAGTGCACGTTTGGATGATATCCTCACGATGAGGCTGTAGGCCTGGCCTGGAGAAAGCGACAACATGGTTAGCCTGGCTTGGAGAACCAGGCAACATGTTAGCCTGGTCCAGGCAACTCATATTGGAAGCCAGGACATGCCTGGTGTAAAAACCTGGGACTAATCACACGTATAAATCACAAATACTACAGGAATCGAGGTGAATGGGAATAAAATATTGATTGCTTAGATTCTACTAGGCCAGGCCATGAACCAAACATTTCCTTCGGATTCTAGCCTGAACAGACAGAAAAATTCAGTTTCTCACACCCAGGCACCAAAATTTCTCAGGCATGATGTCGAAGACACCAACCAAATTGACCTTCATTCCGTGGCCAGGGAGGAATGGCCAAGCGAGTGGCTCCGAAACCAAGACCAGCTGACCTATGCGGCTATGCATGCACCTACACCTAGTGCTCTCTGCTCTACTCACTCAACTTGCTCAAAATATTGATATTCATTTCATAGGGCTCACCAACTCCAATCCAACATGCTACACCAGCTGACCTATAGTAGTACGTACAACCCAACGCCATATATAGTACTTGGCCCGTTGTCTATTCCCGGTGCCTAGCCGAAAAAGTGATGATGTAGGGGCTGTTTGATTCTAGGACTAGCATTGTCACATTTTGTCACATATTTTTGTTAAACTTGCCTAAGGTTAGCTTATCAAAATGAGAGCCACAAGTTGGCAAGCCTAAAAGAATCTTACCACACTTTTTGTGTCTATGCCATGTGGGGCCCAAGTGTGGCTTGCCTAAGGTGTGGCTTGAACCAAACACTCACCTAAATTGATCAAACTTGACTAACCTTAGGTGTGACAATTTTTGACAAAGTTAGTTACAAACCAAACAGCCCCGTAGTACCACCATGGAAATGTACTCCCAATTCCCTGTCACAAATCCAGAGGCTGACAGACCTTCACCACGTGCAGCAGATCAACGGCCAAAAGCAGAAGCTACTGGGCATGCACAACATATTAGATGGTTGTTGTCTTTAGAGCAAGTATATTAAGCTTATGTAAGCAGACTGTAAGGATTAAAATATTATTTTTCTACTGACATGGAAGGAAGAGAAAAGGAGAGAGAAGATGAGCCGGCTACAGAATAAGAGCCAGCTGCAACACGTGCTCCTAGGCAGTATGTGAGAGTGGGAGGTGGGCCTTGTATTGATGAAATAACACATCTTTGTATCTTACTATTATACTTGAAGGCTACAATGTTAGCTATAAATGACGTGACAATGTCCATCATCTGGCTATACTATTACTAAACAGTATAACAGAGTCACCTATGAGCTCACACAATGATTTGACACTTTAGACCGTCCGATCAGCTCAATCAACGTTCTGGGTCATTCTGTCGTACCACAGCGTCCCTGTGGCCTTTTCTACCGCTCGCACCCCGAACGTCCAGGTCAGCCCAAACGATAATGGGCTGCTGCTCCGAAGATCGATCTAGGCGGCCTCCCGTCCACCGATGTACAATACATGCGACAGCTGTGGCGGGTTCCAGATTCTCAAAAAAAAAACTGTGGCGGCTTCCTTTACAACACGGCACGCACAACACCTTAGCATCCCCCGTCCGCACAGCGGCATCCCGCAGCAGCGGACTCATGGTTTGGCGGTGGCTTCTTTTGATGGGTGCTTGCTGCAGGGGGGAAGAAAAAGGGGCAGTGAAGGAGAGACGGTGTGCCAAGGTCGTCCTTGCCATCTGGCCTTCAACCCCTTCGTCACTTTCATCTGCGGCTCAGAGACAATCTCTGGCTACGGACGTGGATTTCTCTCCCCAGCCTGCACACTTTGGCGGGCAAACGCCCACGAGCCACGAGGAAGATAGAAGTTGTGCAAGTCCCTTTTCTTTCTGCTTTCTCTCAACTTCAATCTGAGAATAGTGCGGGTTTATTCTCACAGATCTATTCGAGTTTGTTATTATTTTCATGTACCTGTATAGCTGACGGGCTTCAGGATTGTGCACACACAGCGTGAAAAATATGTTTTATTATTTCTTAATTCTAATTCTATGTCGCTACTTGCAATTCGACATGTTCAAAGACGTACATTCCCGTCCTCCCATGCGTTAGAACTGAAGGTTAGCATTCATATGGAACTGCAGGTTTTACTATTTGACACACGTTCATCCACTTATGTAGACAATGAGCTTTTGCATACTGGATGAACATACAGAGAAACAACTGAGCGTTCTTTTATATTTCAAAACTCTTAATCTTGTTCTTTTTTACCTAGAAAACTCTTCATCTTGTTCATTACAGGTATGAGCCTTGACTAGACCTTGAATTTTCAACAAAGGGCACTTTTCCCTTGGGTGTTCAAGCGCCATTACATACATGAGCATTGCTGCATTGGTGTTTTACTGCTTTAGAATTGGACTACATCTTTTTATCGGTAATATATTTGTGGTAGAATAGAACCAATGTTATGTATTCAAGTAGAACCAATCTCTCTCTCTATGGCCCTGGACTTGAGTAACTACAATTTGAGCTATTTCAACAATATTAATTATTTGAAATTTTCAATTGGGTTTTAATATATTTTTTCTTGAGAACTGGCGGGCGCAGCAAAGCGCGCTTTCATGGTCTAGTTGAGTTAATTACATGTGCAGTACAATAACTTGTAGGAAAATAACAGAATCATACACAAACTAAAAAACCCCAGAAAAATGGTACACTAACTTAACTAACCTCACGTCTTGGTATAATTTCCGTCAACCATAACGGTGCACGGTCTGTCGCTGTTAACTGCCGCTACGTTGCCCTTTTGCTCTCCCTCTGTCCAATGTGGGTCCCAGTCATCAGTGGGGCAGAGAAATAAATAAACGAAAAAAATAAGACGATGGTGCTGTGATTCGAACCGTACACCTGCCGAGATACCACGCGCTCGCTGACCACTACTCCACGCCATTAACTATGTCTTTTTTTTTGGAAGTCGCAATTCACCATGTCTAAATCGAGGCAAATAGCTTTCTATACTTGCAGCTTCAGATACGTGCTGGCCTTGTTCGGCTGTTTTCGTTTTTTACGTGTTCTTTTTGTTTCGTTTTTTTCGTTTTATCTTTTTTCAGATCTTGGGATTCTTCATTTTTTCGGTTTTTTGCACATTTTTTATATACCTTTTGTAATATACTGTGTATTAGACAAATACTGTACAGATTCTACCCCATCTTGAAGATAACACGCCACTCGCGTCGGCGCTGTACGCCTCGTCCGTGCAAACCTAGTGCAGCCGCTGATGCAATCCGAGGTCATGTCACGCGGCGCAATCGGAACAGAGTAGGGTCGCGTGTTTTATGGTTAGTCTCTTTTTACACTTGTGCGTTGCGTTTAACATGATGGTAGTACATGCCCAGTAGGCCAGTAGACCCAATTGAACATAAGACACCCAAAAAAGCCACCGGAGCAGCGGACCGAAAAAGCCAGCGCAGCCTGACGCGCGAGTTAGCCTGCAGACGAGATTTAGGTGGGACTAACAATGAATCTGACGGCCAAAAACAACTACAAGTGGCGATCCAATGATTAGAAATGCCGATGGTCTGAGAGGGCTCGGAGGGTGCTCAGTTATAATATATCTAAATTTCATCTCATATGAAGAATTCACGATGTAATTCATTCACGGGATATCAGGCCCTTAAAGAGATGAAAGTTTCAAGGTTTTGTTCAGGCTCTATATTTCATGAAGTTTCTGAAATTACTTAAGATATTGGAGTTGCTCTAGGAAACATGTGTGTTCTGTAAAAAAAATCTGATACAGTAGAAAAAAATATTTGAGAAAATTGTCTAGTATGTGTTCTATAAAAAAGTTCAATGTAAGTGTAAAAAGGTTTAATATACATTAATAAATTCATCATATACAATAATGATTAGTGTGTATTTAATAAATGTTCATCATATAATTAAAGAAAGATCACCGTATATTAAAAAATGTTCAATATATATAACCAATTATTCATTGTATATTAATAATGTTCAGTGTGAATTTATACAATAATGATCAGTGTGTATTTACAAAAAAAAATCATATATGAAAAAAAATCCAGTGTGTATTTGAAAAAAATGTGCACCATATATTAGAAAAAAGTCGACTGTATTGGAAAAAAAGTTTACCATATATTGCAAAAGGTGTACAAGAAAGAAATGTGTAAAAAATAAAAAGGGGAAAACCGAAGAATACCCAAGATCTAAAAAAAGATAAAAGAAAAAAACGAACCGAAAAGAACACATAAAAGAAAGGTAACAGACAAAAAAGGCGAGTACGTGTCTTAAACTTAGAGTTATATCACCAGTGGTGGAGTAGCGTCTTGGTCAGCGAGTGCTCTGTACATTGGTTGGTCTGCAGTTCTATTTCCGCAGGATCGCATTACTTTTCGATCGTTTAAGTACTCTGTCCCACTGACAATTGGGACCCGCACAGGGTAGAGGGGAAGCAAGGTCACGTGGACGCAGTTAACAGCGGCGAGGACGGCGCACCGTTATGATTAACGGAAATTGTATCAAAATGTGCTGTTAGATACTGCAAGTTAGTGTACCATTTTTATGGGGTTTTTTAGTTTGTGTACGATTTTGTTAGTTCGCTGCAAGTTTTTATGATGTAGATGTAATTAACTCTATACTATTAACCATGCTCTTAGGACTCCCTCCACGTCATTTGTAGATAGCATGTAGTACAGATATATCTACTACTAGTACCACAATGGGTAGTCTTTAGAGTTGTCTGGATTTACTGGACACGAGCCCACGATCACAATGATAGACGACGCACTCGTACAACGGGGAAGAGATCGTCTGTAACTGCGAAAAGTCCATTCTGCACCCGAGCTCCTATGCTCCCGCATGAATAGTAAAATCGAAAAAAATTCAAAAAAAATTCAAATTTTTTTATTTTTTTTTGAAAAAAACATCGACAAAAGTTCTAAGTGCCTGCAAAAATTCGTCATGAAATCACATTCCTAGAAGGCGTGGCAAAAAAAAAACAAATTCAGTGCTTCGAAATGCGTTTGAAAGTAGCTTTTTCAGAGTATTGTTTTTGTTTTTTTTGCCACGCCTTCTATGAATGTGATTTCATGACGAATTTTTGCAGGCACTTAGAACTTTTGTCAATGTTTCTAAAATTGGAATATTTTAAAATTTTTTTCGATTTTTTTTCGATTTTACTGTTCACCCGAGCTCGGGTGCAGATTAGCCGCGTCCCTGTAACTGGCGATTTATACGGGAATAGACCATCGCTCTTTCTACCGACAGGCTCCTTCAGTTTTTCCTTTCTCTCCCCATCACGTCATTTATTTTCCTTCGTGGTAGGTGTTACATACAGCTGACTGTACCGTGTTGTACATGCCCTTATGGTAGCTGGTTTCATCATAAGATTAAGAGAGAGAAAAAAGGGCCACGTGCAGCAGGTCAACGGCCCAAAAAAAGTGATGACGTGCCACCATGGAAAGGTATGCCTAATTCCCCGTCACAAATATATCCGGAGGCTGACAGACCTTCACCACATGCAGCAGGTCAACAGCCCAAAAGCAGAAGCTAATGTTATGGTACGGCCACCAGCATTAGCTGGTTTCATCATAAGATTAAGAGAAAATAGGTGATGAGCAGGCCTAATCCGTCCATCTACTACTTGATTAGTGTGGAGTTAGTAGCGACTCCCAACTCCTGCCCTGCTCTAGGCACACTACCGTTGGCTAATGCGGCGCGGCTGCCAGGCCATGCCTTGCCACTTGCCAGCCACACGTTCTGTTTCCCCACCGAGAGGGAGAAGCGAATCGCTAGTAGCAGCAGCTAAGCTTTGCACATTGCTATGTGTGTTTAAGGAGATGTTTAGAAAAATAAATCGAGCTTTTCTAAAGCATCAGTGCCTATATTTACACGAGGTGTGTCTAATTAAGCGTCGGCTCTTTAAAATAAGCATCGGTGTTTAAAGAAACACTGGCTTATTTCTCTACACACCTTCCCTACGCACCTTGTACTGTACACGGCCTAAGGGCCGCCGGCGGCGGTGATAAACGGTCAGCTGGAGCTACAAGAATCCAAAGCACACGACGCCGTGGTGACAAACCTGCTTGCATGACCCTCCTCCAACGACCCGGTACAAGCTACACGTAGTAAATACCAGGGCCGCTTTGATTCAAAGCATTTTCATAAAAAAATAGAGGACTTGATTCATATATAGGATCAAATTGTATAGGATTGTTTTTGAAGGAATGATTTGTACTAATATATTCTATAGAAAACTAACACCCACTTAAAACTTAAAAAAACATATTGTAATACAATCAAACAAACTCAAAACATATAGGATTTCGGTAAACATGGCATTTCAATCCTACATGGAAGTGTATGTGTATTTGGTGGGTGGTTGGAAATTAGAATCGATAGAACAGAACTACCTCCCGGGTCGCTTAGGGCGACTCCGGAGGCGCCATCGCCGGGATCTTCGAAGGCCCTTCCCCGCCTCTACGATCACCACACCGCCGCTGGAGGAGGCCGTCCCACGGCGGACGGCAGCGGCGGGGCTTGTCTACTCGTCTTTTTTCTTTCTCCAGCCTTTCGGTCTTCAATTCAACCTTACCAAGATTTCTTCCGATCTGGTCATCGTCGTTCCGCATCCCGGCCTACCGATCTGGGTGCGGCCGTTCTCGTCGTGACATCGCGATCTGGCTGCCAGTAGCCTCACGATCTGGTAGGCCGCCGGCCTTTGGATCTGCAGTCATCTTTGCAGATCGCGACTGCGTCGTACAAGATGCACGGCAAGATGCGTTCGTCCACGCCTCATGCATGCCAAGCATGCAACGCATGTACTCCCTCCGTTCTCAAATATTTGTCTTTCTAACCATCTCAAATGGACTACAACATACGGATGTATGTACACATATTTTAAAGTATAGATTCATTCATTTTGCTCCGTATCTAGTCACTTGTTGAAATCTCTAGAAAGATAATTATTTAGGAACGGAGGGAGTATCATTGTTGGGCTGGATGTCTGTCGCTTCACCATCAGGGGCATGCACATGCACTCAGTGCCTGCATGGAGAAGATAAGGGCCGGCTAGCCTGCCGGCGCACCACGCCTGTCGACATCGCAGACCTTTGGGTGTGCTGTTGGTGACCCTCTCCCGTGGTTCGGTGCCGCCCGATCGACGTACAAATTGGTCTCGAGTGTGGTGCTGCCACGGGATGGCTGCAGGCCGAAGCGACATGATTTCTCCGGTCTTCCTCATTGGAGATCTATACGGATTGGCATCCCTGGATACCTAGATCAGAAGATTCCGGTCACGCGCGCTTGCATTATCAGCCATCATGGCTTCAAGGGGGCGGTGCGAAACTTCGCTTTATTATTCGAGTCATGGGACATGTCTAACTCAAGATTCCCAAGGCAATGATAGAGGTGAAGAAAATCATGGCGGCTACGATTTGAGGTGTTGAAGCGTTGGCGGAACGGTTTATTGGATGAGTTGAAGACTGTGTGCTAGGTGTTTGGTGACTTGCAACAGCGGCCTCAGCAAGCGGGGGGCGGCAACACTGGATGATTGCAAATTTGGTGGTGCTCCTTGAGTACTGAGTTTCGATTCCCAGGGTGAAAACTCAAGGTCTAGGCTTTACTGGTTGTCCTGGCAATGACCTTCTTGAAGGCATTGTTTTTGTGTGAATTCAAACTTTCTCCAGGATGAAAACCCAAAATCTTTGATCAGGTAACGACAACGCGTTATGCATTGTTTCCTTCTTGAAGGCGTTGCTTTTGGAGAACCTCTTTTGTAATCCGAGTGTTGTTTTTGATGGTGGTTAGAGTGTTGTTGTTGCTAGTGATTGATCACCATGGCAGGGTCTTTTTTCTTCTGTTCTCTTTATTTTGTTTTTTGGCTGTGTGTATCCTTGATGTCTTTGGACATCTTGTTGGTACAGAGGCTGGGTGTAATTGGTATCTTCACGATATTAATATATTCCCTTTGTAAAAAAAATCCTACATGTTTCATATTCCCACGTTTCTACAATCCTACCATGAATGATGCCCTAAATTTACCTATAAACCGTCCAGCGGCCAGCCCAAATAGAACATTTCAAACAAACCCGTCCCTAATTGACTAAGCCTTGAATCTTGACACGATAAATTACTATACAAGAGGGCCGGGACAAGAAAGACCTAACCTCCAAAACAAATTATCACACAGGGTGTTTGGTTGGGGGTAATTAGATTTAGGGAATGGAAATTGAAAGGGTATGATACTTCAAATCTATTGTTTGGTTGTGTGTGTGGGGGGGGGGGGGGGTATTGGGAATTCAGAAGGAAATAGGCATGAAACTTTAGACTCCAACTCCTACCGTTTTATTAACAGGGGAGGGATGGGAATTAAAAGGGAATTATTTTAGTGAATCAATCTTAGCCCTTCATCATAGCTTACGTTAACTTCTCATGTCTAGTCACTCGTCAATTTCCATGAGCCAAATAAAAAAATACAGTTTCTCCTCAAATCTCACACATAATTCCTATTATATGCCAAACAAAGGATTGAAAATAAAAAGTCTCATCCTATGTCTAATCTCAATACAACTTCCTACTCTAAATTCCCATTCCCTTTCCTAAATATTGTCAAACACGCTACCAAGGAGATAGCACTAGTACAAAACAATAACGAACAAATATCAAAATTGGGTGGTAATAGTACTAGTACTACTCATCCAGCTGACCAACAGTCCCAGCTAGTGCTCGGTCGCTCAAGTAGTGCTCACCAACTCTAACCCAACCCAATGTTGCAGGTCAACGGCCCAAAAGCAGAGGCTATGTACGCACGGTTTGGTTATGCATGCATATCTGCTTTCAGAAAATGATGGGAATAATCTATTTCTAATCTAAAAGTGATCCATCTACCTAACCGGCATGGAGTTAGCGACGGGACGAGCGGCCGTGTTGTTTATTTATTTCGCCCATCATTTGCAAGCCCCCCATCTATTCTGTCCATGACGTGGCTTGATTTGTTATGGACATATGTTCAACGGCTACATGAGTAGTGACGGAATCCAGCAAAGACGCCAGTCAGCACGCTTAATTAGTCACCGTGCGTACGTGTCCATGCAATGGGGGTGCAAGCCGAGGACGAGACTTGCCTGCTCCCCACGCGTGTGCCCATCCGTGCTCCCGCCAGACGCCATTTGATTCGACGAACAAAATAGCGCCGCCCCACCCCCTTAAAATCGGTGGGGGGAGATGATTAAATTAGAAAAAAGAGAGGAGAAAGGATAGTCGTAGGATGAAGTAGGAGCACGGATGGGAACATGGGGAGGGAGCAGGCAAGCCGGATCCGTAAGCTGAGATCCATTTCAGAATAGTCTATCTTTAACATTTATCATTCATTGTGGTAACGATGGCGACGGCGATAACATCAAAAAAGACAAAGAAGAAGAAGAAGAAGAAGCGCTCTGATGGTTGGAGTCATGGCTTAATTAGCTGTTGGTCGGTGGCCAAGGCTGCATGGCAGCTGGCGAGTTGAGCGTGTGGCGGGAGCGTGGTGCGGCGGTTGCTATGGCGATCGACCGCCCCAAGACCTAGAGGCGGGGAGTTTCTTGCCCAGTGCCAACGGTGGTGAAGGTGTCCTTGACGTCCTTCCCTTCATGAAGGCGTCGCTGCAACCTTTCTTCCTCCTTGGTACACGGAGTGAAAAACCCCTGGTCTAGTTCGGATCGAGCAGCGACGCTGCTTCGGCGTCCTGCTTGGCATGAAGGCAATGTCTTGGAGTCCAATCTCTCTACAATTCTTGATAGTTGTGGTGGTGGTGATGATGAGGTCATGCGGAATTCAGGTTTGCTTCAAATAGAGTTCTCACCTTGACCCAAGGGAGTGTCGTCAACATGTCGACTTGAACTTTTGGTGGGCTCCTACCTGCTTGCGGACGGTGCTCACAATCTTTTATGGAAGGTTCCCAGATGAAGGAGTTTGATGGCGGGGTGACATTTCCCCGCAAATTCTGGATGAGCTTACTTGTCTTGCCAATAGCTTGGGTTTGTGTTTTGGTTCTACTTAGAGCAAGTACAATAAGGTGTTGTAAGCAGCCTGTAAAGATATAAATATAATTTTTTTGCTAAGTTAGAGGAGAGTGAGAAGAGAAGCATGCTGTAAAGATATAAATATTTTTTTTGGCGAGTTGGAGGAGAAAGAAGAAAAGCAGTCTCTGGATTAGTAGCCAGCTGCAACACGGGCTCCAAGAAAAATTATCAGAGAAGAAGGCGGGCCTATGATAAAATGGTAAATGTCTTTTGCTAACTATTATACAAATGGGCTATTAGGTTGGCTATATGTGTCATGACAATTTCATATAGCCTGTTGTTGGCTATACTATTAATCAATCATGCTCCTGCACTAGCACTTAGCTGGTCGGATTTTGTGTCTGTGTGCAGACATGTGGGAGTTTGTCTTGGAAGCTAGTTCAACACTTTGCATCTTTCGCCATAGAAGGCGTCATTAATTATTTAATCCAAGGCTTAGGCCTTTTCTCCCCTTTAAAGGCCAAGAAGGTCCATGTATTCTCTCCGTGAAACAGTTGTCGAAGTGTCAGAGTAGAGCACATGTGCTTACGTTGATGGTGATTAACGGTCGGCGTCACAAAAGTTCAAAGCCCCCAAATACAGACAACTTTTGATTTAAACTTTCAGATATTAAAACCGCATGCCCTCCGGGAGGATGCAAGCTCATTATGCATCCCTGATTGACTCCATGGTTAGAGTCTAGACGCACATGACACTACAAATAAACAATAAATTGTTTGCTGAGACAGTAGAAACAACACAAGAGCATACTTCCAAACCTAAGTACCTCCAAAGAGACATACCCAAAATAGTTATATTTTTTGAACTTTGACATACTAGTAGTTACAACAGCGACAAGCCAACATCAAACCAAAGCTAAAACATATCATTAGCAAAATATGTACAATTATATATATATATATATATATAGGGGATTGATTAGTGCTGCAATATACTCTACAAGAGTATTATCAATGGATTTGTCATTGTCAAAGATGCTAATTGCATTTATAGAAAGATACCACCACCACTAAGGCACTAACTACAAACTAGACTCCCTTTCCATCTACTCTTCTAGTATTCCCTTCCATCCCCATCATAGGTGTGCCATCTTCGGCGTTGTACTGGCCGTCACTCACTCCAGTTGCCGCAAATTTTAATAGTCCTCACCAACTCCATATGGATTGCTACATATACATATCCATGACGTCATGTATGGATTTCTTGTTCGTTCATTTCTCTTTGGCACGTAATCACCCAATATGCAGTTAGCAAATGTATCTCGGTCGCAAATGTATCCGGTGGGGAGGTGGGGCGGCACAGGGGTGTGTCCGGTGGGGAGGTTGGCTGGAGGGATGGGTGGCGCCGACGTGCTCGGGCCCCGTCACTGGCACAGGGGTGTGCCGGTCCGGATGCGTCCGCTCCCCCACCTCCCCCTTTCCCCGGCCGCGTGTTGGCTGTGGCAGTTCCGGCGATGTTCAAGGCGGTATGTATGCTGCGATTCGTCGGTCAGTGGTGTTCCTTTGGTGCGAAGTTGATCCCTTTGGATGGTCTTGGGGGTGTCTGGATGTTGGGCGGCGGCCCTGGCGGCGGGAGGCGTGGCGTTCGGGGGCGGAACCTGCGTCTCAAAGGGCGGGCAGCCATGGTTTCATGGGGGACGTGGGCTGCGAGTGGTTGGCGGAGCAGGGTGTGTCGGCGGTGCGCGCGCCGGGGTTCATCACTTGCCCGGTTCGGCCGTCGGTGGCGGCGTCCGTGGACGTCGTATCCTTCTTGAAGGCTCTGTCGCGGTGCTCCCACCCTGTGTCGCCCGGGTGAAAATCGATCTGGATCGGACGGTGGCGGCTATCCGTTGTCGTACCTTTCCGGGAGGCACCGTCTTGGAGTCCTTGCCGTCATGGCCCATCTCACCCCTCGGTGGCTCCAAGTGGTTCTTCGTAGCTCATTTTAAGTTTGCTTGGTTGTGTCCGAGTGGTGTGATGGTGCTCGGCACCTTTGTATCTAGCCTTAGGTGTTCGATGTGTGCCGTGGTGGCGTGTGTGTGTTCGGCTTGCTCAGATGTATGTGATGATGTTTGCTTTATAATATAAAGCGGGGGGAAACCCTTTTTCGGTAATCTAGAGACTATACAAGCCTCTACACATGCATGTGACATACCCTCCGTTCCTTTCCTTATTTATTTTCCATGAATGACTAAATTAAGGGGCATGCACGCCGGCTGTGATTAACGGCCAGCCTCACAAGATCCAAGCCCCAACGACGTAGACAGATTTTCGTTTGAGATTTCAAATGTAAGACAAACCCTGATTGATTCCAAGTATGGGTAGAATCTAGACACACAAAAGGTATAATAATAACTAGTATAGTATATGAGAGCGACAAGAGCAAACGGCAAGACTAAACCGCCCAAAGGATGTAGTACTCCTATAACGATAACGAAAGAACACGAAGCCTAAACTTAACCATATGATTGACAAATGACGAATGCTATATAGAGTGATGATTAGTTGGTACTCCACTATGGCCTTACCAATGCTGGTTTTTGGTATTATCATTGTGAAGATGCTAATTTCTTTTATGGAAAGACACAACTAGCATATTTGCTATTAATAACCAGACTCCCTTTCCATCAAATTCCCCTAATCCTCCCCCCTGCCCTCCCAAATGTGATGATAAGAAGAAGGCAAAGAAAAATCATTATGGCAGTGAGAGTGGTGGGTAGGTGTAGTCGGTGAAGAGGACTACATAGAAACTCACAAGTGGAATGTGTGGCGGTGGTGTGGTGCAGCGGTTGCTACAATGATAGGTTGTGCCGAGACATGGAGGCGAGGAGTTATTGCTGGCGCCGTCAACGGTAGTGTTCTTAACATCATTTCCATCTTGAAGGCCTCACTGCAACCTTTCATTCTCCTTGGCACACCAGGTCAAACCCCCCAGATCTAGTTCAAATTGAGCGATGACAATGCTTTGGCATCATGCTTGTCATAAATGCGCCATCTCGAGGTCCACTGTCTCTCTACTACTCTTGGTGATGGTAGCGCTGGGGAGGTCTCGCGCGATAGGGTGCTCACCTTGATATGATGGAGAATCATCAACCTGACGACTTGAGCTTCCGGTGGCCCTCGCCTTTCGTGGACGGTGCTCCCAATCATTGTGGAAGGGGGGGCCCTTGATGAAGGAGTTTGATGGTGGTTTAAACATTCTCCGCAAATCTCGGCTGTGCTTACTCCTCTTGCCGACGGCTTGGGTTCTTTAGATGTTAGCTTTGCTGTTCCGTGTGGCTTATTGACTTGGTTTGCATTTTGATTCTACTTACTCTAGCACTTAGTTGGTCCGATCTTGTGCGCGCGCTCATGTGTATGTGAGCTTGCCTTGTAAGCTAGTTCGACACCGTGTATCTTTCTTTGGCACTTCCTATCTTTTGACGTTCAAGGTATCATTAATTGAACTCTTAAAGGTGAGGAAGATGAATATTTATTCTCTCCATGAACCGTTAAGGAAACATGCAGATTATTACAACCATGTGTATGCGCTGATTCGGCACTTTGTATCTTTTGACGTTCAAGATGTCATTAATTAAACTCTTAAATGCGAAGAAGACGAAAGTATATTTATTCTCTCCATAGACCGTTAATGAAATGCGCAGATTATTACGGTGCATGTGCGTGTGATTGGCGCCAAGCAACGGTCGGCATCACGAAAATCCAAGCCCCCAACACAGGGACAACTTTCCATTTCAACTTTCAAATATTAAAACCGCACGATCACGCTAATCCAAACCCATAATGCATTCATCCCTGATTGACTCCCAAGCCTATGAATCTAGACACACATGGCACTAATAAACAACTTGCCACAAGAGAGCGAAAGCAAGACATAGAGCATACTCCCAAACCAGTAATTGTCACAACAAGAGTGACAAGACAAGCATCAAACCAAAGCCAAACCACATGATTAGCAAACATGTAAATAGGGTGATGATGATGATGATTAGTGCCCCCAACATATACACCACCAATGGGTTTGTCATTGTCATTGTCATTGTCATTGTCAAGATGCTATAATTGCTTTTGTGGAAAGAGGATGATGACACTAATAAACCACTACTCCTCCTAACCGGGCTCCCTTTCCATCTGCTCCCCCTAATCCCCCCCTCCCCATCAAAGGTGGGCCCGGCCCGGGCGGCCCGGGCCCACCACCAACGGAACCAAACAACAACTCCGTGAGCTCCCTCCCCCCTCTCCCCCTCTCCACCCCCTCCACGAAGGAACGCCGCGAGCTGCTGGTGGGAGCTGCTGACCTCGCCGCGCCGCGCCGCCGGCGACGCTCCCGTCCCCTCCGCCGCCGCCGCATCCCCTCCGCGCCGGTGAGTGCCCCTCCTCCGCTCCGCCCCTCCCCCGTCCCTCTTCCCACGCCGCCGCGGTTCCGTGGAACTCCCCGGAGCGAGCGAGCGAGCCATCTCCAGCGCGCGCGCCGGGCTCCGATCCGCGCGCCCCAGGCCGCCGGCCGGGCGGCCGAGCGAGCCCTTGCTCGGGAGGGAGCTGCCAAGCGGGGCGGGCGGGGTTCCCGCGGGGTTCGCGCCGGGAATTTTGAATTTCGTGGCGGTTTCCCAGGGCCGCCGCCGCCGCCCCCCGGAATCCGCGGTGGATTTCTGCTAGGTTTTCCGAGGCGGTTTCCGTGGTTCTCGACTGCTAAAGCTTGCCTTTTTTCCCCTGCCCTTCTTCCTCCTCGTCGCAGATTCAGTTGCCCGTCGACCGGCCCACGGCCGTGGAGGAGCGGCGCTGACCGAGGCCGCGAGATTCGGGGTTCTGCCAGGGGCGGGGGAGCTCTCCGGGGCGATTCGGGGGAGGCCGGCCTCGTCGGACTCCGGCGGGGATTCAGCGGCGGGGGATTCCACTGTGGGGAACCCCTCCTAGGAATGGCCGCTGGCGGCGGCGGCGGCGGCGGCGGCGGCAAGTACAACTCGTACAAGGCGCCGGGGCTGCGGGGCGCGATACTGGAGGCGGCGCACGCCTCGTGCCTCGGCGACCGGTACGCGCTGGGGGAGCAGCTCGGGTGGGGCCAGTTCGGGGTCATCCGGTCCTGCTCCGACATGGTCACCGGCGAGGCGCTGGCCTGCAAGTCCATCGCCAAGGACCGGCTCACCTCCCCAGACGACGTGCGGGGGGTCCGGCTCGAGATCGAGGTCATGGCGCGCCTCTCGGGCCACCCCAACGTCGTCGACCTCAAGGCCGTGTACGAGGACCAGGACTCGGTGCACCTCGTCATGGAGCTCTGCGCCGGCGGGGAGCTCTTCCACCGCCTCCAGGAGCGCGGCTGCTTCCCGGAGCACGAGGCCGCCACGCTCTTCAGGTACCTCATGGAGGTCGTCGCGCACTGCCACAGCAAGGGGATCGTGCACCGGGACCTCAAGCCCGAGAACATCCTCCTCGTCAGCAAGTCGCCGGCCTCGCCCATCAAGCTCGCCGACTTTGGCCTCGCCACCTACACCCAGCCTGGTATGGTTGATTCACAAGTCTGATCACCCCTCTCCATGGCTGCAACTTGTCAAGATTGGTGGTCTTTGACTTTGAAGCTGAATTTCGGGGTTTGGATTTTTTCAGGTCAAAGACTGAGCGGCACGGTGGGGAGCCCGTTTTACATCGCGCCGGAGGTGCTTGCCGGCGGGTACAACGAGGCTGCCGACGTGTGGAGCGCCGGGGTAATACTCTACATCCTTCTCAGTGGCATCCCACCGTTCTGGGGGAAGACCAAGTCGAAGATCTTCGAGTGTATCAGGTCAACGGAGCTGCGGTTCCCTTCCGATCCCTGGGACAGGGTTTCGGATTCGGCCAAGGAGCTCATCACCGGCATGCTGCGGCGCGATCCCGCACAGAGGCTCACAGCTGAGCAAGTTCTAGGTGAGACAAAAATCTTCTGTTGAGAAACCACAGAATGCTCAGAATTGCATTCCTTTTCATATACGATTGGCATCACACACAAACATAGAAATGACCTTGGTTCTTGATTCATGTCTATACATTCATCCATGCAACGGAGCTGTTGACCAGAATGTGGAGATCAGTCAGAATTTGGTTGATTAGTATACGCTTAAAGCTGTTTTGAATAAGATATCAAGTCTTCACTGCTAAGTCATGAGCTAGCGCCAGCTAAAGGTTCAGTGTTAGGGTCATGTTCTGGATTTCTGGTAGAACCACCATGGTACAAATAAACAAGTCTGAATCTTTGCTGGCCCTTGAATGTTTCCTTTTGATAAATCACATTCACATGGTTGCTTCTTTATTAGTGTTGATGATTCATCATCTCTGTCACCCTTGATGGAATCTTTTGAATTTGGCTGTCATTGCTTCATTTCCAGACCTTACTGTGTAGTACAGATCAGCTGTTAATGGTTTCCTTTCTCCTGATGGTAGTAGTTCACAGTTGTTTACCATGTGGGGTTTATTGCCTAAACAGCTGCTCTTTGTGCAGAGCATCCCTGGATACGAGAACACGCCGACGATTCGCGCGTTTCCTGCGGCGGTTGCCATGAGATCGGCCTCGGGAGGGAGGAGCCCGGCTCGTGCTCGTTCTCCACGCCGATGGCGACACGCAGCCGCGACGTGAGCTTCAGCACCGGCAGCCCGATCGCCTGCCAGGGCCTGTCGGAGGAACCCTGCTCCCCCACATTCTCCTGCAGGTCCTCCTTCTCTGCGTTCAGCGCAGCCAGGGCTCCAGCTCCGTCTTGCGGAGCCTTGTTATTCTCATTCGGTGACAGCCCCGAACCCATGAAGGACGCTGCGCCCGTCGTGTCGATGCCGAGCTTCTCGTTCTTCTGCGGGCTAGGGTCCGACGAGCCCGAGCCACCGGCGGCGTCAGGCGACGACACCACGAAGGAGAATGAAGCTCATTGTGTCCAAGACGTCACGACGGTGGGCCTCACGGCCGCCGCCTCCTCCTCGGCTCTGACAAGGATGGCGGAGGCGGCCCTGAGAGGGGCGGCGGCGACGAGGGCGAACCCGTCGTCGCGCAGCAGACGGAACCACACCATCGGCGCCGGCGACGAGCGGGGGCACCAGCATGACCTGGACATGGCGGTCGCCGAGTCGGTGATCCGGTGGGCGTCGTGCACCCACCTGTCCACCACCCTCTCCCTCCGCGCCTCGCTCGTGTGCTAGGCATCGGCTCTCCACCGGCGTCCGCCATGGGAGCGCTCAGAGTTTGTTCCTGTAGCCTGCCTGTCTCTCTGCTTGCACTGCGATGCAAGCCGGCGAAGTGGGATGAGACGAGAAGAGATTAGAGATGAGTGTGTGCTGTGTCACTGTCACTGGTTGTAGAATGTAATCTGGACATGATGATATATCTATATATTGTTATAGACTCATAGTAGACCGCCGAGTGTTTGTTTGCTGGCGCCAAGTGGTGATGTGAAATCTGCGTTTCGAACTCACGGATTTTGCGCGAAACCGGTCGATTTACGGACGGAGAAATCGCGGCGAAGAGAACCGTGTTTCGAGCCTCTTTGGATGGAGAATTCGTTGGTGAAATTCAGAGAGGATTTGGCCAGAAATTCGAACGGTTTCTTGTATTGCTTTCCTTTTCCTTGATGAAAGAAGTTCAGACGACAACCTCCAAGGCTGAAACTTTGCTCTGCCTCGGTCGCGCATTTGGTCGAACACCATGCCGTCGTCCGCCGCCGCCGCCGCCCCGTCCGACGACGGCGACGCCAAGCTCCAGTGCTTCCTGCAATGGCTCCAGGTCGCGCCCTCTCCTCCCTCCCCTAGCTCCCCGGTTCTCGTGCCCTCCTAAACCCTGGGCGCTTTCCACCGCAGGCCAACGGCGCCGACCTCCGCGGCTGCACGATCCGCGCCTGCGCCCGCAAGGGCTTCGGCGTCTACGCCACCGCCCCCGACGCAGGCGCCACCGACGGTAACCGTTGCTCTTCTCCCCCTGCCGGAGGTTCCACAGGTTCCTGATCGATCGGCCGCGTGGTTGGTGGTGGTGCAGGGGTGGTGATGGCGGTGCCGCTGGACCTCGCCGTCACCCCGATGCGGGTGCTGCAGGACCCGCTCGTCGGCCCGCGCTGCCGCGCGCTCTTCGAGGACGGCGGCGTCGACGACCGCCTCCTCGTCATGCTCTTCCTCATGGCCGAGCGCCTCCGCCCCACCTCCCTCTGGAAGCCGTGAGAACCCCACCGCAGCTCACACCTTCCCCTGCTCTCAGGTCTGAAACCACTGTTAATCTTTGGGGATTCTGCTCGTTGCGTCTGCAGGTACTTGGACGTGCTCCCGAGCACCTTCGGGAGCTCCGTCTGGTTCAACGACGAGGAGCTCGCCGAGGTGGAAGGGACGACGCTGCACCGCGCCACCATCATGCAGGTTCGTCAGCTGCAAACTGCAGCTTTCGCTTCTTTGGTGCATTGGGCATTGGGAGAGTACGTTGGTGGAAATGAACACACTGGTGGTTTTGTTTCAGAAAAAGTCACTACAAGCATTATTCAATGATAAGGTGAAAGGCCTGGTCGAGGAGCTTCTACATGTCAACGAAGCAGGAAGGTTGGTTATGATTTCCCTTCATTATCTTAGCGAATGCTTTTGTGCTGTGATTTTGCAGTACATGGGAGTATGGGATTGCACCTCAACCCAAATTTTACAGACTAGCTTTTCATATACGAACCTCATCGCTATCAAATGCTTCATTTTGCAGCTCAATTGACGTACGCTTTGAGGACTTCCTTTGGTATGTGTATCCCCTTTTATCACGATGGTTTACATTTATAGTACTAACGGAAGTATACAAATTTAAGTTGATACCATTCACCCAGCATGATTTCTCATGGTAATACGTGGAAAGTCCTAATTAGGTGAACATAGTTGGCATCGAGTCATCGACTAATCTTGCTTATTTTGGCAACGATAGTGAGATATTTGTTAGTAAGGAGTATGTACTTAATTGAAACAATGGTTTCAACGGCCAGTCCTTCACTCAAATATAATGGTTTATCAGCTTCTGAATGACGGAACGAATGAGCATGCAGCTTAGATTTCCGAAATGAGGCTTTTAATTTATCTGCAGATTTATTTTCTCTCTTTTCTCCCCACGCTTATCAGCGGTATGAGTTTATAACAGGGCAAACTCGATTTTCTGGAGTCGAGCACTGAACATCCCGCTGCCTCATTCTTATGTTTTTCCGGGCTCAGTCGATGAAGAACAGAACAAAACTGGGGATGTTTTGGGTGATTCTAGTGTCGCCAACCAACAGGTTACTTCGAATTTTCCAGAACAAGTAGTCCTACATAATAGCAACTCAAGTTTAATCTTAAGTTTTTGTCGTTCTCACATTATATGTATATTTCGTTTTCTATGTTATGCCGCTGGTTCTGGATTCTTTCTCTTATGCACAACCTTTGAGGAATATGGCTAAATGTCCGAAGAACTAGTTAAGGAATGTTTAACCACAAAGAGAAGAACCTTAGCTACTATTATTTTCACTGTCAAGTATCAATTATTTAATGGGGTGACTGGTGAGTACCGAGTAGTAATAGGTGCAACTTACGTGCCTCAGACATCCTAGAATTACATTGAAATGTCACAATTTGTGACATTTGTTTTTGCTGTATAAAACAATTATCATTTTAAGTTTTTAACGTCTTTTGAGGGGCACAGCAAATAATGCGAAAACTGCAGGTTTAGAACACAATGATTTTATCTGTAAGACCTAGAGAACTGATGCTGATGAAATAATGGTTTCCTGTAACTGCTGGAATGATGGGCATCCATATACTGGTTATTACGGAAATCATATTTAACAATTCATCTTGTAAAACATAGTCTAACTATGATGATTGATGAGCTAGCGTCAGGCATTGTTTCTAATTATGGCTTCTGGTATCGTATTTTTATTTGTTCCAGTAAGCTAATAAATATCTTCATCTACCAGACTACCACATAAGCTTGGTGTTTATTTTCAGGAAACTGATATTACAACGACGAATTGTAGTGGTGACGAGATTCCTGAATCTCGTAGTACAGAGACAATTTGGGTTGAGGGCCTCGTTCCAGGAATCGATTTCTGTAACCATAGTAAGAGTCGAAAGTAAAGTACATGGATCATCTATTTTTAAGTATTCTGTTGACAGGACATATTGGATGATATCTATATTTCAACAAGAACCACTTCAGTGTGTATTTGCCAAGAGTTGAATTTTACTAGTGAAGAAAGTGAAGCTTTCTCTGTTAAATAACCATTGCTCTTTCCTCATTCTAAGCTAGCTTGATTGTTCCCTCTAGATGTAAAGGCTCTGGCGACATGGGAAGTTGATTCGAAGGGAAATTTAACAGGAATTCCTGCTTCAATGTACCTCATGCTTGGTAATTATGCTGATCCATATTGTGTATCTCAGTTTCGTTAAGCTTTCTTTCAAGCTTATTTATGTTAATACATTATAGTTCCAACTATGATCGTGTCTATTTCTTTCTGGAGGCATATTGCTCAGTAAAATGGCAGAAATCATGCCTGTTTACAAATAGCATCGGTGTGTTGTGTGTCACTTACTGAATTACAAGTGGCCACGGGGATCAGTGTCCCCGCCTCACAGCAAATGGTGTTCTCCAATTTATACAGTTTAGCAATGTCACTGATCTACTGATCTAACTTCCCTTTATTTGTTTCTTTTTGAAGCGCAAGCTGGTAAAAGCTCAGTTGAGACTGGGACAGAGATCTACATAAATTATGGCAACAAAGGAAATGAGGTACAATTATTAACAAATCTAATCTTTGTGTTACACATTTTGACACTTTGGAGTTCACTTTATTAAGGTGTGAAATACGAATGCTGTGATGAAAATAGTGACAACATGCGAATCTCAAAGTGTGGTATAGCCCTCTGGGGACAGCCAAATTTTATCCTATATAATATTTGTTTTCTTGCCTTCACTTGATAAAATAATTCCTTCCTTTTTTTACCATATTTGCTGGTGTTAGTAGTTATCACGTCTCGATACATTTTTTTATATCACAGTTTAGCTAGTACACATCATGGAACATTTCTTCTAGAACAGTATAGCTTCTCAGTTTCTTTGGAGTTGCACACAGTTACACTTGGGGTGAATAACCCAGAGAAGAATATCATGCAATTGAGGTCTGACAGCATGCATAACGAAAGGAGAAACGTTTGAGTGGGGGGAACTACACACTCCAGTCCACGAGCTCTATGTTCATTTGGTTTGTCCATTGGATCTGCGATTTTCTACATGGATTTACTTTTGATACAGATATGCTAGATTAAGAGTACATATTTACACTAGATTTTTCAGGGTAGGGACAAGGAAGATACTTCTCCACCTCATTGGTGAATGACATAAGTTGTACTACTATGACTATCATGTTTGTTGTTTAGAATCTGTAGTGTGTTTCATGATTTACTATCTACGTGTGGGTTTAAAAATACCATGCAGTCATTAAAGATACAAGCAAAGTCGCCATGATGTATGTATGGTTATCAGCACAGAATTACTGAGGAAATGTATTCTGTGTTTATCCACAGGAACTGCTGTACCTATATGGATTTGTGGTTGACAACAATCCAGATGATTATCTCATGGTAACCCTCACATTGATTTGTGGCTATAAGTTTGTAATAAAATTTGTAGGATATATATTTGGCAATTTTCATTTTCTGGTTAACGTATAGATTGCATGCTAAATGTGAACCCATTAAAGTGGCCGATTGCAATGAAACAAAAAATAACCGTCTCACACTAAAAAGATGAAAAGGAAAGTCATTATTCACTGGGATTTTAGAATTAGGAGTTGAAGTTTGATAAATGGTACATCAATGCCTCCAGCGTCTTCCAAGTTTGATGATGGATCTATACCTTTTTTTTAAAACCTCTTATAGCATACTTATGTAAGTAGATGCTTATCCTCTGATTTAACTGCAGCTTCATTATCCAGTAGAAGCTCTTAGACAGCTCCAGTCCGCTGACATTAAGATGAAGCTAATTGAGATGCAGGTACAAATATGTGTTTATCTTTTTTTGAAACTTACACCGAGTGTTTATCTTGTATGGCTTCTACTATGTTCTGTTTAGATGAACTTACCCAACACAAAGTTTTCTGCAATTGAGTCAAAATTTGATTGCATTTATTATTTTTACCGCCTTCTATTTATCTTGTATGGATATTTGATATTTACCGAATGGCTCGAGTTATTTTTTTATTTTGAAAAACATGGCTTGAGATTGTGATGACTTTTCTAATGAATTCAAGCTGTCTGAGAAGCTGTTGCTACTTGCCACCATTGCTCTCACTTTGTATGTATTTAATGTTTGCAGAAGGTTGAATTGAGATGTCTTCTACCTACAAGTTTGCTGGATAGGGGATTTTTCGGAACCAGTACCAGTTCTGGTGAAGACGATGATAACAAGAAAAATGACGCTAGTCATTTTTCTAGTTATAGTTGGAGTGGACAGCGCAAAGTTCCATCATATCTCCACAAAAATGTTTTCCCTCAAGAATTTTTCAGTACTCTTCGCACAATTGCCATGCAAGAATATGAGCTTGAACAGGTTGCTTCCTTGCTTGAAGAGGTTGGTGTTTCTCCTACACTGTATTCTGAAGCATGAACAGCCCAAGTTGAGTCCTAAGATGACAAACTGGGTACTCTGAAAACGGAAGACGTAAAGTGACTATTAGCCTCATATTTTAGGCATCATGCTAAATTACCAACTGCTGGATAAGATGCTGAGCTCCTTGTATTTCTGTTTGGAGTAGCTTTACTATCTATCATTATTGGTGCTCGGAAATATCATAAAAAACTTCGTTGCAGATCATCTGGTTAACGTGTTAACAAGAGTGCCTGCAGTAAAGACACAGAGTTAATCCTATGTATTCTCCCCTTTTTTTAAAGAGTTGTTAATGGAGCAATGGTGCTCTAGTTTCATTGCAATTTGCTTCTTCTGCTGATCTAACTCATTTTGAATTAGATTTTGTTCTTAGCATCATTGTATATGACTTGTTTACAATGACCAGATTTTTTTTAAAGAGTGAGTCAAGAAACGTTTTAAGATGCATTGCATCTGGGCTTGAAGGACGGTAAGTCTTGTCCTTTTGTGATAATCTGGTCTGAGACCCTTCTTTGAACTTGTTCTTACTAGGTTGGATCTAGTGAGGATGGAGAACCATCTGATGCAGAGATCAAAAGTGCTATATGGGAGGTGTGCGGTGATCATGGAGCGCTAGGATTGCTTGTGGATCTTCTTAGGGTGAAGTAATGCATACCACATGAGACTCTTTTTTCCTCCTTGTGCACTGCACACTTGTTATATTTGATAGAGCCCTGCCAAGTGTGAACAGTTAGTTGCTCAATCTTTTCATTTTGCAAGAATGGCTGAACTTGAAGAAGGCACTGGAACAGAAGCATCTGATGGCCAACTGCTGGAGAAATTTGATTCCAATGATCCAGACGACTTCTCGAGGTAGATTTTTTTTATGTTGCTGAGATGAGAATATGCCTACAGTATAATATAGTTATCAAATTTTACTTCTGGGCACTAGCAGCAGTGACTATTTTATGAGCCACAGTAAGCAATTTTTACTTGTGGACAAAGCACTCGATTGCCACAGCGTCAACGTGCGCAATGTAGCTGATATTGCTGGAATGTCGCCTGATATTTTCATCGCCCAGGGATAATAGAAATATGTTTCATTTGTTACATCAGTCTGTTCAATTGCACTTAAACAAGTCTGTATAACTGTATTATGCAATAAACAAAGTGATCTTTGACTCAAAACAAAACAATTCCCTGGTTCTGGATCTTAGCTAGAGCACATGTTTTGTCAGCATTGCACTTAATAAATCTGGCACGGCGTCGATGATATCTTACCGTGTCCTTGTCCTCCTTTTCACAGTGCAACCATCGAGAGCGCCGAAGCGACGAAGTCGAGAGTGAACAAAAGGCCGTGTATAGTGTACCGAAGAGGGCAGAAGCAGCTGACGAGGATGTTCCTCAGGGAGGCGGAACGTCTTCTGGAGCTGTCCGCGGAGGAGCAGACCTAAAATGACTTGCTTACCTGGGAGCCACACATCTCTAACCAGACTTGGTGTTGATCCGCTTTGGAGAACTATATTTGCCCCCACCCAAACTTTGGACAAATTTTGTTATCCTTGCATTGGGTTTTTCAGACTGAAAAATGGGATTACACTCACACAAAGAAAGTGTACACTAAATCCAATCTATATGCCAATAAATAGCTAGAATGTGACGGCTGCCAATAAAGCTCACTTTATTTAGTCCGATAATATGGCCAGTGTCCTAATGTATTTCCGTTTTCCGTGGGATGATTGTCATCGAAGATTTGATGTCTTTTTCCAGCTCCTCCTAACCTTAGGGTGAGGCATATGATTTGTTTTATGATGAAGCTCATGCTGCAGACAAGTGGAGCCTCCTCATCTAGATACCGCCAAGATGATGCTAAGAAACAAGAACCATCATCTCTCCAGATACCGCCAAGATGATGCTAAGAAACAAGAACCATCATCTCTCCAGATACCGCCAAGATGATACTAAGAAACAAGAATCATCATCTTGTCTAGATACTGCCAAGATGTTGCTAAGAATCAAGAACCAACATGGGCTAAGTATAATTAAGAGCCGGTCAGTTTCCTCTAATATCTCAATTGGCACTATGATAACCTGAAACTTGTAGATATGGTACACAGAAGGGGATGTTTGGTAGAGAGGAGTTGCATTCTGATGGTCAGCTAAGTAAAAGCTGCATTATGATTCTCAGCTAAGTATTCTGAGGGCTAAACAGATGGTGCAAACATCTTGTAAAACATGCAATGGTGTATATATAGCCCAACACTGAATAAACTTAGCGAGAAAATAAAAGCATGTTGAAAGTGTGACATCAAAGTTACAAACCTCATGAAGTTATAAAAATGTGTTACACAACTCATGAGGGGTGGTAGTAACAATTATGCGGGAGATATAAATGAACCATTTGTTCATAGTTAACTATATGTAGTACTGCATAAATTAAGGTTTTTTATGCGGGCGGGGTGGGGGGAGGGGGATAAACTAACTTGACAACACTTGCTCACAGGATAACTGAGCTGAACGTCTCTACTCCTCAACATAGAGAACAAAAACTAACTTCACTGTATTCGTTTAGTGTTCATAGCAAACAAGCCGCTTTCCAGTAATAAAGCCGTGAAAGTCGTACTTTCTACTGTACATGGGAGCAGACACATATGTTGTAGTCCGCAATGTTTATTTGTTCTGCATTGTGGTTATTTAGTAACGAAGTGGAAGCAACCGTGGGTGGCCTTGTAAATATAGGAGGCTCTCGATTTTTAGATACCGCCAGTCAAGCGATGAAAGAGCACGAGCTTCAGTTAAGTTGGATGACGGGAGAATAGTTTTGGATGCTGATGTTGTCATTTTTTCTGCCTTACATTTATTTTTTGCAGAAAGGACTCAGATTTATTATAAAGGCTCACCTGAAGATCAAGTGAGAGCTCTACCCTAGTCAAACACTTCAGGATCTGAGGATCATCCAAACCTCGTTGTGCGTATTTTTAGGGCGAAATTGGAGCAACTAAAACTTAAGTTGTTTCAGAAGGACATCCTAGGCAAGGTGAGGTCCTATGTTTATGTGGTGGAGTTCCAAAAGAGGGGCCTCCCCATACCCACTTCCTGCTCATCATGGAGGGGCGATACAAGCTCACGTGCCTAGAGCAGTATGCTTATCTCAACCGAGCTCCCAAACAAGAAGAAGAACCCGGAACTGTATAAAATGGTTGTGAAGCATATGATGCATGCCCCCTGTGGTTCTTTGAACCGTGATTGCGCGTGCACAAAAAGATGTCTTGCTTGCAAGCTAAGAATCACTATCCTCGGCCTTTTAACGCGGCAACCTTACATGGCAAGGACTCCTACCCTCTATACAAAAGATGTGCAGATGGTCGTAAAGTTAATAGGTGGGTCGCCCCATACAACCCTCGCCTCCTATCACACTTCAACTGTCACACCAATGTTGAGGCACGTGGAAGCATAAAGGTTGTTAAGTACCTATTCAAGTACGTATACAAGGGCCATGATCGGGCATGTATTTCAATGAGCGACATTGGCAATCTAGACATAGATGAGATCAAACAATATAGAGACAAGAGGGTGACTCCTCCGGAATCCTCGTGGAGGATATATGAATTTGAATTGAGTAAGAACTCGCCACCTGTGATACAAGTGCAGCTCCATCTGCCAACATGCACATGGTGTCACTCAAAAAGGGCCAAGATATCCAACGAGTATTTAACCATGAAGGTGCTGAGAAGTAAATGCTTACAGAGTACTTTGATGCAAACAAATTACATGAGGAGGCCTGTTATATCTTGTATTGTGACTTCCCCGAATGGTATACTTGGCAAACAGGTCAGAATAAATACTAAAAACAGAAGGTCATGAGACACGGGTGGACAGGTTAGAAGAATTATGTCAGCTCATCCGACCGAGGGGACATGCTATTACCTGTGAGTCCTTCTAAACCATGTCAACGGGGCCACCTCCTGCGAAGACCTAAGGACGGTTGACGATGAGATCCTACTGAACTTCCGTGAAGCTGTAGGCAAAAGGGGATTGATTCAAGGGTAAAACTCATTGGATGAGTTCCTTACTGAATCTACATTGCATGAGATGCCACTACTAGAGAAAACCTTATACACAGAATCTTACCAGCAGCGCGCTTCAAAATAAGGCGTTACATCTATTTAGCAGTAGCACGTGTCGACAAAACGCGCTGCTGAAATAAAAATAACAGCAGCGCGTCTGTGATATAAGCCGCGCTACTGCTATAGTTGCCACGACCTCGCCCCCGGCTAGTTATAGCAGTATCGCCTTATTTTAAACCGCGCTACTACTATTGATCATAGTAGTAGCGTGTATCCTAGACAAGCGCTACTGCTACGACTACCTCATCCAGATCCTCTCCGCCTGTCTCTCCCCCTCCTCACTCACTCACTCTCCCTCCCTCACCGTACGTCGTTGTGCTCCTCCCGCGCCGTCGCTGCATTGTCGCCGTCCGAGAGCTCCTTCTCCTCCACTCCTCCGTCGACGCCCTAGGTGAGCTCCTCCATCCTGCCTCCAGCCGCCGCCACCCCTCCTTCCTCCTCCTCCATGCATCATCGGCCCTCCTCCCTCCTCCAGCTACCGCCGACCCTCCTCCCTCTTCCAGCCGCCGTCGACCCTCCTCCCTCCTCCTCCACCTACCGCTGCCCCCCTTCTCCAGCCGCCGCCGACCCTCCTCCATCCTCCTCTAGCCACCGCCGGCCCTCCTCCTCCAGCCGTCACCAGCCCTCCTCACTCCTCCCCCTCCTGGTTTATAGTTTGAAAATATTCTAGTTTATAGTTTATAGTTCATAGTTATAGTTTATACTTTATAGTCTCTATATTATAGTTTGTATTTTACTACATTTAGTTGGTAAAAAATGTCATCTACTTGTTATATTATGAAATTAGGGCTTTTTCTAGGGTTCATATAACATTTTATTTGGAATCAAATTGGATATTTACTTGATAGCTTATGGAGTTTCACTAAGTCCTAAGATGATGATAATAATGTTTTTGTTTATATTTTGTTTTTGCACAAATCAAGGAGCCCCTGCATCATCCCCGCCGTCGTCCCCGTCACCGACCCCCTCCGACCTCGAGGTGAGACCAGCCACCCTGTGTTGTCAATTTAATTTAGGTATTTTAGGTGTTTAATCTTAGAATAATGTAGTATGAACCCTAGTTATGATCGAACCATGTTCAAAATGTAGGTTTTTAATTAGGTGTAGTTAATATAATTTAGGTGTTTTAGGTGTATTTAACAGAATTCTAGGCTGATTCATTTTGAAGTGGACATGTCATATTTTGAACATGTCACATTTGTTGTCATTTTTTAGTTAAAGCATTTTATTCCCGCATCGACGTCGACGATGCCTATCCCGCGTCCTCGTCGTCGACTCGGCGGAGGAGGCCTGCTTGATCAGAGGGGCCATGTCCGGGATTGGGCTCCGCCGGGTTGGTACAGGGAGGTGCTACCTTCCGGGGGGCGCAGCTTGGTGAGGAGCCAGCCCGTCATTGACCCGAACCTTCTTTGGTGGCGGTCATGTGGGCCACTGACGATGCAGAGGCTTTCGTCCCCTGCGGAGGTGGTACGTCACCGTGTCAGCGAGGAGGACAAGCACGTCCGTCGCTACATGGTTGCGTTGGAGGGCAGGTTCGACAATACCTGATAGGTTCTTCAGGGATCTCACTGGAGTTATGATCCTGTGATGGTTCCTTCTCTTTGGGTGTCCACCGCTGATGACCCGCAAGTATACGGGATAGTTGTAGCCTCTTTCGATAAGTAAGAGTGTCGAACCCAACGAGGAGCTAAAGGTAGAACAAATACTCTCTCAAGTCCTATTCGCCATCGACATTTACTCTCACGACGCTGACGTCCGCTTTACCTAGAACAAGTATGAAACTAAAAGTACTTTGTAGGTGTGATAGAATAGGTTTGCAAGATAATAAAGAACACGTAAATAAAAAGTAGGGGCTGTTTATATAAAGATGCAATAAAGTAAATATAGCGAGTGTGGAAAAGTGGTGGTAGGAGTTGCGAAATTGTCCCTAAGCAATTGACTACTTTACTAGACCGATCACTACTAGGAAAAGTCCTGCTAGTGGCACACCTGTTTTGCCTACTAATGGCGCACTTCTCGGAAGGTCACCCATCCTCACACTCTCCAGCCCGAGCACGCTTAACTTCACAGTTCTATCCAACCCCAGCACCACCTCACTTAACAGGCACTTGTTGATATATCTATCATATCAATCCTATTAAACGTTGTTGATGTATAGGACTTTGTTCATGTTCATGAGTATGATGAAATTTTGAAAAATATTTCAAACTACCCGGTCATATTACGTATCATTTTTTGAAAAAAAAATCCAAAAAAAATTTAAAACTATTTTTTTCTATTACTAGTGGCGCACCTAGCAAACGGTGCGTCACTAGTAAGTTTGAATTTTTTTTTCCATTTTTCCCCTCTAGATCTTAACGGCCCCGTAACATTTTTTCTGTTAGGTTTTTGAGGATTTTGAAAATGTTTAACGGGGTTCCCACTCCAGTCCATGGGCCCCGTGTTCCTTTTGTATTGTCCATTGGATCTGTGATTTCCTACATTGATTTACTTTTGATAGACATGCTAGATTAAGAGTGCATATTTACACTAGATCTTTCAGGGAAGGGAAGATACTTCTCCACGTCATTGGTGAATGACAAGAAGTTTTACTACTATGACTATCATGTTCGTTATTGAGAATTTGTAGTGTGTTTCATGATTTACTATCTCTGCGTGGGCTTGAAACAACATGCAGTCATTAAAGATATCAGCAAAGTCGCCATGATTTATGTATGGTTATCAGAACAAAATTATTGAGGAAATATATTTTATGTTTATCTACAGGAACTGCCGTACCTATATGGATTTGTGGTTGACAACAATCCAGATGATTATCTCATGGTAACCCTCACACTGATGTATGTGCTAAAAGTTTGTAATAAATCTGTGGGATATATATTGGAAAAATTTCATTTTCTGGTTGACGTATATATCACATGATAAATGTGAACCCATTAAAGTGACCGATTACAACAAAACAAAAAGAACTGGTTTACACTAAAAGGAGGAACAGGAAAGTCATTATTCACTGTGATTTTAGAATTAGGAATTAAAGTTTGATAAATGGTACTTCCTCTGTAAACTAATACTCCCTCCGTCCGGAAATACTTGTCATCAAAATGAATAAAAGGGGATGTATCTAGATGTATTTATGTTCTAGATGTATCCCTTTTTGTCCATTTTGATGACGAGTATTTTCGGACGGAGGGAGTATAAGATTGTAGATCACTTTCTTTAGTGATCTAAATGATCTTATATTACTTTACAGAGTACATCAATGCTTCAGCGTCTTCTAAGTTTGATAATAGATCAATACCCTTTTTGAGAAACTCTTATAGCATACTTATGTAAGAAGTAGCTGTTTATCCTCCGATTTCCTTGCTTTAACTGCAGGTTCATTATCCAGTAGAAGCTCTTACACAGCTTCAGTCTGCTGACATTAAAATGAAGCTAATTGAGATGCAGGTACAATTATGTGTTTATCTTTTTTTTTGAACTTACACCAAGTGTTTATCTTGTATGGCTTCAACTATGTTCTGTTTAGATGAACTTACCCAACACAAAGTTTTCTGGAATTGAGTCGAACTTTGATTGCACTTACTATCTATATCCTGCCGCCTTTGATTTAATTTGTATGGAGTATTTGATATTTACTGAATGGCTCGAGTTATTTTTTTATTTCGAAAAACATGGCTCGAGATTGTGATGACTTTTCTGATGAATTCAAGCCATCTGAGCAGCTGTTGCCACTTGCCACCATGGCTCTCACTTTGTATGTATTTAATGTTTGCAGAAGGCTGAATTGAGATGTCTTCTACCTACAAGTTTGCTTGATAGGGGATTTTTCGGAACCAATACCAGTTCTGGTGAAGATGATACGCAAAGTTCCATCATATCTCCAAAAAAATGTTTTGCCTCAAGAATTTTTAATTACTCTTCGCACAATTGCCATGCAAGAACATGAACTTGAACAGGTTGCTTCCCTGCTTGGAGAGGTTGGTATTTTTCTTTCACATACTGTATTCTGAAGTATAAACAGCGTGGGTTGACTCCTAGATGACAAACTGGGTACTCTGAAAACAAAAGATGTAAAGTGAGTATTAGCTTCATATTTTAGGCATCATGCTACGTTACCAACTGCTAGATGAGATGATGAGCTCCTTATATTTCTGCTTGGATTAGCTTTACTATATATCATTATTGGTGTTAAAAAAATACCATAAAAAACATCGTTGTAGACCATCTGGTTAACCTGTTAACAAGAGTGCCTGCTATAAAGACACACAGTTAAACCTGTGTATTCTCCCTTTTTTGAAAGAGTTGTTCATGGAGGAACGACGCTCTAGTTTCTTAGCAATTTGCTTCGTTTGCATTAGATTTTTGTTCTTAGCATTATGACATATGCCTTTTTTCTTTAACAAAAAAGAGCGAGTCAAGAACCGTTTTAGGATGCACTGCATCTGGGCTTGAAGGACAGTAAGTGTTGTCTTTTTGTATCATCTGGTTTTGAGACCCTTCTTTGAACTTGCTCTTACTAGGTTGGGCCTATTGAGGATGGAGAACCATCTGATGCAGAGATCAAAAGCGCTATATGGGAGGTGTGCGGTGATAATGGAGCGCTAGGATTGCTTGTGGATCTTCTTAGGGTGAAGTAATACAAACAACACGACTCCATTTCCCTCCTCCTTCGTGCACCATGCACTTGTTATATTTCATATAGCCCTGTCAAGTGTGAACAGTTAGTTGATCAATTCTTTCATTTTGCAAGAACGGCTGAACTTGAAGAAGGCACTGGAACAGAAGCATCTGACAGTCAACTGCTGGAGAAATTTGATTCAAATGATCCAGATGACTCCTCAAGGTATATTTTTTTATGTTGCTGGGAAGATGCCTGTTTTTATTTCCAACGCTTACTCTTCTTGTATAGATCTTAACATAATATAGTTCTCCAAATTTACTTCTGGGCACTAGCATCAGTGACTATTTTAAGAGCCACAGTAAGCAATGTGTTCTTGTGGAGAAACCACTCGATTGCCACAGCGTCAATTTGAGCAATGTAGCTGATAGTTCTGGAATGCCGCCTGAAATTTTCATCGCCCAGGGAAAACTAGAAACATGTTTCATTCGTTACATCACTCAGTTCAATTGCCTAACCGCTTTGGTTCCTGCAGTTATCTGTACATAAAGAAGTCTGTGTAGCTGTATTGTGCTGTAAACAAGTGATTGACTCAAAACCGCACAATACCCTAGTTTCTGATCTTAGCTAGAGTGCATATTTTGTCCTCATTGCCCTTAATAAATCTGCCACGGCATTAGTGATTTCTTACTGTTTCCTTGTCCTCCTTTTCACAGTGCAACCGTCGAAAGTGTCGAAGCGACGGAGTCGAGAGTGAACAGAAGGTCGTGTATAGTGTACTGAAGAGGGCAGAAGCAGCTGATGAGGATGTTCCTCAGGGAGGTGGAACGTCTTCTGGAGCTGTCTGCGGAGGAGCAGATATAGAGACTTTGCTTACCTGGTACAACATGTGTTGGGGGCGACACATCTCTAACAAGACTTGTGTTGATCTGCATTGGAGAAATATATTTGCTCCACCCAAACTTTGGACAAATTTTGTTATCCTTGTATTGGTTTTTTCAGACTTAAAAATAGGATCACACTCACACAAGGAAAGTGTACACCAAATACAATCCGTATGCCAATATATACCTAGAACGCGACAACTGCCCATCAAGCTCACGCAATGCATCAATCATCTATGATGTTCAGAAACAAGAATCATGACCTTGTATAGAAATCGCCAAGGTGATGCTAAAAAATAAGAACCAAGATCTTGTCTAGTTACCGCCAAGATGATGCTAAGAAACAAGAACCAAAATGGGCGGAATATAAGAGCCGGTCAGTTTACTCTAATACCACAGTTGGCACTATGCTAAACAAAAAACTTGTAGATATGGTACGATGAAGGTGATGTTTTTGGTAGAGAAGAGTTGCATTCTGATGCTCAGCTAAGTAAAAGCTGCATTATGATTCTTAGCTAAGTAATCTGAGGGCTAAACGGATGGTGCAAACATCTTGTGAAGCATGCAATGGTGTATATGAAGCCCAACACTGAAGACACCTATCGAGAAAATAAAAGCATGCTGAAAGTGTGACATCAAAGTTACAAACCTCAGAAGTTACAAAAATGGGCTGCACAACTTATGAGCAGTACGTACTATTAATTAGTAATCACGTGCGAGATATACATGAACCGTGTGTTCAAAGTTAACCGTATGCAGCACTAGATACATCAAGTTAACAACACTTTCTTCCGTGGCGGTAACTGAGCTGAACGTCCCTACTTCTCAACATAGCGCACAAAAACTAACTTCACTCTCTTCGTTTAGTGTTGGTAACAAACAAGGTGCTTTCTAGTAATAAAGCCGCTAAAGTCGTCATATGAACTGTACATGGGAGCAAACACATGGTGTAATCTGCAAAGTTTATTTGTACTGCAGTTTGGTTATTCAGGAACGAAATGGAAGCAGCAGTGGGTGGCCTCGGCCTGCGAAACCATGGCCCTGTTGCTGTCATACCAGGAAGCGATCTATTATTTATTTTGGAGTGGCTTTACTACCTACCACTCTTGCTGTTAAAAAATAACCATGAGAATGTTGTTGTAGACCATCTGGTTAAGCTGTTAGTCTGCTGTAATGTGAACAGAAAAACCTAGTTAATCAATGTATTTTATTGTATGAAAGAACTGTTCATGAAGCAACAACACTCTAGTTTCACCCGCAAAACACACACACACACACACACACACACACACACACACACACTCTAGTTTCATAGCAATTTTCTTCGTTTGCTGATCTAACTCATTTTGAATTACATCTTTCTTCTTAGCATTATCTTGTATGGCTTCTTTACAATGACCAGTTTGTTAAAAAAAGGGTGAGTCTAGAAACGTGTTAGGATGCATTCTGTTGGGGCTTGAAGGACAGTAAGTGTTGTCCTTTTAGGACCATATCGATATAAGCCCCTTCCTTGGCCATGTTCTTACTAGGTTGGATCTAGTGAGGATAGAGAACCATCTGATGCAGAGATCAAAAGTGCTATATGGGAGGTGTGCGGTGATCATGGAGCACTAGCATTGCTTGTGGATCTTCTTAGAGTGAAGTAATACTCCCACTTTTTATATTTGATTGAACCCTGTCAAGTGTCAACACTTTGTTGATCAATCATTTCATTTTTCAAGAATGGCTGAACTTGAAGAAGGCACTGGAACCAAAGCATCTGACAGTCAACTGCTGGAGAAATTTGATTCCATTGATGCGGAAGACTCCTCGAGGTAGGTTGTGTGCTGGGACTTTTTTATGTTGCTTGGACGATACATTTTTCATTTCCAACGCTTACTCTAGCTGTTTAGTGCTTTCTGTTTTCATTTGTCTATGCTTAATCTGCATAGACACATCTTAATATGATACTACCTCTTTGATCTCTTACTCTTGTTTCCTTGTCCTCTTTTCGCAGTGCAACCGTTGAGAGAAACGAAGCGAGAAAGTCGAGAGCGAACATGAGGTTGTGTATAGTGTACCGGAGAGGTCAGAAGCAGCTGACGAGGATGTTCCTGAGAGAGGCGGAACACCTTCTGGAGCTGTCTGCAGACGAGCAGACCTAGAGAGACTCTGCTTACCTTGTTGGGAGCGACACATTCTGTAACCCTTTGCTGTTAATCCACTTATGGAGATTACATGTGACGAGCATATTCTGTTATGCACTCATTAGATTTGTTTCTAGATTGAAAAAAGGAATCACACATAATTGAACATGCAGAGTAGATCGAGGGTTGGGACGCCATGTCACATACACACAAATAAAGAAATTGTACGTATACTAAATTAGAAAGTGTACACTAAATTCGTGTAGTTCAGTCTGATAATGTCTCTATGCATTCTCATTTTAGTTTTCCACGGGATTGTGTCGGCCTGGACTGTCATCATAGTTTTGACGTATTCTCTTGTCTCTTTGTAATCTGTGGGGGTGAGGGGAAGGTATCAATATAACCCGTATACACTGATGAAGCTCTCACTGCCCACAAGTGGGTCCTTTTATGAAACTCATGTTGTGCTTGCACCTCTAGAGAAACTGACCTTGATAGGACACGAGAAACAGCCTGGGCGGAATATAAGAGCCAGTCAGTTTCGTCTAATATCTCAAGCGACACCATGATAACAACGTAACTGTAGATATGATACCTAGCTAAGGATGATATGTTTGGTATATAGAAGTTGCATTCTGATTCTTAGTTGAGTAATCCGAGGGCTAAACGGATGGTGCAGACATCTTGTGAAATATGCAAGGCTATATATAGGCCCAACACTTACAAAACTTAGCAACAAAATGGAAGCATGTGGAAAGGGTGACACCAGGTTACACAACACATGAAGTTCATAAATGTGTTACACAACTCATGGGCAGTACCCTAATAAATACGCGGGAATATAAATAAACCATCTGTTAAAAGTTGACCATATGCAATTGGCTGTAGGCACTAGATAAATTAAGTTAACAACACTTCATCCCGTCATTATTAAGCTGAATGACCCTAGCTCTCAACATAGCAGCATTGTTGTTTCTTGCAACGAAAACGAAACGTGAAGTTTCCTGCAAACTATGCCTTCAGTGTAGGTGGTTTTCAACAATTAACTGATAAGCTATTTGGAGTCCATGATGAATATTAAACGAGGGTGTATATGCGACCCAGTTAAAGGGAAGGAGCGTGCTATGGGTGTTTACGGTGCAACTCCAGGAATTACCGTGACTATGGTTGAAAACCAACTTAAATGGACTGCTCCACCTGCGAGCTGTGTCAAGTTGAATATGGATGGCTCCTAGTCTCCTGATGGAAGCGCCGGTGCATGAATGATACTCCGTGATGAGCTTCGAAACATAATCTTCTCATCCTGCATGTTAGAAGGGAGAGAGAGAGATTTGGTGAAATAGTTGTTGTATTGCTTGAGCCTCGTGGGCATATATATAAGAGTAAATGATCTACTTGAAGTACAAGGCAAGCCAGAATATTTCCTAGTCTAACCTATGTTTTATAATACAATCACGTTACTCACATCCCCCCGCAGTCACAACGGTAGGAACGCAGACGGTGAGACTGGAGAAGAATCCGAAGGCAAGCCGACGGACCCCCCCCCCCTCCCCACAGTCGTAACGGTCGACGCATCGCGGAGCCATGGCTGGAGTGGAAACCAACGAGGTTTCTCAAGCAGGCGGTAGCCCTTTGTGCCGTTTGTCGATGTAGCCAAGAGCATGGGTGGTGCAGCCGTGGTCGAGGTAGCCATGCGAAGAATGCCGTGGTCGATGTCGAGTCGGGGTGGTCGGTGTCGAGGAAGTCGCCGTGGAGCTGCGGGCGCAAGAGGGCGCCGAGTTAGCATGGGCGCAGTGGTGATGAAGTACGGGTGCGCCTGGAAGAAAATGTTGTTGACGACGCGTCGCGGCGGGTTTGCCAAGCCCGGGGACACATCGTGGACTAAGGCACGCACCAGTGTTGCCAGCACCGGGCATGCGTAGACGGACGAAGACGAAGTTGACGAAGCGCCGACCAGGCTTGCCAGGCCCGGGGACACGTCGTGGATGAATGCACGCATCGGTGTTGCCAGCACCGGGCATGCATAGACGAGGGTACTGCACGAGCTGTACGCCATGTCAAAGAATTCGGAGAGGCCGGCAGAGAAGGACTCGACGAAGGTTGCGGCGCCAATCGGCGCGGGGCCAATGTCACCCGCGGTTGTCGGAGTAGATGAAGCGGTCGGGGTAGATGACGGTGACGCTAGCGACGGGCTGGTGTTGGACGAAGACGAAGGGGGTGGACGGGCAGCTGCGGCGGCTACGGAGGTAGCGGCGGCGGCGGCCAAAGAAGAGCGGCGGCGGCTAGGTTAGGAGTGCGGCGGCGGTGCTTGAAGTAGGCGAAGAACTCTGACAGCGAGACGAAGACCGACGCGGACGGTGGCGTTCCCGCGCCAAGGGAGACGGCGCGGCGCATACCACGAGAGGCGACACGCGGTGACGGCTGAGTGGACCGCGGGCCGCGACACTATGGCCCAAAGGGGCTATGCAGCGGCGGTGGGCTGGTCGGGGCGACGGCAGGAAGACCTCGGGGCCAATGTCACGCACGGTTGTCGGAGTAGATGAAGCGGTTGGGGTAGATGACGGCGACGCTGGCGACGGGCTGGTACTGGACTAAGACGAAGGGGGTGGACGGGCAGCTGCGTTGGCTACGGAGGTAGCGGCGGCGGCGGCCAAAGAAGAGCGGCGACGGCTAGGTTAGGAGTGCGGCGGCGGTGCTTGAAGTAGGCGAAGAACCCTGATAGCGTGACGAAGACCGGCGCGGACGATGGCGTTCCCGCGCCAAGGGAGACGGCGCGGCGCATACCACGAGAGGCAATGCGCGGTGACGGATGAGTGGACCGCGGGCCGCGGAACTACGGCCCGAAGGGGCTATGTAGCGGCGGCGGGCTGGTCGGGGCGACGGCAGGAAGACCTCGGGGAGGCGGCGGTGACCGCGGGCCGCGACGCTACGGCTTGAAGGGGCGGTGCGGCGGCGGAGCACGGGTCGGTGCAACCGCGGGGACGGCCTCGGGGCGGCGGCTGGGATCGTGAACGCGGCACTACGACCCGTAGGTGCGACGCAACGGCGACGCACGAGTCGATGCAGCCGCGAGGAGAACCACGGGGCGGCGGTGCTACGGCCCGACGGGGCGACGCAACGGCAGCCCATTGCTCGATCGGTGGAGGGGCGCGCTGAACTCAGGGACGATCTTCACGGGACCTGCGGAGGCGCGGGTAACCAACGGGCCAGGTCGGTCGCGCGGCGTAGATGAGGCGGATCGCGGCGGTGCGTGGGTGATCAAGCCGATCGCGCGCGAGGTCGGGGACGCCGCTCGGTGGAGGCGAGGTGGCGGCGGCGGGATGAGGCCGGCGACGACGGACGGCGTGGGACGTCGTGCGAACGAGCTTATCAGCACCGGCACCTAGGCCGCCAAAGCAGCGCTGGCGCCCGGGCAACGAGGCCCAAGAGACCAACGGAGCAGCGGCGCCCGAGTTGAGGCAGCCGACGAGCCTGATGCAGCCGTCCCGACGCAGCCGAGGACGAGGCCGGCGAGGTAGACCGCCGGGCCGAAGTGCAGACGTGGCGGAGGCGGGGGACGTGGATCGATGGGCGGGCCAGCGCGCGAGCGACGGCTACGATTTATCGTTGCATGGCGCGAGGCCGCCGGGTCGGGGCGATACAGGTGTCCCGGTCGGAGCAGGGCGGTGACGTCCGGCGCAGGGCGACGGGCGGACCGACGCGCGGACGGCGGCTGGCCCTAACGGGCCGTGTCGGTGCGCGTGGCCGCCGGGTCGAAGGAGAGGCCGACTGGTAGCGCCGAGGTCGGAGTAGGGGCGCACGGGGGTTGACAGCGGCGGCGGGCGACGCAAACCGATCAAACATAGATCGGAAAACCTAAAAGAAGACGCCAATCAAGATGACCGGCGGGAGAGAGAAAACCCCGGAGGAAGGGCTCCGGGAAAAAACTCTCTAGGGTAGCCGGTCAACACGACCGGCGGACGAACCCTAGGTATGGACGGCATGGCCCCCGGCGGCGGTCATGGAGGCGGAACGTCCCAGGGGCGGGGCGCGGGTGCGGAAGCGGCGGCAGCTAGGGTTTGGATCGTGATTAGGCTGATACCATGTTAGAAGGGAGAGAGAGATTTGATGAAATAGTTATTTTATTGCTTGAGCCTCGTGGGTATATATAAGAGCACATGATCTACTTGAAGTACAAGGCAAGCTAGAATATTTCGTAGTCTAACCTATATTCCCTAATACAATCACGTTACTCAACACTGCAGAACAATGTTCTCATGTAGAGATGCTATGGAAGCTGAATTGTGTGCTTGTATGAAAGGTATCTCTTTTGTCTCTCCGACGTTCAGAGGTGCCCATTTTTTTGGGAGATTGACTCAGTTGCGGTAGTGAATCCACTCATGGATGGAACTCCTGATAGATTGGTGTAGCTGATTTTATTAGGCTAACTCTCCTAGCTAGTACCGAGAGCAGAACTGTGGTTTGGTTGGGCTCAGGACCACCAGGTGCGGTTGATCTTAGCAAAGCAGATTGTAACTACGGTAGATGTTAGTTGAGTAATACAAGTTTTTACCCGAAAACAAACGAGCACGAAAGGACTATAGCTTGGGACTGATGATGGGGGAAATACTTCCGGATGGCGTCAGTTTTTCCTCCTTGTGGTGTTTATTGGCACCATTTCCTGTTGTGTTTTTATTTTTGCGTTTTGATTTTGAGGCATTAACTGTGCAGTCTAGCATCCCTCTTATGGGTCCACTATCCTATGCCGTCCGATCTTGGCTCTCGGCCTGCTAGCAGGATTGTCGATCCCTTTGAAGAAATATATTAATTTGTCCCAAACTTGGGAGATATTACCCCAGATAACATGTGACGACTGTATCTATTTTACCAGAGTCCCTGCTCTACTTTAGTGTTGAGTGTTGACACCCCCTCATTTATATCTTTCTATACTGACTTGTGGATCTGGGCGTTGGCCAGCGTAACTCCTGGCCGGCTCAAGTATAGCTCTGTTTCTTGATGAGTTCAATTGATTAAACCTGGTTAACACATGCTTCAAACTCTGTTATGTTTGTACAGTATTTTTCACACAGATAGGATCACACACACTGGCATGAAGCTCTTTTTCCTTCTCGCCATTTGTGTGTTTAACACATATCGACCATGTCGCACACACAAAGTGTACGCTAGAGTTCAAAGAAATAAAGTAAACTAAAAATATTTCTTCTGCCAATGACTACCTGGAACGTGATGGTCAAGCCCGCTTTATTAATAGGGGAGGAGGATCCACTGAGTAACACCGCCAATTTCATCTTGTTGGACGGGCAGATCATCAGGTAAGCATGGTACTGAATCCATGTAGTTGTTCAACACAGATTTTGTTTTGATGTGGACCTGAGGGCGAGGTGAGGGGTCATATGATCCGTTTTATGCCAATTTTTTTAAATAATACATTTTTTTATTAATTTACAAAAATATTACGCTGATATTTTTATTTTAAAAAATATTATCCAATCAGCCAGCAACGGGCCGACAGGGCCTTATCAGCCAACTGCAGGCCGACAGGTGGTCAATCGGCCACGTGCGGGCCGACTATCGGCCGGGCCACGTCGCTACGCTGGCTGTCGCGCGGGCTGGGTCACGGGAGCCCCAGTCGGCCAGCTGCTGGCCGATAGGGAGCGGGCCCGCAGCGCTGCCTCTTTTCTCCTTTTCCTTCTCCTTTCCTTTCGACCACCGCACGCATCTCTCTGCTCTTCTCTCTGTTCTTCCTTCCTCCTCTCTCTTACACGAAATAGCTCCAATTAATACACCAAAATGACCCGGTTTTTTGCGGATTTGGCACTGTGAATGGGTTCTACATAGTTAGGGGAGCCAAAAGAGACCTTGATCTACTGATGGGGTAGCTTGTGGTGGTCGTGGTGAGGATTTTGTTCGAGCATTTTTTCAGCTCATTGGTGGAGGTTGTGGCGGCGGTGGAGGTGGAGGTGGTGGTGGAGAAGCTGGGGCAGTGTGGTCGAGGTGAAACTCCGGTAGTTCGGTGGAGTGTCCGGCTCCGGTTCCGGTGATTGAAGGCCGCCGTCATTGCTCATACAAGACGCTTCAAGGGTATATTTCAACAAACATTTTATTTTTCGAAGTTGCGTGCAATTATTGTTATTTGCTTTAGTAGTAAACGTAAATATTTAGGTGTTCATGGTGAGCATTTTATTTTCCCGTTCCGGTTCCGGTGAGCATTTTATTTAGATGTCAACTAATTAGTTGTGTAAAAATGTGTAGTTGCTCCGGTAATATTCCGGACTATATGTGGATGTGTAGTATTTAGGAGTGTCAGTATTTGTAGTTGCTCCGGTAAAATCCGTAATATAGGCAGTCCAGTCAAATATTAAAATCTGTCAACAAACATTTTATTTTTCGAAGTTGCGTGCAATTATTGTTATTTGCTCTAGTAGTAAACGTAAATATTTAGGTGGTCGTGGTGAGCATTTTATTTTCCCGTTCCGGTTCCGGTGAACATTTTATTTAGATGTCAACTAATTAGTTGTGTAAAAATGTGTAGTTGCTCCGGTAATATTCCGGACTATATGTGGATGTGTAGTATTTAGGAGTGTCAGTATTTGTAGTTGCTGCGGTAAAATCCGTAATATAGGCAGTCCAGTCAAATATTAAAATCTGTCAATATTTGTAGTTGCTCCGGCAAATATTCGTAATATACTTGTAGGTGCGTGAATTGTATTAGTTGCTCCGTTAATATTCTGTAATATATAGCTAGCTAATATATAGACATGTCTAATATTTGTTAGTGGGGGTATTTTAAGTTGTTGCTTAATACTTGTATTTCGTTGTTGAAAAAAAAATAGGTGAGCCGAGATGTCTGATGTAGTGAAGTTCAGATTTTACAATGGTCCTGGTACTGTCCAAACAACTGAGATGGGAGCAGATCTGAGTGAATTTACTCACATAGAGGTGCCAATGAGTGCACCTCAAACATGGTCTGTCAGTCAGTTGAAAGAATGAGTTGCGGCAAGTTTAGGTCTTGATATTGAAACATACACCGTCGGTGTTCAAGCATTGTGGACACGGTCAAGTTCAATAATTTACTTTTATTTGAGGCCAATAGTGTTGGGGAACGTAGTAATTTCAAAAAAATTCCTACGCACACGCAAGATCATGGTGATGCATAGCAACGAGAGGGGAGAGTGTTGTCTACGCATTCGTGAGACCGGGCGGAAGCGATCACAACGTAGAGGAAGTAGTCGACGTTCTCCTCGCGATCCAACCGATCCCAAGCGCCGTTACTCCGGCGCCTCCGAAGTTCTTGGCACACGCTCAGCTCGGTTACGCTCCTCGTGCTCCGATCCAGCAAAGCTCCGGGGAGAGAGAGTTCCGTCAGCACGACGGCGTGGTGACGATCTTGATGTTCTACCGACGCAGGGCTTCGCCTAAGCACCGCTACGATATGACCGAGGTGGAATATGGTGGAGGGGGGCACCGCACACGGCTAAGAGATCCAAGAGATCAATTGTTGTGTCTTTGGTGCTAGCCCTGTCCCTCTATTTATATGTTGAGCCAGGTCGAAACTTGGAGCAAAAGCCTCCTCAAAGTCGGTTTTGCCCGAAAGGCAAGAGTCCCACTCGGACTCCAGGACCAAACGCCACAATCCTTGGCGTCTGGCCCAGACGCCATGGGCCTTGGCGTCTGGCCCAGGGCCAGACGCCAGGGTCTCCGGCGTTTGGCCCCCTGGCCTCCGCAAAACTCCTTTTGCACCGACCTAAAGCCTCATGGGCTTGACCCATTGGCCTAAACATATCATCCAATATATGAATCTTTACGTCTCGACCATTTCGAGACTCCTCGTCATGTCCCCGATCTCATCCGGGACTCGAACTCCTTCGGTACATCAAAACATGTAAACTCATAATATAAGCATCATCGAAACCTTAAGCGTGCGGACCCTACGGTTCGAGAACAATGTAGACATGACCGAGACACGTCTCCGGTCAATAACCAATAGCGGGACCTGGATGCCCATATTGGCTCCTACATATTCTACGAAGATCTTTATCGGTCAGACCGCATAACAACATACGTTGTTCCCTTTGTCATCGGTATGTTACTTGCCCGAGATTCGATCGTCGGTATCCAATACCTAGTTCAATCTCGCATCTTGGCAAGTCTCTTTACTCGTTCCGTAATACATCATCTCACAGCTAACTCATTAGTTGTAATGCTTGCAAGGCTTAGTGATGTGTATTACCGAGAGGGCCCAGAGATACCTCTCCGACAATCGGAGTGACAAATCCTAATCTCGAAATACGCCAACCCAACATCTGCCTTTGGAGACACCTGTAGTACTCCTTTATAATCACCCAGTTACGTTGTGACGTGTGGTAGCACCCAAAGTGTTCCTCCGGTAAACGGGAGTTGCATAGTCTCATAGTTACAGGAACATGTATAAGTCATGAAGAAAGCAATAGCAACATACTAAACGATCAAGTGCTAGGCTAACGGAATGGGTCATGTCAATCAGATCATTCTCCTAATGATGTGATCCCGTTAATCAAATGACAACTCATGTCTATGGTTAGGAAACATAACCATCTTTGATTAACGAGCTAGTCAAGTAGAGGCATACTAGTGACACTCTGTTTGTCTATGTATTCACACATGTATTATGTTTCCGGTTAATACAATTCTAGCATGAATAATAAACATTTATCATGATATAAGGAAATAAATAATAACTTTATTATTGCCTCTAGGGCATATTTCCTTCAGTCTCCCACTTGCACTAGAGTCAATAATCTAGTTCACATCGCCATGTGATTTAACACCAATAGTTCACATCACCATGTGGTTGACACCCATAGTTCACATCGACATGTGACCAACACCCAAAGGGTTTACTAGAGTCAGTAATCTAGCTCGCATCGCTATGTGATTAACACCCAAAGAGTACTAAGGTGTGATCATGTTTTGTTTGTGAGAGAAGTTTAGTCAACGGGTCTGCCACATTCAGATCCGGAGGTATTTTGCAAATTTCTAGGTCTACAATGCTCGCACGGAGCTACTCTAGCTAATTGCTCCCACTTTCAATATGTATCCAGATTGAGACTCGAGTCATCTAGATTAGTGTTTAAAACTTGCATCGACGTAACCCTTTACGCATTTAACCTTTTTCATTTCCATAATCGAGAAACACATCCTTATTCTACTAAGGATAATTTTGACCGCTGTCCATTGATCTACTCCTAGATCACTATTGCACTCCTTGCCAAGCTTAGTGGTAGGGTATGCAATAGATCTGGTACCTGATATGACATACTTTATAGAACCTATGGCTGATGCATAGGGAATGACTTTCATTCTCTTTCTATCTTCTGCCGTGGTCGGGTTTTGAGTCTTACTCAATCTCACACCTTGTAACATAGGTAAGAACTCTTTCTTTGACTGTTCCATTTTGAACTACTTCAAAATCTTGTCAAGGTATGTATTCATTGAAAAAACTTATCAAGCGTCTTGATCTATCTCTATAGATCTTGATGCTCAATATGTAAGCAGCTTCACCGAGGTCTTTCTTTGAAAAAACTCCTTTCAAACACTCCTTTATGCTTTGCAGAATAATTCTACATTATTTCCGATCAACAATATGTCATTCACATATACTTTATCGTAAAAGGCTGTAGTGCTCCCACTCACTTTCTTGTAAATACAGGCCTTTCCAAAAGCTGTATAAAATCATATGCTTTGATCAACACATCAAAGCGTATATTCCAACTCCGAGATGCTTGCACCAGTCCATTGATGGATCGCTGGAGCTTGCACATTTTGTTAGCTCCTTTAGGATTGACAAAACCTTCTGGTTGCATCATATACAACTCTTCTTTAATAAATCCATTAAAGAATGTAGTTTTGACATCCATTTGCCAGATTTCATAAAATGTGGCAATTGCTAACATGATTCGGACAGACTTAAGCATCGCTACAGTTGAGAAAATCTCATTGTAGTCAACACCTTGAACTTGTCGAAAACCTTTTGTGACAAGTCGAGCTTTGTAGATAGTAACACTACTATCGGTGTCCGTCTTCCTCTTGAAGATCCATTTATTTAACATGGCTTGCTGATCATCGAGCAAGTCAATCAAAGTCCATACTTTTGTTCTCATACATGGATCATATCTCAGATTTTATGGCCTCAAGCCATTTCATGGAATTTGGGCTCATCATCGCTTCCTCATAGTTCGTGAGGTTCATCATGGTCTAGTAACATGACTTCCAGAACATGATTACCGTACTACTCTGGTGCAGATCTTACTCTGGAAGACCTACGAGGTTTGGTAGCAACTTGATCTTAAGTTTCATGATCATCATCATTAACTTCCTCACTAATTGGTGTAGGAATCACTGGAACTGATTTATGTGATGAACTACTTTCCAATAATGGAGAAGGTATAATTACCTCATCAAGTTCTACTTTCCTCCCACTCACTTCTTTCGAGAGAAACTTCTTCTCTAGAAAGGATCCATCTTAGCAACGAAAAACTTGCCTTCGGATCTGTGATAGAAGGTGTACCCAATAGTTACCTTTGGGTATTCTATGAAGACGCACTTCTCCAATTTGGGTTTGAGCTTATCAGGTGAAAACTTTTTCACATAAGCATCACAACTCCAAACTTTTAAGAAACGACAGCTTAGGTTTACTGTTAAACCATAGTTCATATGGTGTCGTCTCAACGGATTTAGATGGTGCCCTATTAAACGTGAATGCAGCTGTCTCTAATGCATAACCCCAAAATGATAGTGGTAAACCGATAAGAGACATCATAGATCGCACCATATCAAATAAAGTGCGATTCTGACGTTCGGACACACCATAACATTGTGGTGTTCTGTGGCGTGAGCTGTGAAACTATTCCACATTATTTTAATTGAAGACCAAACTCAGAACTCAATTATTCGTCTTTGCGATTAGATCGCAGAAACTTTATTTTCTTGTTACGATGATTTTTCCACTTCACTCTAAAATTCTTTGAACCTTTCAACTATTTCAGACTTATGTTTCATCAAGTAGATATACCCATATCTGCTCAAATCATCTTGTGAAAGTCAGAAAATAATGATACTTGCCACGAGCATCAACACTCATTGTATCGCATACATCGGTATGTATTATTTCCAATAAGTCAGTAGCTTGTTCCATTGTTCCGGAGAAAGGAGTTTTAGTCATCTTGCCCAAACGGCACGGTTCGCAAGCATCAAATGATTCATAATCAAGTGATTCCAAAAGTCCATCAGCATGGAGTTTTCTTCATGCGCTTTACACCAATATGACCTAAACGGCAGTGCCACAAATAAGTTGCACTATCATTATTAACTTTGCATCTTTTGGTTTCAATATTATGAATATGTGTATCACTATGATCGAGATCCAATGAATCATTTTCATTGGGTGTGTAACCATATAAGGTTTTATTCATGTAAACAGAACAACAATTTATTCTCTTACTTAAATGAATAACCGTATTGCAATAAACATGATCAAATCATACTTATGCTCAACACCAAATAACACTTATTTAGGTTCCATACTAATCCCGAAAGTATAGGGAGTGTGCGATGATGATCATATCAATCTTGGAACTACTTCCAACACTCATCTTCACTTCCCCTTCAACTAGTTTCTGTTCATTCTGCAACTCCTGCTTTCAAGTTACTACTCTTAGCAACTGAACCAGTATCAAATACCGAGGGGTTGCTACGAACACTAGTAAAATACACATCAATAATCTGTATCTCAAATATACCTTTGTTCACTTTGCCATCCTTCTTATCCGCCAAATACTTGGGGTAGTTCCGCTTCTAGTGACCAGTTCCATTGCAGCAAAAGCACTTAGTCTCAGGCTTAGGTCCAGACTTGGGCTTCTTCACTCGAGCAGCAACTTGCTTGCCGCTCTTCTTGAAGTTCCCCTTCTTCCCTTTGCCCTTTTCCTTGAGACTAGTGGTCTTGTCAATCATCAACACTTGATGCTCTTTCTTGATTTCTACCTTCGCCGATTTCAACATCACGAAGAGCTCGGGAATCGTTTTCGTCATCCCTTGCATACTATAGTTCATCACGAAGTTCTAGTAACTTAGTGTTGGTGACTAGAGAATTCTGTCAATCACTATCTTATCCGGAAGATTAACTCCCACTTGATTCAAGCGATTGAAGTACCGGACAATCTGAGAACATGCTCACTAGTTGAGCGATTCTCTTCCATCTTTTAGCTATAGAACTTGTTGGAGATTTCATATCTCTCTCAACTCGGTATTTGCTTGAAATATTAACTTCAATTCCTGGAACATCTCATATGGTCCATGACGTTCAAAACGTTTTTGAAGTCCCGATTCTAAGCTGTTAAGTATGGTGCACTAAACTATCAAGTAGTCATCATATTGAGCTAGCCAAACGTTCATAACGTCTACATTTTCTCCTGCAATAGGTCTGTCACCTAGCGGTGCATTAAGGACAGAATTCTTCAGTGCAGCAATGAGGATAAACCTCAGATCACGGATCCAATCCGCATCATTGCTACTAACATTTTTCAATACAATTTTCTCTAGGAACACATATAAAAACATAGGGAAGCAACAACGCGAGCTATTGATCTACAACATAATTTGCAAAATACTACCAGGACTAAGTTCATGATAAATTAAAGTTCAATTAATCATATTACTTAAGAACTCCCACTTAGATAGACATCTCTCTAGTCATCTAAGTGATCACGTGATCCAAATCAACTAAACCATAACCGATCATCACGTGAGATGGAGTAGTTTTCAATGGTGAACATCTTATGTTGATCATATCTACTATATGATTCACGCCGACCTTTCGGTCTCCGTGTTCCGAGGCCATATCTGCATATGCTAGGCTCGTCAAGTATAACCTGAGTATTCTCGGCGTGCAAAACTGGCTTGCACCCGTTGTAGATGGACGAGAGCTTATCACACCCGATCATCACGTGGTGTCTCGCACGCATTTAACTTTGGCAACGGTGCATACTAGGGGAGAACACTACTTGATAATTTTAGTGAGAGATCATCTTAAAATGCTACCGTCAATCAAAGCAAAATAAGATGCATAAAGGATAAACATCACATGCAATCAATATAAGTGATATGATATGGCCATCATCATCTTGTGCTTGTGATCTCCATCTTCGAAGCACCGTCGTGATCACCATCGTCACCGGCGCGACACCTTGATCTCCATCGTAGCATCATTGTCGTTACGCCATCTATTGCTTCTACGACTATCGCTACCGCTTAGTGATAAAGTAAAGCAATTACAGGGCGTTTGCATTTCATACAATAAAGCGACAACCATATGGCTCCAGCCAGTTGCCGATAACTTCGGTTACAAAACATGATCATCTCATACAATAAAATATAGCATCACGTCTTGACCATATCACATCACAACATGCCCTGCAAAAACAAGTTAGACGTCTTCTACTTTGTTGTTGCAAATTTTACGTGGCTGTTACGGGCTTAAGCAAGAACCAATCTCACCTACGCATCAAGACCACAACGATACTTCGTCAAATAGACTCCGTTTTAACCTTCTCAAGGACCAGGCGTAGCCACACTCGGTTCAACTAAAGTGAGAGAGACAGACACCCGCCAGCCACCTTTAAGCACGAGTGCTCGTAACGGTGAAACCAGTCTCGCGTGAAGCGTCACGCGTAATGTCGGTCCGGGCCGCTTCATCTCACAATACCGCTGAACCAAAGTATGACATGCTGGTAGGCAGTATGACTTGTATCGCCCACAACTCACTTGTGTTCTACTCGTGCAAAACATCAAACCATAAAAACCTAGGCTCGGATGCCACTGTTGGGGAACGTAGTAATTTCAAAAATTTCCTACGCACACGCAAGACCATGGTGATGGCTTAGCAACGAGAGGAGAGTGTTGTCTACGCACTCGTGAGACCGGGCGGAAGCGATCACAACGTATAGGAAGTAGTCAGACGTTCTCCTCGCGATCCAACCGATCCCAGCTCCGTTACTCCGGCGCCTCCGAGTTCTTGGCACACGTTCAGCTCGGTGGCGCTCCTCAGCTCGATCCAACAAAGCTCCGGGAGAGAGAGTTCCACAAGACGACGTGGCAGGACGATCTTGATGTTCTATCGACGCAGGGCTTCGCCTAAGCACCGCCACGATATGACCGAGGTGGAATATGGTGGAGGGGGCACCGACACGGCTAAGAGATCCAAGAGATCAATTGTTGTGTCTTTGGTGCTAGCCCTGCCCCTCTATTTATATGTTGAGCCCCAGGGTCGAAACTTGGAGCAAAAGCCTCCTCAAAGTCGGTTTTGCCCGAAAGGCAAGAGTCCCACTCGGACTCCAGGACCAAACGCCACAATCCTTGGCGTCTGGCCCAGACGCCATGGGCCTCGGCGTCTGGCCCAGACGCAAAGGTCTCCGACGTTTGGCCCCCTGGCCTCCGCAAAACTCCTTTTGCACCGACCTAAAGCCTCATGGGCTTGACCCTTGGCCTAAACATATCATCCAATATATGAATCTTTACGTCTCGACCATTCCGAGACTCCTCGTCATGTCCCCGATCTCATCCGGGACTCCGAACTCCTTCAGTACATCAAAACATGTAAACTCATAATATAAGCATCGCCATCGAAACCTTAAGCGTGCGGACCCTACGGTTCGAGAACAATGTAGACATGACCGAGACACGTCTCCGGTCAATAACCAATAGCGGGACCTGGATGCCCATATTGGCTCCTACATATTCTACGAAGATCTTTATCGGTCAGACCGCATAACAACATACGTTGTTCCCTTTGTCATCGGTATGTTACTTGCCCGAGATTCGATCGTCGGTATCCAATACCTAGTTCAATCTCGTTACCGGCAAGTCTCTTTACTCGTTCTGTAATACATCATCTCACAGCTAACTCATTAGTTGTAATGCTTGCAAGGCTTAGTGATGTGTATTACCGAGAGGGCCCAGAGATACCTCTCCGACAATCGGAGTGACAAATCCTAATCTCGAAATACGCCAACCCAACATCTGCCTTTGGAGACACCTGTAGTACTCCTTTATAATCACCCAGTTACGCCAGGACGTGTGGTAGCACACAAAGTGTTCCTCCGGTAAACGGGAGTTGCATAGTCTCATAGTTACAGGAACATGTATAAGTCATGAAGAAAGCAATAGCAACATACTAAACGATCAAGTGCTAGGCTAACGGAATGGGTCATGTCAATCAGATCATTCTCCTAATGATGTGATCCCGTTAATCAAATGACAACTCATGTCTATGGTTAGGAAACATAACCATCTTTGATTAACGAGCTAGTCAAGTAGAGGCATACTAGTGACACTGCTTTGTCTATGTATTCACACATGTATTATGTTTCCGGTTAATACAATTCTAGCATGAATAATAAACATTTATCATGATATAAGGAAATAAATAATAACTTTATTATTGCCTCTAGGGCATATTTCCTTCAAATAGAGCGAGACTCCGATTGGGTGCGGTGATTACATGGTTGTGAACGAAGGGGATGCAATCCTATTGCTTTAGTGCTTCCCGTCATGAAGGAGGTCACTGCACATGAAGGCGAGGGTGGCTACGATCCTGGTCATAGCAGTGTAGGTAGGCAGTTATCTATGTCAAATGCTGGAGATGATGGTTACGAACAAGGACAGAGCAGTCAGGTAGAAGGAGGAAATGCTTATGGTTATGAACCAGGGCAGAGTAGTCAGGTAGAAGGAGGAAATGCCGATGGTGATTACAATGGCGAGGTGGACGCTGACGAGGTAGATGGGCACATGCAGGACCAGATGGAAGAAGAAGACACCGATGTTGAAAGGGGTCATGCCGATGATTCTGACGAGTCAGATGAAGAAGAGAATGCAGAGGAGGTCCCGAATCCTGCATCGTGGAATCATGACTTCTCATCTGCAATGACCGTGAACGATGGACATGATTCAACCTGGCATGCATATTAATGGGAGACACTAACTGAAATGTTCTCTGATGAAGGTTGAAATGGGCCGGCCTTTTACCTTTCGCGCATCTGGTTGAGTCTATCCCGGATGAGAAACGCCTCGCCATCGACGGGTCCTTGCTGAGCTTCTTAGTGGACCGTTGGAGGCCAGAGACCCACACGTTTCACTTTCGATGGGGAGAGATGGCTCCTACTCTGGTGGATGTGTCACTTTTTCTCGGACTACCGTTGGCAGGTCATTCCATAGGACCGTTGGACGCACCAGCTGGTTGGGAGCGAGCTCTTACACAACGTTTTCTTGGTGTTTTTCCGGATGCTCCGGATCCGGTATGGGAGCATCACGGACCTAAGTATGAGTGGTTTCTCAATTTCCGGGTAATTTCCCCTACCTCTTATCTTCAAGTTATCGTGCGTACGGTTTTACAGAAAATAACTGCGGCTTACTAAAACTTTCTCTTTGCTTAATGCAGATCCAGAACTTCGGCGCCCGTTGATCGCGAACAGATCACTCGGAGCCTGGAGGCCTACTTAATGTGGCTTTTCGGCAAGGTGATGTTCACATAGAACCATGTCACCACTATTAGCGTGCTCTACATCCCTATGGCACTCAAGATAGCGAGCGCTCAGACGGCGGATCAGATCAGACAGAGGCGTTGGGGTTCGGCGGTCTTGGCGGCTACATACCAAGGTATGTGCAACGCTTGCCAGCTTACATCGAAAAAGCCAGCCCTTCTTGGATGCCCTCTACTCCTACAGCTGTTGTCGTGGGAGAGGTTCTCTATAGGGCGACCAGATGTACGTGTTCGTGAGCCTATAGACGCCATGTTTGATGTTGACGGCTTCGACATGCCTACTTTTGGTCTGTGTTGGACACGTCGCGAGGTATGCACCGTGTTGTAGTTTAATGCAACTTTTTTGTGCACAAGAGATAGTTCGATACTAGCGGCTACTAACTTTTGTTTTCTGCAGAGACGCTTTGCTAGTGATCAGACCAGGAAGGCATACACAACATTGAACGAGCAGTTCGATGCGTACACCGGGGTCATCTGGCAGCCCTACACGGAAGCAGCCATACAAGCGAGATACCCTGGTGGTATGTCTGTGCTATGCACAAGGGACCGAGATTACTGGATGACAAAATCAAAGATCATCTTTGATGTCTTCGTCGAGGAGATGGCACAACAGAGGGTTACGAGGCAATTTGGTCTTCTATAGTTGGAGCTGCCTCCCCCTATAGAGAACCCGGTGCCAGCACACATCCACAGGTATTAACCAGTTTTTCAATGTTGCATTATCTTTCATAGTACTCCATTCGAAGCTTTAGGTAAAGGTTGAACACACACCACAATTTTAGGACGACAAGGAAGGGCATGACCAGGACAACTGCTGACAGGCTAGTTAGACTAGAGCCGTATGTTATAAAATGGGAGACAGCAAACACAAATCTTGAAGGAAATATGCCCTAGAGGCAATAATAAAGTTATTATTTATTTCCTTATATCATGATAAATGTTTATTATTCATGCTAGAATTGTATTAACCGGAAACATAATACATGTGTGAATACATAGACAAACAGAGTGTCACTAGTATGCCTCTACTTGACTAGCTCGTTAATCAAAGATGGTTATGTTTCCTAACCATAGACATGAGTTGTCATTTGATTAACGGGATCACATCATTAGGAGAATGATCTGATTGACATGACCCATTCCGTTAGCCTAGCACTTGATCGCTTAGTATGTTGCTATTGCTTTCTTCATGACTTATACATGTTCCTGTAACTCATGAGATTATGCAACTCCTGCCATCGGAGGAACACTTTGGTGCTACCAAACGTCACAACGAATCGGGTGATTATAAAGGAGTACTACAGGTGTCTCCAAAGGTACATGTTGGGTTGGCGTATTTCGAGATTAGGTTTTGTCACTCCGATTGTCGGAGAGGTATCTCTGGGCCCTCTCGGTAATGCACATCATTATAAGCCTTGCAAGCAATGTGACCAATGAGTTGGTTACGGGATGAAGCATTACTGAGCGAGTAAAGAGACTTGCCGGTAACGAGAGATTGAACTAGGTATTGGATACCGACGATCGAATCTCGCAAGTAACATACCGATGACAAAGGGAACAACGTATGTCGTTATGCGGTTTGACCGATAAAGATCTTCAGAGAATATGTAGGAACCAATATGGGCATCCAGGTTCCGCTATTGATTATTGACCAAGAATAGTTCTCGGTCATGTCTACATAGTTCTCGAACCCGTAGGGTCCGCACGCAAGGTTTCGGCGATGCAGTTATATTATAAGTTTACATGTTGTGATGTACCGAAGGAGTTCGGAGTCCCGGATGAGATCGGGGACACGACGAGGAGTCTCGAAATGGTCGAGACGTAAAGATTCATATATTGGATGATATGTTTAGGTCAAGGGTCAAGCCCATGAGGCTTTAGGTCGGTGCAAAAGGAGTTTTATGAGGAGGCTGTGGGGCCAAACGCCGGAGACCTCGGCGTTCGGCCTGGGCCGACGCCGAGGCCCATGGCGTCTGGGCGACGCCAAGGATTGTGGCGTTTGGTCCTGGAGTCCGAGTGGGACTCTTGCCTTCGGGCAAAACCGACTTTGATGAGGCTTTTTGCTCCAAGTTTCGACCCCGGGGCTCAACATATAAATAGAGGGGCAGGGCCAGCACCAAAGATACAACAATTGATCCCTTGGATCTCTTAGCCGTGTGCGGTGCCCCCCTCCACCATATTCCACCTCGGTCATATCGTCGCAGAGTTTAGGCGAAGCCCTGCGCCGGTAGAGCATCATCATCGTCACCACGCCGTCGTGCTGACGGAACTCATCCCCGACACTTTGCTGGATCGGAGTCCGGGGATCGTCATCGAGCTGAACGTGTGCTGAACTCGGAGGTGCCGTACGTTCGGTACTTGGATCGGTCGAATCGTGAAGACGTACGACTACATCAACCGCGTTGTCATAACGCTTCCGCTTACGGTCTACGAGGTTACGAGACAACACTCTCCCCTCTCGTTGCTATGCATCACCATGATCTTGCGTGCGTAGGGAATTTTTTGAAATTACTACGTTCCCCAACAGTGGCATCCGAGCCTAGGTTTTTATGGTTTGATGTTTTGCACGAGTAGAACACAAGTGAGTTGTGGGCGATACAAGTCATACTGCCTACCAGCATGTCATACTTTGGTTCAGCGGTATTGTGAGATGAAGCGGCCGGACCGACATTACGCCAGACGCTTACGCCGAGACTGGTTTCACTGCTACGAGCACTCGTGCTTAAAGGTGGCTGGCGGGTGTCTGTCTCTCTCACTTTAGTTGAACTGAGTGTGGCTATGCCCGGTCCTTGAGAAGGTTAAAACGGAGTCTAATTGACGAAGTATCGTTGTGGTCTTGATGCGTAGGTGAGATTGGTTCTTACTTAAGCCCATAGCAGCCACGTAAAATTTGCAACAACAAAGTAGAGGATGTCTAACTTGTTTTTGCAGGGCATGTTGTGATGTGATATGGTCAAGACGTGATGAGATATAAGTTTTTGTATAAGATGATCATGTTTTGTTGAAGTTATCGGCAACTGGCAGAAGCCCTATGGTTGTCTCTTTGTTGCATAAGATGCAAGTGCCAAATAATTGCTTTACTTTATCGCTATGCGATAGCAATAGTTGCAAGAGCAATAGTTGGCGAGACAACCATGTGATGACACATTGATATAGATCAAGATGATGAAGATCATGGTGTCGTGCGGTGACGATAAAGATCATGACAAGATACTTTGGAGATGGAGATCAAAGGCGCAAGATGATCATGGCCATATCATGTCACATATTTTGATTGCATATGATGTTTATCTATTATACATCTTATTTTGCTTTGATTGACGGTAGCATTTTAAGATGATCTCTCACTAAAATTATCAAGTAGTGTTCTCCCTGAGTATGCACCGTTGCCAAAGTTCGTCGTGCCGAGACACCACGTGATGATCGGGTGTGATAAGCTCCACGTCCATCTACAACGGGTGCAAGCCAGTTTTGCACGCCGCAGAATACTCAGGTTATACTTGACGAGCCTAGCATATGCAGATATGGCCTCGAACACGGGAGACCGAAAGGTCGAGCGTGAATCATATAGTAGATATGATCAACATACGATGTTCACCATTGAAAACTACTCCATCTCACGTGATGATCGGTTATGGTTTAGTTGATTTGGATCACGTGATCACTTAGATGACTAGAGAGATGTCTGTCTAAGTGGGAGTTCTTAAGTAATATGATTAATTGAACTTTAATTTATCATGAACTTAGTCCTGGTAGTATTTTGCAAATTATGTTGTAGATCAATAGCTCGCGTTGTTGCTTCCCTATGTTTTTATATGTGTTCCTAGAGAAAATTGTATTGAAAAATGTTAGTAGCAATGATGCGGATTGGATCCGTGATCTGAGGTTTATCCTCATTGCTGCACGTAAGAATTATGTTCTTAATGCACCGCTAGGTGACAGACCTATTGCAGGAGCGTATGCAGACGTTAGGAACGTTTGGCTAGCTCAATATGATGACTACTTGATAGTTTAGTGCACCATGCTTAACGGCTTAGAATCGGGACTTCAAAGACGTTTTGAACGTCATGGACCATATGAGATGTTCCAGGAATTGAAGTTAATATTTCAAGCAAATACCCGAGTTGAGAGATATGAAGTCTCCAACAAGTTCTATAGCTAAAAGATGGAGGAGAATCGCTCAACTAGTGAGCATGTTCTCAGATTGTCTGGGTACTTCAATCGCTTGAAATCAAGTCGGAGTTAATCTTCCAGATAAGATAGTGATTGACAGAATTCTCTAGTCACCATCACCAAGTTAGTAGAAATTCGTGATGAACTATAATATGCAAGGGATAACAAAAGTAAATCCCAAGCTCTTCGTGATGCTGAAATCGACGAAGGTAGAAATCAAGAAAAGAGCGTCAAGTGTTGATGATTGACAAGACCACTAGTTTCAAGAAAAGGGCAAAGGGAAAAGAAGGGGAACTTCAAGAAGAACGGCAAGCAAGTTGCTGCTCGAGTGAAGAAACCCAAGTCTGGACCTAAGCCTGAGACTAAATGCTTTTGCTACAATGGAACTGGTCACTAGAAGCGGAACTACCCCAAGTATTTGGCGGATAAGAAGGATGGCAAAGTGAACAAAGGTATATTTGAGATACAGATTATTGATGTGTATTTTACTAGTGTTCGTAGCAACCCCTCGGTATTTGATAATCGGGTTCAGTTGCTAAGAGTAGTAACTTGAAACGGAGTTGCAGAATGAACAGAAACTGGTTGAAGGAAGTGAAGATGAATGTTGGAAGTAGTTCCAAGATTGATATGATCATCATCGCACACTCCCTATACTTTCGGGATTAGTATGGAACCTAAATAAGTGTTATTTGGTGTTGAGCATAAGTATGATTTGATCATGTTTATTGCAATACGGTTATTCATTTAAGTAAGAGAATAAATTGTTGTTCTGCTTACATGAATAAAACCTTATATGGTTACACACCCAATGAAAATGATTCATTGGATCTCGATCATAGTGATACACATATTCATAATATTGAAACCAAAAGATGCAAAGTTAATAATGATAGTGCAACTTATTTGTGGCACTGCCGTTTAGGTCATATTGGTGTAAAGCGCATGAAGAAAACTCCATGCTGATGGACTTTTGGAATCACTTGATTATGAATCATTTGATGCTTGCGTACCGTGCCGCTTTGGGCAAGATGACTAAAACTCCTTTCTCCGGAACAATGGAACAAGCTCTTGACTTATTGGAAATAATACATACCGATGTATGCGATACAATGAGTGTTGATGCTCGTGGCAAGTATCGTTATTTTCTCGACTTTCACAAGATGATTTGAGCAGATATGGGTATATCTACTTGATGAAACATAAGTCTGAAATAGTTGAAAGGTTCAAAGAATTTCAGAGTGAAGCGGAAAAATCATCGTAACAAGAAAATAAAGTTTCTGCGATCTAATCGCAAAGACGAATAATTGAGTTACGAGTTTGGTCTTCAATTAAAATAATGTGGAATAGTTTCACAGCTCACGCCACCGGAACACCACAATGTTATGGTGTGTCCGAACGTCAGAATAGCACTTTATTTGATATGGTGCGATCTATGATGTCTCTTATCGGTTTACCACTATCATTTTGGGGTTATGCATTAGAGACAGCTGCATTCACGCTTAATAGGGCACCATCTAAATCCGTTGAGACGACACCATATGAACTATGGTTTAACAGTAAACCTAAGTCGTCGTTTCTTAAAAGTTTGGAGTTGTGATGCTTATGTGAAAAAGTTTTCACCGATAAGCTCAAACCCAAATCGGAGAAGTGCGTCTTCATAGAATACCCAAAGGTAACTATTGGGTACACCTTCTATCACAGATCCGAAGGCAAGTTTTTCGTTGTTAAGATGGATCCTTTCTAGAGAAGAAGTTTCTCTCGAAAGAAGTGAGTGGGAGGAAAGTAGAACTTGATGAGGTAATTATACCTTCTCCATTATTGGAAAGTAGTTCATCAAAGAAATCAGTTCCAGTGATTCCTACACCAATTAGTGAGGAAGTTAATGATGATGATCATGAAACTTCAGATCAACTTGCTACCAAACCTCGTAGGTCTTCCAGAGTAAGATCCGCACTGCAGTAGTACGGTAATCATGTTCGGAAGTCATGTTACTAGACCATGATGAACCTACGAACTATGAGGAAGCGATGATGAGCCCAGATTCCGCGAAATGGCTTGAGGCCATAAAATCTGAGATATGATCCATGTATGAGAACAAAAGTATGGACTTTGATTGACTTGCTCGATGATCAGCAAGCCATGTTAAATAAATGGATCTTCAAGAGGAAGACGGACACTGATAGTAGTGTTACTATCTACAAAGCTCGACTTGTCACAAAAGGGTTTTCGACAAGTTCAAGGTGTTGACTACAATGAGATTTTCTCAACTGTAGCGATGCTTAAGTCTGTCCGAATCATGTTAGCAATTGCCACATTTTATGAAATCTGGCAAATGGATGTCAAAACTACATTCTTTAATGGATTTATTAAAGAAGAGTTGTATATGATGCAACCAGAAGGTTTTGTCAATCCTAAAGGAGCTAACAAAATGTGCAAGCTCCAGCGATCCATCTATGGACTGGTGCAAGCATCTCGGAGTTGGAATAAACGCTTTGATAGTGTGATCAAAGCATATAGTTTTATACAGACTTCATGTGAAGCCTGTAATTACTAGAAAGTGAGTGGGAGCACTACAACATTTCGATAAGTATATGTGAATGACATATTGTAGATCGGAAATAATGTAGAATTATTCTCGCAAAGCATAAAGGAGTATTTGAAAGAGTTTTTCAAAGAAAGACCTCGGTGAAGCTTCTTACATATTGAGCATCAAGATCTATAGAGATAGATCAAGACGCTTGATAAGTTTTTTTCAATGAGTACATACCTTGACAAGATTTTGAAGTAGTTCAAAATGGAACAGTCAAAGAAAGAGTTCTTGCCTGTGTTACAAGGTGTGAAATTGAGTAAGACTCAAAACCCGACCACGGCAGAAGATAGAAAGAGAATGAAAGTCATTCCCTATGCCTTGGCCATAGGTTCTATAAAGTATGCCATGCTGTGTACCAGATCTATTGTATACCCTACACTCGAGTTTGGCAAGGAGTACAATAGTGATCTAGGAGTAGATCATCGGACAGCGGTCAAAATTATCCTTAGTGGAATAAGGATATGTTTCTCGATTATGGAAGTGACAAAAGGTTAGGCCGTAAAGGGTTACGTCGATGCAAGTTTTGACACCGATCTGGATGACTCTAAGTCTCGATCTAGATACATATTGAAAGTGGGAGCAATTAGCTAGAGTAGCTCCGCGCAGAGCATTGTAGACATAGAAAATTGCAAAATACATAACGGATCTGAATATGAAAGACCCGTTGACTAAGATTCTCTCACAAGCAAAACATGATCACACCTTAGTACTCCTTGGGTGTTAATCACATCGCGATGTGAACTAGATTATTGAATCTAGTAAACCCTTTGGGTGTTGGTCACATGGCGATGTGAACTATGGGTGTTAATCACATGATGATGTGAACTATCGATGTTAATCACATGGTGATGTGATCTAGATTATTGACTCTAGTGCAAGTGGGAGACTGAAGGAAATATGCCCTAGAGGCAATAATAAAGTTATTATTTATTTCCTTATATCATGATAAATGTTTATTATTCATGCTAGAATTGTATTAACCGGAAACATAATACATGTGTGAATACATAGACAAACAGAGTGTCACTAGTATGCCTCTACTTGACTAGCTCGTTAATCAAAGATGGTTATGTTTCCTAACCATAGACATGAGTTGTCATTTGATTAACGGGATCACATCATTAGGAGAATGATCTGATTGACATGACCCATTCCGTTAGCCTAGCACTTGATCGTTTAGTATGTTGCTATTGCTTTCTTCATGACTTATACATGTTCCTGTAACTATGAGATTATGCAACTCCCGTTTACGGAGGAACACTTTGGTGCTACCAAACGTCACAACGTAATCGGGTGATTATAAAGGAGTACTACAGGTGTCTCCAAAGGTACATGTTGGGTTGGCGATTTCGAGATTAGGTTTTGTCACTCCGATTGTCGGAGAGGTATCTTCGGCCCTCTCGGTAATGCACATCATTATAAGCCTTGCAAGCAATGTGACCAATGAGTTGGTTACGGGATGAAGCATTACAGAGCGAGTAAAGAGACTTGCCGGTAACGAGATTGAACTAGGTATTGGATACCGACGATCGAATCTCGGCAAGTAACATACCGATGACAAAGGGAACAACGATGTCGTTATGCGGTTTGACCGATAAAGATCTTCAGAGAATATGTAGGAACCAATATGGGCATCCAGGTTCCGCTATTGGTTATTGACCAAGAATAGTTCTCGGTCATGTCTACATAGTTCTCGAACCCGTAGGGTCCGCACGCTTAAGGTTTCGGCGATGCTTATATTATGAGTTTACATGTTTTGATGTACCGAAGGAGTTCGAGTCCCGGATGAGATCGGGGACATGACGAGGAGTCTCGAAATGGTCGAGACGTAAAGATTCATATATTGGATGATATGTTTAGGTCAAGGGGTCAAGCCCATGAGGCTTTAGGTCGGTGCAAAAGGAGTTTTATGAGGCGGGGCCAAACGCCGGAGACCTGGCGTTCGGCCTGGGCGACGCCGAGGCCCATGGCGTCTGGGCCAGACGCCAAGTATTGTGGCGTTTGGTCCTGGAGTCCGAGTGGGACTCTTGCCTTTCGGGCAAAACCGACTTTGATGAGGCTTTTGCTCCAAGTTTCGACCCCGGGGCTCAACATATAAACAGAGGGGCAGGGCTAGCACCAAAGATACAACAATTGATCCCTTGGATCTCTTAGCCGCAGCGGTGCCCCTCCATCATATTCCACCTCGGTCATATCGTCGCAGAGTTTAGGCGAAGCCCTCGCGCCGTAGAGCATCATCATCGCCACCACGCCGTCAGGCCGACGGAACTCATCCCCGACACTTTGCTGGATCGGAGTCCGGGATCGTCATCGAGCTGAACGTGTGCTGAACTCGGAGGTGCCGTACGTTCGGTACTTGGATCGATCGAATCGTGAAGACGTACGACTACATCAACCGCATTGTCATAACGCTCTCGCTTTCGGTCTACGAGGGTACGTAGACAACACTCTCCCCTCTCGTTGCTATGCATCACCATGATCTTGCGTGTGCGTAGGAATTTTTTTTGAAATTACTACGTTCCCCAACAAATCTATGGCACGAGAACCACAATTTTGATCTCAATGAATTCAATCTCTATTTGCGGCGCTACATGACCGGAACACGGTGACGCATCGTTGAGCACTCCCACGCAGAGGAGATACCGGATCCTACTCCGTCGGATATGTACCCGAGCTATGACACTTCGGGGTCTAGGCAGTACGCGGTAAGATATATTTTCTTTAAGTAATGTTGTCACATACTTTGACGTGCAAGAGACAGACATTATTAATCGTCATGGAAATTTGCAGGCTACCTTGACGCACGATATCTACAACGACGTGACCACCTTTGGACGATCACTGTCGTCTGGACCTCTTCTTCAGCACCGTCCAGTGCTACAGCCCTTCTTGGAACAAATTCAGAACAAGATACGGACTGTGTACGAGGTTATCACGTGCACCCGGAGAACCGACGTTGTTCAGCACCAGCAGCAGCAGCCGCGTCACTCCACGCACCGACATCAACCACGTCCACGTCTAGCACATCAGCCGACAACCAGGCCACCCCGTCCTGACCAACCTGGCAGTTCAACGTGGCAGCAACCACAGCACTATGGTCCCACGTCGAGCTTCGTGTTTTCTCCACAGCCACAGCAGCACGGTCCCTCGTCGAGCTTCGTGTTTTCTCCACAGCCACAGCAGCACGGTCCATCGTCCAGCTTCGTGTTTGAGACAGAGCAGCCGTCACAGCCAGCAGGTATGTGTCTTCATATTTATTGTTTTCAATATTAATTGACGCGACCTCATTCTTCACGGTGAAATGTTCAATCACATAGGAGCCTACGGATATCAGGCGTCTATGTCGGCATCACATGATACGTGGGGGAGTGATCAACATCCCGAGGAGAACATACATGCTGAGATGTCGCAGCACACCCAGTGGATGAACATGTTTTCGACTCCTCCACCAGGCCCACACAGGATGCACAGCATGACCAGGAAGAGTCTGAGATTCCTCCTCGTCACATTAGGGCACCCGACAGGTGGGGATGGTCGCCGCTTCCAGATCCGCCTTCATGCCAGGCCACACATCGTCACTGACGCTTCTATCTATCAGTAGAGACATTACCATCTATTTCTTTGTGAGACTTATGTCTATTCTATATATGAGACAAATGGCTATGTACTTATGTATGAGACATATGCCTACTCTATTTTAGTACTCTGTTATCCGAACTACAAGATCATATTTAGATAGAACATAATGCTCATACAACAAGACATTACAAACAACTAGATAGAACTACATCTAAATTAAACGGTAACATAAAAACTACATGAAGTCATCATCGTCATCTCGATCGATGCAGAACTCTTGCCCTTCGATGATGCAGAAACCTTGCCCTTCGACGATGAAGAACTCTTGCCCTTCGACGATGCAGAACCCGGAAGCGGAGGCATGAAGATATCATCTTCGTCCTCGCTCTCCTCACTCCATAAAAATAGATTATTTGCTGCAGTCCTTCTGAAAGTTTCACTCTTCGGCACCACTACCTTCTTCCACCTTTCATGCAACCTAAGAAGTTCTTTACGTACCTCCTCATAGGTCCTTTCAGGCGACCCAGACCTACGTAATTCGTGAGCCAACTCATTCATTATGGTGTCACTACCGGTGAGTTCGTCCCATGGAACTATCCTATTGTCCATCCTGAAATCGGTAGCTAGCCTCAGAAGAGTCCTGCTCATCCCAGAGTGAAAACTACGATCGAAAGGATAATGGGACATCTCAACTACACTACACTAGAATGCTTATCCACCTTCGTCTGAAGGGCGTTTTATAGGTAGAGAGGAGAAAATGGCGGGAAAGAACGACTGCGGTATGGCGGGAAAGGGTTGGCGGGAAACGGGTGGCGGGAAAGAGTTAGCGCGAACATATGGCAGGAAACGGGTGGCGGGAAAGAGTTGGCGGGAACATATGGCGGGAAACGGGTGGCGGGAAAATATTGCGGGGAAAGGGTTGCGTGAAATACGTCATAGTTTTTTTTAAATCCGGGGATCGTTCGGGACAAAAATGGTGGCATGCACCAGTCGGCCCACAGCAGGCCAATTAGTCCCTGTCGGCCCACTGCAGGCCAATTAGTACCTGTCGGCCCACTGCTGGCCGACTGGACCTGAACTGGTGGCCGACAGGCCAATCGATCAGCAGCAAGCCGATAGGACCTCAGTCGGCCTGCTATGGGCCGACTAGGTCCAGTCGGCCAGCAGCGGGCGGACGGTGTATTATTTTTGAAAATTATTTTTTAGGCGTAATATTTTTGCAAATTAATAAAAAATGTATTATTTAAAAAAAATTATCTATGGTACTCACGTCTTTGGAGAAATGGACCATGGTATGACAGTCATGTTATGCTCGCACCTCTTGGGAGAGGGACTAAGAAACCGCACCTACACAAATGCATGAGTGTTACCTTATCTAGGTACGTCCGAGATGAGGCTAAGAAACGAGAAGCAGTCCAAACCGTATAGTAGTTGGTCAGTTAACTCTAATGTTTCAAAAAATATAGATATGATTCATAGCTTATAATGGTACATAAAAGTTGCATTCTTATTCTTAGCCAAGTAACCAGAGGACTAAATGGATAGTCCAAACATTTGGTGAAATATTGGAGGATATGTAATGAGCCCAACACATATGAAACTTAGCTAGAAAGTGAAATCATTTCACCAAGTTATAAAACTCATGATGTTCAAAAATGTGTTACACAACACAGATGAAACTTAGCCGAAAAATATAACTCAATCATAAGTTAAAAGTTAACCATATGCATGCAACGGCTCTAGCGCACTAGATAATTTGAGTTAACAACAATTTATCCCTTGAGGAGTACCATTAGTTAGGTTTATTTAAAGTGAGGAAGATACCACTCAGTCCCCCCACGCTTCAAATTTAGGCAGATGCGTGAATCTCGAAGCCTGACTCATTCATCCATTGTTGCAAAGTTTGGCCCTTAGAGGCACGAGTAAGCTACATAAGCAGAAATTTACTCGTATACTACTATGGAATGGCTATACCGCAATACTAGTGCTAGACTAAGTTTTTTATGGCATAACAAAAAAATAGGTTACTTGCAGAAGTGAGTGGTTTTATCATGTTAATTAATGTGCCATAGTGATGGTCCAAGCACATGACAAGAAGAAATCGCCGCATCCATGTCTAGTTCTTCAAGAGAGAAGAGTGGTCACAGGGACATTAGCATCATGGTCAGATATTCAAAATAGGTTAGCAATCACATATCAAAGTTGCCTGCACTTCGCCTTCAACTTTTTGTTGCTTGTTTAGTCTACTAAAGCATGCACAAATCATAGATGTGGAGTTTAACACCCTCACTTAATTGATAAAATCTCATCCAAAAACGATTCACACAATGGCAAACTTTTCACCCCTCTTTCAACAAAGGTTGGATATTCTTTTCTTTTCTTTTTGTCTGTTGCCAGGACTATGTAACATGGCCAATGTAAATCTTAATGTAAATTCCTGTACAATTCTCCCATTAACTTAACTAATGCAAGTTGATAATCTACAGGAACTCAGACCTATCTAGCACTTTGCGCCACTACATATTTGAGAACTGCCCTTAGATAAATTAAATGAAGTGAAACTCATTCCACTGTAAGGTTATGAAAACCTGCTGAAAGACTGAAATCATGAGCCCAAACAGAGTACATGAGGTGGTCAGTTTCCTCTGATATCTCAATTAATGTCATGACATAAGAAACGTTGTAGATATGAGAGTCTGCTCACTGAAGATGGTGCTTGGTAGCGAAGAAATTGCATTATGATATCTAGGTACGCAATCAAAGAGCTAAACAGATAGTGCAAACATCTATGGCCAAATAAGAGAGTGTATATATAGAGCCCAACACAAACAAAATTAACCAAGGGAACGAAAGCATGTAGAAAGTGTGACACCAAGTTATAAAACTCATGAGAAGCAGAGTTAGTTAGGTTGGTTTTGATGTACGGGATATACCAATCATTCTTCTCAAATTTCAAATTAGGCAAATGCATGGTTTTTTTCCTTGTCAGAAAAACATTTTTTTCTTACGCGGAGGAGGCACCAACAAGCTACATAAGCCACCCCATACTGGGAAAAGGCTTATAGGTGGGGTCACTTTAGTGGCGGGCATAGCCTGGGACCTGCCACAACTATTTTGGGAGAGTTCAGTGGTGGGTGGAAAAAAGTGCCGGCGGGCTGTAGCCATCATCTGCCATTTCTAAGTTTTCACAGAATTAGCCGTGGAATAGAAACATCAGTGGCGGTTGGCTGCAGGGGGTAGTTTTTCGGAGCCCTAACCTTATAACCGATAGTTTTATGCTATTTACTCAGAGTTGTGAAGCACGAGAGGAGGTAAGCTTCAATATATACGATGATGTGGGGAGAATAGTTCCGGATGCCATCAGCATTTCCACGTTGCAGTGTTTAATGCCACCATTTATGTTGTTGTTATTTGTTTTGCGTTGTGATTATTAATTTAGAGCATTATTACTATGCAGATGACTCTCAGCCCACTAGTTGCATTGGTGATCCTCTTTGGGGAAATATATTTATCCCAAACTTGTGAGATATTACCCTACATTACATGTGGCAAAGAGTGCTCTGTTGGCCTGTTGTTGATACCTTCCTCATTACATCAGTCTATACCAACTTGTGGATCTGGGCCTAGTTACTAGTAGGCCACTCATTGCCAGCGCTAGCCTAGTTTTTGTTTCTTGACGAGTTTGATTTTGGTTAAACCTAGTAAACATAGGCATCCAGTTCTGTTGTGCATGCATTTAGTATTTTGGATTGAAAAATAGGATCATACATAATGCACTTTGATGTAATCAAAGCTCTTTTTTCTCTCTCGGATGTTGGTGTTTTTGGTGTGAACACACAGACCAGATCGACGGCAGTGGAGCTATGTCACACACGCAAACAAAGAAAATGTACATAAACACAAATTCATCTACCAATAGATGCATCATTCAAATTAATACTTGCTTTGCCTGGAAGGAAAGGAGATCATCGGATACATCCGATATTGGCTCTCCTATGCGCCACTCTCCTGCATCATCCGATATTGGCTCTCCTCCTGCTAGTAGCACTGTTGATCTAGTTTGGAGAAATACAGCTGTCCCAAACTTGGGACATACTACCCAGCTTACATGTGATGAGCATATCGATTGTGCCAGATAGTCTGGTTTGTTTGGGCTGATGAATAATTATGTACTGACTTGTGGATCTGGGCTGGGCAAATTAGCTCGATTATGTTTCTCAACGCTTGATCTGTGTTAACGCATAAACTAGTGGTCATTCCTCACCAGCTGAAGTCCAATTATGTTTCTCAATGAGTTCGATTGATTAAAACTGGTTACCACATGCTTCAAATTATGTTATGCTTGCATTGCATTTTTCACACAAATAGGATCACACACACTGGCATTGCATTTTTCACACAAATAGGGTCACACACACTTGCATTGCTCTTTTTTTCTTCTCAGCATTTATGGGTTAACATTGATACCTGTTTTTATTTCCAATGCTTATCAAATCTTTACATATTTGTATCTACCGTTTACTACTTGCTGTTCTTATTTCTCAATTCTTAATCTACATGGACACATCTTATTAATATGATACTTCTCTACAATTGACTATTGGTGACTATCAGCAGTGTTCTTGTGGAGAAAGGACACGATTGCCACAGTATCAACACGAGCATGGAGCTGATATCACTGGAATGCCACCTGAGATCTTTATTGCCCAGGGAGAACTAGAAATATGTTTCATTACTTAAATCAACCAGTTCAACTTCCTAACCCCTTTGGTACCTGCAGTGATCTGTATGTAGGTGCCATAAACAAGTAATCTTTGCCTCAAAACAAAACAATACCCTGGTTCTGGATCTTAGAGTGCATTTTTTTGGGGTCAGCGTTACACTCAACAAAACCGCACAGCCTCTTTGACCTCTTACTGTTTCCTTGTCCACTTCTTGCAGTGCAACCGTCCAGAGCTACGAAGCGACGAAGTCGAGAGTGAACAGAAGGTCATGTATGGTGTATCAGAGAGGGCAGAAGCAGGTGACAAGGATGTTCCTGAGGGAGGCGGAACGTCTCTGGAGATGTCCGCGGACGAGCAGACCTAGAGAGACTCTTCTTACCTGTACATGTGTTGGGAGCGACACATTCTGTAACCTGTTGTTGTTGATCCACTTTGGAGATTACATGTGGCGAGCATATTCAGTTAGGCATGCATTGGATTTGTTCTTGGATTGAAGAATAGAATCACACATAATTGAACATGCAGACTAGTTTGAGGGCTGGGGAGCCATGCCACCCACAACGAAAGTGTACTCTAAATACAATTTGACCGAATTGATCATGTTGAGTCTTATAATGTTCTCTCTTTTCCATAGCAGGATGGCAACCTTGATTGTCATTGTAGTTTTGATGTCTCCTCTCATCTTCTCCGGACATGAGGGTGAAGCGAGGCTTAGATATGGACAATTGGACCCTCATATGAAAGTCGTATTTTTCTTGCATCTATACAGAAGGGGCTGATAAAAGAAAACTACCACACAATGTATCAAGGCCTCCTTGTAAAGATACCGGCAAGTTAATATTCAGAAACGAGAACTAGCCTAGATGAAATATAATTAAGAGCCGGTCAGTTTTGTTGGGGCAGCTCTCGACTAGCTCTCTCTCAGCGGACGAAGGTAGAAGAAGTATAAGATAGCAGAGATGTTTTTCCGGCCGCAGCGTACAGCCCTTTTTCTCTTTGACTCAAACTGGATACATGACTAACCAACGCACCCGAATCAGTTTACAGCGGGAGGGATTTATACGTGCATGCATACGCAACACCACGCCCTCCCTCTGGCCGGCACGCCCGACCCGCATGCCCTCGCCTGCGCCCACGATGCGCTCGTACGCGCGCGGCGCGGCCGGAATCCAACGGATCACAACGGCCTCTACTGCATGCAGCTCGTCTACGCTACGTACGCGGCAAGCTGCAGATTGACTCCAATGCTCGCACGCCCTACAACTCGGATCGCTACACGATCAACACACATGACGCACACGCTAGCTATTGCCATGAGCCCACACACACACGCCACACACGCCATGCTTCCGCTGTGTCTCGCACGTCCCGCGCCCACCCGACGCGCCCGACGAGCCCGACTGCACCAACGCCGTGGCTTATTCCAACAAGTTTCCTCTAACATCTCAACTGGCGCCATGATAACAAAAATAGTGTAGATTTGGCACCTAGCTAAAGATGTTGTCTGGTGGTTAAGAGTTGCATTCTGATTCTTAGCTAAGTAATCAGAGGGCTAAATGGATAATGCAAAGACCCGGTGAAATATGTGAGGGTATATATTGAGGCCCAACGTTGAAGAAACCTAGCAAGAAAATGAAACCATGTGGGAAGCATGACACCAAGTTGCATAAATCATGAAGTTAAGAAATGCATGACACAATTCATGAGCAGTACTGTTAGTAATTAAGCATGAGATATAAATGAACCATCCGTTTAAAGCCAACCATATGCAACTGCTTTTTTTGTTGATAAAAGAGAGAATCATCTCTCCGATTTCCATTAACAGAAATCACTCCATATGCAACTGCTATAGTGCACTAGATAAATTAAGTTAACAACACTTTCTCCCGTGGCAATTAAGCTGAATATCCCTACCTCTCAACATACCAAACCGAAACAAACTTCATTGTCTCCGTTTAGTGTTGATAAAGCCACGAAAGTCATCATATGTACCGCACATGGGGAGCAAAAAACTTTCTGAAATCTGCGATGTCTATTTGAGCTTTTCTTTACTTTCATTACGACTTTAAGACCTTTGTTGAACCTATTTGCTGTTTAATAAAGTTGGACGTATACATTGTTCTGTTGCAGAGGTCAGAATCCCCCTTTCGAATTTTTTTTTGTTTTGCGACAGGTTATTCAGGAACGAAAGGGATGCATCAGCGGAGGTCTTGGAACTGTAGGAGCCTTTTCGGCTTTCGGATGCCACCAGTCAAAAGATGAGAGGGCACAAGAGGAATATAGCTTTGGTCTTATGATGGGGGAAAATAGTTTCGTAAGTCTTTCGGTTGTGGTTATCTGTTTTGCTTTGTGATCATTACGTTAAGGGGTTATAATTTATAACTATGCAGTCTAGCAGCCCTCTCACGCCTCCACTCTCATGTGTCTCCGATCCTGGCTCTCAGCCTGCTAGCAGCATTGTATCCACTTGGAGACATTTTGATAGCAGCATTGTTGTTTTTTGCAACGAAAACGAAATGTGGTAGTTTCCTGCAAACGATGCCATCAATGTAGTGTTTTCTGCAATTAACTGATAAGCTATTAACAAGGGTGTATATGCGACCCAGTTAAAGGGAAGGGGCCTGTTCTGGGTGTTTACGATACAACTCCAGGAATTACCATGACTATGGTTGAAAACCAACCTAAATGGACTGCTCCACCTGCGAGCTGTGTCAAGTTGAATATGGATGGCTCCTAGTCTCCTGATGGAGGCGCCAGTGCATGAATGATACTCCGTGATGACATTCGAAACATAATTTTTCTCATCCTGCAGAACACTGTTCTCGTGTAGATATGTTATGGAAGCTGAATTGTGTGCTTGTATGAAAGGTATCTCTTTTGTCTCTCGAATGTTCAGAGGCGCCCATTTTTTGGAGACTGACTCACTTGCCGTGGTGAATCCACTCATGGATGGAATTCCTGAATCCTGATAGATTGGTGGTTGCTTCTTTAATTACTGGCAGAGTTAAGTATCTGCTTTCTCTTTGTAAAACTTGCATTACTCTTAACAAGCCTAGCCAAAACTCTGTAGCTAATTACTAGGCTTACTTTCCTTGGACCGAGAGCAGAACTGTGGTATGGTTGGGCTCAGGACCACCAGGTGCGGTTCATCTCAGCAAAGCAGATTGAAACTAGATGTTAGTTGAGTAATACAAGTTTTTACCCGAAAACAAACGAGCGCGGAAGGACTATAGTTTCGGACTGATGATGGGGGAAATAGTTGCCGTCAGTTTTTCCGCCTTGCGGTGTTTATTGCCACCACTTTCTGTTGTTGTTTTTTCATTGTGATTTCTTATTTTGAGGCATTAACTGTGCAGTCTAGCAGCCCTCTCATGGGTCCACCCTCCTGTGCCGTCCGATCCTGGCTCTCCGCCTGCTAGCAGGATTGTTGATCCACTTTGGAGAAATATGTTAATTTGCCCCAAACCTGGGAGATATTACCCCAGATAACATGCGACGACTGTATCCATTTTTATCAGAGTCCCTGCTCTACTTGAGTATCTACTGTTGACAGGGGAAAAATATCCTGTGATACCAGGTACCACATGACACCATGATACCATGTCATAAAAATCACATTTGGACGTTTCAAAATATTCTAAAAAAAGACGTTAATGTTCACAATATATATGTTTAGTATCCATAAAAAAATCAGATCAAAATTCGAAATGCACAATGAGAAATAAAAAGACAAATTCAACATGAATACTGTCAAAAAAGGCAATAGCAGAATTGCCACTATTCACATGTGGATTTGTCTTTTTTTTTTGTTTCTCCATATATATTTCAACTTTGGATTTGAAATTTTGAGAGACTGTAGGTACATGTGTTGTGAATATTCATGATTTTTTGAAACATCAAAATTTGAGTTTTACAAAACGGTATCATGTAGAAGTCAAATAGCGACCCAACCACAGTACAAAGAGTAAAAGGGGCCTCATTTCACTCCTAGCACGGCATCAGTCATTGAGCCTGGGTCGTCGACGGCATCCGTCCAGGCGCCCCCCTCCGGTCCCGGACAGGGGGGGGGGGGGGGGGGACACGACCCTGTCGATACCGACGGCCATCACCGAACAAGCTGAAACGACTTCATGTTGAGACCGATGACGCCAATCTGGAAGACGGTGCAGCGAAGGCCCAACAACCACCAAATGCGCACCGCACCCATGAGGTGAGGGACCTCAATACCCACGAGCACCTCCTGGACCAATCCTACTCCACCTACCTGGGGTAATAACTTCGACCCGCCCCGGGCCCAAATTCGTACACCCGAGCACGAGCTCCAGATCCGAAGCCTCCATCGTCAGCACGAGCAGCCGGTGTCGCGTCCGGCACCAGCTCTACCCAACACGCCTCCAGCTCTTCAGCAGGAGAAGGGGCACCTCCATACCCCCTGCAGAATCCTGACAGCACTAGCACGCCACAAGGACTAGTACACGTCTGCAACACCCATTATTGTCGCACCACTGGCCGCCAGCCACCACCGCCATAGCCGCAACCACCGCGCCAGCGGCACAAGAACCCACCTGGGGCCCCCATGGAATGTGCCCGACCAGATCTGGGCCAAGCCCCCGCCGGCTGCCGCCTCCACAGGGCGAAACTCCCGCCGAGTCCAGCCCACCACGCACGGGAAGAGACACCGCGACACCGCCATCGGGCCTGCCCGCACGCCGCCGCGCCCCAGACCAACACTGTGCCACCATCCGAGGTTGCCAGCCAGCACCGAGCCCCCGCGCGAGGAGGAGATGTGGCCCCGCCGCCACCAGCACCTTCCAGGCTTCGCCTGGCGGCGGCGAGGGGAGGAGATGGAGAGGCGGGGGACTGAGGCGCCGGTGGCAAGGGTTCCCCCCTCAGTCGCTCGCGGGAGGGACGCGAGGGGGACTAGTTGGGTTCCTGCTCCTTTCCTGGTCACACCAGTAAAGAAACTCGACGCCGAGCCTACGTAATTAGAGCCTGTGATTAGCGCCTAGCATTGGAGGAGAAGGTCCCTATTTGTTTTTGGATTTTATGATATTTATTATTTTTACTATAAGCGCCTGCATATGAGTCTACCATTGTAGGTGCCCTTAACACATGTTTTAAAATCTGTTATATTTGCACTGTCTTTTCACACAAATAGAATCACATACACTGGCATGAAGCTCTTTTTTCTTCTCGGCATTTGTGTGTTCAACACAGATCGACGACTGGGCAGCCATGTCGTACACTCAAAATGATGCTAGAGTAAAAAAATGACTACCTGGATGGAACGTGATGGTCAAGCCCACTTTATTAATAGAGGAGGAGGATCCAAGAGAAATTATGGCATGCATGTCCAGTTCTCCAAGAGAAGAGAATTGTGGCATATATGGTCAGAAGACATCAGTGTCATGGTCAGAGATTCAAAATAGGTTAGCCATGAGTTATCAAAGTTGGCTAGACGTCTTTACTGGCCGTTGCCTGTTTAGTCTCCTTTAGCATGCACAAATCACATGTCTGGAGTTTAACACCTTAACTTATAAAAAGTAATCTAGAAAGGATTCAACAATGTCAGTGCTTTTTGCTCCTCTTTCCACAATGGCCGTATGTTCTTTTTTATCACAATTGTTTCTCCTGTGTTACATCTTAGAATTGATATATGTCTTGCACAATACGTTGAATGTTTGGAGATACACTCTTCACTCTAACACTTTACACTATTCAGTCTAACACTTAGCACAATAACATATTTGAGAACCGTCCTTACACAAATTGGAAGACGTAAAATCCCTTCTACCGTAAGGTTTTAAAAACCCTTTTAAAACCTAAAATCATGAGCCCAAGCAAAGTATAGGAGGTGGCCAGTTTCCTCTAATATCTCAGTTGGTGTCATGACAACAAAAAATGTTGTACATATGATAGACAGCTCACTGAAAATGGTACATGGTAATAAGAAATCTCATTTTGATATCTGAGTACACAATCGAAGAGTTAAACAGATAGTCCAAACATCCATGGCGAAATATGAGTGTATATATAGAGCCCGACACATACAAAATAAAACAATGGCAGGAAAGCATGAGGCAAGTATGTGTCACATCCCTAGTTCCGGTAATGCTTAGTGCTTGCATTAGAGTGTTGCATCATGTTTAAATTCTATTTAAATTGAAATAGGGATTGATCAAGCCCTAGCACCAAAGCAATTCAAATAGGTTCAACTAAGAAATATTTTTCAATGAACCCAAATGGCCTTAAAAAATGTTCACCATTTTTGGAAAATGCTGGAAACAGTAACCAGAGATGTTGCACATTTTTCCATGACATTCTGGATTTTTGAATTAAATCATATGGTATTTGCATTTGGGCATTTAATTGCTAAATAATATTTTAAATGCTCAAATAATCACAAACTGAAATGTTTGTTGTTGGAAATATTCTAAACAGTGGCATTGACCAGTTTCATGATTTTTGGAAATGCTCTGGCATTTTTATTAAAGCCAAACACAATTACAGAAAATAGAAAATGGAAATAAAAGGAGAGGGAGTTTACCTGGCAGCCCACTTACCTGGCCACCTACCTGTGCGGCCCACCAAAGCCGGCCCAGCCCACCACCGCAGCCTCTCTGTCGCCTTCCTCCTCGCGCCAGTAGGCAGGGGCGCGTGCCCGGCGCTCGCAGCCACACGCCGGCCACCTCCTCCCTGCCTGGCTGCCTCCTCCTCCCCCTGGACGCCTCTCGCAGCGCCACGCCACCCCCTGGACCTCTCTCTCACTCTCTCCCGTGCTTCTCCCCTCCTCTTCTCTCTCTCCCTCTCGCGTCCGAGCGCGCCGGAGAGCGTCGCTGCTTCACGACGTAGCCACTGCGTGCACCCTAGGCCTCGCCCCGTGTCCAGCTGCTGAGAGAAGCTCGTCCTCTTCTGCGCGCTCAAGATCAGAAGCCCGGGGCGCACTGCATCACCGTCAGCATCATCGTCTTCCTCACCGGCAACCGTGGATCCCCGCCGTCGATTCGCGCCAAAGAGGGCCTCCCCGAGCCGTCCGAGCTGCTCAACGACTACCATTGTGAGGACTCCTTCGTTTCCCCTTCTCTCTGCTCGTTCCCGTGCCGTAGCCGCCCGTCCCGCAAGCACCGAGCTCGGCCGCCATCGCCATTGCTGGCGAACCTCGCGCCTCGGAGCTCTTCCGCCACTTCAAGAGTAGCTCCAGCGTTTCGCCCAGTCCCGAGGATCCCGGCGCGCCTCGCTTTACGGCACGCGCTGCAGCCCTCGCGCCCGTGCAGCCGTAGCTCCGGCAGCCGCCCGGCTTGTCACCACCGCCGCCACACGCTGCCCCAAAGACACACCGCTGCCACCATCGGATGCGCTGCATCGCTGGGCTTTCTAAGCGCCCGCCGTGGCTCAGCCGACGCCGGAGATGGCCGGACGAGGAGCGCCGCCGCGTCTGCCTACCGCTGGCGATTAGTCGCCGGATTAGATGACGTGGCCCAGGCTTAATTAGCTCTAACCACCGATTAGTTAACCCCTAGAGTCACTGACAGCTAGGCCCCACTGTCTAACTAAACATAGCTTAATTTCTGTTTAGTTTTAATTAAGCTCAGTGGGCCCACGCGTCAGCTTTGACCAAGCTGGCGTGGCCGTTGACTGGGCCCGCATGTCAGCGACACATACCATCCTGAGACACTGACGTGTGGACCCCACTGGTCAGATTTGACCTGGACCGAGTCATTGACCTGCTGACAGCACTGTGAGGTCATGCTGACGCATTAATTCCTTTCTGGAATTTAAATAAATCTTAAATGATTTATTATTTTCAGAAAATACCCTAAACTTCTAAAAATCATAGAAATTAAACCATAACTCCAAATGAATTAAGTTATATATGAAAAATGATCAGAAAAATCAAATCTTTCCATCTGTACTAGTTTCATGCATGTCAGAACACTTTAACCTTGCTGTTTAGGTGAAACAAGCTAATGCACTTATATCACTTGTTATTTGGGTGATCATTTGAATCCTTGGTTCAAATGGACTCAAACCTTTCTGTCCCAAGTTGCATTAGACCTATCACACATCATATTGTCATGTCATAGCATGCATCATATTGTCACATTGCATTGATTGTGTCCTTCTGTGTTTGCCGGTAATCGTCCCCTCTCAGTGAAGCGATGTTATGTTCCGACGACGAGATCGATGACACTGATGAAGACTCAATGTTATCTTCAGAAGTGCCAGGCAAGCAAAACCCCCTTGTTCATTCCGATACAATCCCACTCTCTCGCTCCTGCTCTCTTTTACTACATTAGGACAACAACGTTTCAACTGTTACTTGCTGCGGTAGCTGAACCCCTTTATCCTCTGCATGACCTGTCATTCCACAAGAATAGATGAAACCCACTAGCATGAGTAGGAGTTGTTTGAGCCCTGTTGTGCCTACTCATTCATGCTTGTTTGTCATGCCTGCTACTGCTTAGAGTTGAGTCAGGTCTGATTCATCGGGAATGAATCGGAGGTGTGTGAACATGTCCTACTGTGTGTGAGCTAAGTGTGTGAACACAAGTTGGTAAAGGTAGCGGTGAGAGGCCATGTAGGAGTACATGGTGGGTTGTCTCATTGTAGCCGTCCTCAGGAACTGAGTTCTGTGTTTGTGATCCATGAACAGTTACTACCACACATTGGAATGCTTAAGTGCCCTTCTCGACTTATTAATCCACTCGATCTCTGTCCAGGAGTTGCAACTAGTTTCTGGTGTTTGTAGGTAGTGTTAGTAGTCTACCAAGTGGCACCTGGTACAGGTGGGCTTGGGACAGACTAGGCACAGTGGCACGGTGTACCAAGTGGCACCTGGATGGTGGGCTTGGGAACCCTGCTCACATCGTTTGGGGCCGTGAGCGACACCCCGGCCGGATCTCCTTGCGGATGGAACCCGAATAGGCGATAAACCTGGACGAGAGACTTGTGTGGTTAGTCAGGTCGTGGCCGACTCCTCGCCCGGCTTCCGCTTGAAGGTTGCCGAGGTACATGACGTGTACAGGGCGATAAGTGGCGAGAGCGTGTGTGAAGAAGTACACCTCCGCAGGGTTATCATTATCTATTCGAATAGTCGGATTCCTCGGATATGGAAACTTGGACCCCTTGCATAGTTCATAGACAAGTGAAAGTGGATACTCTAAAACTCGCAAGATAAGCGTGGGTGCTATGGATGGCGTTCTCGTAGGGAGACGGGAGCGGATCCATAGTGGTGTATTGATATGGTGAATATGTGGACTCGTGTGCGCCTCCTCAAAAGAGTTACTTGCAGTCGTAGTTCAGGATAGCCACCGAGTCAAAGCTGGCTTGCTGCAGTCAAACTCCACCACCCCCCCCCCTTTGTGGACAATGATGCATATGTAGATAGTTCTGATGTAAGTCTTGCTGAGTACGTTTGTACTCATGTTTGCTTATTCTATGTTTTGCAGAGAGACGTCAGTCTCGCTAGTAGTTCCGCTTGGACTTCGACGTTTAGCTTGTTACCTCAGCTACGATCTTGTGCCCTCGGTAGGGTCTGGTAGATAGTCAGGCTTCTCAGCCTTTTTCATTTGTAGATGTCTGTACTCAGACATGTTAAGCTTCCGCTTGTGCTTTGACTTGTATGTTTCCGAGTGTTGGGTCATGAGACCCATGTTTGTAATATCTCGCTCCCCGGAGCCTAATGAATAAATATTTGAGTCGTAGAGTTATGTTGTGATGCCATGTTGTATTTACACATATTGAGCATATTGTGTGTGTGTTTGAAATTCTTGGTATGTGTGGGATCCGACAATCTAGTTGTTTATCCTTGGCAGCCTCTCATATGGGGAAATGTAGTCTAGTGCTTCCTGAGCGATAGTAGTCTCACAGCCCGGTTCACCGGAGTCCTGCTAGCCCAAAGACTACTGCTTTGGACACTTGATTTGGCGGCATGTGTTTCACTTCGTTCCTATGTCCGTCCTTCGGGAAATGTCACGGGTGATATCCGGAGTCCTGCCTAGCTCGCTACAGCCGGGTTACCGGAGTCCTGTTAGCCCAGCGCTACAGCCCGGATTCATACGTTGATGACCGACATGTTCGATGTGATTCATGTATGCATGTCCCCATGGGTTAGTAACGCTTTGGGTTCACGACTAGCCATGTCGGCCCGGGTTCTCTATCATATAGATGCTAGCGACACTACCATATGCGTGAGCCAAAAGGCGCAAACGGTCCCGGGCCATGGTAAGGCGACACCCGTGGGAATACCGTGCGTGAGGCCGCAAAGTGATATGAGGTGTTACCGGCTAGATCGATGTGACTTGGAATCGGGGTCCTGACAGCGTTGGTATCAGAGCCAGGTTGCCTGTAGGATTACCAAGCCAAACTGGTCGAAGTTGTGTCTAGAAATGCGTTAGTTATATAAGGGAATTGATTGTGGAAGGGAACGTAAGGCTCTTTTTACTCCTTTACCTTATGCCCTTTTGTTCTGAGTCAACCCCTTCTTTTCTACGGGGATTAAGAACTAGGCTTCTCATCTTTCTATTAGGATGAAGTGTTACTAATCCATAGACTTATAGAATTGTTAGTTTCAAATCTCAGTTCAGTTTCTAATACTTCTGTATGTTCATAGCAGGCCTCGGAACCTTGATATGATGTTGTTGAGTGGTTATGCCACCATTTTGCATGATGTCTCAAATCTTTTTGAGCATTTACAGCCGTTATGCTGTCCGAGTCATCCCAGGTCTCTAAATAGTCTGATGCATTTGCAAATCCCTTCCTCCCGTTCCTGATGTCCTTTTGGGCCAGATTATGCACACTAATCGGTGAGTTGAGGTACTCTATTGCCTCGACATATATGTTGGAGTTAGTATTATGACCATAGGTGTTTTAGGGAGTCACCTAGTAATCTAGCAACGCTTTTGTGTTCCCGTGTGATGATGCTGGCCATCATTTTCGAAAGCATCCCGTGATGCCATTTAGTAGTAGGTATTCTATTCCTGGGTTCTTGAACCCGAGATTCACCCTACTTACTTCATGTTGATAGTAATTGCTAGCTCCCTTAGGTTATTAGTAACCTTGCATTAGTCCTCGAGGTCCGTGGTATTTCCTTCTTCCAAATACCATGAACTACTTATGGAAGAAGTTCCTCCTTGAACCAAAAGATCACAACAAGAGTGCTCCCAATGAGTTCTCGATTCTATATTGTGACTCGCGGTTCAACCTTTCTGCATGGATTATCCGGAAGAAATGTTGAGCTTCGCTCGACATACTAATCCATGCATCCACAACTCCGAAAAACATGTGTTCCTTGAGTTGTCCCTTTTTAGTTGTTTTCTGGCCCTCGTCTATCGATTGATACTCAGGAGTAGTTATGCATTCGTGTTCAACGATGCCACTACTCTTGTGGTCCGTCAAGCCGTTCTATTTCAGAATGAATAGGAGAAACAAACTCCAGTACCTCATCCATATTCAGGATTGGGTCAAAGTAGTTGTATTCTGCAGGTCAAAATGCCAATTCAGCTTTTGTTCTGTTCTACCCTGAAGTATTACCCACTTTATGTCAGGAACACCATGAGAATTGCACCTTCTCTTATGGATTCTTGACGCAGTGATACTTCTCGCTATCATTATTCATTCCTCGGTCCCGTGTTGATGCAACTGGAATGCCGACAAGTGAATTGTGATGCCTGAGACACTGACGTGTGGACCCCACTGGTCAGATTTGACCTGGACCGAGTCATTGACCTGCTGACAGCACTGTGAGGTCATGCTGACGCATTAATTCCTTTCTGGAATTTAAATAAATCTTAAATGATTTATTATTTTCAGAAAATACCCTAAACTTCTAAAAATCATAGAAATTAAACCGTAACTCCAAATGAATTAAGTTATATATGAAAAATGATCAGAAAAATCCAATCTTTCCATCTGTACTAGTTTCATGCATGTCAGAACATTTAACCTTGCTGTTTAGGTGAAACAAGCTAATGCACTTATATCACTTATTATTTGGGTGATCATTTGAATCCTTGGTTCAAATGGACTCAAACCTTTCTGTCCCAAGTTGCATTAGACCTATCACACATCATATTGTCATGTCATAGCATGCATCATATTGTCATGTCATAGCATGCATCATATTGTCGCATTGCATTGATTGTGTCCTTCTGTGTTTGCCGGTAATCGTCCCCTCTCAAGAGGCGATGTTCAATGACGAGATCGATGACACTGATGAAGACTCAATGTTATCTTCGGAAGTGCCAGGCAAGCAAAACCCCCTTGTTCATTCCGATACAATCCCACTCTCTCGCTCCTGCTCTCTTTTACTGCATTAGGACAACAACGTTTCAACTGTTACTTGCTGCGGTAGCTGAACCCCTTTATCCTCTGCATGACCTGTCATTCCACAGTAAATAGATGAAACCCACTAGCATGAGTAGGAGTTGTTTGAGCCCTGTTGTGCCTACTCATTAATGCTTGTTTGTCATGCCTGCTACTGCTTAGAGTTGAGTCAGGTCTGATTCATCGGGAATGAATCGGAGGTGTGTGAACATGTCCTACTGTGTGTGAGCTAAGTGTGTGAACACGAGTTGGTAAAGGTAGCGGTGAGAGGCCATGTAGGAGTACATGGTGGGTTGTCTCATTGTAGCCGTCCTCAGGAACTGAGTTCTGTGTTTGTGATCCATGAACAGTTACTACCACACATTGGAATGCTTAAGTGCCCCTCTCGACTTATTAATCAACTTGATCTCTGTCCAGGAGTTGCAATTAGTTTCTGGTGTTTGTAGGTAGTGTTAGTAGTCTACCAAGTGGCACCCGGTACAGGTGGGCTTGGGACAGACTAGGCACAGTGGCACGGTGTACCAAGTGGCACCCGGTTGGTGGGTTGGGAACCCTGCTCACATCGTTTGGGGCCGTGAGCGACACCCCGGCCTGATCTCCTTGCGGATGGAACCTGAATAGGCGATAAACCTGGACGAGAGACTTGTGTGGTTAGTCAGGTCGTGGCCGACTCCCTCGCCCGGCTTCCGCTTGAAGGTTGCCGAGGTACATGACGATGTCTGTGGCGATAAGTGGCGAGCGTGTGTGAAGAAGTACATCCTGAAGGGTTATCATTATCTATTGAATAGCCGGATTCCTCGGATATGGAAACTTGGACCCCTTGCATAGTTCATAGACAAGTGAAAGTGGATACTCTAAAACTTCGCAAGATAAGCGTGAGTGCTATGGATGGCGTTCTCGTAGGGAGACGGGAGGCGGATCCATAGTGGTGTATTGATATGGTGAATATGTGGACTCGTGTGCGCCACCTCAAAAGTGTTACTTGCAGTCGTAGTTCAGGATAGCCACCGAGTCAAAGCTGGCTTGCTGCAGTCAAACTCCACCACCCCCTTTGTTGATAATGATGCATATGTAGATAGTTCTGATGTAAGTCTTGCTGAGTACGTTTGTACTCATGTTTGCTTATTCTATGTTTTGCAGAGAGACGTCAGTCTCGCTAGTAGTTCCGCTTGGACTTCGACGTTTAGCTTGTTACCTCAGATACGATCTTGTGCCCTCGGTAGGGTCTGGTAGATAGTCAGGCTTCTCAGCCTTTTTTCATTTGTAGATGTACGTACTCAGACATGTTAAGCTTCCGCTTGTGCTTTGACTTGTATGCTCGAGTGTTGGGTCATGAGACCCATGTTTGTAATATCTCGCTCCCGGAGCCTAATGAATAAATATTTGAGTCGAGAGTTATGTTGTGATGCCATGTTGTATTTACACATATTGAGCATATTGTGTGTGTGTTTGAAATGCTTGGTATGTGTGGGATCCGAGAATCTAGTTGTTTATCCTTGGCATCCTCTCATTTGGGGAAATATAGTCTAGTGCTTCTGGCGATAGTAGTCCGCTTCTGCCCGGTTCACCGGAGTCCTGCTAGCCCAACACTACTGCTTTGGACACTTGATCTGGCGGCATGTGTTTCACTGTTCCTATATGTCTGTCCCTTCGGGAAATGTCACGGGTGATATCCGAGTCCTGCCTAGCCTGCTACAGCCCGGGTTACCGGAGTCCTGTTAGCCCAGCGCTACAGCCCGGATTCATACGTTGATGACCGACATGTTCGATGTGATTCATGTATGCATGTCCCCATGGGTTAGTAACGCTTTGGGTTCACGACTAGCCATGTCGGCCCGGGTTCTCTGTCATATGGATGCTAGCGACACTACCATATACGTGAGCCAAAAGGCGCAAACGGTCCGGGGCCATGGTAAGGCGACACCTGTGGGAATACCGCGTGAGGCCGCAAAGTGATATGAGGTGTTACCGGCTAGATCGATGTGACTTGGAATCGGGTCTGACAGCGTTGGTATCGAGCTCGACTGCTGTAGGATTACCAAGCCAAACTGGTCGATGTTGAGTCTAGAAATGCGTTAGTTATATAAGGGAATTGATTGTGGAAGGGAACGTAAGGCTCTTTTTACTCCTTTACCTTATGCCCTTCTGATCTGAGTCAACCCCTTCTTTTCTACAGGGATTAAGAACTAGGCTTCTCATCTTTCTATTAGGATGATGTGTTACTAATCCATAGACTTATAGAATTGTTAGTTTCAAATCTCAGTTCAGTTTCTAATACTTCTGTATGTTCATAGCAGGCCTCGGAACCTTGATATGATGTTGTTGAGTGGTTATGCCACCATTTTGCATGATGTCTCAAATCTTTTTGAGCATTTACAGCCGTTATGCTGTCCGAGTCATCCCAGGTCTCTAAATAGTCTGATGCATTTGCAAATTCCTTCCTTTCGTTCCTGATGTCCTTTTGGGCCAGATTAAGCACACTAATCGGTGAGTTGAGGTACTCTATTGCCTCGACATATATGTTGGAGTTAGTATTATGACCATAGGTGTTTTAGGGAGTCACCTAGTAATCTAGCAACGTTTTGTGTTCCCCGTGTGATGATTCTGGCCATCATTTTCGAAAGCATCCCGTGATGCCATTTAGTAGTAGGTATTCTATTCCTGGGTTCTTGAACCCGAGATTCACCCTACTTACTTCATGTTGATAGTAATTGCTAGCTCCCTTAGGTTATTAGTAACCTTGCATTAGTCCTCGAGGTCCGTGGTATTTCCTTCTTCCAAATACCATGAACTACTTATGGCAGAAGTTCCTCCTTGAACCAAACGATCACAACCAAAGTGCTCCTAATGAGTTCTCGATTCTATATTGTGACTCTGCTAGTTCAACCTTTCTGCATGGGTTATTCGGAAGAAATGTTGAGCTTCGCCGACATACTAATCTATGCATCCACAACTCCGAAAAACATGTGTTCCTTGAGTTGTCCCTTTTAGTTGTTTTCCGCCCTCGTCTATCGATTGATACTCAGGAGTAGTTATGCATTCGTGTTCAACGATGCCACTACTCTTGTGGTCCGTCAAGCCGTTCTATTTCAGAATGAATAGGAGAAACAAACTCCAGTACCTCATCCATATTCAGGATTGGGTCAAAGTAGTTGTATTCTGCAGGTCAAAATGCCAATTCAGCTTTTGTTCTGTTCTACCGTGAAGTATTACCCACTTTATGTCAGGAACACCATGAGAATTGCACCTTCTCTTATGGATTCTTGACGCAGTGATACTTCTCGCTATCATTATTCATTCCTCGGTCCCGTGTTGATGCAACCGGAATGCCGACAAGTGAATTGTGATGTGTGAAATCGATACTCCTAGCAACCTCGTTGCTTGGTAGTTAATGGACAATATTTTCATTCTTAGCGTGTTGGTTATTAAATCATCATACTAAGATTGATCGTGCTACCTAGACCTTATTTCTGGTGCACCCTTCGATCAATGAGTTAGAATTATTCAATCCCTTGCTTATTTGATCATATCGTCTTGCCCTGAAAAGCAAGATTGTTCTCGAGCTTAATAACTTATCGGTGGATCGTGATGTTCCGAAAATCTTCTCGGAAGTGTTACCAGGTTGTCACCTGACCGCTATGTTGAGTTCGTGATCATGTTGGTTTTCCTCTAAACCACCCATGCATTCTCCAAGGATCTGTGTTGGATACCCCTGAACTAGTTGGATAAGCTAAACATCAACTTGGAGAGTTGGAAGATAAAAGCTTGCCTAAATTAGTTCGTTCCAAAGGGATATCCTTGTGTAGTGTGTGTTGAAGAAAGATGATATCTTCATCGATTGGTCCCTGTGATCAATTGTTGGACCTATTGTCTTATCAATCCTTTGACTTGAGTATGGGCTATTGTCAAGTCAAATCAGAACCAACGATGTTCGTAATGTTGTCTTACTCGTGGTTGATCCCTTGAGCATACACCATTACATATTTTGGTCTGATCAATGCTATCACCGTGTTCACATGATGGTGGAAGTCCAGTGATATGGAAATTCCGATGAGTTGTTGTTGAGCCCATCAGCACCATTTTGTCTCCCCCATGATTCATGTTGAACATCAACCTAGTGTTGAAAACTTTGTAAGCAATGCCTTCGTGTCCCGTTCATGAAGCCTATGCTTGGATGGAAGAAGTGACTTCCTCGAATTCATGTATTTAGGTGTAAGTTGCCGCCATGAATTTGAGAAAGGTTTGTTTTGTTTCCTCTGGAATCGTCCCAAGTTAGTCATGCACGCATGAAGTGCCCTATGGTTTGATAGGTTGGCCGCCTCCACTCCATATGTGTTCCTCGCACACCAAGCCACTGATTGGTTTGTTCGAGGAAAAGGAGTTGCTGTGCGAATACTAGTTCATGCACAAGATTCCAATATCCTCGAAGATGGTTCCCCACCTGAACTTGGTAGTGTTTTATCATAAGACTACCATGTGGTCATGCTTGTCAGAGACAACGTGTTCACTTGTATGTAGCAGAACCAGCTCATGTTTTGGAGCTTGCTATCGTGGTTCATTCCCCGAGAATCTCGCAACTCCATCTCGTCGATTTGTGTTGCAACTTTTCTTTTCAGACATGTGAGTCTGAAGTATCCTGTTTCTAACCAGATCTGAATCTCAGGCAGATATGATGGTTGGAACATTTCCGACATTTGCATTTTGTTCCCAGCTTGCACCGCCTTGTGCCAAATTCCTTTGGATTGCCCTTCTCAGCAATTGTTGTTCAGGATCATCTTCAGAGGTGGTCCAACCATGGGTCCCATCCATTTCCGATGATAAGCAAATCATCCATTGCGTTCTCTTCAACAAGGTAGTCCACATCATCCATCCTAGTCCGGGTATGCCATTCCTTCGAACTCCTTCAAATGATCGATTGTGATTGCCTTAGGCTGGTATAAAGAGTCTCAATGATCTCTATATCAAAAGTAATTCTTTTTGCCACTTAAGGGAATTTTTCTACGGGTCACTTTCCTTAAGATGTCTCGTTATAGTATCATGGCAACTCAACTCCTCGCTACGTGGACAACCGTTCACCACCTCCTTAAGATTGAAATTGTTGTCTACCTAGTGAACCTTCGTCATCTGTGACACTCCATCCCTCCGGATGTATGTTTCATGTCTCAGCTTGAGGGATGTTGCTATGTCTCATTCCGTGAGTTAATCCTGAGTTGTTCGATCCTCAAGAAGATTGATTCTTCTAAAGTTCTCCCTTTCCTCTCTTGTCATATTAGATGAAGTTTTCAAAACAGGGATGTCAAGATCAACGTATGCAACGAATCAACAACCTTATGAGGTGCAACTTGGATCGTGAAGATTGTGTTGGTCTTGTGCCCCTATGTCTTCTAACCTCACGTCTTGAATCTCGGGACGAGATTTTTGTTTAGTGGGGGTGAGTTGTCACATCCCTAGTTCTGGTAATGCTTAGTGCTTGCATTAGAGTGTTGCATCATGTTTAAATTCTATTTAAATTGAAATAGGGATTGATCAAGCCCTAGCACCAAAGCAATTCAAATAGGTTCAACTAAGAAATATTTTTCAATGAACCCAAATGGCCTTCAAAATGTTCACCATTTTTGGAAAATGCCGGAAACAAGAACGAGAGGCGTTGCACATTTTTCCATGACATTCTGGATTTTTGAATTAAATCATATGGTATTTGCATTTGGGCATTTAATTGCTAAATAATATTTTAAATGCTCAAATAATCACAAACTGAAATGTTTGTTGTTGGAAATATTCCAAACAGTGACATTGACCAGTTTCATGATTTTTGGAAATGCTCTGGCATTTTTATTAAAGCCAAACACAATTCTGAGAAAATAGAAAATGGAAATAAAAGGAGAGGGAGTTTACTGGCAGCCCACTTACCTGGCCACCTACCTGTGCGGCCCACCAAAGCCGGCCCAGCCCACCACCGCAGCCTCTCTGTCGCCTTCCTCCTCGCGCCAGTAGGCAGGGGCGCGTGCCCGGCGCTCGCAGCCACACGCCGGCCACCTCCTCCCTGCCTGGCTGCCTCCTCCTCCCCCTGGACGCCTCTCGCAGCGCCACGCCACCCCCTGGACCTCTCTCTCACTCTCTCCCGTGCTTCTCCCCTCATCTTCTCTCTCTCCCTCTCGCGTTCGGCCTTGAGAGAGCGCCGCTGCCATGAAGTAGCCACCGTGCACCCTAGGCCTCGCCCGTGTCCATTCTTTGAGAGAAGCTCGTCGTCCTCATCTGCGCGCTCAAGATCAGAAGCCCGGGGCGCACTGCATCGCCGTCAGCATCATCGCCTTCCTCACCGGCAACCGTGGATCCCCGCCGTCGATTCGCGCCAAAGAGGGCCTCCCTGAGCCGTCCGAGCTGCTCAACGACTCATTGTGAGGACTCCTTCGTTTTCCCCCTTCTCTCCTGCTCGTTCCCGTGCCGTAGCCGCCGTCCCCGCAAGCACCGAGCTCCGGCCATCGCCATTGCTGGCGAACCTCGCGCCTCGGAGCTCTTCCGCTCACTTCAGTAGCTCCCGCGTGCTCGCCCGATCCCCTGTGATCCCGATCGCCCTCGCTTCAGCTGTCGCGCTGCAGCCCTCGCGCCCGTGCGGCCAGTAGCTCGGCAACCGCCCGCTTGTCACCACTGCCGCCACCCGCTGTCCCAGCACACACCGCGGCCACCACTGGATGCGCCGCATCGCGGGCTTCCTAGCGCACCCAGCCGCTCGTCCAGCCGACGCCGGAGATGGCCGGGCGAGGAGCGCCGCCGCGTCTACCTACCGACGGCGATTAGTCGCCGGATTAGATGACGTGGCCCAGGCTTAATTAGCTCTAACCACCGATTAGTGAACCCCTAGTGTCACTGACAGCTAGGCCCCACTGTCCAACTAAACATAGCTTAATTTCTGTTTAGTTTTAATTAACCTCAGTGGGCCCACGCGTCAGCTTTGACCAAGCTGACGTGGCCGTTGACTGGGCCCGCATGTCAACGACACATACCAGCCTGAGACACTGATGTGTGGACCCCACTGGTCAGATTTGACCTGGACCGAGTCATTGACCTGCTGACAGCACTGTGAGGTCATGCTGACGCATTAATTCCTTTCTGGAATTTAAATAAACCTTAAATGATTTATTATTTTCAGAAAATACCCTAAACTTCTAAAAATCATAGAAATTGAACCGTAACTCCAAATGAATTAAGTTATATATGAAAAATGATCAGAAAAATCCAATCTTTCCATCTGTACTAGTTTCATGCATGTCAGAACACTTTAACCTTGCTGTTTAGGTGAAACAAGCTAATGCACTTATATCACTTATTATTTGGGTGATCATTTGAATCCTTGGTTCAAATGGACTCAAACCTTTCTGCCCCAAGTTGCATTAGACCTATCACACATCATATTGTCATGTCATAGCATGCATCATATTGTCATGTCATAGCATGCATCATATTGTCGCATTGCATTGATTGTGTCATACGTGTTTGCTTAATCGTCCCCTCTCAGTAGACGATGTTCCGACGACGAGATCGATGACACTGATGAAGACTCAATGTTATCTTCAGAAGTGCCAGGCAAGCAAAACCCCCTTGTTCATTCCGATACAATCCCACTCTCTCGCTCCTGCTCTCTTTTACTGCATTAGGACAACAACGATTCAACTGTTACATGCCGCGGTAGCTGAACCCCTTTTCCTCTGCATGACCTGTCATTCCACAAGAAATAGATGAAACCCACTAGCATGAGTAAGAGTTGTTTGAGCCCTATTGTGCCTACTCATTCATGCTTGTTTGTCATGCCTGCTTTGCTTAGAGTTGAGTCAGGTCTGATTCATCGGGAATGAATCGGAGGTGTGTGAACATGTCCTCTTGTGTGTGAGCTAAGTGTGTGAACACGCTTTAGTAAAGGTAGCGATGAGAGGCCATGTAGGAGTACATGGTGGGTTGTCTCATTGTAGCCGTCCTCAGGAACTGAGTTCTGTGTTTGTGATCCATGAACAGTTACTACCACACATTGGAATGCTTAAGTGCCCCTCTCGACTTATTAATCCACTCGATCTCTGTCCAGGAGTTGCAACTAGTTTCTGGTGTTTGTAGGTAGTGTTAGTAGTCTACCAAGTGGCACCCGGTACAGGTGGGCTTGGGACAGACTAGGCACGATGTACGGTGTACCAAGTGGCACCCGGTTGGTGGGCTTGGGAACCCTGCTCACATCGTTTGGGGCCGTGGCGACACCCGGCCTGATCTCCTTGCGGATGGAACCTGAATAGGCGATAAACACGGACGAGAGACTTGTGTGGTTAGTCAGGTCGTGGCCGACTCCTCGCCCGGCTTCCGCTTGAAGGTTGCCGAGGTACATGGCGTGTCTGAGGCGATAAGTGGCGAGAGCGTGTGTGAAGAAGTACATCCCTGAAGGGTTATCATTATCTATTCGAATAGCCGGATTCCTCGGATATGGAAACTTGGACCCCTTGCATAGTTCATAGACAAGTGAAAGTGGATACTCTAAAACTCGCAAGATAAGCGTGAGTGCTATGGATGGCGTTCTCGTGAGGGAGACGGAGCGGATCCATAGTGGTGTATTGATATGGTGAATATGTGGACTCGTGTGCCCACCTCAAAAGAGTTACTTGTAGTCGTAGTTCAGGATAGCCACCGAGTCAAAGCTGGCTTCTGCGGTCAAACTCCACCCCCTTTGTTGATAATGATGCATATGTAGATAGTTCTGATGTAAGTCTTGCTGAGTACGTTTGTACTCATGTTTGGTTATTCTATGTTTTGCAGAGAGACGTCAGTATCGCTAGTAGTTCCGCTTGGACTTCGATGTTTAGCTTGTTACCTCAGCTACGATCTTGTGCCCTCGGTAGGATGTGGTAGATAGCCAGGCTTCTCAGCCTTTTTCATTTGTAGATGTCTGTACTCAGACATGTTAAGCTTCCGCTTGTGCTTTGACTTGTATGTTTCGAGTGTTGGGTCATGAGACCCATGTTTGTAATATCTCGCTCCCCGGAGCCTAATGAATAAATATTTGAGTCGTAGAGTTATGTTGTGATGCCATGTTGTATTTACACATATTGAGCATATTGTGTGTATGTTTGAAATGCTTGGTATGTGTGGGATCCGACAATCTAGTTGTTTATCCTTGGCAGCCTCTAATATAGGGAAATTTAGTCTAGTGCTTCCTGAGCGATAGTAGTCCGCTACAGCCCGGTTCACCGGAGTCCTGCTAGCCCAGCACTACTGCTTTGGACACTTGACTGGCCGGCATGTGTTTCACTTCGTTCCTATGTCTGTCCCTTCGGGGAAATGTCACGGGGTGATATCCGGAGTCCTGCCTAGCCTGCTACAGCCCGGGTTACCGGAGTCCTGTTAGCCCAGCGCTACAGCCCGGATTCATACGTTGATGACCGACATGTTCGATGTGATTCATGTATGCATGTCCCCATGGGTTAGTAACGCTTTGGGTTCACGACTAGCCATGTCGGCCCGGGTTCTCTGTCATATGGATGCTAGCGACACTATCATATACGTGAGCCAAAAGGCGCAATCGGTCCCGGGTCATGGTAAGGCGACACCCGTGGGTAGAATACCGTGCGTGAGGCCGCAAAGTGATATGAGGTGTTACCGGCTAGATCGATGTGACTTGGAATCGGGTCCCGACAGCGTTGGTATCGAGCTGACTGCCTGTAGGATTACCAAGCCAAACTGGTCGAAGTTGAGTCTAGAAATGCGTTAGTTATATAAGGGAATTGATTGTGGAAGGGAACGTAAGGCTCTTTTTACTCCTTTACCTTATGCCCTTCTGATCTGAGTCAACCCCTTCTTTTCTACGGGGATTAAGAACTAGGCTTCTCATCTTTCTATTAGGATGATGTGTTACTAATCCATAGACTTATAGAATTGTTAGTTTCAAATCTCAGTTCAGTTTCTAATACTTCTGTATGTTCATAGCAGGCCTCGGAACCTTGATATGATGTTGTTGAGTGGTTATGCCACCATTTTGCATGATGTCTAAAATCTTTTTGAGCATTTACAGCCGTTATGCTGTCCGAGTCATCCCAGGTCTCTAAATAGTCTGATGCATTTGCAAATCCCTTCCTCCCGTTCCTGATGTCCTTTTGGGCCAGATTATGCACACTAATCGGTGAGTTGAGGTACTCTATTGCCTCGACATATATGTTGGAGTTAGTATTATGACCCTAGGTGTTTTAGGGAGTCACCTAGTAATCTAGCAACGTTTTGTGTTCCCCGTGTGATGATTCTGGCCATCATTTTCGAAAGCATCCCGTGATGCCATTTAGTAGTAGGTATTCTATTCCTGGGTTCTTGAACCCGAGATTCACCCTACTTACTTCATGTTGATAGTAATTGCTAGCTCCCTTAGGTTATTAGTAACCTTGCATTAGTCCTCGAGGTCCGTGGTATTTCCTTCTTCCAAATACCATGAACTACTTATGGCAGAAGTTCCTCCTTGAACCAAACGATCACAACCAAAGTGCTCCTAATGAGTTCTCGATTCTATATTGTGACTCTGCCAGTTCAACCTTTCTGCATGGGTTATTCGGAAGAAATGTTGAGCTTCGCTCGACATACTAATCTATGCATCCACAACTCCGAAAAACATGTGTTCCTTGAGTTGTCCCTTTTTAGTTGTTTTCTGGCCCTCGTCTATCGATTGATACTCAGGAGTAGTTATGCATTCGTGTTCAACGATGCCACTACTCTTGTGGTCCGTCAAGCCGTTCTATTTCAGAATGAATAGGAGAAACAAACTCCAGTACCTCATCCATATTCAGGATTGGGTCAAAGTAGTTGTATTCTGCAGGTCAAAATGCGAATTCAGCTTTTGTTCTGTTCTACCCTGAAGTATTACCCACTTTATGTCAGGAACATCATGAGAATTGCACCTTCTCTTATGGATTCTTGACGCAGTGATACTTCTCGCTACATTATTCATTCCTCGGTCCCGTGTTAGCCCAGCGCTATAGCCCGGATTCATACGTTGATGACCGACATGTTCGATGTGATTCATGTATGCCTGTCCCCATGGGTTAGTGCCGCTTTGGGTTCACGACTAGCCATGTCGGCCCGGGTTCTCTGTCATATGGATGCTAGCGACACTACCATATACGTGAGCCAAAAGGCGCAAACGGTCCCGGGCCATGGTAAGGCGATACCCGTGGAAATACCGTGCGTGAGGCCGCAAAGTGATATGAGGTGTTACCAGCTAGATCGATGTGACTTGGAATCGGGGTCCTGACAGTATGATACCAAGCTATAACACTTATGAGCACTATAGCTAAGTTAGGTTTATTTAGTGGTAGGGAAGATACGTCTCATTCCTTTGGCACTTCAAATTAGGAAGATATATGACTCTCGTAGTCTGGAACATGTGTTTAGTAATCCATTAAAGATTAATACATGTTGTGCAATTGCTAATCACAGCAACACCTGGTTGATGTTTTTAGCACACTAGATTAACTTAACGATGATTTCTTTGCCAGTAATTAAGCTAAACCTACTTCCCTAAAAAAATCATATTCCCTCCATCTCTATTTACTCTGCATAGCAGCATTGTCTTAAGTCAAACTTTATAAAATTTAAATCACATTTATAGAAAAATATATTATTATTGACAATACCAAATCAATATCATTAAATTTATCATTGATTATATTTTCACATCGTATATACTTGTTGTTGTTGTTGTTGTTGTTGCTGTTGTTGTTGTTGTTGTTGTTGTTGTTGTTGTTGTAAATGTTCATATTGTTTTCTAAACATAGTACAACTTGTTAAAATTTGACTTATGACAAAGCTAATGTACATAGTAAATTAAAACAGAGGGAGTCACCAACTTCGACCATTCCATTTCCAAAGACTCTCCGCAGGTAAGAAAACTGAAAATTTGTGGCATGTACAGTGGTTGATAAAACCGTCTTATCTTAAATCCGCCACTTATTCTAGAGAAGACAATAAAAGATTACGTACAATGAGTTATCTCTTAGTGTTATATGTGATAACAAGATATCCTTTAATTCGCGGTGAGAGATAGTTTTTTGTCAAGATATCACATCTTAATTAAGAGGTGGCAAACCTTTCCTTATGGGTTTTCTCCTTTTCACCTCAGCATTTATCCTACATGGCAATCCTAAGATGGCACTATTGTACACACCGTTAGGGTCATGAAACACACACTAATTTTGTTGTGGTGTCATCATAGAGGGGCGATAGTATGATGGTTGAGCACAAAGCTAACTGTAACCAAGCATGGCCATCTCATGGTTAATCGACTTGTGGGTTGGGTACAGGGGCACCCAATACGCAACGCCAGGATTGACAGAGTGGACCAGCCACACTGACGGAACAAAATATTGTTAGATCCCTCCGTAGGGTTCATGACGAGATTAGAAGTACAGGGATGGAATCTGCACACACAATTTACCTAGGTTCGTGCCTCCGAAGAGTAATACCCTACATCCTGCTTCTTCTTGTTATTCATAGTGAGTGGATACCACGTATAGAGGGTTACAATGGTGAATGGGATTGCTACCGAGAGATTGGATCTGAGATTGGATGATAACGAGGACCCTAGATCTCCCTTTATATATATAGTGGAGGTCGAGGGTTTACACGGAGATAGATGTGATCTACCCCCCCCCCCCCCCCCCACGTCTAGTCTTGGAGGGCATGAAGGTCGGCTCCACCTTCTTGGGCTTCCTTCTAAAACTCATGATATTCAAAAATGGGTTACACAACTCATGAGTAGTTCCGTTAATAATTAAGAAAACAAATATAAATCAACCATTCGTTAAAAGCTAACCATATGCATGCAACGGCTCTAGCACACTAAATAATTTGAATTAATAACAATTTATCCCTTGAGGACTACCATTAGTTAGGTTTATTTAAGGTGAGGAAGATACCACTCAATCCTGGCACACTTCAAATTAAGGCATGTGTGGCACTCGAAGCCTGACTCGTTCGTCCATTGTTGCATAGTTTGGCCCTTAGAGGCACGAATACGCTACAGCCAGAAATTTACTCGTATACATGGAATGGCTATACCGCTGTAGTAGTGCCATATTAAGTTTTTTATGGTGTAACCAAAAAGATAGGTCACTTGCAGAAGTGATTCGTTTCATCATGTTAGTTCCTCAATAGAAGAGAATGGTCACAGGGATATTAGCGCCATGGTCAGAGGTTCAAAATAGGTTATCCAAGACTTATCAAAGTTGCCTACACTTTGTCTTCGACCTGTTGTTGCTAGTTTAGTCTACGAGAGCATGCGCGAATCATAGATATGGAGTTTAACACCCTCACTTTATCGATAAAATCCCATTCAAAAATGATTTACAGTGGCAAACTTCTCGCCTCGCTTTCCACAAAGGTTGGATATTCTATTCTTTTCTTTTTGTCTGTTGCCAGGACTATGTAACATGGCCAATGTAAATCTTAGTCTAAATTCCTATACAATTCTCGCATGAACTAAACTAATGCAAGTTGACAATTTGCAGAAACTTCAACCTAGCTAGCACTTTGCAACTTGAGAACCTTTCTTAGACAAATTAAATGAAGTGAAACTCCTTCTATCGTAAGGCTTTGAAAATCTAGTTAAAGCTGAAATAATGAGCCCAAACGGAGTACATGAGGTGGTCAGTTTCCCCTAATATCTCAACTAGTGTCATGACATATAAAATGTTGTAGATACGAGAGCCTCCTTACTAAAGATGGAGCTTGGTAGCAAAGAAATTGCATTACGATATCTGATTATGCAATAATAGAGCTAAACAGATAGTGCAAACATGTATGCCCAAATAAGAGAGTGTATATATAGAGCCCAACACAAAAAAAATTAACAAGGGAAGGAAAACATGTGGCAAGTATGACTCCATGTTATAAAACTCATCAGAAGTAGAGTTAGTTAGGTTTATCTTGATGTATGGGGTGTACGAATCATTCTTCTGACCCTTCAAATTAGGAAGATGCATGAATATTTTTCCTTGCAGAAAATTCATTTTTTTCCTTTTGCAGAGGAGGCACCAAAAGGCTACATAAGCCAACCCCTACCGGGAAAAGGCTTATAGCTGGGCTCATATTAGTGACGGCCATAGCCTAAGACCCGCCACAAATATTCTGCGGAAGTTCTAGTGGCGGGTGGAAAAAAGCGCCGACCACTTCTAAATGCTCAACAGTGGCGGGCTGCAGCCATCATCTGTCTTCAATTTTCACATAACTAGCTGTGGGATAAAAACAATAGTGGTGGGTGGCTGAATGACGCCCGCCACTGGTTCTCAACATATCAGTGGCGAGCGAGAATCATGACCAACACTGCAATATTTCGCTAATCCCCGTGCAAACTTTTCAGTTTTTCTAAAGTTAGCAGTGTCGGGCTATAGTTGGCGCTAGCCACAGATCATGTAAGTAATGAAAGTGCTTGAAAAAAAATCATGTTTTTTAACCCAAAATAGTACCAAGCTTGATCATGCACTTTCAATGGTGTATATTCAACATAGAAAATGTTTAAATGAGAAATGTTGTAAAAAAATCGAGTTCTATGTGGAAGGCAATTGTTTCGATTCGTCAGGGAGTGTTCAGTTTCTTCATGAAGTGCATCCAGTTTTTCCCGTAACACTATAAATGTTTTTACCACACCCTATACGGGTCATATGATGAACCCATGCCACGTTTCAAACTCTTCAAAGCTCATTTACATGTTCTTGTGGACAGGAGAGCGTTATGCTCTTTTAGTGGCCAGTAAATCAATTAATGCTTCAAAAATACCAAACAACTCAAGAAGTGGCCAAACTTGAGCATGACCATTTCAATAGTGTGTAATAAACATACAAAAAGTATGAAAGGGGAATGATGCAAAAATAGTTGAGTTATGTATGAAAGTCCCCGGTTTTCATTTGAAGATTCGATGCTTCCCTGACGAGTATTCAGTTTGTACACAAAGTGCATCCAGTTTTTTCCATAATATTCTCAAATTTTTACCACACCTTATAGGGGTCATATTATGAACCCATAAGACACACACACAAAGTACACTAGAGTTCATAGGAAAATTCTACCTTCAAATAATTCCCCTGCCAATGACTACCTAGAACATGAACGTGATGGTCAAGCCCACTTAATTCGTATTAAGCGTAAGTTTCTTTGTGAGGGAGGGGAATAGGATCCCGTGACTAACACCACTGATTTAATCTTTCATACAAAACTTAATCAGGTAAGTTGTTTGGACAAGCCGATCATCAGGTAAGCATGGTATTTAATCGGTATAGCCGTTCAGCCTGAAACGTGTTCAATGTTTCTATGCATCTTGGCCTTTATTTGGCATAGGTCATTATAGCGAGGGGAGGATCATATGATCCATTTTAAGATGAAACTCATGTTGTTGTACAAATGGACCCTTGTATGGAAGTCATGTTGTGCTTGCACCTCTAGGGTAAAGGACTAAGAAACTGCGCCCACACAATGCATCAGTGTCAACTTATCTAGATACTGCCAAGATTATGCTAAGCAATGAGAACCAATAGATATTGATCAGGTTAAACAATAATTACACTACTAGGGAAAAGCCTATACACAGAGGTATAGCAGTAGCGTTGGTTAAAATAGGGCGCTACTGCTAATTTGTAGTAGCGCGTTCATGCAAAACGCGCTATAGCTCAAACGTTAGCAGTAGCGCATGTTAGGAAACAAGCGCTACCACTATAATTCCCACGGCTTAGCCGATAGGCTACACATAGTAGTAGCGATCCATATAGAACCGCGCTACTGCTACTTCCTTTGTAGCAGCGCGTTTTCTTCTAAACTCGCTACTGCTAAAGGATATAAAACTAAATTTAAAGCAAATAGAAAGGTAATTGAAAATGAAAGAAATAGAATAAGGTGAAAGAAAAAAATAAAATGCGAAGAAAAATAAATGAAAAAGGGAAAAAAGAGAAAGGAGTAGCAGTAGCATGTATACCAGAACGCGCTGTAGCTAAAGTAGCAGTAGCACGCTTTCTGGAACGCGCTACTGCTACTTCTGAATTAACCACCCGCCGGCTCAAAATTTGGCTAAGTCCTCCATCCCCCCTCCCCCCTACTCCTCTGTCGCCGCCGCCCGAGCCTGCCCTCACCGCCACCGCCCGCCCTCAACCTCAGCGCCGCCGCCCGCCGCCGCTCTCGACCTCACCGTCGCCGCCCTCGACCTCACCGCCGCCGCCCGAGCCCGCCCAGCACCGCCGCCTCCCGATCCCGAGCCCGCCCTCGCCGCCCCTACCTCTCCGTCGCCGAGCACCTCCCCGCCACCGTCTCTCCCCTCTCTGTAAGCCCCCCACCCCTCCCCACCCCCATTCTCTCTGCTTAATTAGTTAGTACTAGATTTTTTTAGTAGTAGTAGATATTAATTTAGGGTTCATAGATAATGATTTTTAGTAGTTGAACTAGTTTAATTTTAGTTGAACTAGTTTAGTTTTCGTCGAACTAGTTTAGTTTTAGTTGAACTAGTTTAGATTTAGTTGAACTAGTTTAGTTTTAGTTGAACTAGTTTAGTATGTAAATTAATAAACTAGTTGAATTAATAGAACTAATGTATTTTTAGTAAGTAAATTAATAAACTATTTGAACTAGTTTAGTTTTAGTTGAACTACTTTAGTAAGTAAATTAATATAACTAGTTGAACTACTTTATTTTTAGAAACAACTAGTTTTTTTCTATTTATAGTAAGTTTATATTTAGTAAGAACTAGTTGAATTAATAGAACAAGTTGAACATGTCATATTTGTTGTTATTTTTTTAGTTTAAGCAATTATTCGGGATGTATTAGTGATAACTTATAGGGTTTTTGCTTTTGCAGAAATCAAGGAGCCCCTTCATCATCCCCGCCGTCGTTCCCGTGACCGGCCCCCTCCGACCTCGAGGTGAGACTTGCCAAATCTCCACGTATATCTTGTGTTGCTCATATAGCATATGTGGTTGCCCAAGTGGCCGGTCATGTTCAGGTTACACCTCCGAGCGGCCTATGTTTTGCCGGAGTGTTGATTAATTTCCGTTCCGGCAAATTTCAGGCGCTCGATATGTCTTTTTTTTAGCAAAGGTCATGCCGGATTTTTCCGTGAATTCTGGCATGACTTGTGCTAGAATATGTACAAGTTTAATCTTTGAATTATGAACGTAGGAAATGTCGTACTTTCGGACGAATTTACAGTCTCAGTGCAGCTGCTGCCACGACGATCGAGGTATGTGCGACAATTTCGTTGAGCTGGACGAAGATCGGCGCTTCAGCATTAAGCTCGAGGAGAAATTTGATGTTGAAACGGTACGCAACAACGACAAGTGTTTTTTTCGTAATTAAGCATGACTTCAACTATTTCAACGTCTAATTTTCATCTTTTACAATTCGACTAGCTTATCCCATGCCATGCAAGATGCTATGTCTTGGAGAGGATGGGTTTTGAAGACCATGAAAATTATGAAACAAAGAAAATACACCTAAGGACCCATCATGATATGGATTTTGAAGTAAATCTGTGCAATGCTCAGAGCATAACCCATTTTGGTTGCCAAAATTGGGAAGCACTTTGCAAAATGTATTGTTTTTATGAGAGTATGATTGTCACCATGGATCTTGGTGATCCTGACATTGAGCAAGACAATATGGACATTTGGGTCCTTGTTGATACGCTTCCGATTCTACCACAATGTGAGTTTCTCAAACATAGTTATTAACTAATTTATATTGTTTATTTAAAAATAGTTGACAGCTTATTTCCATTGACAACTTATTTTGATTCTTCAAAGAATGTGCGGAAGATGGTAGACAAAACCCACTACACTGATGGCTCCGAATTAACTTATAAGGAGAAAATTCATCTGATTGCTTATTGTACTTATCTTGAGGATTACAATTCCTATTATCGAACTCCTCCAAATTATGGTGAATACGTGCCACTAGTGCACGTGTTGAACCACGGTAACTTCTATGGAGATACCCTGGTAAGATTTTTTACTATTACGACATTCGTGCATCTTTTGCATACTTCTAAAACTAGTACATCATTGCTAACTACGAAGTTATTACTATGTTTTTCAACAGAAAATCCCGATGGATTGTGTGCCTCATCTGATGTATCTGAATGGTCGCCTTAGAGTTCTGAACATACTACCAGGTCAATCTAGGGAGCTCACCTGTGCATATCGGATTTCTAAAACCGGTGATCACATGCTCATCAAAGAATGGAAAAAATGTTTGGACATTCGCAAGGAGGTTCTTGGAAGTAACATTAAGCGAAAGGCAAGAATTGGAGACAGGATAATCTCCATTCTCCATAATGGAGAGTCAAGGGCTATCTTAATTTCTGCTATTTTACCTTAGAGAATGTAGTAGGTCCTAAGAGAATGTAGTAGGTCCTATGAGGTACAATATGTTTATTATGTGGTACAATGTGTTAGAATTGATGATGAGGAGTAATTCTGATTACGACTAGTGACCAATTTGCTATGTGGTTTCATTGATGAAAACGATGATCTTGAGGAGGTGTTATATGACAATGATGTATTATGATGATAAGTTGTTAATGATATGATGATGATGATGATATTTATTATATCATTGGGTGAAAGAACCGAGGATTAGTTTCAAGTGGATGGACATCCACTTGAAACTAGTCAACGGTTCTTTCACCCCGTGATGTAATAACTCATTATGATGTAAAAACAATCTCTAAATTCCTGTTGTATGAAAACTTGTGTAAAGGTTTATGAACACAACGTGAAATAAAATACGAAATAATAGTAGTAGCGCGGGCAGGGAGAAGTGCTACTACTAATTACCAGTAGCGCTCCTCTAGGAAATCGCTACTACTAAGTCGATTTAGCAGTAGCGTGGGTCGAGGCACGCTACTGCTAAGCTTTAGCTGTAGCGCCGTATCAGTAGCGCTCCTGCCCGCGCTACTGATAGGCCTAAAACCCTCGCTGCTGCTAGGCTTTTCCCTAGTAGTGTTAGCACACTATCAATAGAGCTTCATTAAAAATAGACATCGTACTTCCAAATTTCAACCATGGAAAGGCATGTTAACTACAACATGCTTAACACCCAACAAATATATCAATTCTATTTGTTTCTCGCATATATAATGTAGTCAAATTCAATTTGCTTTTCACATATATATCACTACAAAATTGATCCCAAGAACTGAACTAAATAGTGCGCAATATAACAACACATTGCACAACTGAACATAACACATTGCATATAATACATAAAGATCCCTTTCCATAGTAACATTACTTTGAATATTTGACTAGACATTTTAGAGGAAGAACACAAACAACGCCAACCTGGCATTCATAAAGCCCAGAAAAGGCTAACTGAACATAATTAAGTTGGCATAGTTAGATAAAATTATGTCTAAGTAGGCTAAAATTGAGCTACCCCTCATCGTCAGATGAGTTGACGATGGGATCCTTCCCATTTGAAGAGAGTGATGTGTCCACATTTTGGGTGCCTAATACATCCGTTTTGCATCACAATTTCTTTTTATAAAGTGTTTATTATTAATGAGATTTTGCACATTATTGCGTCAATGTAATGCATTTTCCTCTTAATTTACATGTTGTACAAGAGAAGGGTAAATTGTTAGAAAGTTGCATAGCAGCACTAAAACAAGGATCAAAGAGATTTTTTTTCTTCTGAATAACAAACCAGTAGAAGAAAAATACTAGAGTTACTACATGTGGGACGAGAGCCCGGGGCTAAGGCCCACGCAAACCCACCACACGGCCAACCCTTGGGTTGCACGAACAAACTGCGTGGAGCCCATAGAACACCCCCTCGGCTTCTCTCTGGGCCCCAAAGGGATTCCCACCTACCCGGCATCTCTCGGACACCCCTGGTCCTATATTACCCCAACAATCGTATTTATTTTAGGGAATTTTTTTGCCGCCATCTGCAGGCAGAAACTCAGCTTAATCGACAAAATCTCATCTAAAAAAGATTCCCATGATGGCTGAATATTTTAGCTCCTCCATCCACACAAATGTTGGGTGCTCTTTTTTTTTGTTGTCTACTCTGTGTAACATCTTAAAACTGATATATGTGTTGGACAATGTAAGGCTTAATATAAGTTACTGTACAAGTGCAATTCTCTCATGAACTAAGCTAATGCATGCTGACAGCTCGGTGGTAATCTGTTCTATCTAGTACTTTGAACCACAACATACTAACTAAAAGAATGCTTGGATTCATATATCGACTCAAGGTGCTCACATGTTTGAGAGCCATTCCTAGAAAGATTGAAGAAAGTGAAAGCTCCTTAGCTGTAAAGTTTTGAAAACTCTTTTTAAGACCATATTTATGAACCACATCAGAGTATACAAGACGGTCAGTTTCCTCTAATATCTCAACATGTATAATGACAAGTAAAAAGTTGTAGATATAATAGCTAGCATATTGAAGATGGTGTTTGGTACATAACAGAAAGCATTCCGATTTCAGAAATCAGAGAAGAGAGATAAACAAATAGTGAAAACATTGATGGAGAAACATGAGTCTATATATTGAGCCGGACATGGAAGAAACTACACAAAGGATCAGAGGCATGTGAAAAGTATGATACCAAGGTACAAAACTCATGATCACTACTGTTGGTTCAGTTTATTTAGAGGCATGAGAGATACGACTCATTCGTCTCGCACTTCAAACTGAGAAAATGTACGAGTCTCCAAGTCTAGCCTGTGCGTTCACTACTGCAAAGGAATCATATCACTTTGAAGACCAAAAAAAAGCTACATAAGCCCTTCATTAAAAATATGCATGTTATGCAAACTAACCACTGCAGTACAATAGATTGAATTTTAGATGGATACACTAGATTAAGTTAATTTATGACACTTTGCTTGTTGGCACTTAAGCCGAACCCACCTCCTTAAGCAGAAATATCTAGTAAACTTTTATCACTCTAATTTGTGTTAAAACGCCTCTTTTGTGTGTGGAATGGCGGTGATGTAGTATAATTGCTCAGGTGGATCAAATGCCATAGGTGGTAGTCTAGTTCCTATAGTTTCTTAAATGAAACGACGACACTCTGCCTTCTCACATGTTATTGCCCCATAAGATTAATCAAGTTCCATGACCAAGTGAAAAATGACAATGTATTGTTGAAAAGTCAGATCCGAAACAAGCAAGGAAACAAACATTCCTTGGGGCGATAAAACACACGTTTTTTTTCCATTGATGACGTGCTTTCATAGATGGAGGCCCGATGATGAGCATGGGCATCTAGAGGTTCCTCAACTTGCAAGGTGGACTATATTGGTTTAGCCAATCACACATGGAGCAGCCAATTATAGATCCTCGGCTTACATCCCTCTGATTCCTTAGCACCCCTAGAATGAAAATTAAACAAAATGAACTGACTTTAGACCTAGACCAAACAGAAGATAAATCTCCGGTGGAAGTTGCAACACACTCGACAACGATGTGCTTGATTTAGAGATGGAACAGACTAACAGGTAGTCGCCTGATATTCTAATTTGGATAATTCAATTTTTTAGCTCTCTCCAACAAGTGGTTTACTGTTTAATTAAGAAATTGTGTCTGGAAACAAACAAAAATTGTTCAGTTGAAGACCAAAATAGAAGAAGAAACAAGCCAGACTAATAAAGTCCATGTTGGTTTGAACTAACAAAGTTATATTAAACCGTAGTGGAGCCCAAGTACTACCACAGGATCACATAACACCGGCCGGCCAAAAGTTATCATCACTGACGTGCCAGTGGCCCGTCAGTGCCTTTTGGTTAGTGATGACCTCAGAACTCAACCACCAGACGGTCACTGATAATAACATAGAAAGCGCACGCAGGATGACTTGCACTTGTTGTGGTAGCTTGGGGCAGGCCTAAGAGACTAAAATCTTCTACATTGGCAACATCCTCTGCCTGCTAGCAGCATTGTTGATCCACTGTGGAGAAACATATTTGTCCCAACTTGGAAGATATTACCCCAGATTACATGTGACAGAAAGAGGCCCCCACCCCCCCTCACCCCCATTTCCATCATGTACACCGACTTGTGGATCTGGCCGTTGGCCAGCCAAGGTAGTAGCCCCCCTCGCCGGCTCGGGTTTAGATTTATTTTTTCTCTCAACAAGTTCGACTTTAATTTTGACCAAAATTGTTTATCATGGTTTTGAAATTCTGTCATGCATGCATTCGATTTTTAGACTAAATAACATGATCACACATAATGCACTTTGATGCAAAGCTCTTTTTCTCCTTGGTTTTTTCAGCATACTGCGTTTGACGCACACAAAGAAAATGTACACTAGAGTTCAAACAAACGAAGAAAGAAATTCTACACTAAATACAATTCCTCTGCTAGGGAACACAATCGATAGCTACCGGTCAAGCCCAATTTGTTTAGATTAGGAGTAGTTGCTCTGTGGGGGTCATATGACTCGTCCTGCATTGAATTTCAGGTTGTGCTTGCACTACTAAAGAAAGGGACTAATAAATTGCATCTCCATCAATGTTACATTGTTTAGTTATCGCCAAGATAATGCCAAGAACCGAGAGCCAGTCTGGACTTTATACTAGATGGCCAGTTTCCTCTAAAATCTCAAGTGGCGCCGTGATAAAAAAATAGATTTGTTACCTAGCTAAAGATGATGTGTGGTAGATCAAATTTGCATTTTGATTGTAAGCCAAGTAACCAGAGGTCTAAACTGAGAGTGCAAACATCCGGTGAAATATGTGAGGGTATATAGGGAGCTCAATGCTAAAGAAACTTAGTAAGAAGAAAAAACATGTGGGAAGCATAACATCAAGTTACAAAACTCATTAAGTTAAAAAATGTATTGCACAACTCATGAGTATATCGTTAATAATTAGGACGGAGATATAAATGAACTAACATTAAAAGTTTACCATATACAATGGCTCTAGCGCAAGTGAGCTAAAACACTTTATCTCTTGAGGACTACGAATTGTTTGGTTTATTTAAGGTGCAGAAGATATGACTCGGTCCTCCCGCACTTTAAAATAAGACATACTCACTCCGTTCCAAAATAATAGTGTTTCCTCTATCCCCGTGTTCCAACTTTGACCATAAATTTAACCAACGAGACCGACTGCGGCGGGAGCAAAAGTTATACCAAGGAATTAATATTCAAAAGAAGTTTTCAATTATATAATTTTTTTCTCCCGTCGCAGTCGGTCTCGTTGGTTAAATTTATGGTCAAAGTTGGACCTCGGGAGTGCGGGCGCACTATATTTTGGAATGGAGGGAGTATGAGTGATTCTCGAAGCCTGGCTCGCATATGTTGTTGCATAGCTTGGCCCTTAGAGGCACGAATAAGCTACGTGAGAAAGAAATTAACTCGTATACTATCCGCTATAGTAGTAAGATAATTTTGATGGCATAATAAGAAAATATGTTACCTGCAGAAGTGATGGGTTTCATCATCTTAATGTGCCATAACAATGGTCCAAGCGCATGACAAGAAGAAATCATGGCATCAATGTCTAGTTCTTCAAGAGAAGAGAAGCTAATGGTCACAAGCGTAGTCAGAGATTCAAAATAGGTTTAGCCATGCGTTCTCAAAGTTGCTTACACTTCGTCTCCGACGTTTGTTGCTTGTTTAGTCTCCGTAAGCTTGCAAAAATCATAGGTGTGGAGTTTAACTGCCTTACTTAATTGAAAATTTGTTCATCTTCTAAAAATGATTCAACAATGGTAGTTTTTTGCTCCTCTTTGAACAAAAGGTTGGATTTTTTTATCACGGCCGTTTGTCCTGTGTAACATCTTAGAATTGGCATATGTGTTGAACAATGTAAGTTTCATGTACAATTCTCCCATGAACTAAAGAATGTGCATGTTGACAGCTCAGAGGCACTCTGTTTTTGAAACGAAAGCCAATTTCTTTACTCTAGCACTTTGCACTAGAATATATTTGACAACCATTCTTAGACAAATTAAATGGAGAAGAATCCCTCGCACTGTAAGGTTTTGGAAACATGTTTAAAGCCTGAAATCATGAGCCCAAATAGAGTATACAAGATGGTCAGTTTCCTCTAATATCTGAACTAGCGTCACATGACATTGAAAATGTTGTATAGATAGAGCTTGCTCACTGAAGATGGTGCTTCGTAGATAGAGCTTGCTCACTGAACTAGTGTCATGAAATTGAAAATGTTGTATAGATAGAGTTTCCCCTAATATCTGACTAACGCAAACATCCATGGTGAAATATGAGAGTGTTTATATATATATAGAGTCGAACACACACAAAATTAAACAAGTGAACGAAAGCATGTGACAAGTATGACAAGAAACAATAAAACTCATGAGCACCACAATCAATTAGGATTATTTTTTAGGCACGGGAGATAGAAATCATTCTCTCACACTTCAAATTAGGCAGATGCATGACTCCTCGCAGTCTTGCCCGTGCATGAAACGACTTTCTTTTCGTTTCATGGTCGAGGTACAAAATGGTGATCCTCTGGCACAAATGTTAGTGTAACTGAACATGGCCAATTCGTTGTTCATCAACTCGCGGGGTGGGTATACAGGGCCACCCAGTGCACATCGCCGGGCTTGGCTAGTACGACCAGCCACGCCTCGTCTCTCACCGGGGGCAAGGAGCTAGAGGGTCGGCGGCGAGGTGGACTCGTCTACGCCAGCGCTGGTGAACACCATGTTGAAGGCGGGGTAGTCGATGTCATATCCATTCGGCGGCCCGGGGCCAAGGCCGGGGAACCGGGACCTGAACGCGTCCATGGCGACGCGGCCGCCGCCACGGTACCGCACGTCGACAATGACGGGGAGTTCGGTGAGCGTGCCGGTAAGCGGGTGGAGGAGGCGGACGGTGCTGGTGACCCCAGTCCCTCCTGCACGCAGGCCATGACAGAGTGAGCAGGTGGCAGGCCAAGACGAAAGAACGAAAGGGGAGAGCACCTGGCGTTCCTACCATTCGGTTGCCACGAGATTTCGCTTCGCCGGGCGGCCAGATCCGGTGTCTGCTAGGCACCGGCGCCGCCGCCTTACTTGCGTCGTTATTCCCTCTGGTCCGGGGAGATGCATGCAGCCACCGGCGAGGCGACACTGCGACGGTGTCCTCATATGCTTGCCGCTGGGTAGGACGAATCTGAATACTTTCGACGTTCCACAGGATTGCAAATCTCCAGCGAGACATTGACCTAGTTTGGACTCAACTAATCCAAAAATATCCAAATAAGAGGTTAGTTGGGTTAGACGCATCTAACCCACCCAAACAATCTAACCCACCTAAGAGGTGCTTATTTGGGTTAGTTCTTCTTGGGATCACTAAAAAAAAACATTTTTCTCTCGCTCTCCCCGCAGCAGATCCCTCCCCACTTCCTCAAAGCTTCTCGTCCTCTCCCTCCCTCCCTCTCGCACCGTCCGTGAAGGCGCCTCGCCGTATACGTGATCCCGTCTGCTGCCGGTAAGCAACCCCGCCCTATCCTTCCGTTCCAACCCCGTCGTCTCCCCGCGGCACGTCCTCCTGACGGTAAGCAGTCGCGGCCCGTTCCCGTCGGCCTCGGCCAGCGCGACTCCTTGCGCAGGGACGGCGGATTCGGTCGGCGGGTTGCGCGAGAGGCCAGCGCGGCATCTTGCCGGGCGCATCCCCGTCTGCCTCGGCCAGGGCTTGCTCCGCCAAATCCGGCAGGAAATAGGGTCCAATGTAGCCAAATGATTGAGAAAGAGCATTTATTATCAATCTAACCCTGCCATCCAAACACCTCTCGCTTGTAGAAAAAGAGGCTTTCGTTCAGGCCTGGCCAGCCCATTAGTCCCGGTTCTTATACGAACCGGGACCAATGGATGCATTCGACCCGGTTCTTATACGAACCGGGACCAATGGATGCATTCGTCCCAGTTCGTGAGCCCAGGTGGCCGGCCGGGGCCTCGTGGGCTTTGGTCCCGGTTCGTCTGGACCCATTTGTCCCGGTTCTAGGCACGAACCGGGACCAATGGGCCTCGCTCCTGGCCCACAGCCATTGGTACCGGTTCCAGCCACGAACCGGGACAAATGATTTGCCTATATATAGCCCATCGCCCGTGACGAGCACTCCACACTGCTCTGTTTTTGCTGGCCGGCGAGGAGGTATTTGGGTGCTCTAGCTCACCTCCTATGCACATGAGGTGTTCGATAAAATGTCCGAGCCACACTAGTTAATATTTCTTCTCTCGAAACTTGACCTCCGAGCTCCATTTTCCCCTAGATTTTTCTAGGTTTAGCAGTCTGTCACGTCCCGTCCCCGTCTTCACTGCCGTTGATCGCCCGCGCCGATCTCGTCGCCGGCACCATCGTGGTGAGCCTCTTGTTCTTATTTTCTTTCTGAAAGAAAAAAATTCTTACTTGAGATAGATACTTGTCTAATTTTCTTACTTTTATTATTCTTTGTTATTATATAGTGCGATGGTTCTGGTATCCGCCCCCGTCGGCCCTCGTCCTGTCTATGATTTGGATGTGGTATATATTATCTTTTTATAACTATTTGGTTCATTTATTGTTTACGAAAATTATGCCGACCAACGTGACATAGATTTTATTTATGTTGGAGGTGGTTGAACCGGAAATTCCAACTGACCCTATTGTCGAGAGGTTAAATTTAGTTGAAGAAGAAAACAATTACTTGAAGGAAAAAATAAAAAAGTTGAGGAGGAGAAGATGATATTGGAGTTGCATGCTGTGGATGTTGTCGATGATCACAAGATCAAGATGGATGCAATACGGTTGAAGACTAGAAAAATTAGGAAATATGCCATTCATACCGAGGCTTGGTATCATTATGCCGTTGGATCAATTGTTACCTTAGTTGTGATTATGATCGCATTTGTTGTTGCATTGAAAGGTTTTACATAGTTTCAATGTATGGTTTAACTAGATGCTCTGAAGAGCTATATGTTGTTCAATTTGAACTATGTATGTACTTTAGTTTTAATGTGATGATGAACTACTATTAATTTGGTCACTTATCTATCCATGTTCATTTGTAGTGCTTTTCAATTTCAGAGTCTTATAGCTGGAAAAAAAATCAGTAAATGCATGAAAAGTAACAATTGAAGTCAGAAAGGGTTGAAAATTGATGATGTGGCTTTGAATGGTGCATTTTGAACACAGAAAAACTATCGAGTTCATAATTTCAAAAAATGAAATCCCTTTGTAACACACGAGTTTCTGTATGAAACCCTGATACTTCGAAAGAGATTGTTCATTTTGTACACGAAGTGCATCCAGTTTTTGCCGTAAGCCTCTCTACTTTCTCGCACATGCTATGTGGGTGAAATGATGATACCATGCCAACTTTCACCCTTCTCAGAGTTCATTTGTAGTGCTTTTCAATTTCAGGGTCTTATAGCTGAAAAAATCAGTAAATGCATGAAAAATAACAAATGAGGTCAGAAATGGTTGAAATTGATGATGTGGCTTTGAATGATGCATTTTGAACACAGAAAAACTATGGAGTTCAAATAAGCTCAAAAAATCAAATCCCTTTGTAACAGACGAGTTTCCGTATGAAACCCTGATACTTCGAAAGAGATTGTCCGTTTTGTAAACAAAGTGCATCCAGTTTTTGCCGTAAGCCTCTCTACTTTCTTGCACATGCTATGTGGGTGAAATTATGATACCATGTCAACTTTCAACCTTTTCAGAGTCCATTTGTAGTGCTTTTCAATTTCAGGGTCTTATAGCTGAAAAAATCAGTAAATGCATGAAAAATAACAAATGAAGTCAGAAAGGGTTAAAAATTGATGATGAGGCTTTTGATGGTGCATTTTGAACACAGAAACACTATGGAGTTCAAATAAGTTCAAAAAAGTGAAATCCCTTTGTAATAGACGAGTTTCCGTATGAAACCCTGATACTTCGAAAGAGTGTCCGTTTTGTACACGAAGTGCATCCAGTTTTTGCCGTAAGCCTCTCTACTTTCTTGCACATGCTATGTGGGTGAAATGATGATACCATGCCAACTTTCAACCTTTTCAGAGTTCATTTGTAGTGCTTTTCAATTTCAGGGTCTTATAGCTGAAAAAAATCAGTAAATGCACGAAAAATAACAAATGTAGTCAGAAAGGGTTGAAAATTGATGATGTGGATTTGAATGGTGCATTTTGAATACAGAAAAACTATGGAGTTCAAATAAGTTCAAAAAAATGAAATCCCTTTGTAACAGACGAGTTTCCGTATGAAACCCTGATACTTCGAAAGAGATTGTCCGTTTTGTACACGAAGTGCATCCAGTTTTTGCCGTAACACTCTCTACTTTCTTGCACATGCTATGTGGGTGAAATGATGATACCATGCCAACTTTTAACCTTTTCAGAGTTCATTTGAAATGCTTTTCAATTTCAGGGTCTTATAGCTGAAAAAAATCAGTAAATGCATGAAAATTTAACAGCAAAAAGAATTATTATAAAATAAAATAAATAATTAATATAAAACAAAATATTATAAACTTTAATAAAATATATAATTAGAAACAAAATAACATAAAATAAACTTTAATAACATAAATAAAATTTATGGAACTAAAATTATCAAAGTATTTTCTGTTCAAAACATTATAAGCAACCTCTAAAATTTATGAAACTAAAATTATATAAAATTGATGCAAATAAAATTATCAAAGTATTTTCTGTTCAAAATCATTAAAAGCAAAAAGAATTTTCATAAAGAACTTTTTTGTTAGAAACTTTAATATCAAAAAGAATTATCATAAAATAAAATAAATAAGTAACTAGAAACAAAATAAAATAAAATAAATAAGTATTTTGTTGTAAGTAGAAAAAAACAAAAAAATAAAGCAAAAAATAAAAACAAAACTAAGAAAAAATAAAGAATTTGCCACCTACTGGGCCACCACGGCCTTAATACGACTAGAAACCCATCCATGGGCCAGGATTCAGGCCCGCAGAAGGCCCAGTAGGCTATCAGGCATAGCAGTCACAATTAGGCCCGTAAGCCTGCAATGGAGCGGAGCTCGAGAGGTCTTGGCGGTGGGGCTTATAAACCACTGCGCGCCTCTCAACTAGCGAGGTGGGACTAAACTCCCACCACCACCCCGCTGTGCAAGTCCTTTGGTCCCGGTTGGTGGCACCAACCGGGACTAAAGGGGTGCATTGGTACCGTTCGTGGCACCAACCGGGACCAATGCCCCCCTTTAGTCCTTAGGGTGCCACCAACCGAGACCAAAGGCCTTCGCTTCCTGCCCTTTGGGCTCTGAAAAGACATTTGGTCGGTTGGTGGCACCAACCGGATTAAAGGGGCATTGGTCCCGTTGGTGCCACGAACCGTGCCAATGCCCTGGGTATATAAGAAAAAATTTAGCCGTTTTGACCAAATCCATCACTTCGTCCCCCGACGCCCCTGCTCCTCCTCGCCGTCGCCGCCCGACGCCCCTGCTCCACCTTGCTGTCGTCGCCGCCACCGACGCCGTCAGGCTGCTCGACGTCACCGTCGCCGCCACCACCGACGCCGTCAGGCTACTCAACATCGCCGCTGACGCCCTCTGCCCCGACGACGGCGTCGACCCTCGCGCCCCTGCCCTGACGCCACCCACCGTGCCCGCGCGCCTGAGCACCAGCCTGCTCGGGCCCTCCTGTCGCGCCCTGCCCTGCCTTGGCCGGCGCGCCGCCCGGCTCCTCCGCCGTGCCCCTCCGCCCCTGCGCCGTGCTAGCTATTAGATTTTTAGATGTTTTTTTAGATGTTTTTTTAGATGTTTTTAGATGCTACTTTTAGATGTTTTTAGATGTTTTTTAGATTATTTTAGTTTATGTTTAGTTTAGTATTAAGATTAGGAAAATTTCAGATGTATAGTTATATTTATTTAGATGTATAGTTAATTTAGGTGTTGTAATATGTTCATAAAAATTGTGCAATTTTGTATAGAAACTTTATTTTTTTCATATGTACAAAAATATAGAATGAAAACGAAAACAAACATATAAGAAAAAACAAAGGAATAAATGAAGAAGGAAAAGAAAACCGTCCGGCCCGGCCACCACCGCATTTTCATAAAGTGTTTCCACCGAGTCCACGTCGCACCGATCGAGCACCCGCGGCGAAGCAAGTCTTTTTTTAAGGTAGTTCTTTGTTAAAGTGAGGGGGGCGTCCGGAGCACCCCCCGGCCCTCTCGCTCGACCAAAACTCTCGAGGACACCCAAACCCTAGAAAAAACGATGACGGTCTCCTACCCCTCCCGCCGCGCCCCTACCCGATTGACAAACTCTCTTGAGGCCACCCATATTTACCAAGTTAAAAGAGCGTTGTCGTCGAGGCCACCCCGAACCCTTGAAGCGTTGTTGAGGCCACCCCAAACCCTTGAAGCGTTGCCGAGGCCACCCCAAACCCTAGAGAAGCATCGAGGCCAGGCCACTAGTATGATTCCTTATTGTGCTTAGCTAGCTAGTTCTACGTTTGCCACTAATATATCCATCTGTCATATTTGAATAATAATTTCCATGTTGTAAATATTTGCAGAAACTATGGATCCGCACCCCCGAGACGAAGCAAAAGAAGCGGTGTTGGGGGAGATAATCGCACACGGAAGTGATGCCGTCTTGTCGTTTCTCAACGACACATGCACTGATGGTCTGGAAAGACAGGATGAAGAAGCAAGCTACGACGATGTTAAAACAACGGAGGAGGAAGGACACCATGAGGACGGCTCCGGTGACCGAATGGAGGAGGAAGGACACCGTGATGACGGCTCGGGTGACCGAATGGAGTCCGGCCAGGTATATATATTAATTAATTAAGCATGTGTTGACTATAGCTAATTGATGCATTAATTGTTTTTGGTATGTACACATATTAACTCTCTTCTTTTCTTCTTTTCTAGCCCTCCGGATCAAGCAACACTTCAGTAACGAGATGAGGCCCGAAGAGAAAGTTGCGCGCGGATGAAAGGTACACGATCATCGAAATTGATCGCGGTGGCCAACCGATTGAACACCTCTGGACCAAGCAAAAATTTAATGCTCAGTGCGGGGTTCTTGTTAGGGACATGATCCCGATCAACATCGAGCAATGGTTGAAGCCTAAGGACAAAGACTCTCAGGTGTCTTATGTCAGAGATTGGCAGAAAGCTGATCTTTGGAACGCGCTGCAGGAAAATTTCACCTTCCCACCAGAGGAGGATCCGGAGAATCCAGTTAAAAAGCCAATGATCAAGGCTTATGCTCTTAAGAAGATAGCTGAGCTATTCAGGAGGTGGAAGAATGAGCTGAAATCATCGTTTTTCGACCAAGACAAGACTCCAGAATTCATCGGCCAATTTGAGAAGATCAAAGATCAGTGGCCCGAATTTGTCACCAAAAAGAAATCTGAGAGATCAGCAAAGATGTCAGCGACAAAAAAGAAAAATGCTACAAAGAAGAAGCATCACCGTCGCACGGGGTCAGGTGGCTACCTGAAAGCCCGGCCATTGTGGGACAAGGCTGAGAATGACCTCATTGATACAGGGATCGAACCAGAGACGCGACGCTGGCCAGACCGTTGCAGGACTTGGTTCTTCGGGGTTGGGGCGAATTGGACCCTGTAACAGGGAAGTGCGTTTGGACCAACGAGCAGCTGAACACACCCATCGAGAAGCTTCAGGAGTATATCGAAAAAGCGCAGCAAGGGACGTTCGTTCCGGACAGAGAGAACGACGAGCTCACAGAGGCCCTCGGCAATCCTGAGCACCTCGGACGGACACGAGGCACTCCAGGCTCTCTTTCGTGGAAGGCTGGATTTCCTGACGCAGGCGGTTACAAACGCCGGGAGAGGAAGAAGAAAAAGGAATTGACCCAACTACAGGCACTGCACGCAAGGGTACAAGCGCTAGAGGAACGAGGCCCAGTTCGCAGCACGCGACCTGCCGAAAGCTACACCCGAAGCTACCCCGCCATCTCAGCGGAGAAGCAGCATGGCTTCCATGGAGCTGTTTCAGGAGCCTGTCTTCACGGCTCCTGCTAGCTACCCCGTGGATGCTATCACGGAGTCTCAGCATTGCCACCTTATGATGCAGTGGATGGAATTGAAAGTCAAGGCGGCTGTTGGCTCTGTTGCACCTCCTGAACCTGGCGCAACTTTTCACTGCCGGCCGATTCCAGAAGGATATGCTAGGGTGATGGTGGATGAAATCACAGAAGGATTTGAGGACCTCCAGCTTGACCACCCTACGGGTGACGGGGAGACTCGGCTGGGTTCTGGTCTAAAGACTCCATGCTTATGGCGGAAGGAGCTCATCAACCTTCCGAACTGGACGCCTCATCCTCCTCCTCCGGCGAGTCAGGGCACTCCGCCTCCTCCACCACCTCCTCCTCGGGCGAGTGATCAGGGCACTCAGCCTCCTTCTCCGACGCATGGAGGCACTCCGCCTCCTTCTCCGACTGCGCCGGTGCACCCGAGCAGCCACCAGCCTCCTCCTTCTCCGCCTCGCCATCAAGGACGAAAGAGACCCGCCGCCGCCCCGTCTGCTCTGGCGCGTCGTAGTCCTTCTCCTCCATTTCATAAGCAAGCACGAAAGAAGACAGCCGCAACCGCTCCGTCTGCTCCGACTTCTAGCAGTACAGCCAGAGGCGGGAGGCAATACAGATATGGTCCACCTCTCAAGCCTCTAGAGAAGTTACCGTACGAGAGGACCGTGGAAGAAAACAAGAAGATCATGGAAAAAGAAGTGAAGGACTTATTTGAAGGTGTGAAAGCAAAGAGACATCCACCTCCAGAGGAGAAGGTAGATCCGGTGAAAGCAAAGCGTACTATCGATGCCCTGAGGAAACCACCAAAGTCTTCGCCAAAAACCAACTATGAGCGCGTTACTGAAAAGGTATATATCAAAGCGGAGCGGCCGGGAAGTACTATAAGTGATAAAAGGTTAAAAAAACGACGAACAGCTGGGAAAAAAATTGCGCAGCTCGGCGAACAAGCGAACCAATCGTGCCCCCCGCTCAATGTGTCTAGCGACATCGTCGCTAATGATCCGGGGATGGTGCCCGGTTATAACAATCTTGGAGATTACCTACCCGACGATGTACATTATGATTTCTTGGAGGTGGACGAACACATATACGAGTACCGGAAGCCTCTCGTCAAAGATGAAAAATCTCTAACAACGATGATGCGAAGATTCCATGATTGGCACATGAAAACCTGCAGAGAGTCTGGGGGGACGGATACTTTGTATCTGAGAGTTAAAGAGGAGCAAGACCTCGTTAGAATTGATCTGTTGTATGTTCCATTTGAGGAGTTCTTCCAGTTCTTCAATGAAAAGGCCCTCAATAAATTAACGGCCACTTGCTACTGTCTGTAAGTACTACTTCTGTCATTAAGTCTCTATATATAGCTCAGCTCTTTCATTGCATGTATTTATAATTATCCTCACTATATTATGCAGATTTAAGATCGTCGAGTGCAGAAAAGCAGAAATGTATGATATTGGGTTCATTAACAAATATCTCATAGATGAATTTCAGGTTAAAACGAGCGCCAAAGATGTCGAGGCCAACTTGCTCAAATCATTGATAATAAATCAAAACAAAGATTTAATACTCTTTCCTTACAACTTCAAGTTAGTGTTACTGTCGTGTGCATATTCGGTTTCCCTTATTACTCGAGCGAGGTTATAGTAATGTAATGTATGAGTTATGCATGCGTGCGCAGCTTCCACTATATTCTCCTGGAGATTAAGATTGAGCAGGGACTAGTAACCGTCTTAGACTCGAGACGAGAAGATCCCGAGACCTATGCGGACATGACTAAAATTCTTAACAAGTAAGTTCAATCGATCATTATCGCACCATATCGGCAACTTTTTGTTCATTTCCTGATATCTCAAGTAATTATTTTCTTTGTCTTCAGGGTTTGGAAAAAGTTCACCGCAGAAGCTCCGGGACTGCCGAAGGAGCTGCGATATACATACCCGAAAGTAAGTACTACTAGCTAGCTAGTTGCGCGCATCTCCTGTTGATTCTAGCTACTTTCATCAATGCCATTTATAATGCTTCATTATTAGTTTGATTGACCTCTATTTCTCGTAAAGTGCTTGTGGCAGGAACAAGGTAATGATTACTGTGGATACTACATGTGTGAGTTCATCTACAACGCGACATGCAAAGATAAGCGGGGCTACTCTAGAAGACAATATGAAGTGCGCAAGCAATACTATTCACAATTTCATTTTATTACACCATCATTTTTGTTGAGTTTCGTTCATATATATGTATTACCCCCCTTCTTCAAATTAGACGTGGCAGATGTGGAATGAAGTCCTACCACAAGATCGCATGAAAGCAATTCAAGAGGAATTGGCGGGATTCTTTCTTGACCACGTCATCAATAAAGCCGGAGAATACCATGTGGAACTTGAGTTCAAATGCTAGGGGATTGTAAGAGATCTTACATATTGTATATGTATGTAGCCAGTAGCGTCAGATAGATAATACGAAAACTTGTTGTTCGACCAATCTCTCGGAGAAGGAGAGGTCGATCACTTCTCTCGGTATGCATGACGAACTTCTGTACTTAATGAGTTCCTTCATTTTCTTACTAGCTAGCGTATCGAGGGCCTCTCTATACGTATAGTACGTAGCGTCGACCAAGCACGGAGATAAGAGAGGACACTTCTCTTTATTAATTAATTAGCTACCTAACACAATATATGAAACACCTTAATTAACCATACAAAACCCCCAAATCCACCCCCCCTCCCTTTCAGAAAAAAAAACAAAAACCCTAGCTTCTGAACAGCTGACGTGTGGATGCCTTTTGGTCCCGGTTGATGCCACCAACCGGGACTAAAGGGCCTCCTGCCTGGGCTTGCAGCACCGGCCACGTGGAGGCACATCTGTTCCGGTTCGTGTAAGAACTGGGACTAAAGGCCTAGGGCATTAGTAACGACCTTTTAGTCCCGGTTCCTAAACCGGGACAAAAGACCCTTACAAACCGGGACAATAGGCCCTTTTTCTACTAGTAATCTTTGGTTAGAGTAAGTTTGGGTTGGTTCAGTGGTAGAATCTAACTCTAACATCTAACTGAGTTAGAGAATCCAAACAGGGCCATTGTATGAGAAAAGAAATCGTTTGACTGATTTTCTGGAGCTGCAATCAGGGAGATACTATACGATACGTTTTTTTCTTCCAGTGATGGGACCTACACCTTCTTTAGCACTCACGTTTCCTCTTAACATGTGTCAGTTAACGGCTGGCTTCAGAACTTTAGAGTTCCAATATCAAACTAGATCAAAAGTTTTAACATGTGTACTGTTCATACCTGTGTAGGTGCACCCGGGAGTAGAAAATCCAGTCTCAATATCAAAATGGCCCTATATATACATGTAAAAAGAATCATGTAACTAAAGTACTAACACAGCTGAAACATGCTCCGATTTCTATGACGGCATGCAGATTATGATGAACTGCATATCGGTGATGGCGTGATGATTTTGGAGTCAGGGCAGTCGGGGTGTCGCCACGTTGGGGTGAAAAACTGACGGTTAAACAACCGAATGAATCGAAAAGCGGGCGGTAGATAGACGTTGGGAGCTGGGGATGCAGATCACGAACAGGGCGGGTCAGTTGCCTCTAATCTCTCAACTGATACCATGGTAACCAAAATGTCGTACTATATATGATACCTCGCTAAAAGATGATGTTTGGTAGATAAAAGTTTGATTCTCATTCTTAGCTAAGTAATCATAGTCCCATGGCTAAACAAATGGTGCAAACATCTAGTGAAATATGTGAGGTTATATATTAAGCCCAACCCTGAAAAAAGCCCTAGCGAGACAATGAAATCATGACACCAAGTTGCACAACATATGAAGTTTAAAAATCTGTGACATACTAAAAAATGTGTGACATAACGCATGAGCAGTACTGGTAATGATTACGCGGGAGATACAAATAAATCATCTGTTACAAGTAATGGCTACTAGCACATTAGAAAAATTAAGGTAATTACTCCCTCCAATTCATATCAATTGTCACTGATTTAATTAACTTGTTACTAAATCAACCAGAATTAATATGGATCAGAGAGAGTACCTTTTCTCTCGTGGTAGTTGAGCTGAATATCTGACCATCTTAATGTAGCAAGCCAAAAAAAGATTCATTGGTAACAAGCTGCTTTCCAGTAATAAAGCTGTGAAAACCGTCATATGTACTGTACGTGGGAGCATACATTATGTAATCTTCAATGTTCTTTTTCTTTCTGTATTGTGGATATTCAAGAACGAGATGGATGCAACACTATTAAGGAAAACCCTAGTAGTAGCGCTTGAAATAAGCATAGCAGTAGCGCTGGGTCCAGAGCTACTACTAGCGCTAGGCAGCGCTACTGGTAAGTATTGTTAGCAGTAGCGCTTCCTGGACCAGCGCTACTGATAACTATCTGTAGCGCTTGTTCATATGAAGCGCTGCTGCTAAGCCAGCGCTACTGCTAGGTGCTTTCCAGCGCTACTGCTAATGTTCCTGCTTTCGCCGACCCCCACCCCCTACGTATTCGCGCTGTATTTATACAGGCTCTATACAATAGTTTCATTAGATCATACTGAACATACACTATTCTCATCATATCATAGACATATAGTAGTCTCATCATAGCATCATCATCATTCAACACAAATATCATCACATCTCGAAAATAGCGATACACAAGTGCGATAATGTCATGTCTCGAATAAGTGCAACTGCATGGTCATGGCACACATACAAGTTTCATCATCTCTATCTAAACCATGATGTAGAAGAGAAGAGCGATCAGTATGAGCAAGAGCGCGACTATGTAGTACCGGCGGTCCCGCCCCTGCTCATGCTGGAGTGTCCACCTCAAGTAACTACTTTCCGCTTCGGCTCTGCTGTCGAACCCACTATGGCTAGCACCCGGGTACCTGTGCACCTGGGCCTGAGCGGCTGCCCAGTGGTCGTAGACTCCTGGAACCCTCCCAACGTACACGGCGTAGTAGCCCTTCGCCATCTCTGATCTATGTACCTGCATCGTGAGTTGATGAATTGAACGATAATATGCAACATAATGTACTTAAGAAAACAAAGAGGTAACCGGGAGCAAAATACAAGCAACCAATAGTAAACATAAATGACAAAGTTCCTCATACCCAAACTAATTAACTAGAGCGATCTACGCTAGTTCAGGACCACGGTTTAGTTACATCACATAGTTTCGCCGTGCATAAATTGAAAGTTTTGCCATAGAAAAAGACAGTAGTGACATATGCATTGTCATCAACAATCAGTCCTCCATGTCGGCGGTCCAATTTTCATAGTCAGGGAGGAAGCACCCGAGCTTCATGAAAGGCTTCAGGTCCAGACGCTGAGCGATTAGCAGTGCTCGGACATCTTCCCGCGTGATTGGCCCATGGTAGAACATCCCTGTTGGTTCGAGGACCTGCTTCATGATCACTTGGGCAAGTTCACACTGTACGTGATAAAACTCAGCTCTGATTTGATGATCCGGTGTACTTCCTATGCTTGTGGCCCAGCTGACAATCTCGGCATCGTTGGTAGTAGGTGACATGCGAAGGCGTTGATTATCCCTTCTGTACTCGAGCAGGTGATGCATGAGGTAGAATCCATCAGCCATACTGGTGTGCGGTTGCTGGATGCAGCAGAAGTCGGTCTTATGACCGAAAGCCAGCCCGCGATTCCTGTACTTTTTCACCTTGATATATCCACCAGACAGGCTGAAGGTTAACAGGGCACTATCGAGAACACTCTTTATGTGCTTGTAATCCTTTTTCCTGATGTTCTTCGATGAGTTCAAGTACATAGCATGGGAGTATTCCGGGTACAGAACGACGAGGACGGCGCGCCCCTACTGTGCAAATTAAGTACACCTCGAGTTAGCCTCCATGCTTGCAAAGGAATGATTAACACTTACGAAAGGATATGTGCGGATGACTTACGTGGAATGATAAGGCACGAGAATTGCTTCCTTGTCCTTATTAGCGATCATGAATTCGCCGAGGTACTTGCTCGCATAGTCATGGTGTTTTTTGCAAACTTCCAAGAAGCTCTCGTGCATATAGTACGGGTCCGCGACGCAGATATATTTGATGTTCTCGACCCTGATGAAGTAGTTCAGATACAACGCATACATGCGGATGAACTGGAAATCCAGCTTGGTCATGTGGAACATGTCGTAGATGTAGTCAAATCGCATGATAAACTGATTCGCGGGCCAGTTCTCGACGTACAACTTTCCAGCCGGCACCTTAGCCGTGTAAAGCGGGTATCCAGGTTTTTCGCGATCAGAAGTCTTTTCTCTCTGGCCAACACATCTTCATGGAGTCTCCTTAGATCATTGTTTAGTATGTGCTCTAGCGCTTTGGCAGGTAGGATCGGGTCGCCGGCGACATGGAAAGGCTTCTTACCTTCGACAGGTATTCTGTCTACCACCCGGGGCTTCAGAGGCAGCTGGCTGCTTGAAGAAGCTCTGGCGCCTTTAGGGCTTTTAGGGCCTTTCTTGTCCGGTCTCCTCCTTTGCTTCTTGCTGGGTGGCAGTAGTGAGGCCACCATACCTTCCCTAACCACCACCCCCAGTGTCGTCGGGCTAATCAGTGGACGGCCCTCGGGGGGTTGCTGGGTACAGGCGGCATCTGGAGGCGTCTCCTGCGAGGATAGCTTGAAGAGAGACTTTTTGCATTCCGCCTTAGGACGTTCCGGCTCCAGCAAATCAGGCAGCATCAAGTCATCATCTCCACGCTCATAGCCTGAGTCTTCGCCGTCCTGAGCCATCAATCCTCCATCATCATAGGCGGTATTGAAATACTTGTCTCGGTCATCATCATCATCGTCCATGTCATCATCAACATTTGCTTCTTTAACATCAGGGGCTACATCATCTGACACTAATGGAGGCTCTCCCTCGCGTCGTCCGCTATCACTCACCACGACAGGTGCAGGTAATGTGGTAGGTGGAGTGGTGTTCATACCTTCTTGAGAAGGTGGCGTTGGCGTGATACTGGGCGCCTCGAGACGAAGAAGAGACTTCGGCCAAGGCAAGAACCAGCCCTTGCATGCGCCAATCATCTTAGGGGTCTCGTTGTCATCGACTGGTACCAGAGGAGGCAAATCCTCGAAGCCTGCAAAGACACTGGCCAAGTTTACCTTGAAGACGCCATCGGGCATCTCTCGGTTGTGGAACATGCGGTCCTTCGGATTCACGATCGTTGCCTTTCCCGCGACCACCTTCTGGCCCTTGATGTCATATAGTACGGTGCACGGGGTGTCGTTGACCTACGAAGGAGACATGTCTGCGACGTCAAACATCCGAAAGGCAACTGAAACGGAAGACTATAGACATGCTGGTGAAAAGGGTATGATGCATAATTACCGTGAGGGCGTCGAGCTCAGCCAGTGATGAAGGCCCACCGAGCATGCAACAGACCGAGGTCGGGCTGCTATGAACAGGAGCGGGGCCTTTTGCGGTTGCTTGAGCAGGTGCTGGTGCTCTGGTGTTCGCCGAATTGCTCCCGACAAAGCTAGGAAGGGGAAAGTCCTCCGGCCATGCATTTGGACTGTTCTTCGTGAAATCAAAAAGTGCCGGAAGCAAGCTGACCACCGCGTCAATGACCGCTACTGACACAACCCCGAGCAACTCTTATTTGGTCTCTGCTTTGCTCTTATCGACCGCAATCTTGACCTTCTCGTCGATGCTCTGCTGAGTGACGGCCTGTCTCTTCTTTCTTTCCTCTGGCTCCTCGTGGTAGCATGTCTTCCACGAGGCGCCATCTCCGACACCGTGCACACGTCCATAGGACGGCGGCTTGTCCACCGGGACCTTCTTCAGTATGTTCAGGGCCCGGTTGAATGGGGTGTCCCACTTGGGCCTCGCCGACGACTGTGACGACTCGTCGCTTTCGGCTGCCTTTTGGTGCTGCTCTTTCTGCAAAAGGAACGTGGATGGTTTACTAATGTGACAAAACTTGCAGTCGAATTGATTGGAAGCTATAATATGATAATGTGGTAATATAACAATTACCAGAAGTCTCATGAAGTCCCTCGTGATCGGGTCCGTGTAAAAGAGCTTTTTTTCTTTGTCCCACTTGTACCGGGCCCTAATCCAGTCATGCTCCAGCGGGTCGGTGAACTCCGCCAAGGGCCCTCTTCCGCTCGTAACCACGGCTTCCGAGGCGGTGGGGAGGCATGTTCCTGGCCTGGAGTGCCTTCATTTTCTCCGACTTTGCCTTGACTTCTTCTTTAGCGCAATTCTCCTTGAATTTTGCAAAGTCCTCTTCCGTTATTGACGGATTGTCAACATGAATCTTGGACCACAGTTCATTCTTCGCAATCGCTTTTTTCACCCGAACTTTCCAGGAGGACAAGTCGTTGGTGAACGTCACCATCGCCTTGTCGTTTATCTTTGTCATGGCGATGTCTTTCCACGGATCTTCATATTCTTTTTCATTGCGGCCGGGGAACAAGAACCTATTGTGCAACTTCTTTAGCAGCATGTTCTCCATATGTGGTATCTGCCTCAACCTCTCGTCGTTGATGTTGGTGGTTTCCCTGAGGATGCATCCAATTTGATTGCCCCAGCACGAGCGCACTTCCTCCGGCGCCGTTGGCTCAAACTTCTTGGGGTGCATCTCCGTGACCACAATTTGTCCGATGCCAAGCTCGTTTCGTCTTCGTGTCCTCTTCTTCTTTGGTGCTTTACCGGCTACGACAGCATCGTTGCCGGTTTCGGGGGTGGTGTCGGTGCCGGTGCCAGTGCCGGTGTCGGTGTCGGGGTTGGTGCCACTGCCGCCACGATGCAACCCCATCTGGTGTTGGTCCAGGTAATCGAAATAGTGATTTGCTGCCTCGATGGGGTCTTCGAGGCGAGCAGAACCACCAGCGACTTCGGCGTCAGTAGACATGTTTCCTATTCAACAATTGTAAATAAAAGATATAATGAAAAGAAAAAAGGGGCCTATATTTGGTCGGAATGTTGATTCATTCCCCTTCCGGCAAATTCTGTGTACTCCATATGTCCTAGTTTCTAGCACAAGTCATGTAGAAAATCACGAATTTTTTTGGCATGACCTTTGCTAAAAAGTGGACATATGGAGCGCCTGAAATTTGCCGGAACGAAAATGAATCAATATTCCGGCAAAACATAGGCCACTCAGATATTTTTCGACAATTGGCACAAGTTCATATAACATCATATGACAAATTTCCAGGACTTAGCAAATTAACCAAGTGTTAAAAACAGCAATATTGTATAGGCTATATGCTCCTAAAACATCATCTAGGGTTTTATTTGCTACTGGTTTTTATTTGAGTGGCCCTAGCTATATTTGCTACTGCCTTAATTAGCTACTGTTTTTTATAAATTTTTGCAACTGTTTTTTATAGCTAATTTATATACCTACAAAAACTAATTAGCTATTGTTTTTTATAAATTTTAGCTACTGTTTATTATACCTACAAAAACCAATTTGCTACTGTTTTAGCTACTCTTTTTTATAAACTTATAGGTATTTTATATACCCTAAACTAAATTTCCCTATACTAAATTGCACTAAGCTAAATTTCCTAAAGTAAAGTGCCCTAAACAAAATTGCACTAAACTAGGGTTCATACATCTCCTCTCTCTCTCTCTCTCTCTGCTACATCTCCTAGCTAGGGCTCATACATCCAAATTAGAAAGAGAGAGCAGAGAGCAGAGATAGAGAGAGAGAGAGAGAGAGATAGAGAGGAGGGCAGGGGAGAGGAGAGGGACAGGCTTACAGGGCGGTGGCGAGGGCGGCGGCGGCGAGGGCGGGCGCTGGGCGAGGGACGGCGAGGTCGAGGGCGGGCGTAGGGCGGCAAGGTTGAGGGTGGGCGCAGGGGCAGGGGAGAGGCGGGGCGGCGTTGTGGTCGATGGTACGGGCTCGGGAGACGGCCGACGACGAGGTCGACGGCGGCCAGGGGCGACGGCCGGCGGTCGAGGGCGAGCAGGGCGGCGGCGACAGAGTGGGGGGAAGAGGGTGTGGGGAGAGTGGCCAGGGGAGAATTGGGTCTTGGCGGTTAGCCAAATTTGAGGTTAACTAAAAATAGCAGTAGCGCTGCTTTACAACCCTGCGCTATAGCTAACTTAGTTATAGCGCTGCTTGTGCTAATGGCACATAGTAGTAGCGCTTTTCTAGAACATAGCGCTATAGCTATAGTAGCTATAGCGCTGGTTCTCAGTCCAGCGCTACTGCTAACTGTTCCAATTTTTATTATTTTCTTTTTATTAATTTCCTTTTCTAGTTTTTAATTTTCTTTTCTTTTATTATTTTCCTTTTGTTCTCGGTTTACTTTCCTTTTTCTTTTGTACTGCTTTTTCCCTTTTGTTTTTGTTTTTTTGTTTTTCTCCCGACGATGGCGTCTCCCTCTCCCCCACTGCGCGCGCATATCACCGGAACCATGCATGTGGTGGTAACATATTAGTTGACCGATAACGGTTACTTAAGTGCGTACACTATATATATATATATATATATATATATATATATATATATATATATATATATAATATATATATATATATATATATATATATATATATATATATATATATAGGGATTGTATATTATTTACACTGGGTGAGGAATAGTTATTCTTCATCCACCTCTATTTTGTCATATTTTAGACATAAAAAGAGAACGTAAGAAAACCTATAATCGTCGTAATTTTTTTTATGTTATGTAAAATTACAAATGTAAAAATATAGTGTAAAATGTACATAAAATACAATTTTTGACCTATATTTTTTTATGCCAAATTTTATGCAGTAAATCAATATGAATGTAACTATTTGTATTTCAAATATAATTTATTTATGAAATGATTGTAACATTACCTCGGGTGAAGAATAACTTATTCTGCACACTGGGTGATGAATAGTAACACTATATATATATATATATATATATATATATATATATATATATATATATATATATATATATATATAGATGTAGGTGTTGGGGACGTTTGCAGAAAATTAAAAAAATTTCCTACGGTTTCACCAAGATCCATCTATGAGTTCATCTAGCAACGAGTATTCAGATTGGTTAGCATCTACATACCACTTTGTAGATCGCAACGGAAGCGTCGGAGTGAACGTGGATGAGGTAGTCGTACTTGCCGCGATCCAATTCACCGATGATCTAGTGCCGAACGGACGGCACCTCCGCGTTCAACACACGTACGGTCAGCGTAACGTCTCCTTCTTCTTGATCCAGCAAGGTGAAGGAGAGGTTGAGGAAGATGGCTCCAGCAGCAGCACGACGGCGTGGTGATGGTGGAACTTGTAGTACTCCGGCAGGGCTTCGCCGTGCACTACGGAGGAGGAGGATGTGTTGGAGAGGGAGAGGGAGGCGTCCAGGGCAAAGGTGCTGCTGCCCCCCTCCCCTCCCCCCCTTTATATAGGTGCCAAGGAGGGGGGGAGGGCGCAGCCTGCCCCTCCTCCAAGGGAGGGTGCGGCCAAGAGGGGAGGTGTCCACCCTCCCCAAGGCACCTCGGAGGTGCCTTCCCCCTCATGGACTCTTCCCCTTTTCCACCCTAGGCGCATGGGCCCCTTGGGGCTGGTTCCCCTTGGCCCATGTGGGCCTAGGCGCACCACCTAGGGCCCATGTGGCCCCCTGGGGCTGGTGGCCCCACTTGGTGGACCCCCGGGACCCCTCCGGTGGTCCCGTACAATACCGATATCACCGAAACTTGTCCCGATGGCAAAACAGCACTTCCTATATATAATTCTTTACCTCCGGACCATTCCGGAACTCCTCGTGACGTCCAGGATCTCATCCGGGACTCGAACAACATTCGGGTTACTGCACATACATATTCCTACAACCCTAGCGTTACATCAACCTTATGTGTAGACCCTACGGGTTCGGGAGACATGCAGAACATGACCGAGACGGCTCTCGGGCAATAACCAACAGCGGATCTGGATACCCATGTTGGCTCCCACATGCTCCACGATGATCTCATCGGATGAACCACGATGTCAAGGATTCAATTAATCCCGTATATGATTCCCTTTGTCAATCGGTATTTTACTTGCCCGAGATTCGATCGTCGGTATACCAATACCTCGTTCAATCTCGTTACCGGCAAGTCACTTTTCTCGTTACCGTAATGCATGATCCCGTGATCAAACACTTCGATCACATTGAGCTCATTGTGATGATGCATTACCGAGAGGGCCCGGTGATACCTCTCCGTCAAGCGGAGTGACAAATCCAGTCTCGATCCATGTCAACCCAATGACACTTTCGTGAGATACCGTAGCATACCTTTATAGTCACCCGATTACGTTGTGACGTTTGGCATACCCAAAGCACTCCTACGGTATCCGGGAGTTACACGATCTCATGGTCTAAGGAAAGGACACTTGACATTGGAAAACTCTAGCAAGCGAACTATGCGATCTTATGCTATGTTAAGATTGGGTCTTGTCCATCACATCATTCTCCTAATGATGTGATCCGTTATCGATGACATCCAATGTCCATAGTCAGGAAACCATGACTATCTCGTCGATCAACGAGCTAGTCAACTAGAGGCTCACTAGGGATATGTTGTTGTGCATTATTCACACATGTATTACGATTTCCGGTTAACACAATTATAGCACGAATAAAGACAATTATCATGAATAAGGAAATATAATAATAATGCTTTTATTATTGCCTCTAGGGCATATTTCCAACAGTCTCCCACTTGCACTAGAGTCAATAATCTAGTTACATTGTGATGAATCGAACACCCATAGAGTTCGGTGCTGATCATGTTTTGCCTTAGGGAGAGGTTTAGTCAGCGGATCTGCGACATTCAGATCCGTGTGCACTTTACAAATTTCTATGTCTCCATCTTGAACATTTTCACGAATGGAGTTGAAGCGACGCTTGATGTGCCTAGTCTTCTTGTGAAACCTGGGCTCCTTTGCAAGTGCAATAGCTCCGGTGTTGTCACGGAAGAGCTTGATTGGCCCCGACGCATTGGGTATGACTCCGAGGTCGGTGATGAACTCCTTCACCCAAATTGCTTCATGTGCTGCCTCCGAGGCTGCCATGTACTCCGCTTCACATGTAGATCCCGCCACGACGCTTTGCTTGCAACTGCACCAGCTTACTGCCCCACCATTCAAAATATACACGTATCCTGTTTGTGACTTAGAGTCATCCAGATCTGTGTCGAAGCTAGCGTCGACGTAACCCTTTACGACGAGCTCTTTGTCACCTCCATAAACGAGAAACATATCCTTAGTCCTTTCAGGTACTTCAGGATATTCTTGACCGCTGTCCAGTGTTCCTTGCCGGGATTACTTTGGTACCTTCCTACCAAACTTACGGCAAGGTTTACATCAGGTCTGGTACACAGCATGGCATACATAATAGAACCTATGGCTGAGGCATAGGGGATGACACTCATCTCTTCTATATCTTCTGCCGTGGTGGGACATTGAGCTGAGCTCAATTTCACACCTTGTAACACAGGTAAGAACCCTTCTTAGATTGATCCATATTGAACTTCTTCAATATCTTATCAAGGTATGTGCTTTGTGAAAGACCTATGAGGCGTCTCGATCTATCTCTATAGATCTTGATGCCTAATATATAAGCAGCTTCTCCAAGGTCCTTCATTGAAAAACTTTTATTCAAATAGGCCTTAATGCTGTCCAAGAGTTCTATATCATTTCCCATCAAAAGTATGTCGTCTACATATAATATGAGAAATGCTACTGAGCTCCCACTCACTTTCTTGTAAACACAGGCTTCTCCATAAGTCATGTAGAACCCAAACGCTTTGATCATCTCATCAAAGCGAATGTTCCAACTCCGAGATGCTTGCACCAGCCCATAAATCGGCGTTGGAGCTTGCACACCTTGTCGACATTCTTAGGATCGACAAAACCTTCCGGCTGCATCATATACAATTCTTCCTTAAGGAAACCATTAAGGAATGCCGTTTTGACGTCCATTTGCCATATCTCATAATCATAGTATGCGGCAATTGCTAACATGATTCTGACGGACTTCAGCTTCGCTACCGTGAGAAAGTCTCATCGTAGTCAACCCCTTGAACTTGTCGATAACCCTTAGCGACAAGCCGAGCTTTATAGATGGTCACATTACCATCCGCGTCATCTTCTTCTTAAAGATCCATTTATTTTCTATGGCTCGCCGTTCAACGGGCAAGTCGGTCAAAGTCCATACTTCGCTTTTCATACATGGATCCTATCTCGGATTTCATGGCTTCCAGCCATTTAGCCGGAATCCGGGCCCGCCATTGCTTCCTCATAGTTCAAGGTTCACCGTTGTCTAACAACATGATTTCCAAGACAGGGTTGCCGTACCACTCGGTGCGGAACGTGTCCTTGTGGACCTTCGAATTTCAGTAGGAGCTTGATCGAAGCATCTTGATCATCATCATTAATTTCCTCTCTAGTCGGTGCAGGCTCACGAGAAACGCGTTTTCTTGAGTTTCGCCATTTTCCGGTTCAAGAGATAACACTTCATCAAGTTCTACTTTCCTCCCACTTACTTCTTTCGAGAGAAACTCTTTCTCCGAGAAGAATCCATTCTTGGCAACAAAGATCTTGCCTTCGGATCTGAGGTAGAAGGTATACCCAACAGTTTCTTTCGGGTATCCTATGAAGACGCATTTTTCCGACTTGGGTTCGAGCTTCTCAGGTTGAAGTTTCTTGACATAAGCATCGCATCCCCAAACTTTTAGAAAGCGACAGCTTAGGTTTCTTCCCAAACCATAATTCATACGGTGTCGTCTCAACGGATTTCGACGGAGCCCTATTTAAAGTGAATGCGGCAGTCTCTAAAGCATAGCCCCAAAAAGATAGCGGTAAATCGGTAAGAGACATCATAGATCGCACCATATCTAATAGAGTGCGATTTAGAAGTTCGGACACACCATTACGCTGAGTTGTTCCAGCGGCGTGAGTTGTGAAACTATTCCACATTTTCTTAAGTGTGTGCCAAATTCGTGACTCAAGTATTCTCCTCCACGATCTGATCGTAGAAACTTGATCTTTCTATCACGTTGATTTTCAACCTCACTCTGAAATTCCTTGAATTTTTCAAAGGTCTCAGACTTGTGTTTCATTAAGTAGACATACCCATATCTACTCAAGTCATCGGTGAGGGTGAGAACATAACGATAGCCACCATGAGCCTCAACACTCATTGGACCGCACACATCGGTATGTATGATTTCCAATAAGTTGGTTGCTCGCTCCATTGTTCCTGAGAATGGAGTCTTGGTCATTTTACCCATGAGGCATGGTTCATGACGTGTCAAATGATTCATAATCAAGAGACTCTAAAAGTCCATCTGCATGGAGCTTCTTCATGCGTTTGACACCTATGTGACCAAAGGCGGCGATGCCACAAATATGTGGGACTATTGTTATCAACTTTAACTCTTTTGGTATTCACACTATGAATATGTGTATCATCACGTCTGAGATTCATTAAGAATAAACCATTAACCATCGGAGCATGACCATAAAACATATCTCTCATATAAATAGAACAACCATTATTCTCGGATTTAAATGAGTAGCCATCTCGAATTAAACGAGATCCAGATACAATGTTCATGCTCAAACTTGGCACTAAATAACAATTATTGAGGTTTAAAACTAATCCCGTAGGTAAATGCAGAGGCAGTGTGCGGCCGGCGATCACATCGACCTTGGAACCATTCCCGACACGCATCGTCACCTCGCCCTTCGCCAGTCTCCGTTTATTCCGCAGCTCTGCTTTGAGTTACAAATATGAGCAACTGCACGGTATCAAATACCCAAGAGCTACTACGAGTACTGGTAAGGTACACATCAATTACATGTATATCACATATACCTTTGGTTTTGCCGGCCTTCTTGTCCGCTAAGTATTTGGGGCAGTTCCGCTTCGGTGACCACTTCCCTTGCAATAAAAGCACTCAGTTCGGGCTTGGGTCCATTCTTTGGCTTCTTCCGGAAACTTGCTTACCGGTATGAAACTTCCTTGCCGTCCTTCTTGAAGTTCTTTTTTTACCCTTGCCCTTCTTGAACTTAGTGGTTTTATTCACCATCAACACTTGATGCTCCTTCTTGATTTCTACCTCTGCTGATTTCAGCATAGCATATACTTCAGGAATGGTCTTTACCATCCCCTGCATATTGTAGTTCATCACAAAGCTCTTGTAGCTAGGTGGAAGCGATTGGAGGATTCTGTCAATGACCGCTTCATCCGGGAGATTAACTTCCAGTTGAGTCAAGCGGTTGTGCAACAGACATTTTGAGTATGTGTTCACCGACAGAGCCATTTTCCTCCATCTTACAGCTAAAGAATTTGTCGGAGACTTCATATCTCTCGACCGGGCATGAGCTTGGAAAACCATTTTCAGCTCTTGAACATCTCATATGCTCCATGTCTCTCAAAACGCTTTTGGAGTCCCGGCTCTAAGCTGTAAAGCATGCCGCACTTGAACGAGGGAGTAATCATCGCAGCGTGATCGCCAAGCGTTCATAACGTCTTGTTCTGCAGGGAGAATAGGTGCGTCACCCAGCGGTGCTCTTAGGACATATTCTTTCTTGGCAGCTATGAGGATAATCCTCAGGTTCGGACCCAGTCCGTATAGTTGCTACCATCGTCTTTCAGCTTGGTTTTCTCTAGGAACGCGTTGAAGTTGAGGACTACGTTGGCCATTTGATCTACAAGACATATTGTAAATATTTAGACTAAGTTCATGATAATAAAGTTCATTTAATAAAATTTAATGAACTCCCACTTAGATAGACATCCCTCTACTAGTCATCTAAGTATTACATGATCCGAGTCAACTAGGCCGTGTCCGATCATCACGTGAGACGGACTAGTCAACATCGGTGAACATCTTCATGTTGATCGTATCTTCTATACTACTCATGCTCGACCTTTCGGTCTTACGTGTTCCGAGGCCATGTCTGTACATGCTAGGCTCGTCAAGTCAACCTAAGTGTTTTGCGTGTAAATCTGTCTTACACCCGTTGTATGCGAACGTAAGGACCTATCACACCCGATCATCACGTGGTGCTTGAACCATTTAACCTTAGCAACGGTGCACAGTTAGGGTGAACACTTTCTTGAAATTATTATGAGGGATCATCTTATTTACTACCGTCGTTCTAAGTAAACAAGATGCATAAAACATAATAAACATCACATGCAATTATATAAAGTAGTGACATGATATGGCCAATATCATATAGCTCCTTTGATCTTCATCTTCGGGCTCCATGATCATCTTGTCACCGGCATGACACCATGATCTCCATCATCATGATCTCCATCATCGTGTCTTCATGAAGTTGTCACGCCAACGACTACTTCTACTTCTATGACTAACGTGTTTAGCAATAAAGTAAAGTAGTTTACATGGCGTTCTTCAATGACACGCAGGTCATACAAAAATAAAGACAACTCCTATGGCTCCTGCCGGTTGTCATACTCATCGACATGCAAGTCTTGATTCCTATTACAATAGCATGAACATCTCATACATCACATATAGATCATTCATCATTCATCCCAACTTCGGGCCATATCATATCACAAAGCACTTGCTGCAAAAACAAGTTAGACGTCCTCTAATTGTTGTTGCAAGTTTTACGTGGCTGAATTAGGGTTCTAGCAAGAACGTTTTCTTACCTACGTTCAAACCACAACGTGATTTGTCAATCTCTATTTACCCTTCATAAGGACCCTGTTCATCGAATCCGATCCAACTAAAGTAGGAGAGACAGACACCGCCAGACCACCTTATGCAACTAGTGCATGTTAGTCGGTGGAACCGGTCTCACGTAAGCGTCACGTGTAAGGTTGGTCCGGGCCGCTTCATCCCACAATACCGCTGAATCAAGATTGACTAGTAACGGCAAGAAGAATTGACAACATCTACGCCCACAACAAATTGTGTTCTACTCCAAGAAGAAGAACTACGCATAGACCTAGCTCATGATGCCACTTTGTTGGGGACGTTTGCAGAAAATTAAAAATTTTTCCTACGGTTTCACCAAGATCCATCTATGAGTTCATCTAGCAACGAGTATTCAGATTGGTTAGCATCTACATACCACTTTGTAGATCGCAACGGAAGCGTCGGAGTGAACGTGGATGAGGTAGTCGTACTTGCCGCGATCCAATTCACCGATGATCTAGTGCCGAGCAGACGGCACCTCCGCTGTTCAACACACGTGACGGTCAGCGTAACGTCTCCTTCTTCTTGATCCAGCAAGGTGAAGGAGAGGTTGAGGAAGATGGCTCCAGCAGCAGCACGACGGGCGTGGTGATGGTGGAACTTGCAAGATTCGGCAGGGCTTCGCGTGCACTACGGAGGAGGAGGATGTGTTGGAGAGGGAGAGGAGGCGTCCCAGGGCAAAGGTGCTGCTGCCCCTTCCCCCCCCTTTATATAGGTGCCAAGGAGGGGGGGAGGGCGCAGCCTTGCCCCCTCCTCCAAGGGAGGGGTGCGGCCAAGAGGGGAGGTGTCCACCTCCCAAGGCACCCCTGGAGGTGCCTTCCCCTCATGGACTCTCCCCTTTTTTCCACCCTAGGCGCATGGGCCCCTTGGGGCTGGTTCCCCTTGGCCCATGTGGGCCTAGGCGCACCACCTAGGGCCCATGTGGCCCCTGGGGCTGGTGGCCCCACTTGGTGGACCCCCGGGACCCCTCCGGTGGTCCCAGACAATACCGATATCACGAAACTTGTCCCAATGGCGAAACAGCACTTCCTATATATAATTCTTTACCTCCGGACCATTCCGGAACTCCTCGTGACGTCCAGGATCTCATCCGGGACTCGAACAACATTCGGGTTACTGCACATACATATTCCTACAACCCTAGCGTTATCAACCTTAAGTGTGTAGACCCTCACGGGTTCGGGAGACATGCGAGACATGACCGAGACGGCTCTCGGGCAATAACCAACAGCGGGATCTGGATACCCATGTTGGCTCCCACATGCTCCACGATGATCTCATCGGATGAACCACGATGTCAAGGATTCAATTAATCCCGTATACGATTCCCTTTGTCAATCGGTATTTTACTTGCCCGAGATTCGATCGTCGGTATACCAATACCTCGTTCAATCTCGTTACCGGCAAGTCACTTTTCTCGTTACCGTAATGCATGATCCCGTGATCAAACACTTCGATCACATTGAGCTCATTGTGATGATGCATTACCGAGAGGGCCCGGTGATACCTCTCCGTCAAGCGGAGTGACAAATCGATCTCGATCCATGTCAACCCAACAGACACTTTCGAGAGATACCGTAGCATACCTTTATAGTCACCCAGTTACGTTGTGACGTTTGGCATACCCAAAGCACTCCTCACGGTATCCGGGAGTTACACGATCTCATGGTCTAAGGAAAGGATACTTGACATTGGAAAACTCTAGCAAACGAACTATGCGATCTTATGCTATGTTAAGATTGGGTCTTGTCCATCACATCATTCTCCTAATGATGTGATCCCGTTATCGATGACATCCAATGTCCATAGTCAGGAAACCATGACTATCTGTCGATCAACGAGCTAGTCAACTAGAGGCTCACTAGGGATATGTTGTTGTCTGTTATTCACACATGTATTACGATTTCCGGTTAACACAATTATAGCACGAATAAAGACAATTATCATGAATAAGGAAATATAATAATAATGCTTTTATTATTGCCTCTAGGGCATATTTCCAACAGTAGGTTTCTGATCAGCTGCGTCGACGACGTTTCACATTGAGCTTCTTCCCTTTCTTGTTCGTTCCCGAGTAATTGAGCCCCTCCTTGTGACTTTTCCGGAGCCATGGGTTACGATCTTTCTTAGGTAAGGTAGTATTGATTCTTCTTTTCACGTATGCTTCATCGTCATCGTCATCTTCCCTCATCGGGTTGTCGTATTGGTCGTAGTCTTCCTCATTGGCTATTCCATCCATTCCGACAATGCTCCTTTTGGATCTCCTCATGACAACACGCCTGGGATTGGTCGGGTCGGTTATGAAGAAGCATTGTGCCACGTGCTTAGCGTGTACCCATGGCTCATTTTTGGCGATGACATTAAAGTTCACAGGAGTGCTCTTAGCATCGGGTATAGACATGGTGGTGAAATACTTGTTTTCTCTTACGACGTCCTTGGCCCATCTGACACGGAACATCATCGCATCGTGCATTTCAGAATAGTCGAGCTCCCAGATCTCTTCGACCCTTCCGTAGAATCTCTCAGTTGTGCCGTTGGCGTCAGTCACGCATTGAATTTTCACCCCAGAGTTCTGGTAATCTCTGTCCATGTCTTTGGCCTCCGTGTAGAACGTGTACCCAACAACAGGGTCTCCGACGCTTATATAATTCTCACAAAAGGAGACGCACTCATGCGTCAGATACCCCTGGACGATGCTCCCTTCCGGACGGGACATGTTACAAACGAATCCTTTGATGACCCCATTCATCCTCTCGAACGGCATCATGCTGTGAAGGAATGTCGGCCCGAGGACGATGATGTCATCCACGATGTGGACACACAGATGCACCATGACGTTAAAGAACGCGGGCGGGAAGTACATCTCAAGCTCACGTAGTATGACAATGATCTCTTCATGTAGCCTTTGGAGCTGCTTCACACTTATGGTTTTTTGAGATATAACATCGAAGAAGTTGCCGAGATCAGTAAGCGTGTCACGGTCGTGCTTCTCCATTATCCCTTTAATGGCAACCAGGAGTATCTACGTCATCGTCACGTGACAGTCATGAGACTTCATCCCGTTGAACCTTTTCTTCTTGGGGTCTATAAATCTACTTATCTTCCCACAGTAACCGGAACTGACTTTGATTCCCATAAGGCACTTGATGAATTGATCGATCTCCTTCACACTTAAGGTGAAGCAAGAAGGGGGGCAATAAATCTCCTCCTTCTTGTTGACTTTTCTACCCCTTACCCCCTCCTTCGTCTCCGTCTCCGTCTCCTCCATCAACTTTTTATGGTGGAGATCTTTCTTGATCTTCAAATATTCCAAGTCTTTCCTTGCCTTCGGCCCGTCCTTGGTCTTCTCCGGCATGTTCATCAGTGTGCCAAGCAAGCTCTCGAGGACATTCTTCGTGATATGCGTTGGATCAAGGCAATGAGGTGTGTCATGATTGGGCTAGTACTCCAAGTCCCAGAAAACATACCTCGTTTTCCATACCTTCAGCAGCGGCTCCGGCGCCTTTTTGACCTTTCCCGGCGTGGGGCATTGTTCCCAGTTTCTCAACAGCTCGTCGATTTCGGCGCCGCTCCTCTTACGTGGAGGTCCTCGAAGCTCAGCCAACCCATTGAATAGATCTCCACGCTTTCTCCACGGGTCATCCTTCTCGAGCCATCTACGATGCCCCATGTACAAGATTTTCCCAGACCCACCATCTTTCGTTGACGTAAGCTGCTGAGACGTTGTATCATCCATGCACCTCGTGCATCCGCAGTATCCGTGGCACACCTGTCCTGAGGTGTACCCGTAACCGAGATAGTCGTGCACTGTCGTCATTAGCGCGGCTCTCATATGAAATTATTCTCCTTTGCTGGTGTCCCATGTCCATGCCGGTGTTTTCCATAACGTGTCTAGCTCCTCTTGCAGAAGCCCCATATACAGGTTAATACTATTTCCCGGTTGTTTTGGCCCTTGAATCAGCATGCTCATGTGTATGTACTTTGTCTTCATGCACTTCCATGGGGGGAGGTTGTACATCCATACAAACACGGGCCATGTGCTGTGGTTAGTGTTCTGATTTCCAAACGGATTCATGCCATCGGTACTCACACCAAGCACGATGTTCCTTGCATCTTCTGCAGCAAATCCATATACGGCGTTGAATGCTTTCCACTGGCTACCATCTACGTGGTGTCTCGGCCTCGGATCATCTCCATCGTCGGGCATCTTCCTCTCCGCGTGCCAGCACATGAGCTTTGCTTCCTTAGGATCTACGAAATACCGCTGCAGACGGGGAGTGATTGGAAAGTACCATACAACTTTCTGAGAAGCTTTCTTTCCTGCTGAGGGAGTCCTAGATTAGGGGGTGTCCAGATAGCCGAACTATCACCGTTGGCCGGACTCCTGGACTATGAAGATACAAGATTGAAGACTTCGTCCCGTGTCCGGATGGGACTTTCCTTGGCGTGGAAGGCAACCTTGGAGATACGGATATGTAAATCTCCTACCATTGTAACCGACTCTTTGTAACCCTAACCCTATCCGGTGTCTATATAAACCGGAGGGTTTTAGTTAAATGAGACGAACAACAATCATACCATAGGCTAGCTTCTAGGGTTTAGCCTCTCACGATCTCGTGGTAGATCTACTCTTGTACTACCCATATCATCAATATTAATCAAGCAGGAGTAGGGTATTACCTCCATCGAGAGGGCCCGAACCTGGGTAAAAACATTGTGTCCCTTGTCTCCTGTTATCATCCGCCTAGACGCACAGTTCGAGACCCCCTACCCGAGATCCGCCGGTTTTGACACCGACATTGGTGCTTTCATTGAGAGTTCCTCTGTGCCGTCGCCGTCAGGAAGGATGCCTCATCCCGTCTTTAAAGACGATACTATCGCCAAAGGAGCCTTGACCACTGGCCAGACTCTCCGGGTAGGTGGTTTTCTTATGACCGCTAGTTCGGCCACCGCGCCGACGATGACTTCTCGGGTCATCGAAACCAATCTTCACGTTAACTCGGAACTTGCCGAGCAGTTAGATCCGATCGAGCTCTCCTCCGTAAACGAGCTGTTGGATCGCATCGCCGCCCTGGGAGTCGCCACAGACCACGACCAGATCGGGCCTAAAACCGATCTGAGAGAGATCAACTCTCCCCAGGCTACCCATCATGTTGTTGTGATAGAGGAGCAATACGGCGATTCTTCTTCTATCTTAAGGACTAGCTACGTCCGGATTCCCGATCCCTCCATGCCGGATTCCTGCAGAGGACGGATGTCGATCAAGCCCTGAACTTAAAGTCAGGCGGCGGGTTGGATTCACTGGATATCATTCAAAAATCCAAACTTCCAAGTTCGGAAACTTCTCGGCCCTTGAGTCTTAAATTGGACGGGGTTCCGGATCTAGTTCCACCCACCCACCCAAACATTTGCGATCTATCCCGAATTCTGCAAGAGCCCGCTGAAAGCGATTACATCATTCTTGGGCGATTCCTCCTGGTTATGGACAGGATAAAGGACTGCCGAGAGGAGGACGCAATCTCACTTTTCTGCAATAATTGCACGGACAAGGAAATCCTAAACGCCATAAGTCGTCGCGAAATTACACGCTTTGCTGACTTGGTGACCATAGTATAAAAGTACTGTGCGATGGAGAGTGCTCGGAAAACCGAAAGTAAATTTTGGGATAGTCCGGCCCCGAATACATCTGTAGTCCGAAATAAAAGGGTGCATCATTACCAAGCACCTGGATTAAACATCAAAAAACAAAAAAAACCCAAAAGGGTACGGAACCGTACTGGAGGGTTGGCCAAACGGACCCTGCAAAATTCATAGCACAGAGGGCGCCACTCCAACTCATAGCCTTCGAGCATGTTGGATACTACAACAGGTGGCCAAAAGTGGCGAAGAGCTTCTAGCCTCAGAATCCCAGCCCAGCAACACCAGTACGGTATTAACAGTCTTCGAGACTTTCGCATCAAATAACATGCGGAAAAGAACACTCCGCAACCTTGCTGAAGTCTACCAAGTAGCAACAATAAATCCATGGAGTGACACGGCTATTACCTTTAATGCCAAGCGATTTAACCCAAATTCGAACAGCCCGAGCACCAGCCGCATTGGTCCTCGGTCCAATAGTGGGCCGGCTTTCGCCTTACTAAGGTACTCATGGATGGCGGCAGCGGACTAAACCTCATCTACGAGGAAACCCTCGAAAAATGGAAATAGATGGAACCGCATTGAGAGAAGCAGCACAACCTTTAGAGGAATAATCCCTAGCCGGGAAGCATGCTGCATAGGAAAAATCACATCGACGTAGTGTTCGGCTCGCCGGACAATTACAGGTCCGAAGAGGTCACATTTCAAGTGGCCCCGTTCAGCAGCGGATATCACGCTTTATTAGGGCGAGAGGCATTCACAATTTTTCAAGCTATACCCCACTATGGGTACATGAAGCTTAAAATGCCCGGACCTAACGGAATCATCACTCTCGCTAGTGATCCGAACATAGCACTCGGCTACCGAAAAACAAGACAGCGCACTAGCCCTCGAGGCACTATCCGAAGCCCTAGCGGCCGAGGAACTCACTGCGATGCGCTCCATGGTGAACAGGGACGATGTGATACTTGATAAAAGATCCAAGTCCACCTCTTTTAAACCAGCGGATGAAATAGTCAAATTCCAAGTCCACCCAACGGACCCTGCAAAGACGGCCTCCATTGGGGCACAATTAAACCCTGATGTAGACGCCGCACTACGAGAATTTCTACGAGAAAACTGGGACATTTTTGCCTGGCACCCTTCAGACATGCCAGGAATCCCATGTCGGCTGGCCGAGCACAGCCTAAATATCCTAAAAGGATTCAAGCCAGTCAAACAGGTTCTTCGGCGTTTTTCCAAAGCCAAGAGACAGGCCATGGGAGAGGAACTAGCCAAACTTCTGGAAGCCGAATTCATCAGAGATATAAAGCATCCGGACTGGCTAGCAAATCTGATGATGGTACCAAAGAAGGATAAATCATGGCGCCTATGTGTTGATTTCAAAGACCTTAATAAGGCTTGCCCAAAGGATCCCTTCCCCCTCCCTCGCATTGATCAAATTATCGACGCTACAGCAGGACACGACTCATTGTGCTTCCTCGACGCGTACTCCGGCTACCACAAAATCAAGATGGCGGAGCCAGACCAAGGAGCAACAACATTCATCACTCCATACGGCCCATTCTGCTTCAACACAATGCCCTTCGGGCTCAAAAACGCCGGCGCAACATATCAGTGCATGATTCAGACATGTCTGGCAAACCAGATCGGCAAAACAGTGGAAGCATATGTAGATGACGTGGTCGTCAAATCCAAGCATGTCGAAACTCTAGTAGACGACTTGAGGCTCACATTTGACAATCTCCGAAAATATGACATCAAGCTCAATCCGGAAAAATGCGTCTTCGGCGTTCCAGCCGAAAAGCTCCTGGGCTTCATTATGTCCGGTAGAGGAATTGAAGCAAACCCAGCCAAGATCCAAGCTGTGTCACAATTGGATATTCCAAAAGACCTCAAACAAATACAAAAATTGACTGGATGCATAGTGGCTCTAAGCCGCTTTATTTCCCGTTTGGGAGAAAAGGCGTTACCCCTTTACCGCCTCCTCCGTGCAAGACCGAACACTTCGAGTGGACGGATGCCGCCACGGCCAGACTCGAAGAAATAAAAGCCATATTGGCAAAAAATCCGGTCCTGGCCGCTCCCAACATGGGCAAACCAATGCTATTATATATCGCCGCAACACATCAAGTTGTCAGCGCGGTGCTCGTCGTCGAACAAGAAGCGGACGGACACCGGTTCCCTCTTCAAAAACCGGTTTATTATGTGTCCACTGTCCTAACTCCATGCAAGTCCCGGTACCCACATTATCAAAAGATAGCATACGCGTGTTCATGGCATCCGGAAGCTGCGACACTACTTTCAAGAGTGTTCGATAACGGTAACCTCCGAAGTACCTCTTAACGACATTATAAACAACCACGACGCGACGGGCCGGATTGCTAAATGGGCCATAGAGCTCCTTCCATTCGACATAACCTATAAGCCACGACGAGCTATTAAGTCGCAGGTTTTGGCCGACTTCGTGGCCGAATGGACCGAAGCCGAACTCCCTAAAGAGTACGGCGCATACTCCAATTAGATCATGCACTTTGATGGCTCCAAAATGTTGGCCGGCCTGGGGGCTGGCATCGTCCTGACGTCCCCAACCGGGGACAAAGTCCAATACGTCCTTCAGATAATGTATACGGACTCCAACAACGCGGCGAATCTGAGGCCCTTACGCACGGCCTCCGGATGGCAGTCTCCATGGGCATTAAACGCCTAGAGGTGCGCGATTCGAACCTCGCGATATCTCAAATAAACGGAGACTTTGATGCCAAAGATCCGAAAATGGCAGCGATCGCAATGCGGTCCTAAAAATGTCAGCACGGTTCGAAGGGCTTGAATTTCATCATATAGCCCGGGATAACAACCAGGCGGCGGATATATTAGCACGCATCGGTGCAAAACGCGATGCCGTCCCGCCTAACATCTTCCTGGAACGGCTGTTCAAGCCATCCGTACTATGGGAAGGGGAGTCCGGCAATAACAATCCGGACCCAACCGCGCCTTGCGACACCGAACACTCTGACACAATCGGAGGCTCTGCCACCGAGATAAGACCCTCCACTCACGAAATAATGGCGGTTATCGCCCCGTGGACGGAACCATTCCTAGCCTACCTAACTAGGCAGGAACTCCCCGAAGACCAAAATGAGGCTCGCTGCATAGTACGGCGATCCAAAGCCTATAAAGTCCATGAGGGAGAGCTCTATAAGAAAAGCACAACAGGAGTCCTTCAAAGGTGTATCTACGAAGAGGAAGGGCAAAACCTCCTGGCTGAAATTCATGCCGGACTGGGTGGGCACCACGCCGCAGCCCAGGCCCTTGTAGGCAAGGCCTTCCGTACAGGATTTTATTGGCCGACGGCCCGGGCAGATGCACAGGATTTAGTCCAACGATGCGTCGGTTGCCAGCTTTTTGCTAACCAAAGCCACATGCCACCCACCGCCCTCAAAACTATACCCATCACCTGGCCGTCATGTCCGGGGGCTTGACATGGTTGGACCCCTTTAGGGAGGAACCCACAAGCAAAAATACCTATTGGTCATGGTGGATAAATTCACCAAATGGATAGAGGCCAAGCTCGTTAAAACGGCGAATCCGGACCGGTGATAGACTTCATATCGGGGTAGTGCACCGTTACGGTGTCCCCACAAGATCATCACTGATAACGGCACCAACTTCACGGTCGATGAGGTCAAATTATGGTGCAAAAACATGGGCATCAAGCTCGATTATGCCTCAGTCTATCACCCTCAAACCAACGGCCAAGTCGAACGAGCAAACGGTCTAATCATGAGCGGCATTAAACCCAGACTAGTGCGGTCCCTCAAGGAATCTAACACGCACTGGGTTGAGGAGCTCGACTCCGTACTCTGGGGGCTGCGGACCATGCCGAATCGTACTACCGGATTCACACCATTTTTATGGTGTACGGTGCAGAGGCAGTCTTGCCCTGCGACATAATTCATGACTCACCTCGCGTGCACATGTATGAAGAAAGAGAAGCCGAGCTCGATCGGCAGGACAGTTTGGACGCATTGGAGGAGGAGCGCGACGTGGCAAAAGCTCGTTCCGCATTTTATCAACAGCAGGCTCGAAGATATCAAAGCAGGGAAGTACGGGCCAAAGCTTACAACGTTGGCGAACTAGTTCTACTCCTGCCGGACAAGAAAAAGGACAAACTGAAGCCCAAATGGAAAGGTCCCTTCATCATCGACCAGGTCCTGACCGGCGGAGCATACCGTCTGCGAAACGCATCGGATAACCGACTCGAGCCGAACCCATGGAACGCAGCCCGTCTACGAAGATTCTACGCCTAAGCGCCGGACTCCAAGTTCGTCTCCTTCCTCCGTCCACATTTTCTATTTTTTCTGTCTTTTATTTCTCTCATTCCTCCTCCTTCTTATTGAAGCCTTTAGAGGCTCGTTTGCGCTTTGTTCGCACATACTTGACGCGCTGTCCGCGCTCATTATACCTGGGGGCTTCTTTAACAGAAGCTTATTTATACGGGCTTCATGCCCAACACATGTGTCAAACTTCCGCATGTACCTTTTACTCACCATTATATGCATCAATATGACTTAAGTTTTGGCCAAGCTGGGTTGCCTGGCTCATGTGCTTACCCCTACGTTCCCGATTGTTCGGCTAGGTGGTAAAGGGAGCACCTCTGCGATTGTTACTGCCGGGTCAGCCGGATGTGTACCTTAGACTGGGTGAAGCCGAAAGCTAGCGTTCTTAAGGGAATACTTGGTCGGTGAATTGAAAGATGATTTTTAACTATTTATCCATCTGCCCCCAGATGATTTTCTGCTTTCTTAGCAGTTTGGACATGCACTTTAGGGTATGCCTCCCAGCGAAAGGAACCCTTAGCGAAACTATTCTCCCTGGAAGATGTTTCTTACTATCCATGTAATATAACATAACTAGTTGGGCACTTGTCTGATACAACAACAATGACCCCTACGCCTTGTCTCCATGCATGCCTCGGTTCTTATATAACCGCGAGGGTATTCGGACACACTCAGGACTATTGGGTCCCGAGGTCGGCGAAAAAGGTCCGCTATGACAAACGATCTACAATCCGGCTAGAAGACATTTTTCATGTCATATTCAATTACATAGTCAACTTGACTCATTATATTCCTCCTCAATGCCATCTAATAGGCTATCTAATTTACAATCTTGCTGGGAATACTTGACGGCCAATCCTACATGGCCGTACACCAAGCTTACAGGGATCTCCTTCCCATCAGGCTCCACAGGTTCGACCTCGGCCATGTGGTTTGGGTCAGCCTTCATGTACCGCGTCTTTACCATGGCCCAGGCCTCCCTGGCGCCTTGACGGCAGGCCGATAGCTTCCAAAGTCGGAAGCGCCGCCGTGCTCCATGAAGCCGCTCTGCCAGCTCCCCAATGCCTTCGGGCAGGGAGATAGATGGCCACAAGGCCTGACCGACGCCTTTCATCACCTGCCGAACTCGTTCGTGCAGCTGACGCAATTCGGGAAGAAGATCACCCGAAGAACTGGGCATCTCCTCCTCAGGACGACCTGTGAGCAAACCTACATACATGTTTATGTTAGTCGCCTTCCTCGCCGAACTCTTTCAAAGTTCGTTCAAGCACTCTTGAAAATGCCGCGACGAAGCCGTCGATTCTCCTTTACGGAGTCAGACAACTGGGCACGAACATCCTTTAGTTCCTCACCCAGTTGGGTGTTGGCATCTTGGAGGTTATTTTTCTCCTGCCGCACCCTCGTAAGCACGCTCTCGCCAGCCTTTAGCTGGCGCAGGAGCTGTTGCTTGTCCGGATCTAGTCCGGCGCCATCTGCAATATTATTGTCAGATTTACACACCCGCCGCACTTCATAAACTATTTATCTTTTGAAGCATATATTACGAGAGGGGGTCTCTGTGGCTCCCTCATGGCGGCTAGTGCGGCCTCAAGTTGGGCCTTGCATTCTTCAAGCTCCTGGGACAGTCGGGTATTATTTTTTGTAAGATCCTGCATAACAAAATGATCCTTAAATCAGTTACTCTAACTATTTTAAGTCTCGGGGGCTACTGGCATATATAACTGTCAAATTTCCTCACACGTATGTCCTTTACATACTGCTCCGTGGCTCTAGCAAGACCATCTTGAGCGGCACGGAGGTGCGCATCTCCCGAATTAAAGGCATTCAAGGCCTCTTGGGAGAAACATGCGTCACGAAGAACTGTCCGGCGGCGCCTGTGATTCATGGCGCTCTGCACCTCGGAGTTGGTGGCGGACAATCTGTCGGCATCCTCTGTCGGAGGAGCATCCGACGCACGCCTCGTGCTCGCCTCCGCTTCTGGACCCGGCTTTGGAGCCTGGCTGGCGGAGATTCGATTGGCAACCTCTCCGGACTCAGTCCGGCGAGCGCTCTTTTTCCTGAAAAGAGCACTAGCATTAGTACGCCTTCCAGGAATCAATCCTGGGAATATGGTGACACGTCATACCATTGCGGTGGAGTTTCGATCCGGACCGCACTTCTTTTTAGCCTGCGGGGCCGTACTGCCCCTTGTTGGCTAGCCGCCGCGGGCTCGGCCTCCTGCCTCGAAGGCACCCCCTGCGAAACACCATCAAATACGCGGTGATTAGAAGTAAAGCATGGGTGGGGTCATGGTATCCGGACTTCGGTCACGGTTACCTGGGAGGCCGGAAATAATCCGGGGTAGTCGGCCGTAATGGCAACCAAAGCATTGTCGATGCTAAGTTGGTGGAACACCCCGTCGATCAGCTCCACCTTTATATCCGGGTCCTCTTCGGAGGCCGGATCGAGGGACCGTTCCGGATCCTCGGGTTGTGGGGGCGGGCTGTGTATCTTCTCCATGGCCCGGCGCAGTTCCTGCGTAGAAACCATGAAATGAGATGTTTAACCACGGGAACATGGATCGGACAGGCCACAAGGATATTTGCTTACCCAACTTCGAGGATTATTCGAAGAAAACCCGCTCAGTGGATTGACGCGGAGAAAATCCTCCTCTTCCCCTTTATACATGGCGGACAAGGTCTTCACCAGTTCGGTGACCGATCCCGGCCCTTTGCGGCCATGGCGGGTGGCATCGTCCTCCCCGTTGAAGTCCCACATGGGTGGCCCCTATATTGGAGCGGTTGCACTCCTCATAATGTAGATTGCCATGACTCCAATCATGGTCAATCCGACATGAGCCGATAATCTTATTCGGCTCATCAAGTAGAGGACGCCCCGGTCATTTTCCCTCACAGGGGGGCTCCGCGGCGCCCGGCTTAGGCGCTTCTTCAGAGGAGCGTTGCTAAACTCCGGAAGGCCGATCCGAACAGGATCCAGCAGCGGGACGTCCTCCATGTAAAACCATTCCGAAGGCCAGTCTTCGGACGCCTTCTTCGGGGTTCCGGATAGGTATCCGGTCCCGACGATGCGCCATAGTTCGGCTCCGCCCACTTGATATATTGACCCCTCATAAGAACGGGGTACTGGGCAGAATAATCTCTTCCACAACGCGAAATGAGCCTCGATGCCCAAGAACAGTTCGCAAAGGGCCACGAAGCCCGCGATGTGCAAAATGGAGGCAGGCGTAAGGTGGTGCAACTGGAGGCCGTAGAACTCCAAGAGCCCCGGAGAAAGCGGATGGATTGGAAATCCGAGTCCTCTTACTAGATAAGAGATAAAGCATACCCGCTCTCCTTTAGAGGGATCGGGGACACTCTCCGCTTGCTTTCCGCCCTTGTAGGTGGCAAGTCCGGCTCGAACCGGAACCATGAAGGCCGGGGGAAGAAATCCCTTGGTTGGAGTATAACTAGCTCGCTATGCGGGACTGAGCATCTCTCCCAATTTCCAGGCTGAGGGCTGGGAGCGCGAGAGGAGGAGCCGCGTCGACTGTCCATGATGGAATGGGTCTTTGTCAGAGGCGCTCCGATGAAAGCTCGCGGAGGAGGGATGGTGTGACTCAGATCTAGATCCTCGTCCCTTTTATAGGCGGCTCATTTGCGCAGCTAGGGGGGTAAGTGTAAAAATATCCTGGCTTTTCGCATTCATTCAAACACGTGGAAGATGGCCATTATTGGGCGTAGAAGCCAAGGAGCGCAGCATTTATCAGAAGCCGGACACTATTCGACAAGTATATGGAATTTGGAGAAGAACCCGCCTCGCAATGCTGAAGACAATCAACGCGCCGGACTCATCGTCATTGAAGCCTGGTTCGGGGGCTACTGAGGGAGTCCTAGATTAGGGGGTGTCCGGATAGCCGAACTATCACCGTTGGCGGACTCTGGACTATGAAGATACAAGATTGAAGACTTCGTCCCGTGTCCGGATGGGACTTTCCTTGGCGTGGAAGGCAAGCTTGGCGATACGGATATGTAAATCTCCTACCATTGTAACCGACTCTGTGTAACCCTAACCCTATCCGATATAAACCGAAGGGTTTTAGTCCGTAGGACGAACAACAATCATACCATAGGCTAGCTTCTAGGGTTTAGCCTCTCTGATCTCGTGGTAGATCTACTCTTGTACTACCCATATCATCAATATTAATCAAGCAGGAGTAGGGTATTACCTCCATCGAGAGGGCCCGAACCTGGGTAAAAACATTGTGTCCCTTGTCTCCTGTTATCATCCGCCTAGACGCACAGTTCGGGACCCCCTACCCGAGATCCGCTGGTTTTGACACCGACACCTGCCTTCTTGTATCGAGAAGCATTGCACACTGGACAACAGGTTTTTCCTGCATGCTCCCCCCGATAAATGATGCAATCGTTGATGCATGTTGTTGTTTATTCTCTTTTCATTTTTTTTTCAAATGTATGAACTTTTTCAAATTTGAAAACTATTACTCCTAAATTCATAAAATTTTCTTAAATTTGTGAACTTTCGTCAAATTGATGAAAAAAATTGGAGATATTTTTCAGATTCAAGAAGTTTATTAAATTAACTAATTTTTTAAAATTCATACCTTTAAAAAGGTAAATTTTGTCAAATTCGTTAACCATTTAAATTTTAGTGATTTTTAAAATTATGAACATTTTTAAAATCCATAAAAAAATCAATTTCATGAACCTTTTTGAAAATCTGTGATTTTTTGTGAAAGTCAATGTTCATTGGTCGACTGGTCAACCGTTGAAAGAGCGAACGAATCAAGGGTGCGACGACCGAGCGAGCATGGAGTTAGCTACCAACATCTCCTTGGTGGGCCCGCCCACACCAGCGAGCGCCATTGTTGTTCACGCGATCCGTTACCCTCTCAAATCAAAGAAAAGAAAGGGTCACACGATCCACTGTCCGAGTCGGACAACGTTGCCGGGTGAGCCCTAACTCGATTCCTCACGGTCCTCGCCGACCTTCCGTGTTAAAAGCAGAGCACCGCCTGGACGCACCACGCAACTCTCGGCAAGTCGCTTGATCGAAACCAGCAGGCAGCAATGGAGGTGGACGAGCTGACGGCGTCCTTCGGTGCGGTCACGATGCACGGCTCCAACCGGCCACAGGCCTCCGGCCATGCGGCGACAGTGGACGAGCTGACGGCGTACTTCAGGGCGGTAACCTTGCATGACTCGGGCGCCGCCGCGGCCGTCCCGGTGGCGCCGGTGGACCAGGACGAACCGGCGATGGGCGAGGAGGTGTGCACGCTGCGGGTGCGGCTCCCGGACGGGCGGTTCATCTGCAAGACCTTCGGCGCCGGGCGTCCAGCGACGGCGCTGTTCCGGTACTGCCACTCGGCGCTTACCGCCAGCTACGGCGCGGAAGTCGGGATGCGGCCGTTTCGGCTCCTGAAGCTCGCCGGCGGCGCCACCGATGAGATACGTCCTGACGGATCGCCGCTGCGGGACCTCGGGCTGCACCACTGCACCATCCACCTGGTCTTCTGGGTTTAGCCGGCCGGCTAAAGCCCTAGCCGTCGCGCATCGAGTCGGAGTAACAGGTGATCAACGAGGGGGCAAGGTGCACGACGTGACCAACGACAAGAACAGGTGATCAACGAGGTGCACGACGAGGCCAACAATAAGAACAGGTGATCAATAAGGTGCAGGACGAGTATAATGTTACAATAAGTCTGTAACACGATCGAACAGGTGATCGGCATGCGAGAAGACGATCGATGGACAGACCAGGAAGCAGATATGTCTGAGTCTGTACAGCCATGATTGCTTTCCAGCCATGGCCGAGCCATGCTCGGAGAAGATGAAGGACGAGGAAGCTACTGTACACAAGGGGGGCTCTTTCTGTAGTGTTGTGTTCGCCGGAACCGGCTGTAAATCTGCAATATGCGTTGTTTTGCATGCTTTGTACCTTTTTTTTGTTTTGTTAATGGAGTTTTGTATTATTATATACTAGTAATAAGAGCAACTCTAACCGATCCACTATGAAGCTTAGAGGAACCCTCTAAACAGTGCTCCCTTCGTTCGGAATTACTTGTCTCAAAAATAAATGTATCTAGATGTATTTTACTTCTAGATACATCCATTTTCGAGACAAGTAATTTCGAGCGGAGGGAGTACCTAGACAACCTCTTATAATCTTTAGAGTAAAAAAAAATTACTCCACAACCTCCCAGATGATAAATATACTCGACCGAGCAGGTCCCGAGAATAAATCTTGGGGTCTCGATATTCATCACACGTGTGGCATATTAGACATGCGCCCACACACCATGTTAGGCATACGTAGGAGGCAGCCCACATGGGTCGTGTGTGGACGAACAACAGAACTGCCCACTCATGTGTGCACGGCTACTTTGTGCCACACGCCCAATAAATACTACTCATCCTCACCCGCGTGTGTGGCACGAAGAAAATCTGACCACAAGTTCTCGCGCAGCTAAGTTAGTTACCCGCGGGATGGCAGCTCTAGTTACCCCTGGGGATGGCAATGGTAGCTGTAAAAGCATGGCAACTCTCTCTGTTTTGGCTAACTATAGTTACGCGTGGGATAACACTTTAGGTACCCGGGAATAGTTGCCATGTGTGTTTATCTAGTTCTCACGTGTGGTTCAACCATTGTTGCCATGTATGGTTAATCGTAATTGCCATGTGTGTTTACTTGGTTGTCACATGTGCGCAACTGCAATTTCCATCTAGCAACGAATCGTAGTTGCATGTATGTTTACGTAGTTGCCACGTATGCGCACTGCAGTTGCCATCTAGCAATGTACGAGTGATGTGTGGGCGAAAAGCAGTTCGCCCACACGCGGTGGACTAGGTGATGACTGTGTGGGAAGAAACCGGTTTGCCCACACGGCGCAGCTGGCAACCGCATGTTGTGGGTCGTGTGGGCGAACTCTCCAACGCCCACACACATGATAATGCCTACGTGGCACAGAAATTCCAACAAATTCCTTTAATATTCGTGCAAAACATAATCAACGTAGATAGACGCGTGTGGGTGAAGTGCAAACAGCCACAGGTGTGGGCGTTATCTTTTTCCTAAATCTTGTGGCTCCTGTCGTTCACTTCCGCGTCACCGCAGCCCGCCACTGCAACCCACTGCCTCAGCCTCCACCCTCGCCTCAGGTCATCGGACAGTGCCGCCGGGATCCCCTCTCCTCTCCCTCTGTCCTCCCCATATATAGGTCACCGTAGAATGTCGCCGATGAACTAACAACGCCACGGAGAGCACCCCCATGGTTTCTGGGATCTCGCCGGAATTAGGGGATGGGGTACCTACTTTAGTAGCCTGCCACCGCCACTAAAGCACACCCTGACAAGCAATCAGTTGTGGTGTCGCCAGTCTCTCTTTTTTTTTGCGGGAAAGAGGATTTCATTCATCAAGTAATATGATTACACTCAGCGGCAATGATGCTCGCGATCTCGTCGGGAGGGTTACGCAGCCAAACAGCAGTCCGCTGTTGAGTACGTCCCAAATGGGCGAGAGTGTGGCTAGCGAGATTTACACTACGCTTAATCTTCTGTAACTGGATCCTTCTTTCTTGAGCTAGCAGGGATCTAATCTCCATGACTCTATGAGTATGAGCTGACCGGTCTTTCCCCACAGCAGAGATCAAATGTAGCGCATCTGCACAATCGCTCTCTACCACAAGGTCCAATTCTGTCCAACTAAGCGCCAATATTATGCCTTCGTGAATTGCAGCTAGTTCAGCCTCCAGTGCATCCACACAATTCACAAGGTCTTTGGTTGCAGCGAGCATCACGGCCCCATTGTGATCACGAAGTATCATACCGGCACCTGCTGTACCATCTAAGGCCACGAACGATCCGTCGACATTCAGCTTGGCATAGCCAATCGCTGGAGGCATCCAGTGCTCCACACGCATCATTGGCTTTGGCTCCCAAACATGTTCCCCAAAGTAATCAACAATTTGTTTACCTTTGATCTGATCAGCCTGAGGGTGTTGCTGCAGCGCCAAGATCGATGTGACGTAACTAGCGAGGAAGCGGCGAGAGGCCTCAATGGGGATCGCCGGCTTCTGGTGGGTTATTTCATTATGCACATACCAAGGCCGCCACATAATCATCAGGGCCATGACTCTCGAGGTTCAGTCAGCTTGTCTAGGAGGCGGAATATCCAACCTGGCTCACGAATCCTGAAGGTCGGCATCATTAGGAAGATCCCAAACTTCTCGCATTGCATTCCATAGACCAGCCGCATGGGGACATCGAATAAGGGCATGGTGAGCATCTTCAAGAGCATTACCACAAATAGTACAAGCTTGGACCTGCACCATATGTTTAACTTTCTGGGTTGCTTCCGTGGCCAAAGCTTCATGTGCAGCCTTCCACGCAAATATGCGTACTTTGGGCGGTGCATGACTCTTCCAGATGAGATCTCAAACAAGACGTCGACCATCAGGGCGCATACTCGAGACCCCTTGATCATTGGCGGCCATCTTTTTCCTGTAAGGCAATGGAGTATGCACTCTTAACTGAAAACAATCCACGCTTGTCAGGAAACCAAGCCACAAAATCAGATTCCAACCGTGAAGAGGGCATGATTTTCAGAATCTCAATAACATCAGCATGACAAAAGTGTTGTTGTAAGAGCCCTCTGTTCCAAGATCCATCTGTATTCAATAGTTCAGCAACCCACTTCAGACGGCACCGTCGTTTCAGCGTGATGGGCGGCATGAAGTACCACGGGTATCCATGGGTCTCTCCAGATCCGGACCTTTGCACCATTGCCGATACGCCAGATGATCCCTTTCTTAAACAACTCAAGGCCAAACTCGATGGCTTTCCAAGTAGATGATGCATTTCCCGTGAATACTGTATCCACCAATGGGCCATTGGGATAATACTTTGCCCTCAGAGATAATACTTTGCCCTCTGTCATCCCACGATGGAGGCTGACATACACAATGGCGGAGCCACGTTTTAGAGGAGTGTGGTCAATTGACCACACAGGTTTTTGGAAAATTCTATGTACACAAGTAGAAATCATGTATTTTTTAAAAGGAATTAGTGAAAACACATTTATTTGACATCACAGATTTGAAATGACATCACAGACTTCTGATCCTGGCACCGCCACTGGACGTACAGCCCGTGCGCTTCATCTTGAAGACACCTTCCTCCCTGCACCTCGCACTCACTCCTCGACCTGTGTGCGAAGGCTAAGAGCAAGCGGCGGGAGAGGAGGGAGGAGCTCGCCACATATGGTGCAAGTTAAACAGACTTCGCAGCCTATATACAACCAAACTTTGGGTTGTGAATGTTCATAGTTATATACAGGCAACCAAACAGAGGGACGAGAATCGATGCTATGATGCGGGCTAGCAGTATGCAGGCAATCAAACGATTTCTAGAATATAGTTTTTTCTCTGCATATGCTCAAACCAGGCTCAACTAAAAAAAGCATGCAAAGAGGAGAAAAACGATGAAGGCAACACAACAAAACTTTAATGGATGCAGTTGGACGATCGACTTCTGCATCTGTGTTCACAAACAAATAATAAGTCTGCTTTAGCAGATGGCCTAATAACACAGACGACCGGGTGAGGCGAAAGTGCACTGGCAGAGCTGCTCTCCCGGAAGCACACTCAAGCTCTGCTTCCGGGAGAGCGCGTGGTTGGAGTGAGAGTGAGAGCTCGAAGGGGAGTGTGGTGTGAACGAACCTCATATTCTCCACCGCCGTGATTACAAACAATTAAAACCATGCCCCCTTAGTTTTTTCCCATTTCTTGTAAAAATAGCCATGTATTACCTCTGTCCTGGTTTATTAATCCCTATTGTATTTTGTGTCAAATTTTGACTATAAATTTAACTAGCAAGATGTTCTTGCATGTCACTAAAAAATATATCATTGAAAACTATGTTCAAATATGAAACAAACGATGTAATTTTTGTTGACATGCATTAACATTTTGTTAGTTAAATCGTTGGTCAAAATTTGGCACAAATTACAAGGGGACCAATAAACCAGGATGGAGGTAGTACTACTCTGTTCCAAAATGCTTAAGTTCAAATTTCAAAAAAGAAACCATAAGTTCTCGAGTTATCGTAATTTAAACATCTTTAAATATGACCAAGTCTACTGGAAAATATACCAACATTTACAACATCAAATTACATATTGCGATAGCCATGTACTACTCCATTCCAAAATACTTGAAGTTTGAGATTTATCCTAAATTAAACATTTTTAAATTTGACCAAGTCTATTGAAAAATATACCAACATCTATAACAAAAACTAGTTTCATTAGATTCATCATAAAACATATTTTCATATTATATATTTGATGTTGTAGATGTCAACATGCACATACATGCATGGTCAAACTTACAAAAGTTTGACCTAGGAGACCTAGGAGTATTTTAAGAGCGGAGGAATTACATATTACGATGATGTAGAAGTTGTGGTCGGTTGACGGGTCTAGGTTTGCACCAATGTGGGGCACATTGCAATGCACAATTATATGAACATGGAAAAATAGTAACATCAAAATTTATCCAAACTACGCCTCCATCTTTTGCAAAAACCACTATAGAATAAAAGGTTTAATAAAGTCTCATGGCATTAAAATCAAACATATAGGTTTGGAATTTACCCACAAAAATGAATGCAGAGAGTTCAATTAAGGTCTTATATAATAATAAAAAGTATAATTATTTTTCAGCCAAACATATATGAATTTCATCCCACTCATTATTATTTTTATCACTTTTGGTTAATGGAAAGGTCCAAGATGACTAGCAGAGTTAAAAATAGCTTACAAAATATCTCAAACCATCCAATACTCGCTCTATTTTACATGTTTTCAAATCCATGAAAACCTTCAATACACCATCATCGGTCCTGTTCGAGAAGATATCTCGTTTAGCAAATGTCACAGTGAACCATTCAAAATTTGATACATGTTTTTAACTAGATCTATAACAGAAAAAAGAACTCTTTGACTGTTTTTTTTTTACCCAAACCGACAGGAGCTGTCATTGCATTATAGGAGAGGGAAAAACTGTACATTTTAGAGATTACAGATGAGCGTAGAGAGAAAGGAGAGGAGAGCCTAAGCCAGTGAACATCAGAAGGCTGAGCAGTGGCCACAACTACGGACTACTCTGAATGCCTCTTTGTAGAGTCTAACATCCGCGATCACCAGCATGAAAACTTGATGCGGCAGGAGCATTTTGCTTTGGAACACCCTCCTGGCTTTTGCTGCATACGTGGCTTGGCATCTTTGACTGTTTATCAATCACCATACTACACACAGGGAGATTAAGAAGTATTCCCCATTAATGTTGAAAAACGTCTTACATTATGGGACGGAGGGAGTATGAATCAATTGACGAAATTATCAAAAGAAACATAACCACTGAGTGGAGATGGCGAGATTAGCTTCTGTTTCAGACAAGGCTTTGGGTTGAAGAAAGCTGCTACATGTACGAAACTCGTTGTATGATTTTTGTACAGCAACTTTACCAATATTTCCATCACTTCTGTTTAGTGTAGCAGGGTCGTTGGATCACCTGTTGGACAATAACTGGATTCAAAGAGTTGTATATAAAGTAGTTTCCTGGGTTGAATGAGTGAATGATGGTTGGGCAGCCCAAAATGAGCATAGTGTATGTACATGCTTATGAACTACTCTCTCTGTTCATTTTTATAAGACCTTGAAGACATTTCAGACAATGTGCAAAATAGCCTATTTTGAGTTGGCTGAAATGACCTATAAAAATGAACGGAGGGAGTAGTTAAAAACTACAGATTGTTTGTGGGGGGTCCATGGCCCCCATACCCTCCACCCTAGGATTTTTTGTCCAAAAAGACCATCTGCCCAACGGAATTGCTAGAAAAGACCCCCGCCGAATGAAATTGACAAAAAAGACCCCCTCGGCCGTGGCAACAGGCGCGCCAGCCAACACGTGGCACCTGCCGCCACACCAGTAGGCGACACCACTGTTCATGACACTGTTTACGCCGGGGGACGTTTTGGTACAGCAGAACGGCAACGGACGTGACTAAACAGTGTTGCCGCCACACCAGGAGGCGGCATCACTTTTCGCTATTCATATGAATGAAAAATACTTTCAAAAAAATCAAAAAATTAGCACAAAAATTTGAAAAAAAATCTGCTTTTCAGATTTTTCAGATTTTAGTGGTGGGTAGTGTTTTTCATATTTTTTCTGGTATTTTTTTGATTTTTTTGAAAATTATTGTTCATCAATATGAACCGTGAACAGTGCTCTGAGTGAACATTGTCGCCGCCTCCTGGGGTGGCGGCAACACTGTTTAGTCGCGTTCGTTGCCGTTCTGCTGTGCCAAAACCGTCCCCCGCGTAAACAGTGTCATGAACAGTGCTGCCGCCTACCGGTGTGGCGGCAGGTGCCACGTGTCGGCTGGCGCGCCTGCCGTCACGGCCGAGGGGGTCTTTTTTGTCAATTTTATCCGGCGGGGGGCTTTTCTAGCAATTCCGTTGGGCAGGTGGTCCTTTTGGACAAAAAATCCCACCCTAGATCCCCCATGCCCCTCAACTTCTAGGCATTGTTCCCGTGTCGTGACGCAGCTCTCATCGCCGAAGTTTGCACCTGTGTCATCATAGAGAACTTGTTTGTCGACGCGCAGAAAGAGTGAGGGAATAGAATGTTGTGCAGGAGGTGGACGTGTCCACCCTGACCTTCATTGGCATTGGTAGTTTGCGCCACAAACGCCACTGACCTCGCTAGCTTAGGTGTCGCGGGCGCGTATGTGGGCAGCAAAATCTACATGTGGTCCGTGCCCCGCATTCTACTCGGAGGCGGCGTCGCCGTGGCTATAAATGACGGTGTGTAGAAGTTCTTCAGCGAGCAGTAATGATCACTACAACTACGATGGAGAACCTGATCCAAGTAACCATTGTTGGATCTATGATTGGACCAATTGGGGGTATTGCACTGCACATTTATATGAATATATAAAAAGAAGTAACATAAAAAATTGTCCAAACTATGGCAAGGATGAGGAAGGCGAAACTCGGAAACAGAGTCGCCACGTGCGTGGACATGAGCTAGCTGTCGAGTGCCCACCATATGGCATGTCTCCACCCTGCATTGGCACTTGGTAGGCACCGCCTCCTCAAGTGCACTGGCACTTGGCAGAGCTGCTCTCCCGGAAGCACAACCAAACTCTGCTTTCAGGAGAGCACGTGGTCGGAGTGAGAATGAGAGCTCGGAGGGGAGTGTGGTGTGAAGGAACGTCATATTCTCCACCACCGCGATTACAAACAATTAAAACCTTGCCTATTCAGTTTTTTTCCTTTTCTTTACCTAATACTATTAAAAAAAGGATTGTTTCTCCACTTTTTTTCGTTTACGGTGGGACCAAGCTAATTTTCGTCCGTCAATCCGTCATAGATCGCTGGTTTTTCTTTCTCGTCCATCATGGGATGCGTGTTAATTTTTTATGTACGTCCGTGATTTTCTCAAACAACTGGGCCGGCCCATGAAGATATTGATAGGGAGCAATGACAAACATCATAGATCGCTGGTTTTTTTTCTCGTCCATCATGGGATGCGTGTTAATTTTTATGTACGTCCGTGATTTTCTCAAACAACTGGGCCGGCCCATGAAGATATTGATAGGCTGCAATGACAAACTGTAGCTTAAAAAAAGATGCCCTAAGGGGGAATCAAACCCTGGATGTCATACTACAACATCATGCAAGAACCAGTTGACCTACCAAGCTTTACTGGTTATAATATAGTGCAAAGCGTAAAGAACCAACCTCCACTGCAGATACAAATATTTTTTAAATTTCGAACGCAATTGTTTTTTTAATAATACCAGAATGTTTTGTGAAACGAAAACACTTTACAAATTTTTAAACATATTTTTCAAAAATGAAACATTTTCTGAAAATCATGAAGAAGTTTTTCAAATAGGAACATTTTTTAAATTCCAAAACAAAATGTGAAAATGCAAACATTTTTTAAACTCCCGAGAAAAACTGGAAAAAACAAAAAAAATGAAACTACTGCTAAAAGGAACACACGAACATTTTTTTAAAAAAAATTGAACAATTTTTGGAAACGGATTTTTTTTGTGAAATTCCACAAAAACTCTGAAAAGTAGTGAAAAAATCGAACAAAAAAATCCAATTTTTGTTTCAAAACTCCAACAGAATTTGAAAACATGTTTTTGAAAGCATTTTCGAACAAATTTGGAAACAGGAACATTATTTGAAATTCCTTAAAATGAAAACATGAACAATTTTTTTCAATTTGTGAATAATTTCTGAAAACAGGAACATTTTCTGAAATGCTGAACATGTTTTAAAAGTTGTGAAAAATCAGAACAAAACCATTCCGAACAAACTTTCAAAAACACGAACAGTTTCTGAAAATCCAAAACATTTTTTAATTTATTTACAAATAGAAAACATGACCATTTTTGAAAATTTTAAAAGCACGATCACTTTTTTATAGAGAGAGGGTTTGTTTGAATATTTATCCCACCTCACTTCGATCCACAAAAATCCACCAGTTTATATACGCCGAAGGATTGTCGAGTAATCATCAAGCCCAACGAAGGGTAAGTTGCGGGAGTGAAGGAATTAAGGTTGGCTCTAATTAAATGAAATTATGGGAATAGAGCATGACAAAAGAATTAATGTTGGCTCTAAACAGAAATGTGGGAAGTATGGCTGGATTGTTGTCTGGTGATGCGCTTGCATGTCCCATGCAGTGTATGATATGGCTGAATCTAACTAACAAAAGATATAAGATACCTGGTTGGTTGCAGTGGTATATATAGTTGGCGAATGACAGCTGAATCTTAGTGCCTTCTTTTCATGGGATCAATCGGGTCTCGCTAGCAAACTACTCAAAAAAAATGAAGCAAACGACCTACCTTCAGCTTTGATTTTTGGGTGACCTGTTAACCTTTTCAATGTGCAAGGAAATGTTTTTACTTCTCGTTGTTTTCGTCGCTATCAAGTTTTACTTTTCTGAAAGAAGAAAATACCAGGTTAATCTACATGCAATTTTCGATCGAGCATTGTTACTGCAAACGACACACACAACAGTTTAGGCCTGCTGCTGTCGCACAAAGCATAAGACAACGTTGGAAGGTCAATCGCTTGCTACGTCCGGAAGCACGCCAATAGAACAGCAGTCGCCGCTAATATTTTTCTATTGGGAAGTTGGACTGGCATGCTGCAAAACCGATTACATAAACGCTGCCAAGACAACAAATCACACGGACAATGTAGCAAAGACGACCATATGGACACAACAAGGACGACCGCCATTGCCGAATGCATGTTGTAGCGAGGTCAATCTGTGTTGCTACAAGTTGGATGTGTGAAGGTGTAAAGCTAACTAAGTGTAGATGTTAGGATTATAAGGAGAACTAATTGATCCTTAGCACCGGTCTTAAGGGTTGTTGCGTGATTAATGGTTGACTGATATGTCTTTTATAGCTTGATGTGTGTCTCCCTCCCGTGAATCTGGATGCTATCTTGCCACACTGGTGGACACGTTAATTTTAGTCCCATTGCAACGTACGGGCATATGTGCTAGTCATGTAAAAATAGCCATGTACTGCTCTGTTCCAACATATTTACATTCAAATTTTAAAAAAGAAAACTTAAGTTCTTGATTTATCTTAATTTAAACATCTTTAAATTTGACCAAGTCTACTCAATAGAAAATATACCAACATTTACAACATCAAATTAGTTTTATTAGATTCATCATAAACATATTTTCATACTGCATATTTGATGTTGCAATGTTAATATATTTTCCACATACATGCTCAAAATTAGATATGTTTGACTTAGGACAAATCTGTGACTTTAAGTATTTCAAAGCAGAAGGATTACATATTACTGAAGTCAAATGCATAGTCATTGACGGATCTAGGTTTGGACCTTTGTGGGGCACATCCACACATTGCAGTGCACAATTATACGAATATATAAAAATGAACTGAAAACTAACATAAAAATTTGTCCAAACTATGGCTCCATCTTTTGCATAAACTACTTGTAGTATAAAAGGTTAGGTTAATAAATTCCCGCGGCATTAAAACCGAACATATAGGTTTAGAATTTACCAAAAAAAGGCAATACAGGTAGTACAAATAAGGTCTTATATAATAATAATGAAGTATCATATTTTTTAAAAACCGAAGCTATATGAATTTATTCCCATAAAGTATTTTTTTTATCATTTTGGTTAATGAAAAGGTCCAATATATGGAATAAATTCATGTAAAAACTACAAAAAAATTTGGGGGATCCACCCATGCCCCTAACTTCCAGGCGGTGTTCCCGTGCGGCGTCTCGGCTCTCATTGCCGAAGTCTACACTAGTGTCATCATGGATAACGTGTTTGTCTACGCATAGAAAGAGGACGGGGAAACGGTTGTTGTGTGCTGGAGGTGGTCCACCCCGGACCCACACAACATCTGCCATTGTTTTTGTTTTCTCTTTTTTGCAGGGGAGATCCGCCCATGTTATTTTTTCTCGGGAGATCCGCCCATGGTTGCGGCATGGAATTTTCCTATTGTTGTTGGTGAAAAGAAATGTATCTTGTAAATATTATAATAGCTTAATTCTGTTTCTTAATACTTACTTATCTCACTACCTCATAATTATTCTCGCAAGTTGGTGACAATATATTTAATAATTTGCATGTATCAAAAAGTGTTATTTTAATAACATGGCAACCCTTCCCACGCATGGCAGCTGAAACCGAGGGCTCCTATTCAGCGTTGTAAGTGCTGGTTCACGCTACTGGCGCTCGCACGCGACGCGTAGCGGGCCGACCCAGCAACCTACTGAACAAGCAAAATACCAAGGAAAAAGTTCATGTTTATTTCAGACCCCAGAGCAAATGCCCACGCGCGTTAACCAGTAGACCGAGTTCGTCTGTTGATTACTAAAGGAAAAGGCTCTATTTGACCTTTCTTTCAGTACGAACAATAAACATATAGTACTATTATATCCCCACTATAAATTATTTGAACAAACAAAACAGAAATCTGAAAAAAAGCATTCACGAAAACCACGAATTGAAAGAAAGCAAATTTTGAAAAGTTTGTACCAACTGAAAAAAGCTCACAAAAATGGAAAATGTTCATGAATTTTAAAAAAGTCCATCAAATTTGGAAAAAGTTTATTGAATATGAAAATAAATTCATCGAATTTGAAAAAAAGTTCATTGAATCTGAAAAAAGTTCATCAGTTTTAAAAAGTTCACCAATTTTTTAAAAAATCATTGAAAAGTTCATCGGTTTTTAAAATAAGTTCACGAATTTGAAGAAAAAATTCACGCATTTGGCAAAAAAATGAAAAGGAAAGGAACAAAACTATTCCAAGAAAAAGGAAAAAAAGGGAGGAATTGGTTCCAGGAAAACAAAAACGAAAGAAGAAAACAAATAAAAAGTTGTAAGTAAACACATGGGTGAGATGGCTGAGTTGGTTAGCGCAGCTTGCAAATAACTAGGAAGTCACGGTTTGAATTACCACCCACGCACAACAATACATGGGAATAAATCGTTCACCGTCACCCATTGTTGGATGACCATAAAAAGCGACGTGAAATTCAAGGAGCAATATGCCACCCTCCAGAAGAATAGAGGGCTGCAAGCCGTCGAGGACCATGGTGATGGAGAGAAGCAACGGCCGCAGGGAAAGACCAACTTCAAGAAAGATGAAAAGCGTGATGCGGCATCAATTGCCTTGCAAGGCATGATGACCCAAAAGGAAACAAAGGAGGAGAAGGGTCGGCAAGATAAAGAAGAGGAAATGAAGACCTATATGGAGATACATAGGAAGAAGCTCGAGATGGAGGTGGAAATGCACGCGAAGAAGGTAGAGATGGACTTGGATATGCAAGCAAAGAAGCTCGAGATGGAGGTGAAAATGCACGCGAAGAAGGTAGAGATGGAGTCAGAGATGCAAGCGAAGAAGCTCGAGATGGAGGTGAAAATGCACGTGAAGAAGGTACAGATGGAGGCGGACGTGCAAGCGAAGAAGCTCGAGATGGAGGCGGACGTGCAAATGAAGAAGCTCGAGATGGAGGCGGAAATGAACGCGAGGAAGCTCGAGATGGAGGCGGAAACGCACGTGAAGAAGGTAGAGATGGATGCGGACGTGCAAATGAAGAAGCTCGAGATGGAGGCGGAAATGCACGTGAAGAAGATGGAGATGGAGGCGGATTTGCAAATGAAGAAGCTCGACATGGAGAAGAAAATGCATGCGAAGAAGCTAGAGATGGAGGCAGACGTGCAAATGAAGAAGCTCGAGATGGAGAAGAAAATGCACGTGAAGAAGGTAGAGACGGAGGCGGACGTGCAAATGAAGAAGCTTGAGATGGAGGCGGAAATGCACGTGAAGAAGGTAGAGATGGAGGCGGACATGCAAATGCAGAAGCTCAAGATGGAGGCGAAAATGCATGCGAAGAAGCTAGAGATGGAGGCGGATGTGCAAGCGGGGAAGCCGAAGATCAAGCCTATCAAAGTCAAGGCCAAGCAAAAGAAGTGGCGCTCGCTTGCAACATGAAGGAGGTGAAGATCATGCCGGTGGATTTGAGTATGGTGTCTCCGAGGAAGAGGCTTGATTCGAGAAGATGCAGAGGGCGATGCTCAAGCTTGATGATTGATGTATGACAAAGAGCGTCACCTTTTTTGCATGCCGGTATGACCGCGACAGAGATGTATGACGTGGTTGAACTACCCCTTTGTATGTGCTGGTAATTGTGCCGAACACTGTCAAATATGCCAGCATGAACTACGAGCCTTTTTATAAAGGCTGACATGGCTGCCGGCATGAACTATGTGTGTATGCATGGCCGCGGTTCAGTTTGGTTTGTACGCAGACAATAATTGCGTCGACCGATAGGACGTAACAGACGGGCACGGATGGACAAAGAGTGCTCGACCAACCCAAACAAACAAAAGGCGAAAGAACCACGCGTCTGTTTATGCCGGCGCGTCGGAGTTGCTCTAACCGCGACGCAACATAAAGTCGCCGCGTTAAGCCGGGCGGGCGGGCGGCGGGCACATGGCGTCCCGCCTCGGCACCTCGTGTCAGCCCGGCAGCCCCGCCACGTACCAAAGAGCACGCAAAAGGGCAAGGTTAACCTGACGTGCGCCGCGCCGCGGATCGTCGTTATCGCCGCCCGGCGTGGGCGCGCAGTCAGTTGACAGGCCGAAGCACCGTCCCTCCCACGCAGCTGCTCCGCGGGACAGAGTACTAGACTACTAGTACTAGGATAATAACGGCGGGCCGTGGACGCGTTCTGGCGGGCGGCGCCAGGGCACGAGCCGCCCATCCGGTCCTGCCTCACGTACCGGTACAAGTACACTGTACACCGTAGTCTGACGCACTGACACAGTACGATGCCGGCCGCCCAAGACTGACGGAAAAGCGCCGTCTCTGTCGCCGTCTCCACGTGGGCCCTCTCCCCTCCGGTCTCCGGTCTCCTTGCTTCCGATGCAAAGTGTGCAATTCCGAACTCTTCTAGTTGTAAGGTAGGATGAGATCGCGACGTACGGACGATCGCTTTGCATCCCGCGCGAAGCAAAAAGCCTTCCGCCACGCCACCACGGCGTCCCCCCCGCCACCGTGTCCTGCCACGCGACGCCGCTCCGAGCCCACCACGCACCCCGGCCGAATCCTATAAATATATCAATGTCGCTCTCCTCGCTCCCTCCCCACCATACATACAACCTCGATCACAAGCCGGCACCATTGATTTGCTAGCAAGCTTCAGAGAATAAGTAAACGATCGTCGCCTTGCGAGATCATGGACCGGTGCGGCGCGGGCCTCTATGGCGTGGTCGACGCCGGCGGGTACGCGACGGTGACGTCGGCGCCGCCGAAGCGGCCGGCGGGGCGGACCAAGTTCCGGGAGACGCGCCACCCGGTGTACCGCGGCGTGCGCAGGCGCGGCGCCTCGGGGCGGTGGGTGTGCGAGGTGCGCCAGCCCAACAAGAAGTCGCGCATCTGGCTCGGCACCTTCGCCACGCCCGAGGCCGCCGCCCGCGCCCACGACGTCGCCGCACTCGCGCTCCGGGGCCGCGCCGCCTGCCTCAACTTCGCCGACTCGGCCGCGCTACTCGCCGTCGATCCGGCCACGCTCCGCACGCCCCAGGACATCCGCGCCGCAGCGATGGCGCTCGCCCGGGCCGCCTGCCCCCAAGACGCCGAGCCCTCCTCTGCTCGCGCCCTGCAGGCGGCCTCCGCGCCGGCTCCGGAGATGGTGATGGTGATGCGCCAGGACGACGCCGCGACGGTGTCGTACGAGAACTACGACAGCCTCGCCATGTACGGCGGCTTGGCGGACCTGGACCAGCATTCCCACTGCTACTACGACGGGATGAGCGGCGGCGGCGACTGGCAGAGTATCTCGCATGTGGACGGAGCCGACGAAGACGGCGGCTACGGCGCCGGAGACGTCGCGCTCTGGAGCTACTGATCGCGTGGGTTCGATCAGGCAGTTTCTTGCGCTCGATTAGCTTGCTCCTCGGTCCTCCGAAATGGACGATCGATATGGGGAGGTCAGGCTGAGCTCGGAGGGGAGTGTGGTCTGAACGCACGTCATATTTGCATGAGCTAGTTTCAATTCAAGCACGCCTGCTCTGCTTCCCCTGTTCTTGAAAATTGGCGCCAAAACTGCTCACATGAGCAAGTTTTGGTAGGGGAATAGTGCTAGGAAAGATATGCAACCCTGTTTGCTGAGTGGCTCCAAACAATTTAAACCTCACTTCAGCTTTTTTTCCCCTTCCATGTAAATAGCTCTGTCGGAAGAAATATATCTCGTAAATACTACAGATGCTTAATTTGATATATTTTTCTCTAATAAAATCATATTCTCTATTATAAAGATTCACCAAAAGTAGAAAGCGCCTCACAAATAATAAAAACTATATCGAGGCACATGGACCATTGAATCACTGTCGCCGCCAAAAGGAACCGCCGACATGTCGTTGTCGCTGCACGCATATCGAAAGCTGGCCTGGCCATGTCGATGAAAGCGGGGAAGTCTACATAGACTTTCTCTAAGCACTAGAGTTGCAGTCATAGTCGTTGAATCCTTAATCGTCGATATGAAGAATCTGACATCAAATCTTGTCGTTGCATATGCCCTAACTTCGCAGCGTACGCCCTAACTTCGCCGCACAAAGAAGCTGGACAAAGAAGCTGGCGAGAATCTACGCCAAAGCTCCATGTAATCCGTCCAGGTGAGAAGGATCGAAATCCAAAAAATTAAATCGAAGAAGAAGCACTGTCAGTGGCGCCGCTTCTATGAGGACTAAAACCCTACCTATCTACTAGCCAAAACCGAGACACTGGAGGGCGAAATTCCACGAGCCCTCTGCCTGGTCAAGATAGAAATTCAAAAAAAATTGGTAATTTATGGAAACATGTAAAAAAATCTTTTTAAATAGGATAGACACTGTAACGTGAAACTAGGGGCAAAAGGGAAATCCACTCTATCCAAACAAATACACGTGGCTACCTCAGGATTTTCCGTATTATTTCGCGAGTGACCTCACTCTAGACTATAGACACGTGTCTCCTGGGAGGGAAAAAGCATTGCTCCCTGGACTTTCTTCTCATCGCCGTCCGAAAAGCCGTGACTTCACTTGTCTCTTTCCGTTCCGCTCTCTCTCTCTCTCTCTCTCTGAATAAACAACGCGAGCGAGCAGGCGAGCGAGACGGGAGTGCCCGAGACGTCTCGGCACATGCGACGTGCCCAAGATTCATTCACCGACCGAATCTATCTATCCTCCCTAGCCCTGCGTGCGGGGATTACATAGAGTACGTCACGTGACAGTTCGTGCTCCGCTGGGCCGCCCGCGCAAACTTAACGCGTCTTCCTGCTGCGTGACCGAGCGACCGTGGCCGGTGCCAATAACTAATCGACACTTGGTAGTATTCTTAATCGCCTCAAGAATTAGGCTCCGTGGAGCAGTACGTTGCACGTGCACCGCCCGTTGAATGAAGCCAGCACCGGCCGACACTCCACCTCCACGCTCCAGAGCTTTTTTCTTTTCGGAAAAAACTTTCAATCTGTTCATCTTTAATCATGGTAGTATAACGAACACTAAAAATAATAAAAATTACATCCAGATCCGTAGACCACCCAATGACGACTACAAAGATCAAACGAGCCTGCAGGCGCGCCGCCGCAAACCTTTGTTGTAGTAGATAATCGGAAGTCGCCATAAGGCGCCGTAGAACCAACGCACCAGAACAGCAACCGCAGCGGATGAAAAGCGTAGATCAAAAGGATCCAACCTGAAAACACACGAACGAAGACGAACGGTGAACAGATCCGAGCAAATCCACCGAAGGCAGATCCGCCGGAGGCAACAGTGACTGACGTCATGTTTGCGGTATCCGAGTTCAGAGTGCATTTATCTAGAACATAAATCTTGCACGGTTTCATCCAAGGCGTGTTAAAATTACTCTCCATTCCAAAGCTCTGCATACAAAAAATGGGGCGGAATTTGTGTTCTTCTTCCGGATGAAACTATTTGGATGAAATTTCTTCAGGATGTTTTCTGCACTTTTTTCCTTTCAGTTTTAAGTGTGCAGGGCTGATAGTTTGAACTGACGTTACACTTCTCCGCAACGACAAAAAACACTTGTTATTATACTACTAACTTAGCAGCAGTGACTAATTAAAGCTCAGCTGCAACAAAGTGAAGCTTCCCCAAATTTTCATTTCAGATGTATATTAATAAAGCAGAGTTGGTCTCTTATTACTCTACTCCAACACATTTTACAAAATTTCCAGCCAACAAAAAAATATCAAGAAATCAAAAAATAAAATCGAGGAGGGAACACAGGCTGATGCAATTTGCAATCCCGTCCTCTCTCTGCTTCAGAACTGAAGCTCCCGACCGACTCTGCTTCTTCTTCTTTATCCTACGCTGATGTTGTACAGCAGCCCCATCGGAGCAAGCTCTGGAGAATGGCCCAATCGAGCAGCTCAATCAGTAGCTCCAGAGCGCGACCTCGCCGGCGCCGTACCCGCCGCTGCCGGTGCAGTCATCGTCGGCTCCGTCCATGTGCGAGCCGCTCTGCCAGTCGCCGGCGGCGGCGCTCATCCCGTCGTAGTAGTACGAATGCTGGTCGAAGTCCCCAATGCCGCCGTACTGCATCGGGTAGTCCTCGTACTGCACCGCCGCGGACTCGTGCATCATCGCCATCATCGGGGGCGCTGCCGCGGACGGCCCGGCGGCCACGGACGAGGAGGCCGGCGCGGCGGGGCAGGCGGTCTCGGCGAGCGCGATGGCGGCGGCGCGGATGTCGTCGGGGGTGCGGAGCGTGGCGGGGTCGACGGCGAGCAGGGTGGCCGAGTCGGCGAAGTTGAGGCAGGCGGCGCGGCCGCGCAGGGCCAGCGCGGCAACGTCGTGGGCGCGGGCCGCGGCCTCGGGGGAGGCGAAGGTGCCGAGCCAGATGCGGGACTTCTTGTTGGGCTCGCGGACCTCGCACACCCACCGCCCGGCCGCGCCGCGCCGGCGCACGCCGCGGTACACCGGGTGCCGCGTCTCCCGGAACTTGGTCCGCCCCGCCGGCCGCTTCGGCGGCGCCGACGTCACCGTCGCGTACCCGCCGCCCTGGCCGTTGTCGTCGCCGCCGCCGGCGCCAGGGCCATAGTAGGCCACGCCGCCGCCGTAGTTGTACTGGTCCATGGTCTTGCTCTTGCACGAAGTGGTGTCGATCAGTCGATTTGCTCTGCACTGCGGCAATGGTGGTGAGTGAGGTGATGTTGGTTGGGTCTTGGGTGTTTGTGTGGGTGAGGCTTGAGATGGGAGTGAGGAGATGGGGATGTATATATAGGATTCGGCGGCGGGAGGGAGGGAGAGGGAGAGGGAGATCAAGGTGGGTTTGAATTGGGAGGTAAGGGCGGCGCGTGGCGGGAGTGAGGTGTGAGCTGGAAGTGTGTTGAGGGCGCGGGGAGCAGAGGCCGCGAGACGGGTGGATGGATGGATGGATGGATGGGGAAAGCGTGTTGGCGTCAGAGTTTCCTTCGCCGGGATGCATTGCCTCGACCTGGAGGGGATGCACCCATCATCCTATTTCCGGAAGGGAAGTAGACGGGAAGGGGGGAGGGGAGGGCCACGTGTAGATGGCGACAGGGGATGCCTTTTCTGGTCCTGTGGGCGGCTGCAAATCGGTGCCGCTGCCCGTACCTTGCCACAGTGGTAGTGCGTCATGCTCATGGGCTGGTTTTATGTTAGTACTGTAGCACATACGCCACCGTCCAACAACATAAGAGCGTTACGCTGCCTAGTATAAAAAACGCTCTTATATTATTAAAAAATGAGAGTAAAATATTAGTTTATTTTAAAAATTATTGAAAAAGCTTGGATTTACTTGTACAACGTTTTATAGAAGTAAAAAAGGTATCCAAAACATAATAAAAATCACATTGATGTCTCCATACCACCAAACGACCATCATTCGCTGTGCATCATTGTCATCGCTCACGTACCGGAGACAGCCTACCTTGTCGAAGGCAACCAAAAAGTCTTTAAGCGTGTGCCCCTAGGGACCATAATCTCGGAGCCGTGGTCGTCACTGTTGAACCCTTGAACTGATCCCAGGAACCCATCACCAAATCTCGCCGTCGCATATGCCTGGGAAGAAACCCTAAACTCACCGTCTTGAGGAGCCGAAAGACATCGACCAATGGAGCCCGGTCTAACCTGTCGTGGCGAACGAGCTCGAGGAAGATCAAACCACGAAAGATTGACTCGAAGATGAAGCATCTATTTTATGGTCATAGTTTGGTTTTGAGATGCGGGCGCACCTTAATTATTCATTGGAATGAAGGGAGTATACTTCCTCTTGCAACAATTTACATATCATTTTTGTTTGGGTAGCCTTTAAAATTGTATAGACACATCTAGAAATAAACTTATGTTATTCCTTTCGAGGCTATGTCCATGTCTGAATAAACGGGGATTTGCGCAAATTACAATCAATTTTGAAAAGTACAACTTACACTTTTTTAACCCGGTTGCATCTTTTTATATAATTTAGATTATGCATGACTATCTCTATTATCTTTTAGATTATAGTTTTTGTTAATGGTACTAAGTTCATCGTAAACTTCATCCTAATCTCAACATCCATCCAAGATTGAAGTGCCGCCCCACGAAGACAAATAACTGTGTGGAATGCTAAAACAACACTTGTGCACATATAGTTGAAGCAAAGAAAAGAAATGGCTAGGGGCTAGTCGACCCAATTATTTTTGGGTCACTCAATCTGTTCCCGGCCATTGGATGGGAAAGGGGCGGCCAACTCTTTCTTCTACCTCCTGAAAGAACGAAATTCCTTTTTCCTCATCTTGCTTAAAGAAAAGAAATCTCTTGTGTCATCAAGCCGCATATGTACTGCTCCTTTGCCAAAACATCGAGGCTAGAGACAAAACATGAGGAGACTAGTATAGGATCTCACATTAGGTGAGAAAAATGAGATCAGTTTTTCTGAAAATACAAAACATGTTCAAACATTAAAAAAAAAACAGCAGACACACATGAATGTTTTATATGCAACCTCAAAGAAATTCAGCTCCTAATTCAACCTAGGGTAATAACAACTAAAAAGACAAAATTTGATGTGAAAATACTATTCACCCGGAGGTGCGGCTGTTCGCATTAGAAGTTGTCTTTTTTAAATCTCCAAATGTATATTGAGTTTTGAGCTTATTTTTTCGGAATTGTGGACATACCCCGCAGGCATGTTGTCAAATAATTTCGGAATGCCTGAATATGAAATTTTATGGTTGATCTCACCTAAGTACGAGACGTCGAGACCGTATATGGTAGTCTCCCCGAACAAAGCATGACGTGATGGTGATGCCATGGACAGGCACCCCATGGGGCAAGCGTGACGCCCGTTCACACCACACTCCCGCAGCGTGGGCACGTGAGGAGGCGGTGCCACCCTACTCTGCTCCACTCTACACAAGAAGCACACTGACAGGACAGGCGGCGGCGACCCGCCTCGCCGCTGATTCGTTGGCCAGACCCAGACCGCGCGGAGACAGGCCGTATGGCCCTCGCGCCGCCCGCGCAAACGCAGGCTCGAGCGCGTGCGTCCACGCTCCCACTAGCTGCGTGGGACGGTGGATGGCTCGGTCGCTCGTCTGGACTAGCCGGCCGCGCGGTTGCCCACGCCGCGATGACGGACCATGACGGCCTCGTCCACAGCTTCGCGGCGACCACGGCCAGCACGGACGGCACGTACACGCGCCCGCTACGACGTGGCCCCGGCCTGGCGGCACGGCCGGATCTCCTCCCGTCACCAATCCAATCCGCCACGTGTCCTCCTGTCCGGTTCGTTGTGGCCTTTTCTTTATAAAACATAAAGAGAAGCCGTGGTGTCCTTTTGTGCTCCCGCTTTTGATTCATGGGAGACACGAGTCGCTACGGAGGGTCTCCACGTGCATAGGCAGATACTGTGTGGGGGCCATGACCACCCTAAACATTTTTGCAATGCATATTTCTACTAGTAGTGCGTATGTATATTCATTATACTAATCTTTGGTGCAGCCTAGATTCCACAAAAATAAAGCACACAAAAATATAGAATTATGATTCAGCCTAACATCAAATAATTCAGATTACTGCCAAAAGGCTAGTCTAGCGCATCTTCACTCCTCATGTCTACTTCAGTCCGCATCTAAAAAAATGAAGGCACGAACTCACGGACCACACCCGCGGAGGCGGTGAGCCTGCAAAAGCGATTGGGCGAGAGCGTGGAAACAACAAATGGCGTGGTTGTGAGGTCATGTGTAGAGGTCCGCGGAGGCAGGGGCACAATGTCACACATTATTTGAGCTATTTTTTATTATAATTTTGGTTTAATTTTGCATCAATATGTGAAAATTATGATTTCATAAAAAACTTTTATTAGCCATACGTGATGTGTCTCGGCATAGAAAATTGTTATCCCTTGTAATGTTGTTCATGATTTTCTCACATTGTTTAAATCCTAGATCCGCCATTGACTAGTCGGTGTTATATACTCCCTCCGTTCAAAAATAAGTGTCTCAACTTTGTACTAGCTCTAATACAAATTTGTACTAAGCTCAAGACATTTATTTTGGAACGGAGGGAGTATGAAATGCAAACGACATATATGTTTGCCACTCCCCCCAATCAATATAATTGACGCTGCTTTAGTATGAACTCTAAAAGAATTCAGCCCGTAATCCAATTTTCCATGCCATCCTGGGTACGGAGGAGCAAACAAGGATCGACATGTGCCAGTTTGGGAAGTGGTGTAGGGTTGATTTTTTTAATATAAAAAACACACGCCTGATTAAACAAAGGAGCAAAGACTTGCTTGCTTGACATCTAAAAAATTAAAAACCAAATTTGTAGAAATAAACCCACACCACAAGTCGATTGCACACACTATGTAGTTACAAATAAATCTGATCGGTGGCGGCCACAGTAGTTAGCATGCTAGTCTATCTTAGATAAATATGATATAAGTTGTACCGAAGGCCATTTAAGCTAAATGATGTTATTTTAGTTCAATCCAAAAAATATACATGCATCACCAATAAAGTATTGAATCTATTGTAATATGTATTTGCTTGATCCCAAAAAATGTTTGAAGTCATATGCTGAAGATTCATCAATAATCTCCTCATAAACACTTACGCACTCTAGTTTTTTCTGTTTGCATATACCTAATCATAAACTAGAAAATTGATTATTCAGATATTTCTTATACAATATGCATTTAAAATATCTCTATCAAAATATTTAAATACATACAAACATACAAAATATATTAATGCAAGTGCCATAAATTATTATGAGAAGGTGTGCAGATTTGTCTTGCTTTTCCTCACATGTAAATGGATTTTTAAGTTACAATAAATAAAAATAATTTAACTTTCAAATGTAATTCTTAACACAATATATTAGATATGGACGTTGTTCTACAAAAAGATGAGTTGCAAATTGGTTAGTATAAATAATGATATTTATTCATATTACCAAACTTAGTTTGAATTATTGGAATAACGAAAAATCGTGTACGGAATGTAAAGCGCACCACTGAAGCCACAGGTCCGGTCATGAAATTTTAGGGGTCTGAGGCGAGCTAGAAGACTGAGCCCCTATTGAAAAATCTACCTAATGGTCTGAAGCGAGGTAAAATATTTATAAATAATATCTGTGAGGTTTATTATAGATCTCGTAATGCACAAATATAATAGAAATACAACCAAATCAAACATTTAACTTCACAAAAGGGGTGTAACATTAGTTAAATAATAAGATAGGATTGTACAAACTAAAATTCATGTACATAACTACAATGGTATGCTACCTGATGGTTTTCCATTATTATTTTCATATTCAAGTTTGACGGATAGGTAGACTTCTACTAGTTCATAATATTTCTACAAGCACAAATGACTCTTCGAAGTTAAATAGATCTGACGAGATCAGAGTTAACGTGGGAAGATGAATAGGTAGCAGTCCAAGTATTAGCCCTCGACATCGAACAATATTTTAACACTAAATTTTCGTAACAAGATTTCAACACTAAAGTTTAGAACCAAATCATAAGGCCAGTCAGCAGAGGAGAACGACCTTGACCAAGCAGATATATGGTGCACGCATTACCTGGTGGTCGTAGAATCATAGTTTGCCCAACAATCAATCCCTAACGTCTCCACTGCTGGTTTAGATCCCTCCAGCTCTGCGCTTACGGGAGTCCCGAAGATTAGGCGACATAGTTGGAAGGGCGATTCATGCACCCACCCCCCTCCCCGGACGCCGCTTAGGGTCGGGCCTGTGAAGCCAATGGCCACCAAGCGTGCATCGTTATGGCAGCTCTAGATTAACAGGGGTGGGCATCAATGAAGAAGGCATATGGTGGACAGAACCTGATCAATTGAGAAGGGGTTGCAGTCGTTTGTGAAAGTGATGAAGATGTTAGAGAAACAACTTCACATGTCAGGCCCACATAAAAATACTACCAGACAGAAGGCGCGGTGGAGCGGGAAGCCTGGGTGAGGCCATTGTTGGCTAAATCACATTTTTCTAGTACTGTGAATTAAAAGCCTAACAATTAGATATATGAGTAGATGGTTGCGCTGTAGTCCTACAAAATGAGGCTAGGCTTGATGACTTGGATTCTTTTCCTTTGCGCTAGTTCATCTTTTTCGATAAAGGGCGCTTTTACTAACTCAAAATGTAGCATCAAGCGGATAAAATACATCAAGCCTAGATATTTGCACTAGTTCATCTGGGCATTGATATTTACTTCTGCCGCGTGGAGGTTGCGGTTGGCTGTCTTAGGAAGATGTGTTAGTTCGACAATCTCACTAGAAGTTTTTTTTGATCTTTAGGAACAATAAAAAAGAGCAAGTACATGAAACTAAGGAATTTAAAAGTTATGTGTGCATAGAAGATGTGTGACAATGTAACTCTTACCATCCAAAATCGGGTGGATTAAACTGTACACCCAAGACTAGGCGGCAATCTAATTCTTGTTGGTCATACAATGCAATATTTATGCTAATTAAGAGGAAAGAAGAAGATACTACCAAAATGAAAGTGACAGGGCCACGCGCCGCTCCGGGCCTCACCGTTCGCACCACGGACATGCACCACTTACACCTCCTAGCCTTGATGGACCACACCGGAGGGAAATGAGGATAGCGGTAGCCATGGCCGCCCAAGTTGCAAGCAAACCGTGACCATAGACAAAAGTGCCATGTAAGTTTTTTTAAAAAAAAACTGTCATGTAAGTGTGCACGAGAATACACGGGCTCGTTGGTGAAACTTGAAGGAGAAAGTTTACTCGCCTACGCTTAATTGTATGTTATGTGCTTGTCCAAAGAACACAAATTCCTTTGTGTTCGTCAGCTTGGTAAAAAATAAAACCGAAATTCCTCGTGTCCTCAAATAAAATTGAATTCGTTGTGTCCTCAAACCGCATACGTACTGCTGCTTTCTCAAAACATGGAGGCTAGAGAGAAAGCATGACGTGATGGTGACGCCATGGACACGCCCCGCATGGGGCAAGCATGACGACCGTTCACACCACACTCGCCGGAGCGTGGGCTCGTGAGGAGGCGGTGCCACTCGCCCACTGTACTCTACAGTCTACAGAAGAAGCACACAGGACAGGCGGCGGCGACCCGCCGCTGATTCGTTGGCCAGACCGCGCGGAGACAGGCCGTATGGCCGACCCGTGCCACCCACACTCCTCGCGCCGCCCGCGCAAACGCGTGCACGCACCGCCTCTACGCTCCTACTAGCTGCGTGGGACGGTGGCTGGCTCGACCGGCCGGCCGCGCGGTTGCCCACGCTGCGATGACGGACGATGACGGCCTCGTCCACGGCCATGACGAACGCCACGCGCGCGCGCCGGCTACGACGTGGCCCGGCCTCGCGACGCGACCAAATCCCCTCTCTCAACGACCCAATCCACCACGTGTCCGCCTGCTCCGTTCCTTGTGCGCTTTCGTGCTCCCGCTTTTGATTCAGTGGGGTACACGAGTCGCTACTGAGGGTCTCCACGTGCCGGGACCCAAGCCTCCCTTGAACGGGTCGTGACGGCGGGCGATGTGTGGATTGGCGGATGGATGGATGTGCTGTCGGCGACCCAAGCCTGCCTTGAACGGGTCGTGGTCGGTCACTTTCTTCCGAGATCACGTTGACCCAAGATCGATGTGTAGCTCCGAGCCAACCCATGCAGATGCAGTCATGCTGGATTGCTGGTACTCCTATTCCTATGTAGTAGTACTACTTCTGCATGACATATAAATACTGTGAGAAATAAAATAGCTACCTGCAACAAACCATCAAATTAACCGCCATCCTATGACGGGTGTGGTACAAGGAGGAGATGGAGAGCGAAAGTATGGTGTGGTTCTTGCCCGGGGCATGTCCACTTTTAAATAGTGGGCGGATATGAGACGTCAATCGAAGAGGTGTTTAATGTCTGCCGGCACAGGGACATCGTGTGGCGCTCGAGGAGCCAGAGTAGGTTCCAGGGCAGACGCCCTTGTTTAATGGAGATAGGTGTGCTCGGAGAGAAGGCATGTGTAGCGGACGGTGTTCTCAGCCGGCGAGCCACCTCAATGTCAGCGCAATTCTCTTTTGGTGGAGACTTGTCATGTCATAAATATCCTATTTTGATAGAATGGGAAGAGTGGAGAGAGAGAGTAAAGCGAGCTCTTATTCTACTACCTAGCTAAGGCACATAGATCAAGTAAAAGTAGTATTCATGCAATTCTCTTCCAATCCTATGCATTACTCAAGCAAATATTAAATGCTTAGAGCCAGTCAAAAACTAACCTATTATATGAATATTTTTATGAAGACTTTAGATGACATGTCATCTCTCTATTAACCATTCTCTAAGGACAACTTCGATGCTGTTCCCAAAAACGGACATCATCAAACGTTCACGGACACGGATGGAGGTTATCCAAATGGAGTCACTAAATGTTCGCCTCTATTTGGCAATTTTCATTTGACATGCATATATCGATCGGTCAATATCAATTTAAGCATATGTTTAATAGCTGCAAATATATGCAATCATAACCAAAAAGCATCAGATGTTAAATGTATTTTAAATCCAATAGATTCCAGAACTTGCCGGTCTGGCTTTCTATGTCAAAACCTCGTTCTTTGGATATCAGTCTGGTTGTCCGTGTCAAAGACTTTACTCTTTGGCTAGTCCAGTCTCCTCTATTTCCGTGAAGCGCTTCAACAAGCCCACACAGTAGGCTAGGACAATTTTCGTTGCATCGGGATCCAAATCCAACGTTTTCACGGATAACATATAGAAGTCCTCTGAAGCGTTCTTGATTCCAAACTTCTTCTCTTGGAGTTTCAGCTTCTTCTCTAGCATGTCCATGAAGATGCCGATCCACTCTCCTTTATTTTCTTCCTTCACCTCATTACACACAACAGTTGCCTCCTCCTTGTTCATATATCATAATGATGACCTCAAACTTTTCCATCACCTTGGCCACCGCCCCTTCTTGCTTCTCCTCCTCTCACTTCCTCCACCGGTTCCTAATCTCCTTATTGTCCAGAGCAAGCCCATCTTGTGTTGGGGTTGGGTCACCATCTTCATCTTTCATTGAGCATTGCGGTCTAGACAGAATTGGCAATAGCGGCAAGCCACTTGCTTTGCCCATTCAACTTCACCCAACAATGCATATAGATGAAACGCTTCTTCTTCATCTTATGCTATAGTGTGCACCCATGTATGGGTTAGCAAAGAAAGGCAATGAATGGTCAAAAAGTTGCTGGAAGCCACACATCGATGAAATGATCAACATAGAGCAACCAATCACAAAACTTATGGCCTCTTGGATTGTCGTGTCACTTGGCCATGGGGTTTTCACTTGATTGTAGAAGCCACAAAGCTTGTTCACGTCCTCTTGAATGTTGTTCCATCAATGGTTTAGAGATTTTGCATTGCATTGACAGATCACTTCCTTGCGGTAGGGATCATAATGCTTTTGCTCCTGAAATCAAAGATGCGCGCTTCGCCGAAACATCACGCCCCTTAGCTCCGTGCCTTGAATTACATCAACACTACAGTCCTAACCATGCCTCAAACACAAACTCATCTAGCTGAGGGGATCTACACCGACGACCTTCACCGACTATGCTTTCGCTGCACTACGAGTTGGTAATGAGCAGATCAAACCCTGTATGCATCTTCATCGTGGTCCCGGATGTGTACGTAGTATTGGTTTTTTTTTCGTTTTCTGCTGCGTTACCCTACAGGGCACCCGGATGCTTGAGGCAGATATAGGGGCTCAGGTTTCAGATGCTCTTATACGTATAGTTCCGTGAAAGCGGGGGCACAAGGTCATACATTGTCGTGCAGCTACAATGTAAGACTTTGTTTGAGCTATTTATATTATACTTTTGGTCAATTTTTCCATCGATGTTTCAGAATTATGATGTCACAAGACTTTATTAACCATATGTAGTGTGTTTCGACATGAAAAATGGCTACCCCATGCAATTTTATCCACGGTTTGCCTGAAATTAGTTAAATCCTATATCGGGATGCATATGGTATATAGGTTTACTGACTAAATTCAAAATAAGTCAGAAATTTTTCACCCAGTAAGCCAATTTTTCTGGTCTACCAAGGGTAGGAAGCGGAGAAATAAGGAACGACATGCAATAGTTCGAGAAGTGGTGTGGGATTGACATGCACCTGATCAAACGAGAATCGTATTATATTCATAGTACATGTAATTCTATACGTTGTATTGTACGTTTGTGAAGTCTATTGAAAAATTGGAGAAGAAAGAAAATAAAGCGCTTTTTGTTTAGCTTAACAGAGAAAGACTGGAAGACATTTCATTTCTTTCACAAGAATGGATGTCTAAGTGTCTTGTGCATCGGATTCCAAGGAGAAATCACATCCAAAAAATGTTAAGAATCAATTGTCTAACCAGGTTAACTAACCAGCATTTCTCTTTTTATTCTATGTATTCATTACTCATTTTTAGTCACTCTCTTCATCTCTTGAAGTTATTATAGAAACAAATATCTTTTTGATATGCTGTGCCAAAACCATATTTGAAGTTGGCATGCACACCAAGGATGATTATATGCCTCTTTAAGTCATCCACAGTAACATTCTTGATTCTTGTCTTGGCTCTAACTTGGGTAAAGACTGGAATATCATCTTTGAAAATGATGTTAGTCAGAACGAGAATAACTCTGTACACATGGTGGCAGCTGCAGACGGCCCCAATTTTTATCTCTAATTATTTTGGTAAATTATTTTGGACCATGAGATATAACTCTCAAACCAAAATGAAGTTTGCTCACCTTGCTGGGACAATGGGAGGTTTGCTCACCTTGCAAAAGTAAAGGCATTGAAGAAATTTGTAAGGTGGGAAGACTCAAAATTCCATAGGTAATTATGCCATGCTCCCCCTCTTGTGATATCTAAACCGGTTGCTCATGTGGTTTTGAAGATTATATATTCATCTTCAAGCATGGAGGAAGGCTTGGCATGGAGGATGCCACTTATAAGGTGCAAGGCAGGAGGGCTTAACTACTTAACCAGAGAGGTTTATTTATTTACTATGCATGTTGTTTCAGATGATTTTGCTAGATGGTATATAATTTTGCTATCTTAATGTATCGAATGCATCCATACTTCAATGAGTTCCATCAAAAGAACCATATTGGGTAGACACGTTCCCAAGTGACAAGCACAACTCATGGAAGGAACAAAAGATCCAGGCTAGGAAGGCATGTTTCGTAGGTACAAGCTCAAGTGATGGAAGTATTGTTGTTGGGGATTGCGAAATACATGTATCTGGATGTGATGTTGATGAAAGGTGTTAAAACTGCTTGCTCTATATGTCTAATCTTATGCTGGCGAGATGTTGGCTAGATTACCATTTCCTTGTGTTGCCTTCTATGTCAAAAAATGCAAATATTGTGGAAATGTAAGAACATGAGCTTCTGGTGTAATGTTCTTTCCTTCTTTGTTGCACAAGCTTGAGGTTATCATTTCTCATATAACTCTACTTTGTTTTCTTGTTCATGGCTTTGTGCTATAGGTCACTTATGTGAATTTTTTTTTATGCATCGTGTTCATGTTGACATGTGTTATATGACAACTAATGCTTCTTTGTGCATTATTATGGTCCACTGCTGAATTGATACATAAATAACATGAAAAATGGCAGCAAAAATAAAGTTAACATTACCTTTAATATGTATATTTACAAAATTTTCAATCATTATTATATTGTCAAAATGGACGGGCGCGACGACGCGCACTATCAACGATCTAGTAAATATAGTATGACAGGCAACAGCACATGCCGTCGCCGTGCCAGGGTGATATCCGTACTCGTCCCAGGCTCGCAGCCCATGCCGTCGCCATGCTCATGTGTTAGCCGGCGGCTATCGGCGTCGCTGGTAAGAGCTCCCACTGCCTCATGTTTGTGCTCCAGCGCCTCGTCCGTCTAGAGCTTGCGCCGCCCCTCCGTGAAGCATAACGATCTCCACCGCTTGCTGGGTGAGCTCGGCTGGCGCTTGTGAGGTAGTAGAATCTTGTGCGAGCTCCACTACTTTGTTGCTTAGGCCGAGGTATAATCTTGTGAACATGAGGGAGGTGCTGGTCTTGTTCGGCTCCGGCCGTGCACCAGCACCACAACAAGCTAGAAATATCAGCAACATCAGATGGTAGCAGTGAGCGCACAACAATAGCTAGCAAGCAGTAGAGATGGACTACACGCCAGTGAGCATATGGACTGGCAGGATTGCCATGCGCCACGCCGTGACTATCAGTTGCTGCCTTGTCCGTGCACGAGCGTGAAGTGAGAGGGTGCTGCGATAGAGCTTGACGCGGCTGACCAGATGGCCATGGCTTCCTCCTCGGTGGTGGGGTCCTGCAACCTCCGCGGCCGGCTCATGATGAAGACAACGAGGAAAGAGTGCCGTCATGGACGTGCCACGCCACACTCTACGGCACTGCCGCGATGCCGCACACACAGAACACGCCGGGAGGAGGAAGAGCCTCAGCCTCCAACCGGTGCTCTTAGACGTTGTCGCCGATACGTAAAAGAAAATTTCGTATGCGCTCGCCGTCGCCGCACCTGCTCGATGCCGCACACACGGGATGCGCTGGCCGAGAAAAGAAACACTAGTAGAAAACAGGGCATTTGTCCCGGTTCGTAAGGGCTTTTAGTCCCGGTTCTTGTCGTTACTAATGCCTCCAAACTTTAGTCCCGGTTTTTACACGAACCGGGACAGATGGGCATCCACGTGGCCGCTGTCGGCAGCCCAGGCAGGGGGGTCTTTGGTCCCGGTTGGTCTCACCAACCGGGACGACCAACCGGGACCAAAAAGGCTTCCACGCGTCAGCATTTCAGTGGCTGGTGTTTTTGTTTTTTGTTTTGAAGGAGAGGGGTGTTGCGGGTTTTGGGGGGTTAATTTAGGTGTTTGTGTTAGCTACCTATTAATAAAGAGAATTGTCCTTTCTTATCTCCGTGCTTGGTCGACGCTAATATATATATATATATATATATATATATATATATATATATATATATATATATATATATACGTATACAGAGGACTAGACACTCTAGCTAGCTAGTAAGCAAATAAAGGAAACAAAAGATCGTCATGAACATATGCATACAGAGAAAAGTGATATCGACCACCTCTCCTTCTCTGAGAGATTGGTCGAACAACTAGTTCTCGTATATCTATCCGACGCTAGTGGCTACATATATACAATATAATTATCTCTTACAATATAATCTCCTAATTGCAAACAAACTAAGGGTCCACATGATATTCTTCGTCTTTAGCGATCACGTGGTCAAGAAAGAATGCCACCAATTCCTCTTGAATTGCTCGCATACGATCTGGTGGTAGTAGTTCATCCCGCATCCGAAACATCTAATTTGAAGAAGGGGTCAATACATCTATATAAATAAATGAAACTGAATACAAATGATGATAATAAAATAAAATTGTGAATATTATTATTTACGCACTTCATATTGTTTGTCAGAGTAGCCCCGCTCACAGGTCGTGTGGCGGATGGACTCGCAAATGTAGTATCAACAGTAATCATTTCCTTGTTCCCGCCACAACCACTTTACAAGGAATAGAGGTCAATCAAACTGATAATTAGCAAGCATGCTAAATGGTATTGGTGAAACTAGCGCTTGAATCACTAGGGGCGCGACGCAGAGCGGGGCCGGCCTAAGGCAGAGGCGGTGGCGCGTGGGGCAGGGGGCGTCGGCGACGAGGAAGGCTCGAGCGGGGAAGACGACAGGGGTGGCGGGCGGCGTCGGGGCAGCGGACGGCATCGATCTAGGCAGCCTGGCGGCGTTGATGAGCTCGGCATCGTCGGGTGGGCCGGGGGGCAACTGGCGATGAGTTCATCAAATTTTCCGAAGTGCTACTTATATACCCAGGCCTTTGGTCCCGGTTCGTGGCACCAACTGGGACCAATTCCCCCTTTAGTCCCGGTTGGTGCCACCAACCGAAACCAAAAGCTAATTTTCGGCAGCCCAAAGGGCGGGAAGCGCGGCCTTTGGTCCCGGTTGGTGGCACCAACCGGGACCAAAGGAGGCATTAGTACCGGTTGGTGCCATGAACCGGCACTAATGCCCTCCTTTAGTCCCGGTTGGTGCCACCAACCGGGACCAAAGGCTACCTATGCCAAAAGTTTAGCCCACGTCGCTAGTTGAGAGGGGCCCGGAGTGGTTTATAAGCCCCACTGCGGCTACCCTCTCGAGCTCCTCTCAAATGCAGGCTTACGGGCCTAATATCACACTGTGCTGCATGTGGGCCTATTGGGCCTTCAAGGGGCCCGAATCTCAGCACGAGTTGGGTTTCTAGTCGTATTCAGCCGTGGTGGCCCAATAGGTGGCAGTTTTTTAATTTTTCCAGTTTTTTGTTTTGTTTTTGCATTATTTATTTTCTTTTATTTTTTTCTTTATTTTTTAATTCTTTTTGCTTTTAGTTTTAGAAAAATTATAAACTTTCTGTTAATGCCATTAGTTTTTAAATTTGAAAACACTTTTTTTGTTTTTTTTGTTTTCTTTGTTGCTTTATTATTTGTTTTTTTTGTTTAATGCTTTTTTTTGTTTTTTTCGGTGGCTGCATCAAAGCGGACATCCATTGCCGGTTCATCTGCGTGCATTATATATAATTAAGTGTGTCAAAAATCATTACAGAACATCATGAATAGATAATTAAGTGACCAAATTAATAGAAGTTCATCATCACATTAAAACCACATACATAGTTCTCATCTAACAACATAAAGCTCTGCAGAGCATCTAAATTAATTAAACCTTACATTGAAACTATGTAAAACATTTCGATGCGAAAACAAATGCGATCATAATCGCAACCAAGGTAACAACTAATCCAACGGTATAATGATACCAAGACTCGGTATAAATGGCATATTTTCTAATCTTTCTAATCTTCAAGCGCATTGCATCCATGTTGATCTTGTGATCATCGACGACATCCGCAACATGCAACTCCAATATCATCTTCTCCTCCTCAATTTTTCTTATTTTTTCCTTCAAGAAATTGTTTTCTTCTTCAACTAAATTTAACCTCTCGACAATAGGGTCGGTTGGAATTTCCGGTCCAACAACCTCCTAGATAAATAAAATCTATGTCACGTTGGTCGGCATAATTTCCGTAACAATAAATGAACCAATAGTTATGAAAAGATAATATATACCACATCCGAATCATAGATGTGATTTAGGGCCGACGGGGCGGATACCAAAACCATCGCACTATATAAGATGCAATAATAAAAGTAAGAAAATAATACAAGCATCTATCTAAACATACAAGTAAGGATATTTTTCCTTCGTAAAAGAAGATAAGAACAAGAGGCTCACCACGGTGGTGCCGGGCGATGAGATCGGCGTGGGCGATCGGCCAGTGAAGACGGAGACGGACGTGACAGACCGCTAAACCTAGACAAATATTGAGGAAAATGGAGTTTGGAGGTCGAGCTTGGAGAGGAGAAAGTTAAGTAGTGTGGCTTGGGCATTCCATCGAACACCTCGTGTGCATAGGAGGTGAGCTAGAGCACCACAAAGCTCTCCAACGGCCGGGCAGAAAAGCAGGCGGTGAAGTGCTCTTGCATGGCGAGGGTATATATAAGCCTCATTGGTCCGGTTGGTTGCATGAGCAAGGACTAAAGGACAACATGTTGTCCCGTTCCTGCCACCATATAGTGGTGGGCCAGGAGCAAGGCCCATTGGTCCCGATTTGTCCCACCAACCGGGACCAAAAGGTCCAGACGAACCGCGACCAATGGCCCATGTGGCCCGGCCGGCCCCCGGGGCTCACGAACCGGGTCCAATGCCCCCATGGGTCCCGGTTCTGGATTGAATCGGGACTAATGGGCTCACCCGGCCTGGACCATTTTCTACTAGTGGAAGAGCCCTGAACATGCGCTCTTTGACATTGTTGTGGATAAAAAAAATCGCATGTTAGCGATAGCTCTCGCCACGCCGCCGAGCTGCGGTAGGAGTCGGCCATGGCGACATCTTCGAGCCAGCACGGCGTCAACAGTAGAAGCGAGAAGAGGTGCATGGCTACAGAGCCGGGTTTAATTTCGTGGGACCCACTCGCAAATGACCATTCACTCACCGATCCTAGTCTATCCCGATGCCAAGTAGCAATCCTTCTGTTTGGATACAGCCTCAAGGTTGAAAACGACCCGGATTGATAAGGTTAGGAAACCGATTTCAGGGATTTAGATGTGGAGGTTCATTTCCGTCGAGCTTTACAATCTTAAGGTTTAAATCAGACTTCACTCTTATATGGGGTACCTCGTCCTCCAAGACTACGTGTTGCCCACACCGAGACGTAATATGATGTCTCGCCTACAGCGCAGCGGCTACTGTGCCAGCCATACCGTAACTGCGCACGAATTATTTCTTATGTCTTTATTTATTTTTCCACTGTTACTGTATGGTTTTCTTCAGGGTTTCTTTTCGCTAATTTATTACTTCCTTCATCCGGAAATAAGTATCTCAGCTTTGTATAACTGTAGTATAAAGTTATACTAAGGCTAAGACATTTATTTTGAAACGGAGGGAGTAGTTAGCTTGCTAGTATTTTAAGTTCAAAGTTATAACCTAAACGGTTAATCGTGCAGCTGCACGATTTGTTGCTGAGCGCACGCGCTAGCCGACAAGGTTGCTGGAAACCTACGGCTTCGCTTTCTTCCTCTCGTGAAAAAATGCCTTACCCAGATCCCCTTTTTCCTGTCCTCGTGTCCGAGCAGGCGAAAGCAGAGGAGCTCCAGCGTCGACGCCCAGGCGGTCGATGAGGAGGCGACGCGCCAGAGGAGCTTGGCGAGCAGGTCCGCCGGGGAGCCGGAGCAGCAGGGCTATCGTCTCATCTCCCTCTTTCTAGGAGCTAGAGCTGAGGTCGGCCAAGCACAGCAGCCCGCCGGGGAAAGGCAGCCACGAAGCACATGCCGGAGGGCGCCCTTGTGCTCAGCTCAGCTCGTTACGGCGTAAGTTGCGTGAACCACCGGCACCAATGGTTGATCTGTCGCCAGGGCGCGCGTCAGCAGGGGCGCCAAATTGGTGAGACAGGGTCTGGCATGGAGCCGTTCGACCAGGCAGCGAACGTCAAGTCACCTCACGGTAATGCCATCCTCTAGTCCTCCTTTTGCTGCTTGCTATTGAGATTGAGCACTTGCGATGGTAGGGTATGATGTGATGCATGCTGCTTGACGTTGGCTTTTTATTGTGATGCTTTGTTTTGGGTGAATTTGTTGTTGTTATGAGAGCGTCGGGAGTAGTCTGTACAAGAACACACTAGGTTGATGTTAACATTTGGCATAAAACATCAGGTGATCTGTACAAGGCCACACGACCCACATGTTAAGCATCTAGCATCTAACACATATGATTGTGTTTATGAATTGATTGCGTGTTCTGTTGGATGGATTTTTAAGCTGCAGCTTTTTGTATAGTTTTTTTTATAGTGTGCCGTTCACTTCGATGCATTAGTCTGTGTGGGGCGTTGGGGGGGGGGGGGGGCGGCTGGGGGGCTTTCTTGTATGTGTGCAATTCTTGCTACACTTAGGATTAGTAGTTGTTGCACAGTGGCATAAGAGTTGCTCAAAATCTATCATGGGAAAATCCATGTATAAGTTTGGTTTTCTTTAGTCTCTAAAAATTTCAGTTGAAAACTGACAGTACAATGTTCTTTTAAGAAAGGTAGTGGAGCATTTTTTAACCTATCATCTTTTTCTGAATTCTCATATCCATACTATACTCGTTAGGACTTGAGTTTTACCTGGAGGTGGACAATGATCGTCAATCATTTCATTGGGGAGTTTGCAGTTCATCGTACTAGTAGTTGCTTAGGACGCTTATAAGAGTTGCTCAAAAATTAGATGACAGAGGTACATATGGTTCCTGCCTGCGCACATTAGTTTGTCCAGGGATTATCCCGTTGGTTGGATGAACTAAGGATTTGAAGTTTGTTGGTTCGCAGTACTAACTTTTCTCTTGTCCAGAACCAGTGTGATGGTGATGAGGCCATGTGTTGCTGTAAAGAGCGATGTGAAATACCTTTTGTTTTTTGTGTTAATTTTTGGGCCAAGAGTTGCTTAAAAAACTGTAGTCAATAGGGAGGGGTTTGTAGGGGAAATTTCTGGAGGTGTTGCAAAGTATTGCAGCAGTAGTTGTTTTTCTGGTATGGGCCTATTTGAGTTCAGCTCAATAAAATCCGCAGATGGTAAGTAGGGTGATATTAGTCAAGCACCGATCATGCAATCGCTGCTTTTAAAAACTCAAAGACAAGGCGTGTTTTTGTTTTCCTAGTCATCTAATCTGTTTGTTTAGCAGGGGCAAATCATAGTTGCTCCAGTTTTTAACATTGGTTGCCTGGAATTACAAGGAAGTTGCTTTAATTTTCAATGAATTAATTGGAGCTTCTTCCTAGTTATCTTTAGTCTACCAACTTTATTTTGCGTCATTCCATAACTGATTCTTACTGCCAGGGAACTATTCGCAACTAGTTGCTCCTGTTTTTAGCACGAGTTGCCTCGAATTACAATTAGAGTTGTTTCAATTTTTTCAGAGGGACATGACCTAATGTCCATCAGTAACTGCAGGACATAGTTACATACAGTTGCAACCATGGTTCCTAACTTTCTTTGAGAGAGTTAGTTAATAAGCCCATATGCTACTGTAAGGAGCGATTAGAAATACCTTCTGTTTTTTGTGCTAATTTTTGGGACAATAGTTGCTTAAAAAACAACTAATGAGCTGAGCAAAAAATGAGTTGTGTATGCGTGTGCTTGTGCTTATGTATGTATAGGAACGTTTGTGAGAGCTTTGTGAAATGCCCAATGATTCATCAAGTTTTTCAATCTATTACCTGTCAGACATATCCTAGCACACACTTTATGGCGTATTATGAAATCATTGGGTTTTCTAGAAACTCCCAAGCTTTTTATTTATGTAATAGGGGGGAGGGGGCTGGTGGGTGGAACCTGTGGCCACTGTTTATTAACTTGCAACAGTTTCTAGAAGTTGCATAGGGTGGGTTAGGGGGTGTACAATAGTTGCCCAGGAAAGCATATGCTAGTTGCTTACGTTTTGTTTTGTTGATCATCTATTTTTTTGTGTGTTTCTAGAATGGCACACAAAAAGCAAAAGGGTAGATGATGCCAATGATGCACAAGGTGAAAGGACGGAACAACAGGGGGGTACATGTGAGTTTTGAGATACCTTTTTCTACATATTTCACCAACGCTTTTGGGAACAGAAAACGAGAGATACCCCACGCATCCCCTCCCTGAGGCGCTCCCCCGGGCGCCCCCGGGAGGAACCCTAGCGCCGCCCCCGTCGCCCCTTCGCCTCAACCCCCTTCCTCGCCGCCGCCCGGGGCCTCGCCGGCCAAAGGCTGTATGGCGTTGGCGGCGGCGGGGCGACTCTCTCCCGCACGTAGTTGGTGACACAGCGGGCCTTCCCATCTGCCTGGTGGTGCCGGGAGTCGAGATGGCCCTGCCTCGGCTCCTTCTTCCCCTCCCGGCGCCCCTCGCTCGCGCCGCCTCCTGCCCTCTGTGGTGGTGGGTGGTGGAGGATGGATCTGGGATCCCTGCCCAGATCCGGTGGATGGTGGGGTTGGTGTTGGCAGCAGTGACCGGCGGCCCAGGCGTGGTGGCGGCGAGTCTCTCGGTCTCTGGGCATCGTGGAGGTGCCGGCGGCGGCGAGTGCTTAGCCTGGTGGTGGCAGCGGCCGTGCACGGGAGTTGGATTCCTTCGAACGGATCTGGGTGAAAACTTGCTTTCGGCTATTGCCAAGGCCGCCGGCGGCGGCGCTATTTGCATCGTTCCCTTCTTGAAGGCATCGCCGTGGAGAAGTTCAAGGCCACTCTCTGCTACCTCCAGGGGAAACCCTCGATCGGATGATCAGATGACGGCAACACTCTAGTGTCATTCCCCCCTTTGGGGCGTCATTCTTGGAGGTACACACGTGATCGAGGGACCAGAGGACGGATTCTTTCGTGGAGTGGTGCTTCATCTCACTCATTGATGGCTGTGGATCTCGGCGTCATGACGCTATGGTGACTCAGCGTCCGATGCGCGAAGATGGACTCGCGCAGGAGGGTGACGCGGTCTGGCATCGACGGCAGCTAGACCGGGCAAGGTAAATGCAGCAGTACAGTTCTGTAGGTGGATTGATGGCACGTGGCTGCGGCGGCCTCATACCCGACAGGCGTCCTGGTTGAGGAGTGCGCCGGACCGGTGGGTGCCTCATACCCGGCAGGCGTCCTGGATGGGACCTCAGATTTTAGATGGTAGGTTTGACTGCGAGATCTGTTTGGCATTAGGCCCATACTATCAGCATCCCTTCATCAATTGGATAGCAGTAGCGACAGATGTTGCCTAGACGGTGGCTTTAGTCTTACTATTGTATTACTTTGTAAGGTCTTGTGTGAACAATTAATAAAATGGCTGCATATGCATCGTCCACATGCAGAGGCCGGGGGTCTTCCTCCATTTCTAAAAAAAATTCACCAACCAACGCTTTTTCCTGTTTGACATAATTTTTATTTTTCAAAAAACCAGTTGGCTCCATGGACCAGCACTGCTTCGCGCAAGCATGGGCACACACAGCGAATATTTCAAATCAGGAGGTTGATAAACTTGAAGAAGGAAGGAAGGCTAAACAGGCAAAGAACGGCACACATGAGGTAATTCTAAAAGTTCAAGAAGTAGGGAGTTGCATCATTTTTCATAATGGGATTTGCTCACTCTACGATTGCAGTTGCCTAATTTTTTCAAGAGAGAATAGAGGGGGGTGGGGGTGAATAATAGATGATTTTTCTATTTTTTGGTGCCTAAGCGCTAACGAGCCTCATGACACATATCACATCTATTTTGTAGTTAGTTGCCCCAATCAATGCCAAAACAGAGCACATCTGCATTTTGCTACCATAAAGAAACCTGCGACCACATTTTGTGTCGATGTGTGTTGGCTCATATTGTGTGGAGTGTGGCTCAGGAAGCAAAGAGTGCTACTTCGAAGCCGGTTGACTTTGCTGACTTCCACACTCTTTCTATGGAACTTGTGGCTCAGGAAGCAAAGAGTGCTACTTCGAAGCCGGTTGACTTTGCTGACTTCCACACTCTTTCTATGGAACTTTGGCCGATGGTCGCAAATTAGCTCCTGGTCCTTATGGACTGTTAGGAACAAAGTGTTGTTTGAGGGGATAGATTTGTTTGCTAGAACTGTTTTGCATCTTGTGTTTTTTTGTAATTGCATTGCTTGGTTTTTTGCTAGAACAAAGATGATGCCCCGATGGGAGGGGGTGGGTGTTAGATAGTTATCAATATCATACATTTTTTCTCTGCCTAAAGTAGATAATCTAAGTAGTAATGCTACCATAATTGCTTGTTTTTGCTAGGACAGTTGCTTGGATTTGTGCTAGAACAGTTTTGCATCTGTGTTTTTGCTAGGTGGAGGGCGGTGAGGTGTGAGATAGGGCGTGTGGCGAGGAGGTGAAGGTGGTGTGGAGCGAGGCAAGAGAGAGGAAGCGTGTGGGGTGGACGAAGGTGAAGGGCTCTGCCCCAGTTATGATTGGAGTTGCACAATACTGTCGGAAGGAGTTACCTAGGAGTGGGTTGGAAGTGGCCCATTTTTTTCCATTTTTGGTTGTCGAGTGGATTGGCCCAACATTTTTTATAAGTGTTTTCTGGCAGTGCTCTTCTTGATTGAACAGGTTGGTTCAGACGAGTGTGTTTTTCGCCCTGCTATTCTTGGTTGCATATGTTAGTTATGAATTTTCTTTGGATCCTGCACATGGCCACATAGGTCTTCCATTTGTTTTTTGCTTGCAGTCGTAGGCTGCATTTGAATACGTAGAACATCGTGTGATTTCAGAAAAAAAACTATCACAAAACAAAAGCAACAGAACCACGAAAAAAGATACCATAGTTGCCCTACATAGTTTGCATCCTTTTTTTATGGACAATGCATGAAAGATAACATAGTTGCGCACAATTAATCATACAGTTACCTAAAACCATGTATCCCATTGCCCAATTCTCATGAATAGAAACATTACCAAGACCATGATTTTACCAATATCTAACGGTTTTAGACACCTTTGAATTAATTTTGTGTCATAGTTGTGTGTCAAGAATTTCTTCTCTTCGGGGTGGCATCCCTTGGTATGATCGTAAACATTTGGCGAATGATCATATAGGGTGGCCGGGTGGAGCTGGTCATGGGGACATAACTAAAACCATTAAGTTCGTTATGGGATTAAATTTATCAGTGAACCCCAAAAAAACGAACATGTGTATGTTGTTTATCTTTTTCATAGTTGCCCACAATCAGCCATACAGTTGCCATATAGTTACCAAGACCATAATTTGGCTAATATGTAAAGCTTTTAGATACCTTTCAATTAAGATTGTGTCATAGAGATGTATCAAGAATTCCATCTCCTCAGAGTGGAGATCCCTTGGTATGATCGTAAATACTTGGCGGAAGATCATAAAGGGGGAGCAGTGTGGAGCCGGTCACGAGGACATAACTAGAACCATGAAGTGTTTCTAGGGGATTAAGGGCCTGTTCTGAACCTCTCACACTCTGAACTTCACAAACTCCAAAGTCAAAACCGAGCCGAACGCAATCGCTCCAAGAAGCTAAATTCCAGGAGCTGTCATGGGCCATAGTGCAATTTTGTGGAGCAGGAAATACCCAGCTTCGCTTTTTATAGGAATCTGGAGTTCCACGTATTTACGAGAGTTTGCCACCGCCAAGGAAAACGATTCGACCTGAGCCGAGACATAGAGGCCCTTTGTTCTCGCACAGTCCTCTCCTTCTCGAACCCTCACGCCGCCTCCGCCGCCTCCAGTAGCATCGCCACTCCTGCTTCCCCCCGTCGCCGGCCGGGTCCTGTCCTCCGCGTACAGATCCGGCCATCCCATCCTCGTTCCCGCCATATCCCTCCGACAGCACATCTACTCCTGTCGCCAGCGTGGAGCAGCGACCCCATGGCAAGGACGAGCTCCCCCGGACGCCATTGACGCCGAGATAACCGCGGGAGCCAGGAGCAGCGACCCGAAGACAGAGCCCCCTCGCCAATCCCCAAGGTGAGCTCCCGTTGGAGATGGTCTGCCCCATGGCAGACATGGTGTTGCTACTGTTAATGGAAACTGAATTTGTTTGGTGCAGTGTAGTACGTGTACTGCTAACATATTAGCTATTTGATCTAGTACATGTGAGGATGGATGTGGTTTGTGCAGAATGCATCTGAAGGAAGATAGTGTCAACTGACGAAAAAACTGTACATGTCAAGCGATCAGCATGTGCATTCAGGTTGTGGCCGTTTCGGTTGTGGCATGTTATATTGTTCCTTTAAAAAATAGTTATTTGTTTTTACTATATAACTTGTCTTAACTAGGAATATTTGTGATCCTTTCGAAAATACATTTGGGCTATATTTTCAACCCAGCTTTACTACACAAAAGTACTCTGTACAGCCACAAATCGCAGAAATTATATCCTGTGAAAAAAATTGTGCCAGCCATTCACCCAAGCACTATGGCCCAGAGATGGGCTCCTTCTAGCCAGCCCAAGATGGCAACCAGCAGGCCTTGAGCGCCCCAGCTGGGCTGCCAGCTCAACCAGGGGCTGGGAGAAGCTGGCGACGCTCCAGAACGTTTCACGTTCGCCACGTGAAGCAAGAAGCGTGGTAAGAAGCTGGATATGGGAAGTTTTGGAGAAGCTAGATGGTTTCAGAACAGGCCCTAAGTTTATTTGTGACCCCCTCCAAAACTGAACATGTGTATGTTCTTTACCCCCCTTTTTAGGTATCATCATTGCCTACAATCAACCATATTGTTGCTTAAAACCATGTATTCAGTTGCGAACAATCAACCATACGTTTGTCTAAAACAATGTATCCAGTTGCCACAATCAACCATACATCTGTCTAAAATCATGTATCCGGTTGCCCAATCCTAATGAAGAGAAATATTACCAAGACCATAATTTCGCTAATATGCAACAGTTTTAGATATCCTTCAAGTTTGTGTCACAGAGATGCGTAAGAGTTTATCTCCTCGGAGTGGGATCCCTTGGTATGATCGTAAATACTTGGCCAAAGATCATAGAGGGGGAGCAGGTTGCAGTTGGTCATGGGGACATAACTGAAATCGTGAAGTGTTTTTAAGGGATTAAATTGATCAGTGAACCCTCCAAAGATGAGCATGTGCATGTTCTTTATCTCTTTTTCAGGTGTCATAGTTGCCTACAATCAACCATACAGTTGCCTAAAACCATGCCACTTGCCCACAATCAACCATACAATTTGCTTAAAACCATGTATCCAGTTGCCCAATCCTCATAAACATAAACATTACCGAGACCATTATTTGGTAAATATATAAAGGTTTTAGATGCTTGTAATAAATTTTGTGTCATGGAGGTGGAGTCAAGATTTTAGGTGGGATCCGGTTCCAGGCCAACAATGCCAGTAAGCGGTGTGCAGACTGATCGGCCGGCGAGGTAGCGCTCAACACTGTACATGGTAACGGGGCAACACAGCGAGCTAGGCAGGATGAGCAGTCGACGCGTGCAAGAAGACCTAGCAACGCGGAAATCAGCAAGCCAACATACAGGTGTCCTAAGGCTTTAGCGTGCAGCTACTCGGCCATGCAGTTATTAAAGAGACTTGATTTCTATCGGTCTAGGTTCTTCTGGCAGTGTGATGAGCACACACGGAAGTATCGATTGGCAAACTGGGATATCTTGTGTAGACCTAAGGACCAAGGCGGATTGGGCACTGAAAACTTGGAAATCAAGCATAGGTGCTTGCTTAGCAAATGGCTATTCAAGTTACAAATGAGGAAGGGGTCTGGCAAGAGCTCCTCCACAATAAATACTTATATTCGAAGACCTTATCCCAGGTGGAAGCCAAACCAACTGACTCTCCATTTTGGAGGGGCTTGATGAAGGTCAAGTCTTCTTTATTTATGAGAGGTTCATTTGAAGTTGGTGACGGTTAATCCACTAGTTTCTGGGAAGATACCTGACTAGGGGACAATCCGCTTGCGGTTCAGTACTCATCTTTGTATAATATTGTGCATAAGAAAGACGATACAGTTCAATCAGTCCTTGGTTCAACACCTCTAAACATCCAATTCAGGAGGGCCTTGATTGGTGATAAATGGATGGCGTGGCTCCATTTAGTTCGTAGTTTGATGTTGGTCAACCTATCTCATGCGCCTGACATCTTTAGATGGAGACTAAATACCAATGGGGTGTTTACTGTCAAGTCTATGTATGAAGATCTTATTAATACGGGGCTTGTGTTCCGTAGAAAGCATATATGGAAAATCAAAGTACCTTTAAAGATTAAAAAAATTATGTGGTTTGTTCGGACGGAGGTGATCCTCACCAAAGATAATTTGGCTAAACGAAACTAGAATGGATGTAAGAAGTGTTGTTTTTGTGATAAGGATGAAACAATTCAACATCTTTTTATTTCCTGCCCTTTCGCGGCTTTGATTTGGTGCACGGTTCATGTTGCATATAATTAGCCACCACCAACAAGTATCCCAAATTTGTTTGGAAACTGGTTGGTTGGTATCAACAAAATACTTAAGGGTTATATCCGTGTAGGGGTTTGTGCCTTAGTTTGGGCAATTTGGAATTGCCGGAATGACTGTGTTTTTAATAGGTCTCGCTCTATTAACTTTTTGCAGGTTATCTTCAGAGCCACCGCATCGATCCGTATGTGGTCATCATTTCAGCGTGGGGACGCTGGGGGCTCATGGCCTTTGGGTGCAACCGTCTGGAGATGGTCTCACAGGCGTTATTCAACCAGTTTGGCTGGCATGTCCTAATAGATTATGTGGTTAAGTCATGTAATCTTTCGTTTGTAGCCACCTTTTGTGGTGTTTTCTTTTTCTTTTTGTCGTTTTATTTGATATTATATTCGTTTCAGACCTATTTATTTGCTTTTAATAAAAATGGCTGTGTGCATCATGATGATGCAGAGGCTGGGGTGTTTCCCCTTTTCGAAAAAAAGAAAAAAAAAGGTACATGCTGGCTAGTTGCTGCCTAATGCATGGATGCATGGCGGGGAAGGGTGCGCTCGACCGATGGACGAGCACAGCGGCGCTCCGTAGTCAGGTCCAGGTTATAATGTTGTGCTCAAGGCTCTATGAGGTAAGTAATGTTTCTTTAATACCAAATAAAAGGTAGAAACCCCCTGTAATATGCATGACCTGTTTCATAAAATTAGTATGCTCATGATTCGGTGAAAATCTTGTCGTCATAAATAATTAATATATTAAAAGAATATGCATATACCTAATCATAAACTAGAAACTGTTATCAAGATATTTTGCATGTCATACACTTTAGAGGAACTTGCATGCATATTTAAGGACACACGTAAACACAAACAAATAACATAAACTATTCTAAGTATCACCAATTGATGTGCTTCGACACGAGATTTTGTCTTCTATTATGTCTAGCAAATAGACATAATTTGTTTCAAATATTTTGTAATGTACAATATATTGAAAATCAAACTATTATTTAACATACTTCAAGATTTGGAACAATATATTACTTATGGTTGCAATTTTACAAAAGCGAGTTTTTAAAAAAGTATAAAATGTTAGTATAAAAATAATGACATTTATTCGTCAATCCTTACGCTATGTTAGGATGTATAGATTTAAGGCCTTGGCATTGAATTGGCTTCAATGCCAATATCTCAGGACATTGATGTTGATTTTCAATGCCAATTTTAATGTTTCGATTTTCATATATTTGATGCTGGGAATCCAAAGGGAGCACCAATTCCAATTTGTGTTTGGATGGATAAAGTTTGGAATTTCTTAATTTTTTAACGTTCACAGTTACTCGGCGCCGAGTCACTGACTCGCGCACTCGTCATTGCCACAAATGGGTTGGTTCTGCCAAGAAAGTTGTGTCGTTCATCGGGAAGGGATGGTGAACCAGCGTACATGCAGGGATCCGGCGGACGCTCTGGTGAGGGCGCTCCGGTCAGGGGCAAACTCCAGCGATGGCGGATGCCAGCGGTGAGGTCGGTCAGAGAGGCGGCGACAGGGCGGGTCGACCTCGATCTCTTGACAGACGACGACTCACTCCCTGTAGCGCGAGAACGACGAAGAGGTGAGCCAGCCAATTCAACCGAATACGGAGGGCTGGGGTTCTGAATTGGCACAGAAACAAGTTAATAATTTATGAAAAATTATTAGTATTGTTATGGTTGCAACTGATGCAGGCAAGATTGAAGTAATTTTCGTACATGGGTAGCTTCTAAGTTTGACTGTATATTAAAAAAGATTCATTTCAGACATTATATTGTAATTATTTTGGTTGCTGTGGCTTCGGCTTCGGCTTTTGGAATGGGTGGATGGATGTTGCAGACGATGGTGTTGGTGTGTGGCTGTCACCCACCGCGCCACCAACATGGGCCAAGCCTGTTGTTTTCTTTTCAGAAAATGGGCTTATTTATTTGCTATGACAACAAACAGCATAAAAGTTTGGCAGCACTAGATAAACAGTCTTTCAGTAGCACAGCAAATGTTTTTTGAATTGATGAACAAACGTGTAAGGTTGAGCGAGATTCCTAGTCGAACGCGCGCTAGTCACTCACTATTAGAACCGGTTCCTTGTTATTTAGACAGAGATAATTCCTAATAAAAAAAGTTTAAATGGCAACAAACTCATTGAGTCGCTAGTGGCGCCTCATGTTCATGCAGTTGGTGGGCTCATCTTCCTGCTCGTCTCGGGTACAGTTCCTAAACAACTGGAACTCACCTCGGCCACAGGAAGGCTAAGCAGGTCCAACGGCATGAAGGATCCAGTTGCTCACACACTCTATCAACTGCCAAAGAGGAAGATAATAACAAGTGAAGCATGTACCCTCATGTCAAACACTCTTGAAAGCAAACCTATCAAACGCTCTACTGCTTTGTGGACCTTGGTGTCATACTTGTCGCATGTTCTCTTTTTTTATAAGTTCCTTTGGGGTTGCGTTCAATATATATACCCTCTCACATATTGCCATTGTCGTTTACATTATCCCTTTAGCATGCCCCTTACTTGAGAATCAGAATGTAGCTCTTATCTATTAAACCTAATCTTTAGCTAGGTATCATGTGTACAATTTTGTTAATTATCAACTGTATACTGGGATATTAGAGGAAACTGGCTGGCTCTTATGTCCGGTTTGGGCTCGTCTATCTTTGACGGCTTCATGACTACAAGAAAATATGACATTAACTTGTGTAGCTTGTCCATGGGCGGGCAGGTTGTGAATCATTATCCAACAATATATAGGTAGCGGCATGAACGACGGCCACCTGACTTAGAGGAACCTCGGTGAGCTATGGAGGGTCACCCAACCTGGACGAGCTCCCGGTTGCTAGCTCTCCTCTCACCAAAGGCGACGTTTCCTGAAGATAAGCTATATGCCCTAAATATGTAGTACAAGTCTATCATTTTATTGACGAAGGCCAGGAAATAAAGGTTGTCGTTGTGTGGGAGCATGCAATTTCAATTTGACCAGTCCTTTTCTCTAGCGGTGCACTCATACCATGGCTTCTGTACCAGGAGCCCACTTGTCCGACAACGCGAGCTTCATCTTGAAAGGAGTCATATGACCCTCAGGACTCGGGTTGGGTGACGAAGAGAAAAAGACACTAAAACTATTATGATTATCTCGTTTGGTATCATCCTTTTTGAAATCTCTATCTCTACCTAATCTTTACCTAATAATAAAGCATTGAATGCTTCTGCCCATCCGTCATCCAAATTACCCTCGAAGTTGGTGAGAATTACCCACCAATGCCACTTGTAAGGGCAAAAACGATTCACTTTTTCCGTTGCCATCAAACGGGCGAGCAAGTGGGATACCAGATCGAGCGTGTGTTCAGTGCGAAGGTCATCTCGCCTGATGCAGAATGAGGATGCTCAGGATCTAAGCGGGCGGCGCTGGACATGGTGCTCAGGAAACAATTATTCAAACTCTCTGGAAGCTTCCACCCCTCTCTAAACTCTTCGAGGAGTCCGGTTGAAGGTGATCCTGTATATCCTCGCTGACATGGAATCGGATCGAACCGAGGATCAAATTCGTTGCTCAAATAGAGAGATCAGATCGAGAAAGATGGTAAACTCGAGGTCAAACCGAGAGAGGCCACGAAGGAGAGTCGGATCATCACCTTAGGAGCGCTTGTGTCTTTATTTGTTTTTCCACTGTTGTTGTACGGTTTTGTTCAGGGTTTGGTTTTGGCTAATTTATACTCCCTCAGTTCCATAATTTAAGTCTTTTTTCTGCAAGGTTAAAGAGAGTTTTGTTCATAATTATCGGGTTACAATGTTGAGATAACAAGTCCTCACAGAATGGAGGCCTCGAGTTCAACCATACAGTAGTACAAGCATTGGTACGACTCTAATGAGACAGCTGATGTGCTACCCTATTCTAATATCTACTAACATTAAGTGGAACAAACTCTATCAACCATAAGAGCTTTAATCTCCTCAGCTATGTGTGTGTAGGCCGACCTAGACAAATTATCTCCCTTAATGGTGGCCAAACCGTTTGAAGCATCTGACTGGACAATGACATGCATATCAAAATGCCGAATGGCCACTGTAATACCCTGTATTAAAGCATGAATCTCAACTTCTAAGGCGTCGTTACAGTTGAAGATATACCTACAAGCCGCAAATATCATTGAACCTTTCTCAAAAAACGTCTTACATTACGGGACGGAGAGAGTTGTTAGCTTTCTAGTATCTTTCAGTTCAATGTTATACATGTTGTACTCGCGAATCTATGAGCTAAGTAATGTTTCTTTAATGCCAAGTAAAAAGTAGAAACCCCACTATACTATGCATGATGTGTTTGATAAAATTAGTATGCTCGCGATTTGGTGAAAATCTTGTCAGAAATACCTAATATATTAAAAAATATATGCATATACTTAATCCTAAACTATAAACTGTTATCAAGATATTTTGCATGTCATACACTTTAGAGGACCCTGCACCCATATTTAATGATACATGAGCAACACAAAAATAAATTACATGAACTATTGTAAGTATCACCATTTGATGTTAGTCGGCATGTAATTTTGTCTTCTATTATTTCCAGCACATACATATAATTTGTTTGAAATATTTCGTAATATACAATACATTGAACATGAAGCTATTTTTAACACACTAAAAGACTTGGAATAATATATTATTTTTGTTTGCAATTTTACAAAAGTGAGTTTTTAAAAGTATAAAATTTTAATATAAAAATAATGACATGTTTTCATTACTTGTTGCAGAATTCGTCATAAAATCGGATTAAAGCTTTTTAGTATTTTCTGAATCTTAAACACTATTAATAAGTTTTAATTCAATAAATATATGATTTACATATTTTATTTAAGAACAAACAGAACAAAGAATTATGTTATTGCCTTACAAGATTTAGGACAATATATCAGTTATAAATGTGATTTTAAAACTAGATTGTAACACGTGTAATATATTAGTAGAAACAATCGTATTTATATTCATAGGGTTATATATCAACTTTAATCAGAGATCAATTTTTCATTTAAGATTTAATACTTAGACCATTGGAGAAAATTAAGTATGTGTCAAATTCAATAAACATACACTTGCACAGAAACAAGTTCATTATTTACGACAAATCATTAGTGTATATGTGGTTGCAACTGATGTACGAAAGATTAAAGCAATTTTACTATATGGGTAGTTTCTATGGTAAACTAGATACTACAGAAGATCTATGACATATATTATATGTGTATCTCTATTCAATACTCTGTATGTAAAAAAACATATTTTTCAAAAACTTGAACATTTTTCAATATAACATACATTTTTTAAATTACCTGAACATTTGTTATATTGCACGATCATTTGTTTACATTTTATAACATTTACAAAAGTTCACGTATATTTGTTTGAATGGTGAGGACATTTTTTTTCACTAATTTATTTTTGAATGAACATTTTTTCAAAATTATATACTAACAAATAATTTACAGTATGTTAATATTTTCAAATTGTTGGGTTTCAATTTTTTTGACTAAATATATGTATTACAAACGTATGCATTTTAGATTTTTTTTAAAATATGAGCATAAGACAAAAAATAGAAAAAGAACGTAAAACCAAAGAAAATCAAACTAGCATTTGGAAAGCAAATTGGGTTGACCCAACTGGACGCTCGCTGTAGGCGAGTGCGGTCTTGCGCAAGGTGATACATAGTCGCACCCGTTTGTGTCCTATGTCATCACACGTCCATGATCCCCTAAAATAACACGCTTGTATGATGTCGTTCGTGCCATCTGTGGTCTTGTACGCCTAGCCGTCTTGACAGACAATTTCTCGTCAAGAGGGGAGATCTTCTTTCGAAATCACTAGGCACCCTTGCGGGGTCATCCAGTGTCGCTTCCGAGCGCAAGAAGTGACGTAACATCACGTGTCATGGTCCATCTGAGGTGCACCCTATATTTGAAAATTGACGAAAGAAGAGGGGATCACGCTGATTTTTTTTCCTTTTTTTCTTCTGTCTTGGACATGCTCCACTAGCTGAAGCAGACTCACGCTTTGTGATCACGCACAACTTTGCTATGTGACGAAGCCTACATGTGCACGCCTGTGGAACAAATCTGTGCTTCACCCTCTTTTTCCCTTTTGGGGCACATTCATGCTCCATTCGTGAGAGCACACTTATGCTTCATAATGAACCACACAAGTGTTCTACAACGAAGTACACCTGTGGCTCCACCTTTGGAGCACACTTGTGCTTCAACTTATTTTCTCTTTCTGAGCACAGTCATGCCGCACCTGCAGGGTGTACAACTACGATTCGCGGGGATGAACATATGTGCGTCACTATTTTTGCCCTTTCAGTTGCACGTGCTTCACAACAAGGTATCACACTTGTGCTTCTCCTCCGCGTATGCTTTTGCGTCTGAGTGCACACGTGTGCGTTGTAGGAACACACTAGGAAACAAGACGTGGCGTGCTTCCGTGGGACGGTTTCAAGGGATACCCACTAACTAATTGCTCTCATCTTTTTTATTAGGGAACAATGAATGATCTGTCTTCGGGCCAATCACAGGGAATACTAAGCACGCCCAATAACATGACATGTTGAGGTTAGCTTGCAGTCGACGACATTACCATCCTCATACTTTATAAACCGCGAGTAAGAGAAAAAGGTGCAGCATGTTAATTACCCTCATGTGTCTCCCGCTCCTCCAAACAAACCATACTATCCCTAGTTCCCTTAAGGAAGCCAAACTAATGCTACTGCCCTTTTTTTTCCAACGTAACTAATGGTACTGCTCTTGATTATGTACCTAATGGAGCCCGTGGTGTCTTTTGCATACAAAGAAATAAAAACGAGCACGTTGCAAGAAAACAGGGCAGTTTTTTTAGGAACACCGAACATGTTGCAAGAAAATAAGACAATCTTTTTTAGGTGAAGAAAATAAGACAATTGCTAATAGGCAAACAAGCATAGGTCCAGTCTATTCAAAAGTATTATCTTCTAGCCTCACTTGTCTGGCCCAATATTAACCAGCCTGGCCCAAGATGAACCCAGTTAGATGCCCGAAACCCTAGGCCGCAAACCCTCTATATAGCGCACGCTCTTGTATCGTGTAATCCCCGCCTCCATCATCTACCGCCGTGCGACCATCTCAGGTTTGATCGTCAATCGGCGATGTGTGCAACTTGATTCCTGTAGCTCTTCTTAACCAGAATCTTACGTTTCTTCAGCTCTTGTTTGGTTTTGCTTGGTCTAATTCGAGGCAGTGATGATCAAAACACCTACCTATTTTCTGAGGGATTTCTATCCCTCTGCTGAGAGATGATTCATTCTTCTGAGCCTTTTAAGATCTGTGATGTTTCTGTTTTGATTTCCGTTTGATCCTTTTGTCTTCCTTAATGAAAGGAGCAAAAAGCCCAACATTTATGGGGTTGAAGTGATGATAATCTTCAACAAAAAATCATATTCCATGGATCTTCATCTGCTGCTTAACTCAGTCAACATGTCTGCTCACCCTGACGCCCTTGGGCTTTGATCTCGTGGACGAGGATTTGTCTCACACTTTATCTATAAACATTCTTCAGAGTAATCAGCTCGACAGTTATGTGCGTGCCTTGCTCTGTAGGGTTTTGGTATTCTCTGTAATATTTCTGTTATCTTCATACATAACAACAAGAATTTCCTTCTGTTGACTAAAAAATATGAATCAACATGATATGTTGATGCATGAAGATATTCAAAATAAGTGGATATAAGGGGCTTAGCTAATGTGTATTCCTAAAAAAAGAATGTGATATCAGATTACAGAGGGCACCTACTAGTATATCTTTTGGAATGAGTCTTACCAACCTTTCCAAGTTTTGGAACATGAAGGGGATGACTCCTCTCCCTTTTTGAACCCCATACGTTAAAAAGATGTCGTAAAAACGATGTTCAAAAGCCATATCCATGAAAGGGAGACAAAGGGAGATGTCAAAAACGATGTCTAGTCTTTGGAGGTGAGGTTGATCCAGAGGAAACTGTACACTGAGATATTAGAGGGAACTGGCTGGCTCCTATGTCCCGTTTGGGCTCGTCTATCTTTGACGGCTTCATGACTACAAGAAAATATGGCATTAACTTGTGTAGCTTGTCCATGGGCGGGCAGGTTATTAAATCATTATCCAACAATATATAGGTAGCGGCATGAACGGCGAACACCTGGCTTATAGGAACCTCGGTGAGCTATGGAGGGTCACGCAACCTGGACGAGTTCCCGGTAGCTAGCTCTCCTCTCACCAAAGGCGACCTTTCCTGAAGATAAGCTATATGCCCTAAATATGTAGTACAAGTCTCCCGCTTTATTGACGAAAGCCAGGAAATAAAGGTTTCGTGTGTGGGAGCGTGCAATTTCAATTTGACCAGTCCTTTTCTCTAGAGGTGCACTCAAGCCATGACTTGTGTACCAGGAGCCCACCTGTCCGACAATGTGAGGTTCATCTTGAAAGGAGTAATATGGCCCTTGAGACTCGGGTTGGGTGACGAGGAGAAAAAACATCTAAACTATTATGATCATCTCGTTTGGTATCATCCTTTTTGAAATCTATGTCCCTACCTAATCAATGATAAAGTACGGATTGCTGTTGCCCGTTCATCACACCTTTTTGCAAAAAGCCCCTGTGTTTTCTTTAAATCAACCAGCAGTGTGAACTTAAGTGACAGGCCGAACTGATATTTTACATTTTTCCAAAACCGCCGTAGCCTTTTAAGTAATTCATCCATGGATCATATTTAAGTTAAACAAATGCTTTTCTAAATTATCCACATCTTTTAAACCGTAACTCCAATTTTAACATGTTATATATGAAATTTGATTAGAAAATATGTAGAATATAAATATGATTTTATTTTTAAACTATTAATATTTTTAAATATTATTTTGGAAGATATTTAAGTCAAACAAATGCTTTTCTAAATTATCAATATCTTTTAAACAGTTACTTTGATTTTATCATGTTTATAATGAAAATTGATTAGAAAAATATGTAGAATCTGAATATGATGTTATTTTTACATGTTAAATAATTTTTAAGTGTTATTTTATTTTGGAAGCAAACTTATAATTTGTAGTGCATGATCTGTTTTTCTTTAATACCGGCGGCGATCCGAATTGCAAATAAACACCCACTAAAACCATATAGGGAAAATAAAACATCGATAACTACACAAGCATACCTCTAAAAAACCTTGCAGGGGAAAACAACAGAATTCTCATCGTGTGTGTGTGTGTGTGTGTGAGAGAGAGAGAGAGAGAGAGAGAGAGAGAGAGAGATACACCTTAGGATTAACCACATTCAAACAAGTTTTGGTTTGTGTGAACACTGAGGTCGCCGCCAGCGAGGGAGAGAAAGTGGATAAGCGACAACACAAATGTGATGCATCGCTAAAATAAAGGAGATGAACCTATTGTGGTCTTGAGTGATGGTTGTTGGGTTAAGAATGTGTTTTTTTATCCCGTCGCAACCCACGGGCTTTTTTGCTAGTAATATAAAAATGCATGATAAGGCTGGCCACATTTTCTTACGGGGCATGTGCGTACGCTAGGTACAAGATAGATGGATTGTACACTTGTACTGTCCACGAAAGATTATATGGAATTTTAGATTAAGCCTTGCATGGTGACGTCCCATTTTGGTATGTACTAATAAAATTTCATCAAGAAGAAAAAGTAAAAAAGAGCAATAAATCAACGCACGTGCGAATCTTTATTTAGACATGATTTTTTCGAGCAAGCCATAAGAGGAAGATTAAACTCCATATTTATGATTTACGTATGTTGTACGATCAGGAGACTGACCAAGCAACAATAGAACAACGAAGAAAGTCATAGCTAGCCAATCGTGCCATCTCATAGCGAAATCTATTTTGACAAGTGGCTGGCACTTGCAGGACATTGCACTAGGTACCGCCTCTGCCCCGGGATGCAGACTAGACCAACAAATGGGTGAAGCTTAATTAATACGAAAGAAAGTGTCTTCAACTTAATTAAGTGTAGACATAAAAAACTTAATCTAGTCTTCTGTAGTTGTATATCTCGTCCTGCGTGACGGCCGCACCCCGCCCCTTGGGCTGGGCCTCCTACTCCTACAGCTGCCTCTTCACCACCTTCCTCGGATTCTCGAACTGGCCACGGAGGCAGAGGAAGACATGGTCACTGGTGGAACAAAAAATATAGAAGGGGGAGAGGTTAGGTCTAGATGTTAGGTCTAGATGCTACTTCTTGAGGAGCTTGTCAGTCTGGATGCAAGGTGAACACGACTACTGCTGAAATTGGTGAGGCGCGCGAGTGCCGTATAAATAGGGAAACATGAAGAAGAGTGCCTTAGCATATTAGATCGTCGCTGCTGGGTGAAGTGCTGGAACACGGTGGATCAAAGCGAGGTAGGGGTGAATAACTGGCGATAAAGAAGATCTCCTCCTGGTGGGCATTTACCAGGGTGGTGAGCGCATGTGGCTGCTTTCCTTTCGGCTCCTGCAACATCAGCTTCTGGAACAGGTGAATGGATGTTGTAGACTACGGTGCTGGTGTGCGGCTATCACCCACCCCGCCACCGACGTGGGCGAAGTGCCCGCCTTTTGTCTTAAAAAATTGGGCTTATTTATTTCTATGAAAACAAACACCATAAATGTTTGACAACACTAGATGAGCAATCTTTTAGTAACACGGCAAATGCTTTTTAAAATGTAGAACAAACTTGTAATGTAGAGCGAGATTCTCAGTGGAATCCGTGCTAGTCACTCACTATTTTCTCCTAGCACTGATTCTTCATTATTTAAATAGAGATAATTCCTAATATTTTTTAAAAAATGGAAACAAACTCATTGAGTCGCTAGTGGTGCCTCATGTTCATGCAGTTGGTGGGCTTATCCACCTGCTCGTCTCGGGTACAATTTCTAGCCAACTGGAGCTCGCCTCGGCTACGTGAAGGCTAAGCAGGTCCAACGGCATGAAAGATCCAGTTGCTCACACACTGTATCAACTGCCAAAGAGGAAGAAAAAAAGTGAAGTGTGTACCCTCATGTCAACTGCTCCTCAAAACAAACCTATCAAACACTCAACTGCTTTGTGGACCTCGGTGTCATACTTGTTGCATGGTCTCGTTTTCTTCTTAAGTTCCTTTGGTCTTCCGTTCAATATATATACCCTCTCACAATATTGCCATTGTTGCTTAGACTATCTCTTTAGCACGCTCCTTACTTGAGAATCAGAATGTAGCTCTTATCTTAAATCTCATATTTAGCTAGGTATCATATTTACAGTTCTGCTTATTATCCATTGTACACTGAGATATTAGAGGAAACTGGCTGGCTCTTATGCCCCGTTTGGGCTCGTCTATCTTTGACGGCTTCATGACTACAGGAAAATATGACATTAATTTGTGTAGCTTGTCCATGGGCTGGCAGGTTGTGAAACAATTATCCAATAATATACACGGCATGAACGGATGCCACTTGTCTTAGAGGAACCTCGGTGAGCTATGGAGGGCCACCCAACCTTGATGTGCTCGGGATATAGCTCTCCTCACACCAAAGACCATCTTTCCTGAAGATAAGCTATATACCCTAAATATGTAGTACAACTGTCGACTGCTTTATTGACGATAGCAAGGAAATAAAGGTTATCATTACGTGAGAGAATGCAATTTCTTTTTGAACAGTCCCTTTCTCTATAGGTGCACTCATACCCTGACTTCTCTAAAAGGAGCCCACTTGTCCGACAATGTGAGCTTCATCTTGAAACGAGTCATATGACCCTCAACTCACGCTCCTTCAGGAGTCGGTTGGGTGGCGACAAGGAAAAAACATCAAAACTATGATTTGTTTTTTTAGAAAAGAAGGTTAAACCCCCAGCCTCTGCATCAATCGATGCATGCAACCATCTTTATTAATTATTCCACATAAGTCTGACAAGAACATACACCAGTTCACCCGAAGCCACTACTCACACCTACAAACTCGATAATATGGAGTGCTCTCACTCTCCATATCTACAACCAGTGTCGTCGCCGATCCATCCACATCATGTATCGGGACCAACAGCTGGTGCAGCCTACCTAAAGCGCACACCACATGCATATGTTTTAGAAGCCGCAATCATCATCGGACCACTAACCCATCTTCAGGAGAGAGATCCGCATCATCCTTGCCATTCCATACATCCGTCGACACCATCACGGCGCCCAACGGCGCCATTGCCCTGCGCTCATCCGTCCAGACACGAAGACTCTGGAAGATCCGTCGTGAGTAGCATCAACCAACCAGGCATGACTCAGCATAGTACCTGTCGGTCAGGCATGACTTGACAGCTCAACCAAAGTTCCGTGCAAGACGAAGCGGCTCCACCTTCTGCCTCTGTCTTCCAGCGCTGCTCCACAAACGATGCTCCCAAGAGAGAAACGACATCGTAGTAGCGCCATCGTCCGATCGGAAAGACCAGATCCTAGGGTTTCCCCCGAAGCGGCACGAGTGGGTCGACAATAGTTACACAACGATGCCTTCATCAAGGTAACGGCGCAAAACATCGCCATCGCCTACCAACGGCTCGATTTTCGTCGGAAACTATGTCTCCTTGACTCGTAGCCGGGATTAGATGACGAATGTCGAAATCCGACCACCCAGCCGCAGGCCGGCCACCTCTGACGGAAGAGATGACCACTACTGCCGGTTGCACCGGCCAGAACAGATCTAACCGGAGGTGCCACCGACGTGACCACCAGGCCCTCCACGCCGCCGCCGCCGATCCAAAGGCAGATGGCGCGCCGCCGCCGCCGCGGCCCGAATAGGGCATGCCACCGCGCCCGCAGACCGCACCGCCTCCGACGCCGCCGCGCCACGGCCATCACCGTCGCCAACACTGCCACCACAGCCGCCATTAGGATGCCGGCGGGCCGCCACACCGCTGTAGTCCAGATCTGGGTCGTCATGAACCAGATCGGCGCCGCCGCGGTCTAGATCGGGGTCACACCCTCGAGTGAGGGTGCCCCGCATCACCCTATGACCCGCGAGAGGCAGGAGTGCCTCCGCCGCTGCCGTCACACGCACAGGCTATTCCCGGCGCCGACGGAGGGGAGGGAGAGGAAGGAGCGGTGACCCTGCGGCTAGGGTTGGAGCCCCTCGGTCGCCCGCGCGGGGGCGACGGAAGGGAGGGGAGCCATCAATGTGAGAAAAATTGGCCACATTTTTTGACCGGACATGTGTACGCTGCAAGGCAAAATTGGATGGATTGTATTGTCCATGCGAGATTTATACAGTTTAGATTAAGCCATACATGGTGATGTCTCATCTTGCTATGTACTAATAACATTTCATCAAGAAGGAAAAGGAAGAAGAGCAATAAATTAATCAATGAACATGTGAATCTTTTTTTTTTTCAACCGAAGACCGTAGAACAATCGTTCTACGGTAATTTTCGTTCAAAAGTTAAGCAACATTATGTACAACAAATAAAAGAAAAAAGCATAATCGGGCCATCTAACCAATACCAGCTCTAGGAATGTCCATGATAAATTAAACTAGATTATCTGTAATCCATCCTCTGCCTCTCTGTGTTTCTCTTTGGTTCTTAGAATTATCAACTTAAGGTCATCTCTGAGTAGCTTCCTCCATGCTTGAACTGATGGGTTCTGAGCTTTGAAAATTTTGGAGTTTCTCTGCATCCAAATGTGCTAGCAGCCCATGGTGATTATGCTCATTGCAAACTGCTTGGGTAAATGGTTTGACAACAGATATATCTCATCGAAAGCATTGATGCCTCTGACTTTGGAAGGAACAATTGAATCCCAACATTGCAGAGCAAAAGGGCAGTCCCAAAGGAGATGAAGACTGGTTTCCTCACAAGAACAGTTGCAAAGTTCACAATTGTAGTTTGGCGGATGAAAATGCTTTCTGGAGAAGAGATTTCTGACATTTGTTCTGTCATGCAGAATCAACCAGAGAAAAATCTTATATCTTAGCATTGCAGCACTTTTCCAAATACTCTTAAAGAGAGGTGAGGCTACCTCTTTTCCTTGCAGATGGTGATACATTTTGATAGCAGAAAATTCCTCTTTATGCTTGTTCCAGGAGAAGTACCAAGTGTCCAGTGAATTGTCTAGTTGGGTAGTTTGCATGAGAGTAGTGATTTCTTGAAATTGCTGATGAGCCTGAATGGATAGTGGAGTAAACAAATGTTCAGATATATCCTCCAACCCTTTGATTTTCTGGACTGAAATTTGCTCTTGTGTACTGAAAGAGAACAACTCTGGGAATCTGTCTTTTAGTATGCCCTGATTCCAGTTATCAATCCTAAATCTAACAGTGTTTCCAGAGCCTATTTTAGGAACAGCTGCCTGTCTAAAATCAGGTACTAACTTGAGAATACTTTTCCACCAAAAAGATCCTTGTGGGTTAGTCTGTCTGGATAATAAGCCTCCCATATCAGTTTGACCCAAGGAATATCCTACTGATTGAGGAATTTGTGTATATATTTCATAAGCAAACATTTGTTGTGACTGGCAATATCCAGAATTCCAAGTCCTCCTCTTTCTTTCGGCTGACAAACTTTCACCGATGCAATCAAATCAGTGCCTCTGTCTTCCATTCCATATTTCCTCCAAAAGAAATGTTTGATATTTTTTTTAATCTGCTCTATGACACCAGAAGGTAGTGTAAGTGTGCACATGAAGAAAATGGGTAGGCTGTAGAACACAGACTTGACCAGGACCAGCTTGTCACCATATGACAAGAGAGAGGAACAATCGGCAAGCCTTCTTTCAATTCTCTGCATAATGGGCATAAAATCCTCAATCTTTGGTTTTGAGAGACATAGAGGTAAACCCAAATAGGTGAAGGGGAGGGATCCAACTTTGCAACCCATAATCTGAGCTAATTACAGCATTTTATCATTTGCAGTGTTGATGGGAACAATCACTAATTTTTCATAATTGACCCTTAGACCAGTGTATGTACTGAAGTACATGAGCAAGTTCTTGAGCTGGTGTAATTGTGCAGCATTGGCTTGCATGACAAGGACTGTATCATCTACATACTGAATTATAGGAAAATCTTGATCATTATTATTATGCAGAGGAGTAGAGATCAGACCATTCTTCGTAGCTTCATTTAGAATTGTTTGAAGCAAGTCAGCAGCTATGACAAATAACAAAGGTGAGAGGGGATCTTCTTGCCTGACCCCTCTTTTACAGAGGAATTGTTTTCTAGGTACACCATTTAGTAGCACTGAAGATAATCCAGAAGAGAAGATCATATCCATCCACATGAGCCACCTAGGTCCAAAACCTCTTGCAATGAGAAGATTCCTGATAGCTTCATGCTCAATCATATCAAAAGCTTTCTCAAAGTCTAATTTGAGAATAATTAATTCCTGTCCTGATTTATGACATTGATGTATGAATTCATATGATCAGGCTAAACAATCTTGAATTGATCTCTTCTTAAGAAACCCATATTGATTCTGATGAACTAGCTTTAGAATGATAGCCTGCAGTCTGTTGGCCAGAAGCTTTGTGATGATTTTGATGGAGCAGTTGAGCAAAGAGATTGGTATGAAATCATTAGCATGCACAGTTGCTTCTTTTTTTGGCAACAGAGTAATAAAAGAAGAGTTGATGCTCTGCAGGTTTAATTTGCCATTATAAAAGTCTTCAATTAGCTTGTAGAAATCTGGAGCAATGATATCCCAACAGTGCTTAATGAAATCAGCGTTGAAGCCATCTGGCCCTGGTGCCTTGTCAGAAGGGAGTGATAATCCCCAAGTGCAGGGAATCATCATAGGAATTCCCAATAGTGGAAGTGATAAGTATGGAGTGTCGAACCCACAAGGAGCTAAAGGTAAGATCAATATTCTCTCAAGTCCTATCTACCACTAATACAACTCTACGTACACCGAACGTTTGCTTCCAACTAGAAACAAGAAATACAACTACGTTGTCGGTACGAAGAGGATAACTTTGCATGATATCGGGGAGCTAAAATATAAAAGTAGGTGTTGTTATCATGAAGTTAGAATATATTACTAAATATTATAAATAGTGAGTGTGGAATAATGATGGGTCGGTGTGCGGAATTATCCTAGGAAATTGTTAACAACACCGATAGTCGTCATTGCAATTTCATATGAGGGAGAGGCATTAAGCTAACATACTTTCTCTTCTTGGATCATATGCACTTATGATTGGAACTCTAGGAAGCATCCGCAACTACTAAAGATCATTAAGGTAAAACCCAATTATAGCATTCAAGCATCAAGTCCCCTTTATCCCATACGCAACAACCCCCTTACTCAGGTTTATGCTTCTGTCACTCAAGCAACCCACTATAAGCGAATCATGAACGTATTGCAACACCCTACGCCGTCAGTCCGGGTTAGTTCTAATCAAATCATACCAAAATCATATAAAACTATTGTAAACATGGCATGGATACTTTATAAATTATAGATACATTGGAGACGTATCAGCATCCCCAAGCTTAATTCCTGCTCATCCTCGAGTAGGTAAATGATAAAAGAAATAATTTATGAAGTGTGAATGCTAGCAAATGCATAAGTTTGATCAATGATAGTTCCAATCACTTTTTGTAGCATCATTATATATCATAACAGTAGCTCAACTCATGAAACTTCTCATGATCAAGTGACAAGCTATTCACATGTTAAAGTGTAGATCATAATCTTTCTTGAAAACCAACAAACCGTGCTCTTAGTCATCAAACAATTGCAATTCATCTTATTTTCGGGAAGGGTCTATGTAAGAGCTTTGATTCAGCAAACTCCACATACTCACCTATCATTTAATCTTTCACAATTGCTAATACTCACGTGATCTTTGTGAGTTCAAAGCTTTAATCGGACACAGAGAAAGATAGGGGCTTATAGTTTGGCTCCCAACCTTTTATCTCAAGGATAATGTCAACAATAATAGTTCATAATAACTATATATATATATATATATATATATATATATATATATATATATATATATATATATATATATAGTGCTTGCCAAAGGATAAAATGTAAAAAGGCAAGGTGAAGATCACCATGAATCTTGTATAAGATATAAGACAAGAATAAAAGATAAGCCCTTCGAAAGAGGGAAGCGGAGGTTGTCATGTGCTTTTATAGTTGGATGCACAAAATCTTAATGCGAAAGAACGTCACTTTATATTTCCACTTGTGATAGGGACCTTTATTATGCAGTCCGTCGATTTTATTGCTTCCATATCACAATATCGTATAAAGCTTATTTTCTCCACAGTAATAGATCATACATATTTAGAGAGCAATTTTTTATTGCATGCAACAATGACAACTTAATTGAAGGATCTTACTCAATCCATAGATAGATATGCTGGGGTCTCATGGCAAAACCGGGTTTAAGGATATTCGGAAGCACAAGTAGTATCTCTACTTGGTGCGAAGAATTTGGCTAGCATGAGGGGGAAAGGCAAGCTCAGCATGTTGGATGATCCATGAAAATATACTTTATTTCGGATATAAGAAAACATAACCCATTACATTGTCTTCCTTGTCCAACATCAACCTTTTAACATTTCATATTTTAATGAGTGCTCACAATTACAAAAGATGTCCAAGATAGTATATTTATATGTGAAATCTCTCTTCCTTCAATATTCTTTCATGAACTGTTCAACTGACCAATTCTGCGTTTGCTAACTTTCAAATAAGTTTACTACCTATACTTATTTTGTGTGAAGTCATTACTCCCCATGGTATAAGCATATGAAACATATATAAATTCAGATTTATGATATTCAATTCATTCAACCATTTACTCATAGGATATACATGAAGCACATGAGTAAATGACAAACTACTCCAAAAGATATAAGTGAAGAACACTGAGTAGTCAAATAATTAGCTAGCCATGGGAGGATTCTTTTTCATTCAAGATTTCAGATCCAATGATTTTATTCAAACAGCAAGTAAAATTGAAAATACGCTTCAAGAAAAACACATGTCATGTGACGAATAAAAATATAGCTCCGAGTAAGGTATACCGATAGTTTTGAAGACGAGAGAGGGGATGCCTTTCGGGGCATCCCCAAGCTTAGGCGCTTGAGTCTTCCTTGAATATTACCTTAGGGTGCCTTGGGCATCCCCAACCTTAGGGTTTTTCCTCTCCTTATTCTCCTCATATCGATATCTCACCCAAAACTTGAAAACTTCAATCACACAAAACTTAACGGAACTTCGTGAGATAGGTTAGTATGATAAAGAGTAAACCATTCACTTTGGTACTGTCAAAGACAAGTTTCATAATTCTTATCGCACAATTCCTACTGTAACATATCATTTTTACAATTTATATTGAGAAATATAAGCCATTGAAACTAGAAAACAAGCAAACTATGCAATGAAAACAGAATCTGTCAGAAACAGAAAAGTCTGTAATGATCTGAACAGCAACCATACTTCTGCTACTCCAAAAATTATGAAATAAATTGGTGGACGTGAGTAATTTTTCTATTAATCTTCTGCAAAAAGAATCAACTCAAAAGTACTCTTCTGTAAAAAATGACAGCTAATCGCGTGAGCGCAAAGTTTCTGTTTTTTACAGCAAGATCACATTAACTTTCACCCAAGTCTTCCCAAAGGTCTTACTTGGCACTTTATTGAAACAAAAGGTATAAACATGTTTACTACAGTAGATTAATCATGTAAACACACAAAAACAGTAAGGATAAATATTGGGTTGTCTCCCAACAAGCGCTTTTCTTTAGTGCCTTTTAGCTAGGCATGATGATTTCAATGATGCTCACATAAAAGAAAAGAATTGAAACATAAAGAGAGCATCATGAAGAATATGACTAGTACATTTAAATCTAACACACTTCCTATGCCTAGGGATTTTGTGAGCACATAATTTATAGGAACAAGAATCAACTAGCATAGGAAGGCAAAACAAGTATAACTTCAAAACTTTAAGCACATAGAGAGGAAACTTGATATTATTGCAACTCCTACAAGCATATATTCCTCCCTCATAATAATTTTCAGTAGAATCATGAATGAATTCAAAAATATAACCATCACATAAAGCATTCTTTTCATGATCTACAAGCATATAAATTTTTCTACTCTCCACATAAGAAAAATTCTTCTCATTCGGAATAGTGGGATCACTAATTCCTAAAGTTGACACTCTTCCAAAACCTCTTTAGATGATAGTATTATTGATACTCCAAAAGATATAAGTGAAGTTCATGGAGCATTATACAATTAATATAGACTAACTAATATCCAAGCTCAAAATATATAAGTGAAGCTCATGAAGCATTTTATAAAACCATACTCAAAAGATTTAAGTGAAGCGCAAAGAGCAATTCTATAAGATCATACTTAAAAGATATAAGTGAAGCACATGAAGCATTCTATAAATCAGTGAAGGGCTATCTCATACTAGCATGTTTCTTAAAGGAAAAACAAAAAACACAAAGGACACAAATCATGTAAAAAAACAAAAACCGAGGTATAACGATAATTGTTGAAGAAGAAAGATGGGATGCCAACCGGGGCATCCCCAAGCTTAGATGCTTTAGTATCCTTGAAATATTTACTTGGGGTGCCTTGGGCATCCCCAAGTTGAACTCTTGCCTCTCTTTATTCTTCTCATATTGATAGCTCCTCGATCTTCTAACACTTCATCCACACAAAACTTTAACAAAAACTTCGCGAGATCCATTAGTATAATAAAGCAAATTGCTACCTTTATGTTCTATTGAAAATTCATTACAGTTTCATATTAGAACTATATCTACTGTATTCCAACTTCACCATGGTTCATACCCCCCGATACTACCCATAGATTCATCAAAATAAGCAAACAACACATAGAAAACAAAATCTGTCAAAAACATGACAGTCTGTAGTAATATGGAAGTTTAGTATACTTCTGTAACTCCAAAAATTCTAAAAAAATATATGACAACCTAAACAAATTGTACATAAGTAATGTGCAAAAAGTTTGATACCCATTTGACTCTCCAGTAAAAAATGTAAATTCACGCACTACAGCCAAAGTTTCTGTTTTTGTATTGCACAAAGTAAACAAGCATCTAATCATCCTAAAACCAAAGCTGGGCACATTATTTTTATAATAAAATGGATATATACAAGGGGATAATTATTTTAAGAGGAACTTCCATGAAATATTTTACATTGTTTCCATGAGCATGAACACAAGTGTTCAAGGTCGACCCTCACTTCTCCAATGCATAACCTTCCAATCACTTCTCTTATTGGATAACTTTTTAGGCATGAGAGGCAAGTAAATTTTTTTGTATTTTCATTATTTTTTTTTGTATGTTTCACCCACAACTAATCAAACTAAAAAGGGAAAACAAAAACTACTTAGTGAAGAAAGCAAAGAAGCATACACGAAAATATCAACCCCACGCTATTGCTCCCCGGCAACGACGCCAAAAAACAGCTTGATAATCCCCAAGTGCAGGGAATCATCGTAGAAATTCATGGTGGAAGTGATAAGTATGGAGTGTCAAACCAACAAGGAGCTAAAGGTAAGATCAATATTCTCTCAAGTGCTATCTACCACTGATACGACTCTACGTACACCGAACGTTTGCTTCCATCTAGAAACAAGAAATACAACTACGTTGTGGGTATGAAGAGGATAACTCTGCATGATATGGGAGAGCTAAAATATAAAAGTAGGTGATGTTATAATAAAGTTGGAATATATTACTAAATATTATAAACTCTGATGATGGGTCGGTGTGCGGAATTATCCTAGGAAATTGTTAACAACACCGACAGTCGTCATTGCAATTTCATATGAGGGAGAGGCATAAGCTAACATACTTTATCTTCTTGTATCATATGCACTTATGATTGAAACTCTAGCAAGCATCCGCAACTACTAAAGATCATTAAGGTCAAACCCAACCATAGCATTAAAGCAACAAGTCCCCTTTATCCCATACGCAACAACCCCCTTACTCAGGTTTATGCTTCTGTCACTCAAGCAACCCACTATAAGCGAATCATGAACGTATTGCAACACCCTACAGCGGGAATCCCTCACGCTTGCGCGACACGGTGGGCATAATAGGACAGCACCAAACTAAAACATACAACTCGTACCAATCTAGATCATCAATCAACCCAAATACAAAGGATATCTACTCAAAACATCATAGGATGGCAACACATCATTGGATCATAATATGTGGCATAAAGCACCATGTTCAAGTAGGGATTACAGTGGGGTGCGGGAGAGTGGACCGCGTAAAAGAGATGAGGATGGTGATGATGATGGTGATGTTGATGAAGACGATCACCGCGGCGATGACTCCCCTCCCGATGGCACTGCGGCGCCACCGAGAGAGAGGAGGAGAGGTTCTCCCCCTTGTGCTTCCTCCTCCATGGCCTCCCCGATGGAGAGAGGTTCTCCCTCTGGTCCTTGTCCTTCATGGCGACGACGGCCCCTCCGGGATCCTCCTCCATGGCCTCCGGTGATGATGGCCCCCTCCGGCAGGGTGCCAGAGAGGGCCTAGATTAATTTATCGTGGCTGCAGAGGCTTGCAGCGGCGGAACTTCCGATCTAGGTTATTTTCTGAAGGTTTCTGTATTTATAGGAGAGGATGGTGTTGAGAACAAGTCAGGGGGTCCCCGAGGTGGCCACGAGATAGGGGCGCGCCCCAGGGGGGTGGGCGCACCCCCACCCTCATGGGGCCCACGGGACTCCCCTCTGGTAGATTTTTGTTCCAGTATTTTTTATATTTTCCAAAAAAATTCTCCGTTGATTTTCATCGCATTCCGAGAACTTTTATTTCTGCACAAAAACAACACCACGGTAGTTCTGCTGAAAACAGCGTCAGTCCGGGTTAGTTCTAATCAAATCATACCAAAATAATATAAAACTATTGTAAACATGGCATGAATACTTCATAAATTATAGATACGTTGGAGACATATCAGGGAGCTCTTTAATTACTGCATCAATTTCCTCTTTGGTAAAAGGCTTGTCAAGCTCAATGAGTTCTAGCATCTTTGTAATAAGAGAGTCCAAGTTGAGGAGGTTGAAAGTGGGCACAAAAGTACTAAGCCTTTGTTTGAAAGCTCCCCATAGAGTTGCAGCTTTAGCCTGGTGATCATCTTGCATGTTACCAGCCTCATCTTGTAAACTGGCAATATAGTTCCTCATGTAATTAATGGTAGCCTTTACTTTCAGATATTTTGTATTGGCTTCCCCTTGCAAAATCCATCTAATTGTTGCTCTTTGTTTCCAGTAAGCCCTTTGCATTTCCAACAAATTCAAAAGATGCTGCTTAACAATTTCTCTGCTATTCCATTCAACAGTGGTTAAAGGTCTGAAATCTTCAATAGTATTAGAGAGTAGAATGAGTTCATTGCAAGCTCGAATAAGATTTGATAGCTGAGGCGGTTCTTTGGCCCAAAATTTTAAGCCCTTCCTCAATCTCTTCAGCTTGGCAGTGATTCTCTTTGCACTATCAGTTCCATTTACCTCTTGTTGGCCAATATTTTTCACAGTGTCCTTGAAACTATTAATCTGTATCTAGTAATTTTCGAACCTGAAAATCTTTGATTTTGGAATCATGGTGCCAATATTAATGATGCATGGAATATGGTCAGAAATAGGTTTAGATAGTGGCAACACCATAGTGTTTGGGAAGTTGGAAGTCTAAGCTTCATAAGAGAAAACCCAATCAAGCTTTTCAAGCAAAGGAGCTGCCTGCATATTGCTCCATGTAAAAGCTCTACCCTTCAAAGGGATTTCTAGAAGGGCCAGATTGTTGATTGCTTCATTGAATAGGAGCATATCATCGATATTACCTCCTTCTCTGTTTCTGTTAGAGGGATATCTAATATAATTAAAGTCCCCAAGCATCAACCAGTTACAGTCATCAGGGATCTGAATATTAGAAAACCAGTCCATGAAAATAATCCTGTCAGCAGAAAACAAGGGCCATAGATGTTTGATAAAGTCCAGGTTTCAGAGGAGATTTTTTAGGTGAATCGAATGGAAATGGAGAAGTTGTTTTTGGAGACAGTTTCTAATGAGAAAATGGAATAATTCCAGACCACTAACAACCCTCCTGAGGCACCTACAGATGCTTGGTAATCAAACTTATTCAGACGTTTTGGGCAAAACTGCTTAAGATATCTGCTGACAAATGTTTCCCTCTTTGTTTCCTGGATGCCAAGTGCTACGTCTTGAGCTTGCATTGGTTTTCCGCGAAGAGGAGAGGATGATGCAGCACATTAGAGTAAGTATTTCCCTCAGTTTTTGAGAACCAAGGTATCAATCCAGTAGGAGGCCACGCACAAGTCCCTCGTACCTGCACAAAACGATAGCTACTCGGAACCAACGCGATTAGGGGTTGTCAATCCCTTCACGGTCACTTACGAGAGTGAGATCTGATAGAGATAATATTTTTGGTATTTTTGGTATAAAGAAGCAAAGTGTAAAGTAAAAGGCAAAGTAAAAACAAAGCAAGTATAAAAGTGATGGAGATTTGTCTGATGAGAATAGACCCGGGGGCCATAGGTTTCACTAGTGGCTTCTCTCAAGAGCATAAGTATTCTACGGTGGGTGAACAAATTACTGTTGAGCAATTGACAGAATTGAGCATAGTTATGAGGTTATCTAGGTATGATCATGTATATAGGCACCACGTCGAGACAAGTAGATCGAAACGATTCTGCATCTACTACTATTACTCCACTCATCGACCGCTATCCAGCATGCATCTAGAGTATTAAGTTAAAACAGAGTAACGCTTTAAGCAAGATGACATGATGTAGAGGAATAAATTCATGCAATATGATAAGTCCCCCATCTTGTTATCCTCGATGGCAAAAATACAATACGTGCCTTGCAACCCTTTCTGTCACTGGGTAAGGACACCGCAAGATTGAACCCAAAGCCATGCACTTCTACCATTGCAAGAACTACCAATCTAGTTGGCCAAACTAAACTGATAATTCGAATAGACTTGCAAAGATAACTTAATCATACATAAAAGAATTCAGAGAAGATTCAAATATTATTCATAGATAAGCTGGATCATAAACCCACAATTCATCGGTCTCAACAAACACACCGCAAAAAGAAGATTACATCGAATAGATCTCCACGAGAGAGGGGGAGAAGATTGTATTGAGATAAAAAAAGAGAGAAGAAGCCATTTAGCTACTAGCCATGGACCCGAAAGTCTGAAGTAAACTACTCACACTTCATCGGAGAGGCTATGGTGTTGATGTAGATGCCCTCCGTGGTGGATGCCCCCTCCGGCGGAGCTCCGGAACAGGCCCCAAGATGGGATCTCGTGGATACAGGAAGTTGCGGCGGTGGAATTAGGTTTTTGGCTCCTGTTCTGATCGTTTGGGGGTACGTAGGTATATATAGGAGGAAGGAGTACGTCGGTGGAGCTTCGAGGGGCCCACGAGGCAGGGGGCGTACCCTAGGGGGGGGCACCCTCGTAAACGCCTCTCTGGTTCCTTGGCGTAGGGTCCAAGTCTCCTGGATCACGTTCGGTGAGAAAATCACGTTTCCAAAGGTTTCATTCCGTTTGGACTCGGTTTGATATTCTGTTTCTTGAAATCTTGAAAAAGGAAAAAACAGCAGTACGGCTGGGCCTCCGATTAATAGGTTAGTCCCAAAAGTAATATAAAAGTGGAAAATAAAGCCCATTATAGTCCAAAACAATAGATAAAGTAGCATGGAGTAATAAAAAATTATAGATACGTTGGAGACGTATCAGGCATCCCCAAGCTTAATTCCTGCTCGTCCTCGAGTAGGTAAATGATAAAAAGAGAAATTTTTGATGCGGAGTGATACTTTGGCATAATTTCAATGTAAATCTTCTTAATCATGGTATGAATATTCAGATCCGAAAGATTCAAGAGAAAAGTTCATATTGACATAAAAATAATAATACTTCAAGCATACTAACAAAGTTATTATGTCTTCTCAAAATAACATGGCCAAAGAAAGTTATCCCTACAAAATCATATAGTCTGGCTACGCTCCATCTTCCCCACACAAAGTATTTAAATCATGCACAACCCCGATGACAAGCCAAGCAATTGTTTCATACTTTAACATTTTCAAAACTTTTTCAATCTTCACGCAATACATGGGTGTGAGCCATGGATATAACACTATATGTGGAATAGAATGGTGGTTGTGGAGAAGACAAAAAGAGGGAAGATAGTCTCACATCAACTAGGCGTATCAACAGGCTATGGAGATGCCCATCAATAGATATCAATGTGAGTGAGTAGGGATTGCCATGCAACGGATGCACTAGAGCTACAAGTATATGAAAGCTCAACAAAAGAAACTAAGTGGGTGTGCATCCAACTCGCTTGCTCACGAAGACCTAGGGCATTAGAGGAAGCCCATCATTGGAATACACAAGCCAAGTTCTATAATGAAAAATTCCCACTATTATATGAAAGTGACAAAATGAGAGACTCTCTATCATGAAGATCATGGTGCTACTTCAAAGCACAAGTGTGGTAAAAGGATAGTAACATTGTCTCTTCTCTCTTTTTCTCTCATTTTTTATTTTTTTATTTGGGCCTTTTCTCTCTTTTTTTATGGCCTCTTTTTTTATTTTCTTTATTTTTCGTCCGGAGTCTCATCCCGACTTGTGTGGGAATCATAGTCTCCATCATCCTTTCCTCACTTGGGACAATGCTCTAATAATGATGATCATCACACTTTTATTTTTCTTACAACTCAACAATTACAACTCGATACTTAGAACAAAATATGACTCTATATGAATGCCTCCGGCGGTGTACCGGGATAAGCTATGAAACATGAGTGACATGTATGAAAGAATTATGAACGGTGGCTTTGCCACAATCACGATGTCAACTACATGATCATGCTAGCAATATGACAATGATGGAGCGTGTCATAATAAACGGAATGGTGGAAAGTTGCATGGCAATATATCTCGGAATGGCTATGGAAACGCCATGATAGGTAGGTATGGTGGCTGTTTCGAGGAAGGTATATGGTGTTGGGGAACGTAGCAGAAATTCAAAATTTTCCTACGTGTCACCAAGATCTATCTATGGAGAAACTAGCAACGAGGGGAAGGTGAGTGCATCTACATACCCTTGTAGATCGCTAAGCGGAAGCGTTCATGAGAACGGGGTTGAAGGAGTCGTACTCCTCGTGATCCAAATCACCGGAGATCCTAGTGCCGAACGGACGGCACCTCCGCGTTCAACACACGTACAGCCCGGTGACGTCTCCCACGCCTTGATCCAGCAAGGAGAGAGGGAGAGGTTGAGGAAGACTCCATCCAACAGCAGCACAACGGCGTGGTGGTGATGGAGGAGCGTGGCAATCCCGCAGGGCTTCGCCAAGCACCAAGGGAGAGGAGGAGGAGGAGAGGCAGGGCTGCACCAAGAGGAGAAGTTCTCATGTGTATGGCAGCCCCAAACCTCAACTATATATAGGGGGAAGGGGGGGCTGCGCCCCCTTTAGGGTTTCCCCACCCCAAGGGGTGCGGCCAGCCCTAGATCCCATCTAGGGGGGGGGGGCGGCCAAGGGGGGAGGAGTGCCTCCCAAGTCAAGTGGAGGCCTCCCCCGTTTGGGTTTTCCCCTTCCCATGCGCATGGGCCTTGGGGGCTGGTGCCCCTGGCCCATTAAGGCTAGGGCGCCCCCCTACAGCCCATGCTACTGTATTGGACGTGGTGGAACAATTTCCGGACCTCCGGACCCCTCCGGAATCCTCCGGAACCTTCTGGAAGTTTCCCGATACAATACCGAAAAAACCCGAACTTTTCCCGGAACCCGAACAACAACTTTCCATATATAAATCTTTACCTCCGGACCATTCCGGAACTCCTCGTGACGTCCGGGATCTCATCCGGACTCGAACAACATTCGCAACCACATGCAAACTTCCTTTATAACCCTAAGCGCCATCGAACCTTAAGTGTAGACCCTACGGGTTCGGGAGACATGTAGACATGACCGAGACGTTCTTGGTCAATAACCAATAGCGGGATCTGGATACCCATATTGGCTCCCACATGTTCCACGATGATCTCATCGGATGAACCACGATGTCAAGGACTCAATTGATCCCGTATACAATTCCCTTTGTCTAACGGTATTGTACTTGCCCGAGATTCGATCGTCGGTATCCCGATACCTTGTTCAGTCTCGTTAAGCAAGTCTCTTTACTCGTTCCATAACACATCATCCCGTGATCAACCCCTTGGTCACATTGTGCACATTATGATGATGTCTTACCGAGTGGGCCCAGAGATACCTCTCCGTCACACGGAGTGACAAATCCCAGTCTCGATTCGTGCCAACCCAACAGACACTTTCAGAGACCTGTAGTGCACCTTTATAGCCACCCAGTTACGTTGTGACGTTTGGTACACCCAAAGCATTCCTACGGTATCCGGGAGTTGCACAATCTCATGGTCTAAGGAAAAGATACTCGACATTAGAAAAGCTTTAGCATACGAACTACGATCTATGTGCTAGGCTTAGGATTGGGTCTTGTCCATCACATCATTCTCCTAATGATGTGATCCCGTTATCAACGACATCCAATGTCCATGGTTAGGAAACCGTAACCATCTATTGATCAACGAGCTAGCCAATAGAGGCTTGCTAGGGATAAGGTGTTGTCTATGTATCCACACATGTATTTGAGTTTCCTATCAATACAATTATAGCATGGATAATAAACGATTATCATGAACAAGGAAATATAATAATAATAACTAATTTATTATTGCCTCTAGGGCATATTTCCAACAGTCTCCCACTTGCACTAGAGTCAATAATCTAGTTCACATCGCCATGTGATTAACACTGATAGGTCACATCGCCATGTGACCAACACCCAAAGAGTTTACTGGTGTTTGTAAACTAGTTCACATCATCATGTGATTTAGACTCAATGAGTTCTGAGGTTTGATCATGTTTTGCTTGTGAGAGAGGTTTTAGTCAACGGGTTTTAGTCAACGGGTCTGAACCTTTCAGATCCGTGTGTGCTTTGCAATTCTCTATGTCATATTGTAAATGTTTGCTTCCACGCTCCACTTGAAGCTATTCCAAATGGTTGCTCCACTACACGTATCCGGTTTGCTACTCACAGTCACTCGGATAGGTGTTAAAGCTTGCATCGACGTGATCCTTTACGCCGAACTCTTTATCACCTCCATAATCGAGAAACATGTCCTTATTTACTCCAAGGACAATTTTGACCGCTGTCCAATGATCCATTCCTGGATAATTCTTGTACCCCTTGACTGACTGATGGCAAGGCACACTTCCGGTGCGGTACACAACATAGCATACTATAGAGCGTATGTCTGAAGCATAGGGGACGACCTTCGTCCTTTCTCTCTTTTCTGCCGTGGTCGAGCTTTTAACTCTTAACTCCATACCTTACAACTCAGGCAAGAACTCCTTCTTTGGTGATCCATCTCGAACACTTTCAAGATTATGTCAAGGTATGTGCTCATTTGAAAGTACCATTAAGCGGTTTTGATCTATCCCTATAGATCTTGATGCTCAATGTTCAAGTAGCTTAATACAGGTTTTCACTTGAAAAACACTTTTCAAATAACCCTATATGCTTTCCAGAAATTCTACATCATTTCTGATCAACAATATGTCAACAACATATACTCATCAAAAATTCTATAGTGCTCCCACTCACTTCTTTGGAAATACAAGTTTCTCATAAACTTTGTATAAATCCAAAATCTTTGATCATCTCATCAAAGCGTCCATTCCAACTCCGAGATGCTTACTGCAGTCCTTAGAAGGATTGCTGGAGCCAGCATACCTTTTAGCATCCTTAGGATCGACAAAGCTTTTTCTAATTGTATCACATACAACCTTTCCTTACGAAAAACTGGTAAGGAAACTCATTTTGACATCCATCTGCCACATTTCATAAATGCAGCTTATGCTAACATGATTCCGACGGACTTAAGCATCGCTACGGATGAGAAAATCTCATCGTAGTCAACTCCTTGAACTTGTGAAAACTCTTTGCCACAAGTCGAGCTTCATAGACGGTGATATTACCGTCCACGTCCGTCTTCTTCTTAAAGATCCATTCATCTCAGTGGCTTGCCGATCATCGGGCAAGTCTACCAAAATCCATGCTTTGTTCTGATACATGGATCCTATCTCGGATTTCATGGCTTCTAACCATTTGTCGGAATTTGGGCCCACCATCGCTTCTCCATAGCTCGTAGGTTCATTGTTGTCTAGCAACATGACCTTCAAGACAGGATCACCGTACCACTCTGAGCAAAGACGCATCCTTGTCATCCCACGAGGTACGGTAGTGACTTGATCCAAAACTTCATGATCACTATCATAAGCTTCGACTTCAATTGGTGTAGGTGCCACAGGAACAACTTCCTGTGCCCTGCTACACACTTGTTGAAGTGATGGTTCAATAACCTCATCAAGTCTCCACCATCCTCCCACTCAACTTTCCGAGACAAACTTTTCCTCGAGAAAGGACCCGTTTCAAGAAACAATCCCTATTGCTTTCGGATCTGAATTAGGAGGTATACTCAACTGTTTTGGGTGTCCTATGAAGATGCATTTAATCCACTTTGGGTTCGAGCTTATCAACCTGAAACTTTTCCACATAAGCGTCGCAGCCCCAAACTTTCAAGAAACGACAACTTATGTTTCTCCAAACGGTGTCGTCTCAACGGAATTACGTGGTACCCTATTAAAGTGAGTGCGGTTGTCTCTAATGCCTAACCCATGAACGATAGTGGTAATTCGATAAGAGACATCATGGTACACACCATATCTAATAGGGTGCAACTATGATGTTCGGACACACCATCACACTATGGTGTTCCAGGCTGTATTAGTTGTGAAACAATTTCCACAATGTCTTAATTCTGTGCCAAACTCGTAATTCAGATATTCATCTCTATGATCATATCATAGACATTCTATCCTCTTGTCACGAAGATCTTCAACTTCACTCTGAAATTACTTGAACCTTTCAATAATTCAGACTTGTGTTTCATCAAGTAAATATACTCAACATCTACTCAAATCATCTGTGAAGTGAGAACATAACGATATTCATTTGCATGCCTCAAAGACTCATTGGACTGCACACATCAAAATGTGTTACTTCCAACAAGTTGCTATCTTGTTCCATCTTCTTTGAAACCGAGGCTTTTCAGTCATCTTGCCCATGTGGTATGATTTGCATATCTCAAGTGATTCAAAATCAAGTGAGTCCAAACGATCCATCTGCATGGAGTTTCTTCATGCGTTTTATACCATTATGACTTACATGGCAGTGCCATAAGTAAGTGGTATTATCATTACTATCTTATATCTTTTTGGCATGAAAATGTGTATCACTACGATCGAGATTCAATAAACCATTCCTTTAGGTGCAAGACCATTGAAGGTATTATTCAAATAAATAGAGTAACCATTATTCTCCTTAAATGAATAACCGTATTGCGATAGACATAATCCAATCATGTCTATGCTCAACGCAAACACCAAATGACGATTATTCAGGTTTAATACTAGTCTTGATGGTAGAGGGGGCGTGCGATGTTTGATCAAATCAAACTTGGAAACATTTCCAACACATATCGTCAGCTCACCTTTAGCTAGTCTCCGTTTATTCCGTAGCTCTTTTATTTCGAGTTACTAACACTTAGCAACCGAACCGGTATCTTAATACCCTGGTGCTACTAGGAGTCCTAGTAAAGTACACATTAACATAATGCATATCCAATATACTTCTATCGACCTTGCCAGCCTTCTCATCTACCAAGTATCTAGGGTAAATCTGCTCCAATGGTTGTTCCCCTTATTACAGAAGCACTTAGTCTCGGGTTTGGGATTCAACCTCGGGTTTCTTCACTGGAGCAGCAACTGATTTGCCGTTTCATGAAGTGTCCCTTCTTGCCCTTGCCCTTCTTGAAACTAGTGGTTTCACCAACCATCAACAATTGATGCTCCTTCTTGATTTCTACTTTCGCGGTGTCAAACATCGTGAATACCTCAAGGATCATCATAGCTATCCCTGATATGTTATAGTTCATCACGAAGCTCTAGCAGCTTGGTGGCAATGACTTTGGAGAAACATCACTATCTCATCTGGAAGATTAACTCCCACTCGATTCAAGTGATTGTTGCACTCAGACAATCTGAGCACAAACTCAACGATTGAGCTTTTCTCCCTGAGTTTGCAAGCTAAGAAAATCGTCGGAGGTCTTATACCTCTTGACGTGGGCACGAGCCTGAAATCCCAATTTCAGCTCTCGAAACATCTCATATGTTCCACGACGTTTCGAAAACTTCTTTGGTGCCTCTACTCTAAACCATTGAACTGAACTATCACGTAGTTATCAAAATGTGTATGTCCGATGTTCGCAACATCTACAAACAACGTTTGGGGTTCTGCACACTGAGCGGTGCATTAAGGACATAAGCTTTCTACTGTCCGCATAATCGCTACTTTCAACTTTCAACTATATTTTCTCTAGGAACATATCTAAACAGTGGAACTAAAGCGCGAGCTTACGACATAATTTGCAAAAGGTCTTTTGACTATGTTCAAGATAATTAAGTTCATCTTATGAACTCCCACTCGAATAGACATCCCTCTGGTCATCTAAGTGATTACATGATCCGAGTCAACTAGGCCGTGTCCGATCATCACGTGAGACGGACTAGTTATCATCGGTGAACATCTTCATGTTGATCGTATCTACTATACGACTCATGCTCGACCTTTCGGTCTCTGTGTTCCGAGGCCATGTCTGTACATGCTAGGCTCGTCAAGTTAACCCTAAGTGTATTGCGTGTGTTTCGAGGCCATGTCTGTACATGCTAGGCTCATCAACACCCGTTGTATGTGAACGTAAGAATCCATCACACCCGATCATCACGTGGTGCTTAGAAGCGACGAACTTTTGGCAACGGTGCACAGTTAGGGGAGAACACTTCTTGAAATTGTTGTAAGGGATCATCTTATTTACTACCGTCGTTCTAAGTAAACAAGATGCATAAACATAATAAACATCACATGCAATTATATAGTGACATGATATGGCCAATATCATTTTGCTCCTTTTGATCTCCATCTTCGGGGCTCCATGATCATCATCGTCACCGGCATGACACCATGATCTCCATCATCATGATCTCCATCATCGTGTCTCCATGAAGTTGTCTCGCCAACTATATTACTTCCACTATTATGGCTACCGGTTAGCAAATAAAGTAAAGTAATTACATGACGTTGTTTAATGACACGCAGGTCATACAATAAATAAAGACAACTCCTATGGCTCCTGCCGGTTGTCATACTCATCGACATGCAAGTCGTGAATCCTATTACAAGAACATGATCAATCTCATACATCACATATCATTCATCACATTCTTCTTGGCCATATCACATCACATAGCATACCCTGCAAAAACAAGTTAGACGTCCTCTAATTGTTGTTTGCATGTTTTACGTGGCTGCTATGGGTTTCTAGCAAGAACGTTTCTTACCTACGCAAAACCACAACGTGATATGCCAATTGCTATTTACCCTTCATAAGGACCCTTTTCATCGAATCCGTTCCGACTAAAGTGGGAGAGATCGGCACCCGCTAGCCACCTTATGCACCAAGTGCATGTCGGTTAGTGGAACCTGTCTCACGTAAATGCGTGTAAGGTCGGTCCGGCCGCTTCATCCCACAATACCGTCGAAACAAGATTGGACTAGTAACGGTAAGCATATTGAACAACATCAACGCCCACAACTACTTTGTGTTCTACTCGTGCAAAGAATCTACGCAATAGACCTAGCTCATGATGCCTTTGTTGGGGAACGTAGCAGAAATTCAAAATTTTCCTACGTGTCACCAAGATCTATCTATGGAGAAACTAGCAACGAGGGGAAGGAGAGTGCATCTACATACCTTTGTAGATCGCTAAGCGGAAGCGTTCATGAGAACGGGGCTGCACCAAGAGGAGAAGTTCTCATGTGTATGGCAGCCCCAAACCTCAACTATATATAGGGGGAAGGGGGGGCTGCGCCCCCTTTAGGGTTTCCCCACCCCAAGGGGTGCGGCCAGCCCTAGATCCCATCTAGGGGCGGCCAAGGGGAGGAGTGCCTCCCAAGTCAAGTGGAGGCCTCCCCTTTAGGGTTTTCCCTTCCCATGCGCATGGGCCTTGGGGGCTGGTGCCCCTGGCCCATTAAGGCTAGGGCGCCCCCACAGCCCATGCTACTGTATTGGACGTGGTGGAACAATTTCCGGACCTCCGGACCCCTCCGAATCCTCCGGAACCTTCTGGAAGTTTCCCGATACAATACCGAAAAAACCCGAACTTTTCCCGGAACCCGAACAACAACTTTCCATATATAAATCTTTACCTCCGGACCATTCCGGAACTCCTCGTGACGTCCGGGATCTCAGCCGGGACTCCGAACAACATTCGGTAACCACATACAAACTTCCTTTATAACCCTATCGTCATCGAACCTTAAGTGTGTAGACCCTACGGGTTCGGGAGACATGTAGACATGACCGAGACGTTCTCCGGTCAATAACCAATAGCGGGATCTGGATACCCATATTGGCTCCCACATGTTCCACGATGATCTCATCGGATGAACCACGATGTCAAGGACTCAATTGATCCCGTATACAATTCCCTTTGTCTAACGGTATTGTACTTGCCCGAGATTCGATCGTCGGTATCCCGATACCTTGTTCAATCTCGTTACCGGCAAGTCTCTTTACTCGTTCCGTAACACATCATCCCGTGATCAACCCCTTGGTCACATTGTGCACATTATGATGATGTCTTACCGAGTGGGCCCAGAGATACCTCTCCGTCACACGGAGTGACAAATCCCAGTCTCGATTCGTGCCAACCCAACAGACACTTTCGGAGATACCTGTAGTGCACCTTTATAGCCACCCGGTTACGTTGTGACGTTTGGTACACCCAAAGCATTCCTACGGTATCCGGGAGTTGCACAATCTCATGGTCTAAGGAAAAGATACTCGACATTAGAAAAGCTTTAGCATACGAACTACGATCTTTGTGCTAGGCTTAGGATTGGGTCTTGTCCATCACATCATTCTCCTAATGATGTGATCCCGTTATCAACGACATCCAATGTCCATGGTTAGGAAACCGTAACCATCTATTGATCAACGAGCTAGCCAATAGAGGCTTGCTAGGGACAAGGTGTTGTCTATGTATCCACACATGTATTTGAGTTTCCTATCAATACAATTATAGCATGGATAATAAACGATTATCATGAACAAGGAAATATAATAATAATAACTAATTTATTATTGCCTCTAGGGCATATTTCCAACATATGGTGGGTGTATGATACCGGCGAAAGTTGCGCGGTATTAGAGAGGCTAGCAATAGTGGAAGGATGGGAAAAAGTGCGTATAATCCATGGACTCAACATTAGTCATAAAGAACTCATATACTTATTGCAAAAATCTAGAAGTTATCAAAGGAAAGTATTACGCGCATGCTCCTAGGGGGATAGATTGGTAGGAAAAGACCATCGCTCGTCCCCGACCGCCACTCATATGGAAGACAATCAATAAATAAATCATGCTCCGAGTTCATCACATAATGGTTCACCATACGTGCATGCTACGGGAATCACAAACTTCAACACAAGTATTCTTAAAATTCACAACTACTCAACTAGCATAACTCTAATATCATCGTCTTCATATCTCAAAACAATTATCAAGCATCAAACTTATCTTAGTATTCAACGCACTCAAAAGAAAGTTTCACATATCTTGAATACCAAGTATATTAACATTAAGCAAATTACCATGCTATTAACGACTCTCAAAATAATCTAAGTGAAGCATGAGAGATCAAGTTTCTTTAAAACAAATCCACCACCGTGCTCTAAAAGATCTAAGTGAAGCACTAGAGCAAAAATTATCACGCTCAAAAGATATAAGTGAAGCACTATGAGAAAAACTATCAAGCTCAAAAGATATAAGTGAAGCACATAGAGTATTCTATCAAATTCCAATTCATGTATGGCTCTCTCAAAAGGTGTGTACAGCAAGGATGATTGTGGTAAACTAACAAGCAAAGACGCAAATGATACAAGACGCTCCAAGCAAAACACATATCATGTGGTGAATAAAAATATAGCTCCAAGTAAATTACCGATGGAAGTGGATTTAAAGAGGGATGCCTTCCAGGGCATCCCCAAGCTTTCACTTTTGGTGTCCTTGGATTATCTTGGGGGTGCCATCGCATCCCCAAGCTTAGGCTCTTGCCACTCCTTGTTCCATAATCCATCAAAAGAATTCACCCAAAACTTGAAAACTTCACAACACAAAACTCAATAGAAATCTCGTGAGCTCCGTTAGAGAAAGAAAACAAAAGACTTGTAACATCCCAAATTTTCAATTTGGAATGTTATACATAGAGCATCATTGCATATCATATTTTTTTCGTTGCATTTTTGCACGATCCTAGAAATTCTACACAACTCAAGGACCCATGGAGAGAGTTGGGGGTTTCGTTATTTTCATATTTGAGTTTTCTCAAATTTTGAAAATAGGATCATTTGATTTTAATTATTTTATCTTCAATTATTTCTGCTATCAAAATATGAGAGAGGGAATAAAATGACTTTCCCAAAATAAAGAAATAATGAAGATTTAATAATAAAATCAAATACGATTTTACTTTGGAGTTTTTCGCCTTTTTATTTGAATTTAGGAAAAATGCGCGTTTTTCAAAATAGCATTTAGGCCCCAAATAAAAGTTCATCTTGTCCGGCTTGATTTTAGAAGCCGGAAATTTATTTCGGGATTTTTGGAGTCCGTTTAGTATTTCTTTTTTTTCTGCGCGTAATTATAAAAAAAAAAGCGCCACCGACCTACGGGCCGTGTCCGCCTAGGACTCCGGATGAGGGCTTTTATAAGCTGGGAGCCAGCCGAGGCCCAGCCGCCGCCTCAGCGCCCCAAACCCTAGCGCCCACAAGACGACCCGCCGCCCGCCGCTACTGGACTCGCCGGACCCGCCCGACCTCGCCGAGGTTTGCCGCCACCTCGTTCCGCGTGCCACCGGTTTTTTTAAACCGGATGGTTTTTATTACGGTTTTTATTTCATTTTTTTTAGTTTTGTTTTTTTAGTTTCGGTTTTTTTTTCCGGTTCGGTTAAATAACGAATGTTCGTTCGTTCATTCGTTTTTAACGAACGCATTCGTCAGATTAGTTTAGTTAAGAACGTCCGTTCGTTAACCCGTTCGTCGTTTTTCTTTTTCTCGGATTTAATTCGTGATTTTCTTATCGCGGTTTCTGATCCGATTTTTGTTTTAGTATAAATTTTCGCTCGTTTATCGGAATCAGGCGATTCAAGCGCCTGGAGTTTCATCTCGAAACCCTCTTTCCGAATAACCTACTTAAACAAGTTTCTGTTTCAGTAAAATTTGACTTAGATCCAGATTAGTAAAACGAAGCTGTTTTCTTCCGCCGTTTGACTTTCGTTGCTTCGCTTGATTTGATTCTTTTTGCAAACTGGAGTTCTTAAGTTGAACTATCTGGTTAGATCTATTTGAGTTTTACCTGTGCATTAGATGAGTACTTATTGTATGCTTGTTTGTTTGTTTGTGATAGAATACCCGGAGTGCGCCGCCTGTTACTTCGAGTCTCTAGGTTTCGCGGATCATCAGCAAGGCAAGTAACACTTTGATCATATATTTTCTACTACCCAGTTTTTATGCATTAGATCTATCCTCAAACACTTGCATGATTAGGATCTAATTAAATTGTGGGTTATGGGAAGTAGTTGAGGTAGTACCTATTACCTGTTTTATTATCAAACCCTTGGGAGTTACTTCTACGTTTGCTTATTATGCCATGCTATGCTAGTAGACGTGGATTGGGTGAGTGTATCCATGACAGATGTGAGATTGTTATTTAATGGTTTATTTAAGGTGGCAACTTAAACACACATCTAGGTGGATTGAGGCACCTGGTTTCTCTCAGGACTTGCCTGTATTTCTTCGGACCGCCACCCAGGCTCAAAGGGATCATGAGATTATTTCATGCTAGAAACTTACGTGTGCAGCCACAAGCCATTATGGGCTCTGGCGTAGCTGACTAAGTTGTGCGAACTCTTACGGGTAGACTAGCAGATGTAGGGGTTGTAGGTTGGTACGGTCTACCCACATGTAAGGTGCTAGTGCTTCTGAAAGACTATGTCTCGGTCATCCGTTTCTCAAACATCATGGTGCGAGAAATCCAACGGAGGTGATCGAGTCTTGTGGGGAAAAGTGCGCAAACCTCTGCAGAGTGTATAAACTAATCATGGTTAGCCGTGTCCCCGATTATGGACATCTTGAGTATCTAGTACTTGGATATCATGTGAATCTCAACATGTTACTTCTAATTAATATTGTTGGGTTTTTAAGGAGTACCTTTAATTGGGATTGAGGATGTTGTCTACCATTCTCAATGTTTAACAACCACCATGATAGTTAAATAAATTTATTCCTTTGTAGTAGGGGAAAATTGGCTTTACGCAGAAACTGTAACCATAGAGCTTTCCACCAGCCAAATATGCATGTAGTATAGGTTTATTATTCTATTATTCTCTATGTGTTACATTGCCAGCATATTCCATGTGCTGACCCGTTTTCGGGCTGCAACGTTTCATGTTGCAGACTTTTCGCATTTATTTAGTAAGGTGCATAGGTCGCGGTTCTATACTCGGTGATGCCGTTGGAGTTGATGGACTCGCTTATTCTTCCAAGCCTTCCGCTGTTATCGTATTAGATGGCCTTAAGCCATATTTATTTTATTAAGTTCTCTCTTGAGACATTCGATTGTAATAAGTGTGTGATTGCTACTCTGTTATAAATCCTTCGAGTACTGTGTGGTGTCAGCATTACTGATCCAGGGATGACACTGAGCACAGAGATCAGACTATTTGAGGTCTGGTCGCTACAAACATGGTATCAGAGCACACGCTGACTATAGGACACGACCATTAAGCTAAAGCCCTAGATCACTACTCTCTTCTTCTCATTTCTAACTCCTCATCTTTTCTACTCTTTTAGGATGACGGAAGCGAGGATCAAGTTCACCCAGCCGGATGAAGATACACCCTTCGGACGACACCTGAAGGAAGTCACTAAGTACCTGAACATAGGAATACCAAGCTTCACCGGGACCTACAATTCCACTTTACCCGAAGAAGAGCGCTGGAAGATTCAAGCTCAAGTTCCCGGAAGGACATTTGCGCCAATCACGGAGCCCATTGAGATTGTTTTCGATGCACCAACCTGGAGTCTGGGAAAGAGCATGGCAGCTCACATAACCATGGGACGCATTGGAGAAGTTTACAAAGAAGACCTCAAGGATACTATCTACCAGATTTGTGGGCGCCGAGATGAACAATGGGAGATAGTTGGCACTAAGAAGGATCGATCCATTGCAGCTTTCATCCAGGAGTTAAATCAGCACATTCGACGCCAGGAGAACCAGATGTGCGCAGACATGATGGAGTTGAAGACAACAAAAGCCAAGATTATCGAAGTAGAAGGAGAACTGAAGGCCACTCGCAAGGACTACATGAAGGAGATTGTAGCTCTAGTGGGTGAAAACGACGATCTTAAGGAGAAGATTGAAGAACTCATGGGAAATTCAGCACCCGGAGGAGAAGATGAAGATTGCACCTGTCCAGAGAACTACATCATCATCGACGACACCGATTCCGATCCTAGTGATGATGATTACAAAGATGAAGCTGGTGCAGACATCATGGAGTCTTCATCGGAGCAGTTTTTCTAGTTGACCACCATAACAGTAGTAGATTTCCCCCATTTTATATTAGTTTTAGTTTCAGCACTTTGTAACATAGATAGACCGTTGTATGCCCTTGTTTGAATTGATTGGAGTGATATTGTGTGATTGTCTCATGTGCATATGGGTAGTGTTTCTCCCTAGACCTCATTCTATTCTTAACTCTCGTCTTTTCTTAAACCCCTCAGATGCCTCCGAGACGCGACCCCGGATTTGTTTTCCCGCCAGAGATCACTCAGTTGATTCAGCAGCAGAATGCCTTGATTCAAACATTGGTACAGAACCAAGGCAACAACAACAACAACCCACCACCACCACCTGTTGACCATTTGACCCGTTTCTTAAGGCTGAATCCGCCGGTGTTTTCCAAAGAGCACCGAGCCGATTGTTGCGTATGATTGGCTCCGTAAGATAGGGAGGAGTTGACCACTGCAGGATGTACAGATGGAGAAAGGGTGAAATTTGCCGTACATCAGCTCGAAGGACCCGCAAAGCATGGTGGGAGAACTTATGACCACTTACCCAAGAGACACCATCACATGGGATCGGGCCAGCAAGCTTTTCGTACTGCCCATGTTTCAGCAGGAGCTATGGCCATGAAGAAGCGTGAGTTTCGCAACTTGCGCCAAGGAGGACGGACAGTTGGCCAGTATGTGGATGATTTCAGTAAGTTAGCACGTTATGCCCCAGATGACGTTGCTACGGATGCAGCTAAGCAGGAGAAGTTTCTAGAAGGACTGAATGATGAGCTGAGCATGCAGTTGATGGTAGCCACCTTCAATAACTACCAGGAGTTAGTAGGTTGTGCTCTTATGATTGAAGGGAAGCAGCAGCAGATTGACAATCGCAAGAGAAAGTATGGACAGGGGAAGAATAACTCTGGAGCTAACAGAAACTTCGCTTTACCCTGAAGCCAGGAGGACAATTTCAGCATACCCATGGAGGAGGTAGCTCGCACAACCATAATGGCACCAAGAATGGAAATGGGAATGGAGGAAGCAATGGACAAAACCGCACCAACCCGTCAACACCATCCAAGGTAGACCTGAGCCACATCACTTGCTTTAAGTGTCGCAAGACTGGGCATTATGCAAATGATTGTCCAGAAGGCCAAAATGGTGATGGTAATGGAAGCTCAGGAAAGAAGCCGAACCCTTTCAACAGAGGACAAGTGAACCACGTTACCGTGGAGGAGGTTGAAGCTCAGCCAGACGCGGTAATAGGTAAGTTTTTGGTTAAGAATTTTACTGCAGTTGTTCTTTTTGATACTGGTGCATCGCATTCATACATATCAAGGGGATTTGTGGATAAGTATAAACTACCAACCCAAGCCCTTAGGTCACCCATGCTAGTAACCTCACCCGAGCAGAATACATGGCTAGTATATGGTGTGATCGACTGCCATTAAGGATTGGACACTATGTATTTCCCTCGGACCTAATAGTTCTGGAATCGCAAGGTTTGGATGTGATATTAGGCATGGATTGGTTATCGAAGTATGGAGGGAACATAGATTGCGCCAGTAAATCGATTTTGCTTACCACCCCAGAAGGGAGGAGAATCAAGTTTGTATCACGGCATGAGCCGAGGAGAGCACATGTAAATTCCTTAACAGGAGTTGTGCAGGAGGAAGTACCAGTGGTAAGGGATTACCCGGACGTGTTTCCAGAAGAGTTGCCAGGCATGCCACCGGATAGGGACATTGAGTTTCTGATTGAACTACTGCCAGGCACTGGGCCGATATCTAAGAGACCGTATAGGATGCCAGCCCAAGATTTGGAGGAAATTAAGAAGCAGATTAAGGATTTCTTGGATAAAGGTTTTATTCGCCCAAGTTCTTCGCCTTTGGGGATCACTGCATTTCTAGTGGAGAAGAAGGATGGATCATTAAGAATGGTTGTTGATTATCGCGGACTGAATGAAGTGACCATTAAGAACAAGTACCCAATGCCGATGATCAATGACTTGTTTGACCAATTGCAAGGAGCTAAGGTGTTTTCCAAGATCGATTTCTGATCGTGGTACCATCGAGTTGAAGATTCGAGATCGGGATATACCTAAGACGGCTTTTACCACAGTGCACGGGCTGTATGAGTATACCGTTATGTCATTTGGTCTGACTAACGCACCTGCCTATTTTATGAACATGATGAACAAAGTGTTTATGGAGTTTTTGGATAAGTTCGTCGTGGTGTTCATTGATGATATTTTGGTTTACTCGAAGAATGAAGAGGAACATAAGGAGCATTTGCGTTTGGTACTCGAGAAACTCAGAGAACACCAGTTGTATGCCAAGTTCAGCAAGTGTGAGTTTTGGTTGAAGGAAGTTGGATTTCTCGGACATGTTATATCCGGAGAAGGTATAGTAGTGGACCCCACTAAAGTTGCCACTTTAACAAACTGGGAAGCGCCAACAACAGTTGGAGAGATCCGGAGTTTCCTTGGACTCGCAGGATACTAGAGATTCATTGAAAATTTCTCGAGGATTGCGAAGCCTATGACAGAATTGTTGAATAAGGATACCAAGTTCATTTGGACTGAGGAGTGTGAAGCTAGTTTTCAAGAGTTGAAGAAACGTTTGGTTACCTCGCCAGTATTAATTCTGCCAGATCAGACCAAGGATTATGAGGTGTATTGCGACGCTTCACGAAGAGGACTTGGAGCAGTGCTTATGCAGGAGGGAAGAGTTGTTTCGTATGCTTCACGTCAGCTTAAGCCTCATGAGCTAAACTATGCCACGCATGATTTTGAGTTAGGAGCCGTTGTGCATGCGTTGAAAACATGGAGACATTTCCTCATTGGAAATCATTGTGAGGTGTATACGGATCACAAGAGTTTGAAGTACATCTTCACGCAGAAGGAGCTAAATCTCAGGCAGAGGAGATGGTTGGAGCTTATTAAAGATTACGATATGAGATTGCATTATCACCCCGGAAAGGCTAACGTTGTAGCAGACGCGTTGAGCCGTAAGAGTCACGTCAACACACTAATGACGCGAGAAATACCAAAGGAGTTAGCCGAGGATCTTCGAGAGCTACGTTTGGAAATAGTTCCGAGAGGCTATGTAGCAGCATTGGAGATTCAGTCAACTTTGATGGACAAAATCAGGGAAGCTCAGAAGACTGACAAAGAGATCGCCTCTATAAAGGAGAAAATGAGCGAAGGGAAAGCAAAGGGATTTCGTGAGGATGAGCATGATACCTTATGGTTTGAAGACCGTGTTTATGTGCCCAATGACCCGGAGATCAGGAAGTTAATCCTACAAGAGGCACATGATTCACCATATTCGATTCACCCAGGAAATACCAAGATGTATTTGGATTTGAAGAATACTTTACGGTGGTGGTATCGAGAAGGACATTGCAGTACGTGGCAGTTTGTGATGTATGTCAGAGGGTGAAGGCAGAACACCAGAAGCCAGCAGGATTGTTGCAGCCATTGCCTATACCCGAATGGAAGTGGGATAAACTAGGTATGGATTTCATCACGGGATTGCCCAGGACTCGTTCAGGCTATGACTCGATTTGGGTTGTAGTCGATCGTTTGACGAAGGTAGCTCATTTCATTCCAGTAAAGACTACCTACAGCAGTGCCAAATTGGCTAAGATATACTTGACCAGGATTGTATGCTTGCATGGAGTTCGGAGGAGTATCGTATCAGATAGAGGGACCTAGTTTACCTCAAAGTTCTGGAAGCAGTTGCACGAAACTTTGGGAACCAGGCTGGAGTTTAGCACAGCTTTTCATCCATGCATGCATGGACAAACCGAGAGAGTCAACCAGATTTTGGAGGATATGCTTAGAGCTTGTGCTTTGGATTATGGATCAAGTTGGGATTACAACTTGCCATATGCGGAGTTTTCTTACAACAACAGTAACCAAACTAGTTTGAAGATGGCCCCTTTCGAAGCCTTGTACGGAAGGAGGTGCAGGACCCCGTTGTTGTGGGATGAAGTTGGAGACCGCCAGTTGTTTGGACCGGATTTGATTAAGGAGTCTGAACGGAAAGTAAAGTTAATTCGCGATAGGCTCAAGGTAGCCTACCAAGATGTAAGAGTTATGCAGACTCAAACGCAATGAGATGTAATCTGAAGTCGGAGACAGAGTTTATCGAGTATCGCCACTTCGAGGAGTTAAACAATTTGGTGTTAAAGGAAAGTTAGCGCCCCGATTTGTAGGACCTTATCGTGTTTTGGAACGCATGGGAGAAGTTGCGTACAAGTTGGAACTACCCGAAGGATTGTCAGGAGTCCATGATGTGTTTCATGTTTCTCAGTTGAAGAAGTGTCACGCAGAGATGGTGGATATACCACTAAGAGATACTGTGTCACTAGAAGCGATTCAGTTGAATAATGATTTGGCCTACGAGGAGAAACCAGTTAAGATTCTGGAGTATGCCAGCCGAGTCACCCGCAGCAAGGTTATTAAGTTTTGCAAAGTTCAGTGGAGCCACCACACTGAGGATGAAGCCACCTGGGAGCGAGAGGAAGATTTGCTTAAAGACCACCCTCACCTATTTTCTAGCCAACCCGAATCTCGAGGGCGAGATTCATCTTAAGGGGGTAGGTTTGTAACATCCCAAATTCTCAATTTGGAATGTTATACATAGAGCATCATTGCATATCATATTTTTTTCGTTGCATTTTTGCTCGATCCTAGAAATTCTACGCAACTCAAGGACCCACGGAGAGAGTTGGGGGTTTCGTTATTTTCATATTTGAGTTTTCTCAAATTTTGAAAATAGGATCATTTGATTTTAATTATTTTATCTTCAGTTATTTCTACTATCAAAATATGAGAGAGGGAATAAAATGACTTTCCCAAAATAAAGAAATAATGAAGATCTAATAATAAAATAAAATAAGATTTTATTTTGGAGTTTTTTGGCTTTTTATTTGAATTTTGGAAAATGCGCATTTTCAAAATTTCATTTATGCCCCAAAAAAATGTTCATCTTGTCCGCTTGATTTTAGAAGTCGGGAAAATTTATTTCGGATTTTTGGAGTCCATTTAGTATTTCTTTTTAATTTTTTATGCGTATGTAATTATATAAAAAAGCGCCACCGACTCACGGGCCGTGTCCGCCTTAGGACTCCCGGCCATGAGGCTTTATAAGCCGGGGAGCCAGGCCGAGGCCCGGCCGCCGCCCCTAGCGCCCCCAAACCCTAGCGCCCAGCGCCAGCCACCGCCGCCGCGCCGACCCGCCCGAGACCCGCCGCCCGACCTCGCCGAGGTTCGCCGCCGCCTCGTTCCGCGTGCCGCCGGTTTTAAAAAAACGGACGGTTTTTATTACGGTTTTTATTTCGGTTTTTTTGTTTTGTTTTTTTAGTTTTGGTTTTTTTTCCGGTTCGGTTAAATAACGAACGTTCGTTCGTTCGTTTTTAACGAATGTGTTCGTCAGATTAGTTTAGTTAACGAACGTCCGTTCGTTAACCCGTTCGTCATTTTTCTTTTTCTCGGATTTAATTCGTGATTTTCTGATCGAGATTTCTGATCCGATTTTCGTTTTAGTATAACTTTTCGCTCGTTTATCGGAATCAGGCGATTCAAGCGCCTGGATTTTTATCTCGAAACCCTCTTTCCGAATAACCTACTTAAACAAGTTTTTGTTTCTGTAAAATTTGACTTAGATCCAGATTAGTAAAACGAAGCTGTTTTCTTCTGCCGTTTGACTTTCGTTGCTTCGTCTGATTTGATTCTTTTTGCAAACCGGAGTTCTTAAGTTGAACTATCTGGTTAGATCTATTTGATTTTTACCTGTGCATTAGATGAGTACTTATTGTATGCTTGCTTGTTTGTCTGCGATAGAATACTTGAGTGCGCCACTTTGTTACTTCGAGTCTCTAGGTTTCGCGGATCATCAGCAAGGCAAGTAACACTTTGATCATATATTTTCTACTACCTAGTTTTTATGCATTAGATCTATTCTCAAACACTTGCATGATTAGGATCTAATTAAATTGTGGGTTATGGGAAGTAGTTGAGGTAGTACCTATTACTGCTTTATTATCAAACCCTTGGGAGTTACTTCTACGTTTGCTTATTATGCCATGCTATGCTAGTAGATGTGGATTGGGTGAGTGTATCCATGACAGATGTGAGATTGTTATTTAATGGTTTATTTAAGGTGGCAACTTAAACACACATCTGGGTGGATTGAAGCACCTGGTTTCTATCAGGACTTGCCTGTATTTCTTTAGACCGCCACCCAGGCTCAAAGGGATCATGAGATTATTTCATGCTAGAAACTTACGTGTGCAGCCACAAGCCATTATGGGCTCTGGCGTAGTTGACTAAGTTGTGAGAACTCTTACGGGTAGACTAGCAGATGTAGGGGTTGTAGGTTGGTACGGTCTACCCACATGTAAGGTGCTAGTGCTTCTGAAAGACTATGTCTCGGTCATCCGTTTCTCAAACATCATGTAGTGCGAGAAATCCAACGGAGGCGATCGAGTCTTGTGGGGACAAGTGCGCAAACCTCTGCAGAGTGTATAAACTAATCATGGTTAGTCGTGTCCCCGGTTATGGACATCTTGAGTATCTAGTACTTGGATATCATGTGAATCTCAAAATGTTACTTCTAATTAATATTGTTGGGTTTTTAATGAGTACTTTTAATTAGGATTGAGGATGTTGTCTACCATTCTCAATGTTTAACAACGACCATGATAGTTAAATAAATTTATTTCTTTGCAGTAGGGAAAAATTGGCTTTACGCAAAAACCGTAACCATAGAGCTTTCCACCAGCCAAATATGCATGTAGTATAGGTTTAATATTCCATTATTCGCTATGTGTTACATTGCCAACATATTTCATGTGCTGACCCGTTTTCGGGCCGCAACGTTTCATGTTGCAGACTTTTCAGACGACGAGTAAGGTGCATAGGTCGTGGTTCTATACTCAGTGATGCCGTTGGAGTTGATGGACTCGCTTATTCTTCCAACCCTTCCGCTGTTATCGTATTAGATGGCCTTAAGCCATATTTATTTTATTAAGTTCTCTCTTGAGACATTCAATTGTAATAAGTGTGCGATTGCTACTCTGTAATAAATCCTTCGAGTACTGTGTGGTGTCAGCATTACTGATCCCGGGATGACACTGAGCACAGAGATCAGACTGTTTGAGGTCTGGTCGCTACAAGACTACTTTAAGGTACTGTAATGAACTCATTCTTTATTTATATTGGTGTTAAACCTACTGTATTCCAACTTCTCTATGGATCATAAACTATTTTACTAGCCATATATTCATCAAAAGAAGCATACAACACACGCAAAACAGAATCTGTAAAAAACAAAACAGTCTGTAGTAATCTGTAACTAAAGCAAACTTATGGAACTCAAACAATTCTACCAAAATTAGACGACCTGGAAAATTTGTTTATTGATCGTCATCAATTGGAATCAGTATTTTATCACGTTATGGTGAATTTTAACAATTCGGGCACTGAGCACAAAGTTTCTGGAAATTACAGCAAGATCAAATAACTATCATCCAAGAAGATCCAATAGGTTTAACTTGGCACAAACACTAATTAAAAGATAAAACCACATCTAAACAGAGGCTATATGTATTATTTATTCCTAAAAAGAAGCAAAAACAAAAACTAAAAAAATAAAATTGGGTTGCCTCCCAACAAGCGATATCGTTTAACGCCCCTAGCTATGCATAAAAGCAAGGATATATCTATGTATTGCCATCTTTGGTAGGCAATCCATAAGTGGCTCTCATAATAGATTCATATGGTAATTTTATTTTCTTTCTAGGGAAGTATTCCATGCCTTTCTTTAATGGAAATTGGAATCTAATATTCCCTTCCTTCATATCAATAATTGCTCCAATCATTCTAAGGAAAGGTCTACCAAGAATAATAGGACATGAAGGATTGCAATCTATATCAAGAACGATAAAATCTACGGGCACATAATTCCTATTTGCAACAATAAGAACATCATTAATTCTTCCCATAGGCTTTTCAATAGTGGAATCCGCAAGATGCAAGTTTAGACATCAATAATCAAAATCACGGAAATCTAGCAAATCACACAAAGTTTTGGGAATAGTAGAGACACTAGCACCCAAATCACACAAAGCATTAAACTCATGATCTTTGATTTTAATTTTGATAGTAGGTTCCCACTCATCATAGAGTTTCCTAGGTATAGAAACTTTCAACTCAAGTTTTTCTTCATAAGGTTGCATCAAGGCATCAACAATGTGTTCGGTAAAGGCCTTATTTTGACTATAGGCATGAGGAGAATTTAGCACGGTTTGCAACAAGGAAATACAATCAATTAAAGAGCAATTTTCATAATTAAATTCCTTGAGATCCAGTATAGTGGGTTTAGTAATATCTACATTTTTATTTCTTTCAATCCCACTTTTATCAATTTCATCATCAAGATCTAAAAACTCCGAATTCTTAGAACGCCTTCTAGGTAAAGGAAGATCATATTCAGTTTCATCAAGATTCATATTGCAAAACAAAGATTTAATAGGGGACGCATCAATAACTTTTAGATCTTCATCTTGATTTTCATAGGAATTAGAAGAAGACGCTTTAATAAAGGCATCTTTAGAAGCACGCATCTTAGCGGTTCTTTTTTTGCACTCATCAATGGAAATTCTCATAGCTTTGAGAGACTCATTGATATCATGCTTAGGAGGAATAGATCTAAGCTTTAAAGAATCAATCTCAAGAGAAATTCTATCAACGTTCCTAGCCAAATCATCAACTTTAAGCAATTTCTCTTCAAGCAAAGCATTAAAATTCTTTTGTGAATTCATATACTCTTTAACACTATTCTCAAATTCAGAGGGCATCTTATTAAAATTTCCAGAAGAGTTGTTGTAGGAATTTCCATAATTATTAGAAGGATTACTAGGATAAGGCCTAGGATTAAACTTCCCTCTATACGCGTTGTTACTGAAACTATTCCTACCAACAAAATTCACATCCATAGATTCATTATTATTCTCAATCAAGGTAGACAAAGGCATATCATTAGGATCAGAAGAAACACTCTTAGTAGCAAATAATTTCATAAGTTCATCCATCTTTCCACTCAAAACATTGATTTCTTCTATAGCATGCACTTTTTTATTAGTAGATCTTTCAGTATGCCATTGTGAATAATTAACCATAATATTATCTAGGAGTTTAGTAGCATCTCCTAAAGTGATTTCCATATAAGTGCGTCCCGCGGCCGAATCTAAAAGATTTCTAGAAGCAAAATTCAATCCGGCATAAAAAATTTATATAATCATCCACAAGTTCAAACCATGAGTAGGACAATTACGTATCATTAATTTCATTCTCTCCCAAGCTTGTGCAACATGTTCATGATCAAGTTGCTTAAAATTCATAATATCGTTTCTAAGAGAGATAATCTTAGCGGGAGGAAAATACTTAGAGATAAAAGCATCTTTGCACTTGTTCCAAGAATCAATACTATTTTAGGCAAAGATGAAAACCACGATTTAGCACGATCTCTAAGCGAAAAAAGGAAATAGCTTCAATTTAACAACATCATTATCGACATCTTTTTCTTTGGCATATCACATAAATCAACGCGAAGCTTATTCAGATGAGTAGCGGCATCTTCACTAGGAAGGCCGGTGAATTGATCTTTCATAACAAGATTCAACAAAGCAGTATTGATTTCACAAGATTCAGTATTGGCAAGAGGAGCAATCAGAGTGCTAAGGAAATCATTATTATTGGTATTGGTGAAGTCACACAATTTGGTAGCATCTTGAGCCATCGCGACAAACAAGCAATCCAACGCACAAACAAACAAACGGACGAGGAAGAGGCAACGGAAAAAAAAGAGGAGGAGATTGGGAAAGAGAGGGCGAATAAAACGGCAAGGGTGAAGTGGGGGAGAGGAAAACGAGAGGCAAATGGCAAATAATGTAATGCGAGAGATAGGGATTATGATGGGTACTTGGTATGTTGACTTTTGCGTAGACTCCCCGGCAACGGCGCCAGAAATCCTTCTTGCTATGTCTTGAGCTTGCGTTGGTTTTCCCCGAAGAAGAGAGGATGATGCAACACAGTAGCGTAGGTATTTTCCTCAGTTTTTGAGAACCAAGGCATCAATCCAGTAGGAGGCCACGCACAAGTCCCTCGTACCTGCACAAAACGATAGCTACTCGCAACCAACACGATTAGGGGTTGTCAATCCCTTCACGGTCACTTATGAGAGTGTGATCTGATAGAGATAATATTTTTGGTATTTTTGGTATAAAGAAGCAAAGTGTAAAGTAAAAGGCAAAGTAAAAACAAATCAAGTATAAAAGTGATGGAGATTGATATGATGAGAATAGACCCGGGGGCCATAGGTTTCACTAGTGGCCTCTCTCAAGAGCATAAGTATTCTACGGTGGGTGAACAAATTACTGTTGAGCAATTGACAGAATTGAGCATAGTTATGAGGTTATCTAGGTATGATCATGTATATAGGCATCACGTCCGAGACAAGTAGATCAAAACGATTCTGCATCTACTACTATTACTCCACTCATCGACCGCTATCCAGCATGCATCTAGAGTATTAAGTTAAAACGGAGTAACACTTTAAGCAAGATGACATGATGTAGAGGAATAAATTCATGCAATATGATAAATACCCCATCTTGTTATCCTCGACGGCAACAATACAATACATGCCTTGCAACCCTTTCTGTCACTGGGTAAGGACACCGCAAGATTGAACCCAAAGCCATGCACTTGTCCCATTGCAAGAACTACCAATCTAGTTGTCCAAACCAAATGGATAATTCGAAGAGACTTGCAAAGATAACTCAATCATACATAAAAGAATTCAGAGAAGATTCAAATATTATTCATAGATAAGCTGGATCATAAACCCACAATTCATCGGTCTCAACAAACACACCGCAAAAAGAAGATTACATCGAATAGATCTGCACGAGGGAGGGGGAGAACATTGTATTGAGATCCAAAAAGAGAGAAGAAGCCATCTAGCTACTAGCGATGGACCCGAAGTTCTTAAGTAAACTACTCACACTTCATCGGAGAGGCTATGGTGTTTTTTTGCGTGGTAGAGAGGATATGGTGTTGATGTAGAAGCCCTCCATGGTGGATGCCCCCTCCGGCGGAGCTCCGGAACAGGCCCCAAGATGGGATCTCATGGATACAGGAAGTTGCGGCGGTGGAATTAGGTTTTGGCTCCTGTTACGATCGTTTGAAGTGCGTGAGGTATATATAGGAGGAAGGAGTACGTCGGTGTAGCTTCAAGGGGCCCACGAGGAGGGGCGCACCCTAGGGGAGGGGGCGCCCCCCACCCTCGTGACCGCCTCTCTGGTTCCTTGGCGTAGGATCCAAGTCTCTTGGATCACGTTCGGTGAGAAAATCACGTTTCCGAAGGTTTCATTCCGTTTGGACTCCGTTTGATATTCTCTTTCTTCGAAATACTGAAAAAGGCAAAAAACATCAATTCTGGGATGGGCCTCCGGTTAATAGGTTAGTCCCAAAAGTAATATAAAAGTGGAAAATAAAGCCATTATAGTCCAAAACAATAGATAAAGTAGCATGGAGAAATCAAAAATTATAGATACGTTGGAGACGTATCACAAAGCAAGTCACAATCTGTCTCATCAATTTTATTTCTGATAGCTAACCACTTATATTTGTCATTGATGCCTCTAATATTCCAGTTCAAAATTTTCCACTGCTTATTCATGGTTGAAATGCTCTGATAACTTAAAAGGACAACTCTGAAGAAGTTTGTGAGAACCCACAAGTATAGGGGATCAATTGTAGCCTATTTCGATAAGTAAGAGTGTCGAACCCAACGAGGAGGTAAAGGTAGAACAATTATTCCCTCAAGTTCTATCGACCACCGATACAACTCTACGCACGCTTAACGTTCACTTTACCTAGAACAAGTATGAAAACTAGAAGTACTTTGTAGGTGTTGTGGGATAGGTTTGCAAGATAATAATGAGCGACTAAATAAAGAGTAGGGGCTGTTTAGATAAACAAGCAATAAAGTTAGTATAGCGAGTGTGGAAAAGTGGTGGTAGGAGTTGTGAAATTGTCCCTAGCAATTGACTACTTTACTAGACCGATAGCAAGTTTTATGTGGGAGAGGCCACTGCTAGCATGTCATCCCTGCCTTGGAATTCTATGCACTTATGCTTGGAACTATTAGCAAGCATCCGCAACTACTAACTTTCATTAAGGTAAAACCCAACCATAGCATTAAGATATATTGGTCCCCATTCAATCCCGTATGCATCAATTTCTATGCTAGGTCGAAGCTTCTGTCACTCTTGCCGTCCAATACATAGTCCTATCAACATACAACTAACTCTATTGTGTGATCCACGCGCGCGCTCATATTATGGGCACCAAAGGACAGCAACATAACCACAAGCAAATTAAACTAATCATAGCAATTCACCAATTACCGATAGGACAACGAAAATCTACTCAGACATCATAGGATGGCAACACATCATTGGATAATAATATGAAGCATAAAGCACCATGTTCAAGTAGAGGGTACAGCGCGTTGCGGGAGTGTGGACCATTGCAGATAGATGGGGGAAGGTGATGAATATATTGGTGAAGATGACGGAGGTGTTGGTGTAGATTTCCGTGACGATGATGGCCCCGGCGGCGTTCCGGCGCCACCGGGAGATAGGGGAGAGGCCCCCCCCCCTTCTTCTTCTTCTTCTTCTTCTTCTTCTTCTTCTTCTTGTTCTTCCTTGACCTTCTCCCTAGATGGGAGAAGGGTTTCCCCTCTGGTCCATGGCCTCCATGGCATGGGAGGGGCGAGAGCCCCTCCGAGATTGGATTTGTCTCTCTGACTCTCTGTGTTTTTGCGTTCCAGATTGGGGCCTTTCACCGTTTCTTATATTCCCGGAGATCCGTAACTCCGACTGGGCTGAGATTTGCACACGATTTTTATCCGGATATTGGCTTTCTTGCGGCGAAAGAAGGGCACCAACGGCCTTACGGATTGTCCACGAGGGCCCAGGGCGCACACCTCACCCTCGTGGGCTTCCTCGGGCATCGTCTCGCATTGATTCCACTTCCCAAAATTCACATATATTCCAGAAAAAATCTCCGTCGGTTTTTTCCCGTTTGGATTCCGTTTGATATGGGATTTCTGCGAAACAAAAATATGCAACAAACAGGAACTGGCACTGGGCACTGGGCACTGGATCAACATGTTAGTCCCAAAATAGTATAAAAAGTTGCCAAAAGTATCTGAAAGTTGTAGAATATTGGCATGGAACAATCAAAAATTATAGATACGACGGAGACGTATCAGCATCCCCAAGCTTAATTCCTGCTTGTCCTTGAGCAGGTAAATGATAAAAAAGATAATTTTTGATGTGGAATGCTACCTAGCATAATCTTGATCATGTAATCTAATCATGGCATGAATATTAAGACACAAGTTATTCAAAGCAATAGTTTATCATTTGACAGTAAGATAATAATACTTCAAGCATACTAACCAAGCAATTATATCTTCTCAAAATAACATAGCCAAAGAAAGCTCATTCCTACAAAATCATATAGTTTGGCCATGCTTCATTTTCGTTGCACAAAATGCTCCCATCATGCACAACCCCGATGACAAGCCAAGAAATTGTTTCATACTTAGCCTTTTCAAACTTTTTCAACTTTCACGCAATATATGAGCGCGAGCCATGGACATAGCACTATGGGTGGAATAGAATATGATGACGGAGGTTGTGTCGAGAAGACAAAAAAGGAGAAAGTCTCACATCGACGCGGCTAATCGACGGGCTATGGAGATGCCCATCAATTGATGTCAATGCGAGGAGTAGGGATTCCCATGCAACGGATGCACTAGAGCTATAAGTGTATGAAAGCTCAAACTGGAAACTAAGTGGGTGTGCATCCAACTTTCTTGCTCATGAAGACCTCAGGCATTTGAGGAAGCCCATCATTGGAATATACAAGCCAAGTTCTATAATGAAAATTCCCACTAGTATATGAACGTGATAACTCAAGAGACTCTCTCACTACTGGAATTAGCTTATTTGCCGTCTGCCAATTCTTTGCCGTCTGCTGGCTGACGGCAAAGAAGGGCTTTGCCGTCCGCTTACAGAAAACGGACGGCAAAGAACTGGCTGATGGCAAAGAAGGTCTTTGCCATCAGCCATTTCTTTGCCGTTTGCTAGCGGACGGCAAAGATTCTTTGCCGTCAGCTGGCAGACGGCAAAGAGAGAGGTGGGCCCCACTAACGAGCTACTTAGAAAAAACCTAACGGCCCCCCTCTTTGCCGTCAAAGAGCAACAAAGCGGACGGCAAAGGAGGGCAGACGGCAAAGGATTTTGTTATCTAACGGCCCCCACCTCTCCATCCCACATCCATCCATCTAAAGAAAATGAGGAAAAAAAGAAAAAGAAGAACGAGACAGAAACCACCGCATGCCTCTCCCACTCAATCTCTCTCTCTCTCTCTCTCTCTCTCTCTCTCTCTCTCTCTCTCTCTCTCTCTCTCTCTCGCTCGCTCGTCTCTCCCTTCCCCCGAAACCGTCACCGCCGCCACCTACGCCGCTCGATTCCGGCGTGTTCGTGAGCTTCGGCCAGCCAAGACAGATCTGAGCTCCCGCCTCTGCTCTTCCCTTCCTTCCGGCCAGATCCGCCTCTCGCGGCCCGGGAGGTCATCCCGACCCTTCCCATGGCTAGGTTTTCGAGGGTGGCATCCCCACCAACTCCAGCGCGGCAGCGGTGACTGTGCTCCGCCCTCTTCGACGCCCACCGCAAGTCCCACGGGTGGTTCCGCCTCGTGGATGGTGCTCCTGCACCCGATGGCTGCGGGGCGGACGCGTGCGGTGGGTAAACTCTGGCGACGCGGAACACACTTCCTCTGCTTTTCCTTGCGGGGGTGGGGGGGTGGGGGATGAAGATCAAGGAGGATTACAAGCAGAAGAAGAAGCCGGCCAGGACGTGCGTCCAGATCAAGGAGATCCCCGAGGACAACACTACCGGCTGCGACGCCATCCGCAAGGTACTGGCCACGATTGGTTACGATGGGGAAAAGAAAATATGAGATTTTTGTGGCCCGATCTGAACGAAATGTGGGATTTCCAGTAGATTTAAGATAGATCCATGGGTACCTCTTGCTAGATTTAATAAAAAGGTTGGAATTTTAGAGGATGCTAGTGTCCACACTCTAGATCTGTGCTAGTACTGGCTATAGATAGACTCTGCTCTGCTCTGAATTCTGAATGATAGTATCAGCTTGAGAATCCTGCCTCCTAGCAATGTACTGACCGCCTGACATTTGTTTCCCTTCTGTTCTGATGATGCAGGCCTTTGCTATGGGGAACGGCAAGGGGAAGGCCAAGGAGCTGTCGCCGCAGGATGCCGCGCTGCTCATCCAGATGAACTACAGGGCGCACCTCGCCCACCGCTCCCAGGTGCTCCGCTGCCTGCGCGATCTCGCCGTCGCCAAGGCCAAGCTCAAGGAGCTCAGGTCCCTCTTCTACAACCTCCCGTACAGGCGCCGCCTCTCGCATGACCACGAGGAGCGCCAGAGGTTCTCCGAGAAGATCATTGTCCTGCTTCTCACTATCAATGCACTCGAGGTGAGCTCCATCATGACCTGTTTACGATTGCTGATTGCCATTGCTGTGTTTTGGATTTGAAATTCAGTTACAACATATACTGGCTACCACTATATTATTAGACAAAAAATAAAAGCAAAGCACACCAAGATGATTACCATGCTATTTAGCTGAGCATCCGTCCAACATATGTATGTACTTGAGATGACCTCCATCATCACCTGTACCCCATTGCCATGGCTGTGTTGTGAATTTGAAATTTACTTGCTAGTTAGTACAGTACATTGTTGGTTTGAGGATGGTCTATCAGGGTTCTATACATAAGTATGATTTTCTAGCTAGTGTCTGAAGGTATTGGTTAGCGATGCGTCATTATTGAGAAGAATCTGATGATCTTGTGTGCATGTGTATACTAACAATGTAGCCTCACACCATTAATAGTTATCTGCAGCAATTTAGAAGAATCCATCAAGTCATTGAGCTGCAGAAAAAGGGCCCCTTGTGTGGTTTAAAATGAAACTTCTGGCTGCACTTCTCTCGCTCTTGTTGAGACTCAGTGCTGCACTTGATATTAACTGAACATTTTCTCTAATTTTGTGATGAATATGAAACTGCACTGCTGACTGTGTAGTTGATTCTGTTTTGGAGAGATAAAAGAAATTACTTCTAGTTAGCATCTCACATGAGATGTGTTTGTGTAGTTACCCATTAATTCCTGCAGAAACCTGTAGTATATGCTCGGAAGAACAAGGTTTCGGTACCAGATTCATATTTGCAGGATAATAAGGTGTTGTTGCATAAGTCGAATGGACCAACTAGCAGGCGCCGTGTTTCCTGAAGTGTTGTGACCATGGAGGACTTGGTGCATCGAGCACCTTGAGTCCTTATTGCGTGCATGCCTGTCTTGAATGCTAGTGCACACTTCACGCCAGCGCCTTCACCTTCTCCACAAACGACCAGAGTTCCCAAGTCTGAGGATGTGCGCACGACAGCGACACCTTTAGTTGCTGGTACATTCTCTTTTCCATCCATTCTTCTGGGAGCATTATTCTTTTTTAGCACAAGGATGATGACCTATTTTACAGATATAAGTTGCATCATAATAATCTTCACATTTTAGTTGCATCATAATAGTCTTTTTCTTATAGTCTTCTTCTTCTAACTTAATTCTTTCCCATTTTGCAGATTTGCTTCAGATCACGGAAGCTTGGGTTGATGGAGTGCTTGTCTTTAGTTTTTGTTTCGACTTTGTAAAACTTGCTACCTATGGATGAAACTGTGTAATATTGATGAAACTATGTAGATGTATGGATGAAACTTGCTACTATTGATAACATGTGTTGGATATGTGTTGGATATATATGTGTTCATGACTATTGGTAATATATGTTGGATATTCTATATTGGTCATATACATATGCATACATACATATATATATATATATGTGTGTGTGTGTGTGTGTGTGTGTGTGTGTGTGTGATTGTGTGTGTGTGAGTGTGTGTGTGTGTGTGTGTGTGTGTGTGTTTGAATTTCTATGAAAATGAATTGATATAACAAAAAACAGAAAAACCAGGGGCTATATAGCCACTTTTCCGTCTGCTGACGGCAAAGAGTAAACAACTTTGCCTACAGCCGCGGATGGCAAAGGCCTGCTGTGTAGTGACGTCCAGCTGACGTCATTCGGCGGATGGCAAAGGCCGGACAAATTTTGCCGTCAGCGGCGGACGTCAAAGGCTGCCGTTAGCCACCTAAGGGACTAACAACGTAATTATTGACGTCTGCTTTCTTTGCCGTCAGCTGCTGATGGCAAAGGCCCCTTTGCCGTCAGCCGCAGAAAGCAGACGACAAAGTAGCTCTTTGCCGATCCTTACTTTGCCGGAGCCTTTTGCCGTCCGCCGTTCCTGCCTTTGTCGTCTGCCGTGAAAGATGGCAAAGTAGCTGATTCATGTAGTGTCTATATGAAGAACATGATGCTACTCTGAAGCACAAGTGTGGTAAAAGGATAGTAGCATTGCCCCTTCTCTCTTTTTCTCTCTTTTTTTGTTTTGTTTTTTGTTTTTGTGGGCTTCTTTGGCCTCTTTTTTTATTTGGGCTGCTTTGGCCTCTTTTATTTTTTTTAAGTCCGGAGTCTCATCCCGACTTGTGGGGGAATCATAGTCTCCATCATCCTTTCCTCACTGGGCAATGCTCTAATAATGATGATCATCACACTTTTATTTACTTACAACTCAATATTACAACTAGAACAAAGTATGACTCTATATGAATGCCTCTAGCAATGTACCAGGATGTGTAATGATCTAGCGTAGCAAAGATATCAAAAAACTGACAAGCCATGAAAATATCATGCTAGCTATCTTACGATCATGCAAAGCAATATGACAATGAATGCTCAAGTCATGTATATGATGATGGAAGTTGCATGGCAATATATCTCAAAATGGCTATGGAAATGCCATAAGAGGTAGATATGGTGGCTGTTTTGAGGAATATATAAGGAGGCTTATGTGTGATAGAGCGTATCGTATCACGGGTGAGGGAGTCCTGGATTAGGGGGTGTTCGGATAGCCGAACTATAACCATTGTCCGGACTCCTGGACTATGAAGATACAAGATTGAAGACTTCGTCCCGTGTCCGGATGGGACTTTCCTTGGCGTGGAAGGCAAGCTTGGCGATACGGATATGTAGATCTCCTCCCATTGTAACCGACTCTGTGTAACCCTAGCCCTCTTCGATGTCTATATAAACCGGAGTGTTTTAGTCCGTAGGACGAACAACAATCATACCATAGGCTAGCTTCTAGGGTTTAGCCTCTCTGATCTCGTGGTAGATCTACTCTTGTACTACCCGTATCATCAATATTTATCAAGCAGGAGTAGGGTTTTACCTCCATCGAGAGGGCCCGAACCTGGGTAAAAACATCGTCTCCCTTGTCTCCTGTTACCATTCGCCTAGACGCATAGTTCGGGACCCCCTACTCGAGATCCGCCGGTTTTGACGCCGACATTGGTGCTTTCATTGAGAGTTCCTTTGTGTCGTCATCTTTAGGCCCGATGGCTCCTCCGATCATCAACAACGACGCGGTCCAGGGTGAGATTTTTCTCCCCGGACAGATCTTCGTATTCGACGGCTTTGCACTGCGGGCCAATTCGCTTGGCCATCTGGAGCAGATCGAAAGCTATGCCCCTAGCCATCAGGTCAGATTTGGAAGTTTGAACTACACGGCTGACGTCCGCGGAGACTTGATCTTCGACGGATTCGAGCCACAGCCAAGCGCGCCGCACTGTCACGATGGGCATGATCTAGCTCTGCCACCGAACAGTGCCCTGGAGGCCGCACCAGTGTCCGCTCCGACCCTCAACTCGGAGCCGACTGCGCCAATCGAGGACGGGTGGCTGGACACCGCCTCGGGGGCTGCAATCTCTACGGCGATCGAGCCGAACACCAGCCTTGTCCGTTGCAAATCTTGTGACTCCAAGGTGCCGGACTCCCCTCCGGACTCTGAACCTTCCGCGCCCCTGCCAATCGAATCCAATTGGGCGCCGATCATGGAGTTCACCGCCGCGGACATCTTTCAGCACTCGCCCTTCGGCGACATTCTGAATTCACTAAAGTCTCTCTCTTTATATGGAGAGCCCTGGCCGGACTATGGTCAGCAAGGTTGGGATGCGGACGACGAAGAAATTCAAATCCCACCCACCACCCACTTCGTAGCCATTGTCAATAATTTAACCGACATGCTCGACTTCGACTCCGAAGAGATCGATGGTATGGACGACGATGTAGGAGACGAACAGGAACCAGCGCCTATAGGGCACTGGACAACCACCTCATCCCACGATGTATACATGGTGGACACACCTAAAAAGCAGCGACTAGGAACAAAGGGACGAACGAGGATCGTTCCCTCGAAAAGCAGTCAAAGCGGCGGCGTAAGCGCCGCTCCAAACCCCACCTCGACAGAGACATCAGCCATACAGACCCAGCCATAGAGCAGGGCGAACCGGCGGACGACGAACATGCCATCGAGAAACCGTCCGAACAGGGCAACATGGATAAACAACCCGTCCCCGGCGAAGATAATAGTCCAGACGACCTCACGCCGGACAGATTACTGGAGAAGAAGAACCTCCAAAAAAGGCTCATCGCCACTGCGCGTAGCCTGAAAAAGCAGAAACGGAAGCTGAAAACAGCGGAAGATGCACTCAGAATTAGATGGAGCAAAGTACTCAACACCACAGACAAATATGGCGACAGTCGCCGCACAAAGAGCTATCCTAAGCGAAAATTACTGCCGGAATTTGATGAAGAGGCCTTAGAGCCTCCACAATCAAAAAATAAGGAAGCCACCCGGTCGGATAAACGACCCCATGGCCAACATAATGCGGCGAATGGCGCCGCACACAAGCCGGCATGCGATCCGCACAAGGATTCGCATCAAAAAGATGGCCCAGCCAGATCTATCTACGGGCCAAGAAAGCAAGCTCTAGTAAGCAATGCAACGCATCAAGTATCCGAACATCACGGTACACCCAAATATAGGGGTGCCACACACCCTCTATGTTTCACCGATGAGGTGCTGGATCATGAATTTCCAGCGGGATTCAAGCTCGTAAACATAGAGGTATACGACGGAACAACAGACCCTGGAGTCTGGATTGAGGATTACATCCTCCACATACACATGGCTAGAGGAGATGATGTCCACGCCATAAAATACTTACCCCTCAAGCTCAAAGGGCCAGCCCGGCATTGGCTCAAAAGCCTTCCCGAAAACACCATTGGAAGTTGGGAAGAGCTCAAGGATGCTTTTCGGGCAAATTTTCAAGGGACCTATGTCCGACCTCCAGATGCAGACGATTTAAGTCATATAACTCAACAGCCCGGAGAGTCAGCCCGGAAACTCTGGAACAGATTTCTTACTAAAAAGAACCAGATAGTCGATTGTCCGGATGCTGAAGCCTTAGCAGCTTTCAAACACAGCGTTCGAGACGAATGGCTCGCCAGACACCTCAGCCAAGAAAAGCCAGGAACAATGGCTGCATTAACAAGCCTCATGACCCGCTTTTGCGCAGGAGAGGATAGCTGGTTGGCAAGATGCAGTACTAACGACCCAAGTACATCCGAAGTTAGGGATGGAAACGGGAAACCGCGACGCAGTAAGGACCAGCGCCGGACCAAGGGAAACAGCCTGAAGAGCACGGCAGTCAACGCCGAATTCAAACGCTCTCGGCAGAATCAGAAAAAGCTGCCCCTCAAGGATAACAGGGACGAGCTATCTAACTTCAACAAAATCTTGGACAAGATATGCCAAATCCACAGTACTCCCGGGAAGCCTGCAAACCATACCCACAGAGATTGTTGGGTCTTCAAGCAATCCGGCAAACTCAACGCCGAACACAAGGGGCTTGACAGACCAAGCGAGGACGATGACGAACCCCACAAGCAGAGCACCAGAAAACAAAAGAATTTCCCACAAGAAGTCAAAACAGTAAACTCACTTCACGTGACAAAAGGGAAAAACATAGTGGAACCTATAGAGATACGCGCCATACGGCCTATCCCAGAGGAGTCCAGCCACTGGTTGTTAAAACCAATCACCTTCGACCAACAAGATTACTGTAGAAGTATCCGGAACGCAGGCTAGACTACCTTGGTATTAGATCCGATAATTGACGGACTCCACTTTACACAAGTCCTAATGGACGGCGGCAGTGATCTAAACCTGCTATATCAGGACACAATACGCAAAATGGGGATAGACCCAACAACAATTCACCATAGCAACACTTCCTTTCAAGGGGTAACGCCAGGCCTAGATGCCCATTGTACGGGCTCTCTCCTGCTAGAAGTTATGTTCGGCTCACCTGACAACTTCCGTCGTGAAAAGCTAACCTTCCACATCGCCCCATTTACAAGTAGCTATCAAGCACTACTAGGAAGCGAAGTTTTCACCCGCTTTAACGCAGTACCGCATTATGCATCTCTTATACTTAAAATGCCCGATCCGCGAGGCATCATCTCATTAAAGGGAAATATCGAGTGTTCCTCGAGCGCGGAAGATTGTGCGGCTGCCTTGACAACCACACACTAAACCGGCTTCACTAATCAAAGCACCTAAACAGGTCATTCAGACCCCGAACATGGCTAGACGAGTCCGGCGTAAACATACAAGGGCTTACTAGCCGCATACCCCTGTACAAGGGGCTCCGCGCATGTACAACAAGAGACAATAAAGCTCAATTTTATTCATTTTTTGAATTGTACTTTGTTTATTTAATATAACGTACATTTTTGCACGATCTCTTTCGACTAAGTTCCTCTCTTTTATAGATGAACACCGTGCTACGCCCATCCAGGATACGGCACAACGGAGACACAGGCGTAGACGTGCAGTAGGGACCCGTTCCAAGGATTCTTCTCAGATTAAGACCCTGCGTAAACCTTTTTTACTGTCTCTTGTTGATACATATCCCCCGGTTTCTTACCATAACAGAGGTGGAGGCTGGCATCTTGGCATGTGGCCACGTCAGAATTTTGCGTGTACCTGGACACCAGGGGCTTAATACGAAGGGCGTTCTTCAGCCCGTTTTCATAAGACCGAATACCTTAGGGAGTGTTTGGCGTCGCGAGTTTGGCCTTATATGCATCTGCTCCGAATCATGTCTTTGGTCAAATGTTGGGTTTGCCCGGCTCCTGTGTTTTGCTGCCTTACGTTCTACTCTATCGGCTAAGGCGGCACCAGGAGAACTACTGCGATTGTGCCCGGTTCGCCAAAGAGCACCTCGAGAGAAAGCCGAAAACTGACTGTCATGATATAGCGTGAGACTGGTCAACCACTCGATGACCCGCCGGAATCATTAGGATTCCTCCGCATTAACAGAGGGCCGTTTCCCGGCCAGGCACACACGCGCCCCGAAATCGGGCGAGCACGGTGCCCCCAGGGGCTATATAGTAGCCCCACTGTCAAACTCCTATGGCTAAGTGAAAGTGATAAAGCATTATAGTCCGGTTGCCTAGTTCGCTGCGCTATCACCTCCTTTATAGGACCAAGACGTTGGATCAAGTGTGAAAATGCGCCTTCTGCGAACACCCCCGCATTATATGCGTGGGGGCTGAAGCCGACGACTGCCCTCTTTCAGGTTATATATACATATACATTAACAGCCGCACATGAGGTATTTTAATTATTGAAGGCACAAGTATAAAAAGCTTTTATATTCCCTCGAAACATTGTTTTACAATAATACATGTTATTCGAACATAATATCCTTCGAGCACTGCGTTTCTATTAAACGAGCGCCCTGCAGAACTTCCTGAAAATAGTGCTCGGCAGGTACTCGGCTCCCATCCGAATCTTGGGATGCAACAGCGATGGCCTTCATCTCCGCCCAGTATGTCTTGACACGGGCAAGAGCCATCCGCGCACCCTCTATGCACGCTGACCTCTTCATTGCATTGACATGCGGCACCGCACCAAGGAATTGATGTACCAAGCTAAAATAACTCTTCGGCTCAGGCCTTTCCGGCCACAAATGACTCATGACATACTTCATGGCGAGTCCGGATAACCTATTCATCTTCGCCCATGCGGCCAAATGATCGGTTAATGGAAGTGGGCCCTCTGGATTGTGGAACTGCGACCAAAAAAGCTTTTCCACTTCGTGATCCTTTTGATCTCGGAAGTGTTCGCCCGCGTCCACGGCACTAGCCGCCAAGTCCAGGTAAGTAACCGCCACACTCCACAACCGGTCCAATTGAGCATATTTAGGATCCCCGAACTTCATCCGTAGCATAAAGGGCTTTCCAGCCGCGATATCTCCGGCCTGACGTAGCTCCTCCTTCATAGCTCTCATTGCAGAGCGAGCATCCTTGGCATCGGTAGTGGCCTTCTCCAGGTCCTTCTATTCCTCCCGATCTTCTTTTTCAAGAAGCTTGCAGCGGTCGGCAGCATTCTTCAACTTCACAGCCATCTCGACCATTTCTTTCTTGCTTCGGCAGTGAGCAGCCTGTTCGGCTTTCAGCTCTTCGGCCGCCTTTAAAGCAGCCGCATCACTTTTCCTGGCCTGCTCCTTGGCTCGGGCAAGTTCCGCCCGAAGGTTCTCCATGGCAGCGGCACGATCTGCGTCAAGCATACATGTTGTAAGGCATGGGCATCAAGCCCCCTTACCAGGTGTCCGCGGAGAAATTGCATACCTTGGGACTCGTCAAGCCGCTTGTTGACAAGCGCGATGTCGGCATCTGCCACGTCAAGTTTCCGCTTTAGCTTGGCAAATTCATCAGTCCGGCTAGGCACCGGACACTTCGCGGCCTACACAGGAAGGGCGACATATTATACCTGGGATTATGATCCTCGGCGCGCCGTCATTTTTGACAACGCACCGAGTCTCAGGGGCTACTATCTACACAGGGCGCATCTTATATACGCGGAACTGTCAAAAGGTACTCCTGACGGCCTCGTGCAACCCGCTCTCCGTGGATGAAATCCTTTCAATCACCGTGCCCATCAATGCACGGTGTTCTTCTAAGTTAGACGCTCGCCCAAGCAGGTCCTTCAACTCCTCCGACCGTGCACCGGACGGTGCCGGACTCGTCCGATGGCCTTTTTCGAAGGCCGGACACGGAGGGATTTGGGGAGCCATACGACTGCTTTCCGTCCCTGCCGGATTCGGAGAAACCCTCGGTGACGACACCTCAGGGTCGCCCGCCTTGCACGGCGGTACGGCAGGGGGAGGCGTTCCGCTCTCCATCATCTCCGGACGAAGATCCCCTGAAGATGAGCTCTGCTGAGAAGGGCTGAGATCCGAACTACAAGGTAGAAATTCGGTTACCTTCCTCAGAAATAGAACAGGGATGTCTCTTATTTTAAAACTCCCCTCTCTACTTACGGCTCACTGGAGGGTTGATCCCCTAGGGGGCACAGTGCGGCCAAGGCATATCCCGGCGCAGGACCCTCGGCGAAGATTTCTTCCCCGCTTTGAGACCATGGTCTCCGGGTCTTCAGAGGCGGTCCTCTTCTTCCCCTGGATGGAGGGATTCTTGATTCCTCCTTTCCTGACAGCCTCCTTCAGGGAGGCGGTAGCTTCCTTGTTCCCCCCTCGCCTTCTTCCAAAGGCGCAACCTCCAGCATCCTGGTTAACACGGGATCCGGCGTGGTCTCAGGGAGGGGGGTCGGACACCTGATTAGCTTTGCTTTCGCTATCCACTCATGTTTAAGGGACAGCTCTTTTAAGGGCAATTTTATGATAAATATACGGATGGCGTGTCCGGGTACAGGACTACTTACTTGAGTATCCGGGCGATTGCAGCTCAGACCTGCGTCCTCGGTCGAGTCCGGACACATTGCTTGTGATCCGAAGAACAATTTGTACATCTCCATGGGCGTCGCGCCCGTAAAATGTTGGAGAGCTCGTGGTCCCTCCGGATTAAACTCCCACAGGCGGAGGGGGCGACGTTTGCAGGGCAAGGTGCGGCGAATCAACATGACATGCGTCACCGTGACCAGATTAATGTATCTCTCTAGGAGATCTCGAATGCGGCCCTGGAACAAGGGCACGTCCTTGGACGGCCCCGAGTTAAACCCTTTATTGACCCATGACGCTAGCTGTTGTGGGGGACCGGAGCAAAAGGAAGGTGGCGCCACCCACTTGGTGCCCCTGGGAGCTGTGATATAAAACCACTCTCGTTGCCATAAGCTGAACTCCTCTTGGAAAGAGCCCTCAGGCCATGGAGCGTCAGCATTCTTGCTTATAACAGCGCCTCCGCACTCCGCGTGCTTCCCCTCGATCATCTTCGGCTCTACTTTGAAGGTCTTAAGCCACAATCCGAAGTGAGGAGTAACGCGGAGGAAGGCTTCGCCTGACGATGAACGATGAGATGTGGAGGATGGACTCTGGAGCCAAGTCGTGAAATTCCAGCCCATAATAAAATATGAGCCCCCTCACGAAGGGGTACGTCGGGAAGCCTAGCCCCCGAAGGAAGTGAGACGCGAACACCATGCTCTCACCAGGCTTGGGAGTGGGAATAACCTGCCCTTGAGCAGGCAGCCTATGCGAGATTTCGCCGGTTAGATACCTGGCATCTCTCAGCTTTAGCATGTCTTCTTGCGTAACGGAGGAAGGCATCCACCGGCCTTGAAGGCCGGAGCTGGACATCATCGAAGGTCAGAAGCGCCTGAATCTGGAGCTTTGGGTGTTGGAACTCGAGGCGAGAGGCGGATTCGATTGAGTTTGAAAGAAAGGAGCAGAGCCTTGGTCTCTTTATAAAGAGATTGAATACCAAGAGCCCTCCCCTTGACCGTTTGGGACTCGCCTTCGATTGAGGAAATATACCAACGGGCACGATTGGGTTACCCACGCCCGTATTGATGAGAATCCCGGAATAAGGGGACACTATCTCTGCTTTGACAAGACGTGCCAAGTAAACCGCCTCACTAAACGCGCTGAGGTGGGACAGTAAAAACGATTCGAATAAAGGCTTGGCCAGGGTGTGATGTCACGCTGCGGAATACGTCAGCAGATTGGATTTGTGTAAATATTATTCTCTCTACGGTGGTATGTGGAACTTATTTTGCAGAGCGGACACTATCCTTGTGTTCAAAATCTTCTATGAAGTATTCGGAGGAGGAACCCGCCTTGCAATGTCGAAGACAATCTACGCGCCCGGACTCGTCGTCATTGAAGCTTGGTTCGAGGGCTCTTGAGGAGTCCCGGATTAGGGGTGTCCGGATAGCGAACTATAACCTTTGGCGGACTCTGGACTATGAAGATACAAGATTGAAGACTTCGTCCCGTGTCCGGATGGGACTTTCCTTGGCGTGGAAGGCAAGCTTGGCGATACAGATATGTAGATCTCCTACCATTGTAACCGACTATGTGTAACCCTAACCCTCTTAGGTGCCTATATAAACCGGAGGGTTTTAGTCCGTAGGACGAACAACAATCATACCATAGGCTAGCTTCTAGGGTTTAGCCTCTCTGATCTCGTGGTAGATCTACTCTTGTACTACCCATATCATCAATATTAATCAAGCATGAGTAGGGTTTTACCTCCATCGAGAGGGCCTGAACCTGGGTAAAAACATCGTGTCCCTTGTCTCCTGTTACCATCCGCCTAGACACACAGTTCGGGACCCCCTACCCGAGATCCGCCGGTTTTGACACCGACAACGGGGTTTGGATGCATCGGCGAAGTTTGCACCAACTCTCAAGGTGAGAAAGGGCAATGCACGTTACCGAAGAGGCTAGCAATGATGGAAGGGTGAGAGTGCGTATAGTCCATGGATTCAACATTAGTCATAAAGAACTCACATACTTATTGGAAAAATCTACAAGTCATCAAAACCAAGCACTACGCGCATACTCCTAGGGGGATAGATTGGTAGGAAAAGATCATCGCTCGTCCCCGACCGCCACTCACAAGGAAGGCAATCAAAGAAACACCTCATGCTTCAAATTTGTCACACAACGGTTACCATACGTGCATTCTACGGGACTTGCAAACCTCAGCACAAGTATTTCCCAATTTCACAATTACTCAACTAGCACGACTCTAATATCACCACCTTTATATCGCAAAACTATTGCAAGGAATCAAACATATCATATTCAGTGATCTACAAGTTTTATGTAAGATTTTATGACTAACCATGTGAATGACCAATTCATGTCATCTCTCTAAATAGATATAAGTGAAGAAAGAGAGTTTAATTCTTTCTACAAAAGATATGCCCATGCTCTAACAAATATAAGTGAAGCAAAAGAGCATTCTACAAATGGCGGTTTTCTATTTGTAGGGAAACAGGCAATCCATGCTTCAAATGATATAAGTGAAGCACATGGAGCATTCTATAAAGCCATACTCAAAAGATATAAGTGAAGTGCAAAGAGAATTCCATAAATCAACCATGGACTATCTCATACCAGCATGGTGCATCAAACAAAAGTGAAAACTAAATGCAAAAGACGCTCCAAGATTTGCACATATCACATGAACGAAACGATTCCGAAAACATATTGATACTTGTTGAAGAAAGATGGGATGCCCTCCGGGGCATCCCCAAGCTTAGACACTTGAGTCTCCTTGAATATTTACTTGGGGTTCCTTGGGCATCCCCAAGCTTGATCTCTTGACTCTCCTCCTTCTCCTCACATCGAGACCTCCTCGATCTTCGAACACTTCATCCACACAAAAGTCAACAGAAAGCTCGGTAAGATCCGTTAGTATAATAAAGCAAACCACTACTCTAAGTACTATTGCAAACCAATTCATACTTTGTTTTTGCATTGTATCTACTGTAATATAACTTTTCCATGGCTTAATCCACTGATAGAAATCGATAGTTTCATCAAAACAAGCAAACTATGCATCAAAAACAGAATCTGTCTTAAACAGGACATTCTGTAGTAATCTGAACATTTACCATACCTCTCGTACTCCAAAAATTCTGAAACAATTAGGAAAAATAAACATTTTTTATATAAATACAGTGAAAAAAGTTTCAGACCCATTTGACGTTCCAGTAAAAAATTGTAAAATCGCGCTCTACAGCCAAAGTTTCTGTCTTGCACCGCACAAACCAACAAGCAATGTAAACATCCTAAAGGAAAATCTTGGCACATTATTTTGTTTTTAAACTTTAAAAAAGCACAAAACAGAAATAAATGACTCTCTAAAACTTCCGGTTTGTCTCCCCGGCATCGCTTTCTTTAAAGCCATTAAGCTAGGCATATTGTGCTCAAGTAATGGATCCACCCGGATCCCATGGTATATCAAAGCCAATTTTAATTAACAATGATTTGTGATTTAGTAGTGAGCACAAAGTAACATATATCATGCAACAACAAAGTCTAACTCTCTTCCTATGCATCGGCATGTCATACAAGAACAATTCATGAACACATAGTAAAGGCCAATGCATAGTATAAACAGTTTCTTGCAATTTTATCTTATTAGAAACATGGAGAGGCAGAGATGTAGTTCCTCTCTCATAATAATTGTAAGTAGGAGCAGAAAGCACATGCATATTATATCTATCAAAATCATCATGTGTAGTAGTAAAACGCAACCAATCAATATAATCCTTAATAAGGGCAAACTTCTCCGATATAGTGTAGTCGGGAGAATTCAAAAAGATAATAGGACTATCACGCGTGGGTGCAATAGCAAAAATTTCATGTTTAACATAAGGTATAGCAAGTTCGTCTCCATAAGAATAATTCATATTGGCATCTTGCCCACAAGCATAGGGAGCATCATCAAAAAGGGATATTTCAAAAGAATCAACGGGATCATAACAATCATCATAGCAATCATCCTTCGGTAAGGACGAAGGGAAATTAAACAATGTATGAGTTGAAGAGTTACTCTCATTAGAAGGTGGGCACGGGTAGCTAATCCGCTCTTTCTCCTTTTGTTCTTCGCTCTCCTCATCATCTTTTCATCCAATGAGCCCACACTTTCATCAATTCCTTCTTCCATAGACACCTGCAAAATATTAGTCTCTTCTTGGACAGCGGAGGAGTCCTCAATATATGGTTTAACATAGGCATTAGAAGCATAATTATCATAACAATATTTAAGTATGGCAAAAATTTCAGATTTGTAAAGAGTAGCATCATACTTTCCAATCAAAGAAGCAATTTCATAAGCACCCTTAAAAGCAACAAATTCTTCAATTTGTTGAACATCATAGTAATTGTAAACAACCTTAGAATACGAAGAATTCCATTATCACTAAACTCACATTGGTAGGGAAGGTGTTTCTTAGGGTTTTCAGAACAACAAGTAACATCGTTTATTTCACATAAATTCCAAGCATAGCACTGCAAACGATGAATTTGATCCAGTAAAAGTTTCCCTTTTTGAGATAAGCGGTGTCGCACATAACAAGCATGCTCATCTAAAGATTTGCCCTCAACTAAGCTAGTTGGGGTTTCAGCACGAGCACATAGGGATCGAAGATGATCCAAGTAAAAAGCTTCAGGAGTGTGATAGATTTTGAGTGGTTCTTCAACCATTGGTGTAGTACGTACAACTATTTTTTTTTGTATTTTGCGTTTCCTACCCATAACTAAAGATAGAAAACAAGAGCACAAAATAAAAACTACTTAGTGATAAAGAAAACAAGCACACATGAGAATATTCACCCCACGCTATAACTCCCCGGCAGCGGCGCCAGAAAAAGATCTTGATAACTGAGGGAGTCCTGGATTAGGATGTGTCCGGATGGCCGGACTATGACCTTTGGCCGGACTCCTGGACTATGAAGATACAAGATTGAAGACTTCGTCCCGTGTCAGGATGGGACTTTCCTTGGCGTGGAAGGCAAGCTTGGCGATACGGATATGTAGATCTCCTACCATTGTAACCGACTCTGTGTAACCCTAACCCTCTTCGGTGCCTATATAAACCGGAGGGTTTTAGTCCGTAGGACGAACAACAATCATACCATAGGCTAGCTTCTAGGGTTTAGCCTCTCTGATCTTGTGGTAGATCTACTCTTGTACTACCCATATCATCAATATTAATCAAGCAGGAGTAGGGTTTTACCTCCATCGAGAGGGCCCGAACCTGGGTAAAAACATCGTCTCCCTTCTCTCCTATTACCTTCCGCCTAGACGCACAGTTCGGGACCCCCCTACCCGAGATCCGCCGGTTTTGACACCGACAGTGGTGCTTTCATTGAGAGTTCCTCTATGTCGTCATCTTTAGGCCCGATGGCTCCTCCGATCATCAACAACGATGCGCTCCAGGGTGAGACTTTTCTCCCCGGACAGATCTTCGTATTCGGCGGCTTTGCACTGCGGGCCATCGCTTGGCTGGAGCAGATTGAAAGCTATGCCCCTGGTCACGAGGTCAGATTTGGAAGTTTGAACTACATGGCTGACGTCCGCGGAGACATGATCTTCGACGGGTTCGAGCCACAGCCAAGCGCGCCGCACTGTCACGAGGGGCATGATCTAACTCTGTCGCCGAACAGTGTCCTTGAGGCCACACCAATGTCCGCTCCGACCTTTAGCTCGGAGCCGACTGCGTCGATCAAGGACGGGTGGCTGGACACCACCTCGGGGGCTGCGATCTCTACGGCGATTTAGCCGTACTCCTACCACGTCCTTTGCGAAGCTCGTGACTCCAAGGTGCCGGACTCCTCTCCGGACTCCGAGCCTTCCGCGCCCCCGCCAATCGAATCCGATTGGGCGCCGATCATGGAATTCACTGCCGCGGACATCTTTCAGCACTCACCCTTTGGCGACATCCTGAATTCACTAAAGTCTCTCTCTTTGTCAGGAGAGCCCTGGCCGGATTATGGTCAGAAAGGTTGGGATGCGGATGACGAAGAAATTCAAAGCCCGCCCACCACCCACTTCGTAGCCATTATCGATGATTTAACCGACATGCTCGACTTCGACTCCGAAGACATCGACGGTATGAACGACGATGCAGGAGACGACCAAGAACTAGCGCCCACAGGGCACTGGAAAGGCCACCTCGTCATACGACATATACATGGTGGACATCCCAAAAGATGGGAATGGCGATGGAACAGCGGAGGATGACCCCTCCAAGAAATAGCCTAAGCGTCGGCGTCAGCGGCGCCGCTCTAAATCCCGCCATAGCAAAAGCGGTGATTCCGCACGGAAACTATAACACCGGACAAGGTTGAAGACAACCCTCCAGCAGGATTCGGCGCAGGAGGATGGAGAAGTCAGCCCTCATGAGAGAGCGGCAGAAAGAGAGGTAGAGGACGATAATTACATGCCTCCCTCCGAAGATGAGGCAAGCCTCGACGACGACGAATTTGTCGTGCCTGAGGATCCCGTCGAACAAGAGCGTTTCAAACGCAGGCTTATGGCCACGGCAAGCAGCCTCAAGAAAAAGCAGCAACAGCTTAGAGCTGACCAAGACTTGCTAGCTGACAGATGGACTGAAGTCCTTGCGGCCGAAGAGTATGAACTCGAGCGCCCCTCCAAGAGCTACCCAAAACGCAGGCTGCTAACCCGATTAGAGGAGGAAGCACCCAAACCTACATCACCAGCGCATGATACGGCTGACCGGCCACCTCGTGGCCGCGACAGATAGGCCTCTCGGCCCTCAACTCAAGCCGCACCCCGGTGCCGCTCAAAAAATACCAAGGCGCGGGGAAACACGCCAGACCTGCAAAATATATTGGAGGACAAGGCAAGGCAAACAAGATCGATCTACGGATCACGTGGGCGCCCCACGACACGTGACGATAACCATCACGCCGGATATGGCAACTCCGGCCGGGCCGAACACAGTAGACAAAGCTCATTTGAGTTGCGTCGTGATATAGCCCAATACAGAGGCGCCAAGACACCCACTATGCTTCATGATGAAGTGATGGATCATCAAATCCACGAGGGTTTCAAACCCGTAAACATTGAATCATACGATGGCACAACAGATCCTGCGGTTTGGATCGAGGACTATCTCCTTCACATCCACATGGCCCGCGGTGATGATCTACACGCCATCAAATACCTCCCACTCAAGCTTAAAGGACCAGCCCGGCATTGGCTTAACAGCTTGCCATCAGAGTCAATTGGTTGTTGGGAAGACCTGGAAGCCGCATTCCTCGACAATTTCCAGGGCACATATGTGCGACCACCAGACGCCGATGCCCTAAGCCACATAATTCAGCAACCAGAGGAATCGGCCAGACAATTCTGGACACGGTTCCTAACCAAGAAAAATCAAATCGTCGACTGTCCGGATGCAGAGGCCCTTGCAGCCTTCAAACATAACATCCGCGACGAGTGGCTTGCCCGTCACCTAGGACAGGAAAAGCCGAAATCCATGGCAGCCCTCACAACACTCATGACCCGCTTTTGCGCAGGAGAGGACAGCTGGCTAGCTCGTAGTAACAACATGACCAAGAGCCCTGGTAATTCGGATACCAAGGACAGCAATGGCAGGTCGCGTCGCAACAAGCACAAGCGCCGCATTAACGGCGATAATGTTGAGGATACGGCAGTCAATGCCGGATTCAGAGGCTCTAAACCCGGTCAGCGGAAAAAGCCATTTAAAAGAAATACCCAGGGCCCGGCCCAATTTGGACCGAATACTCGATCGCTCATGCGGATACACGGCACTTCGAAAAACCAGCCAACCACACCAACAGGGATTGTTGGGTGTTCAAGCAGGCAGGCAAGTTAAACGCCGAACACAATGACAAGGGGCTGCATAGCGATGACGAGGAGGAGCCCCGTCCACCGAACAATAGAGGACATAAGGGCTTCCCCCCACAAGTGCGGACGGTGAACATGATATACGCAACCCACATACCCAAAAGGGAGCGGAAGCATGCACTAAGGGACATATATGCGATGGACCCAGTCGCCCCAAAGTTCAACCCGTGGTCTTCCTGCCCGATCACTTTTGATCGAAGGGACCACCCCACTAGCATCCGCCACGGCGGATTCGCCGCATTGGTTCTAGACCCAATCATTGACGGATTTCACCTCACTAGAGTCCTAATGGACGGCGGCAACAGCCTGAACCTGCTTTATCAGGATACAGTGTGAAAAATGGGCATAGACCCATCAAGGATTAAACCCACGAAAAACGACCTTTAAAGGCGTCATACCAGGTGTAGAGGCCAACTGTACAGGCTCAGTTACACTTGAAGTGGTCTTCGGATCCCCAGATAACTTCCGAAGCGAGGAGTTAATCTTCGACATAGTCTCGTTCCGCAGCGGCTATCACGCACTGCTCGGACGAACCGCATTTGCAAAGTTCGACGCGGTGCCGCACTACGCATATCTCAAGCTCAAGATGCCAGGTCCTCGAGGAGTCATTACGGTCAATGGAAACACCGAACGCTCTCTCCGTACGGAGGAGCATACGGCGGCCCTCGCGGCGGAAGTACAAAGCAGCCTTTTAAGGCAATTCTCGAGTCCGGCTATTAAACGTCCGGACACCGTCAAGCGCGCCCGGAGTAACCTACAACAAGACCGCCTGGCATGTTCCGGAAAGCACGCATAGCAATGCGCCCAAGCCCCAGCCCTCGGAAATTGCGAAACCAGTACTACGCGTACATAATTACGCTCTGGAAATACCATGGGCATAGGGGAGGGGCACGACCACGGCATGCCTGCACGCGGCTCAACCGCACTGGGGCCCCGATTGTGTCATTCTTTTCTTTTCTTCTTTCTTTTTACTTTCAGGACTCCGTTCTCACGAAGCCCTGTCCGGCAAGAGAATCGCCAACACACGATGCAACAGACAGGAAGCGTAAAGCTACGCCGAGTGTCCAGTGGTCTCTATTACGAGCAGTATACCTGTTTAAATACCATCCATAGCTTACCCTGGAGGGGACATGTTAAAAAGTCCCGCCCCTCGCTTATCGCACTATTTCTATCGTTCTGCTCTTACTGCAGCACTTTTGAATAAACAATACATAGATACTGCCTATTATTGAATTCCTTATATATATATATATATATATATATATATATATACATATATATATATATATATATATATATATATATGTTCAGTTATGACATTGTGCAATCGTACACTTTGGTACGGGCAATACACCAGGGGCTTAAGTACCCCACAACATGGTGTGACAAGTCCGAACACTTTCACAAGTGCGGCACCCCGAACTTATAGCATTATATGCATCGGCTCCGAATCATGTCTTGGGTCAATAGTTGGGTTTGCCCGGCTCTCATGTTTTGGTACCTTATGTTCCGTTATATCGGCTAAGGAGCGCTGGGAGAACCACAGCGATTGTGCCCCGGTTGAGCTGGGTTAAGCACCTCAGTGGAGAAAGCTAAAACTGACCGTCATGATAGGGCGAGAGCCGGTCGCTGTTCGAGAGGTTTTCGAGTCCCTAAAGACTTATGCCGCTTAGAGCGAGGAGTCGGCATTGTCCTGCCTATGCGTGGATAGCGCCCCGAACTCGGTCTTACGAATACCAGGGGATTCGCCGAAATTTAAAATTATAGAATTCTATGGCTAAGTGAGAGTGTTCAAGCACTACAGTCCGGTTGCCTTGTTCGTTGCATTGAGCGCCTCCCTCAAGGACCCAAGAATGGGAACAAGAGCGCTCAAGTTTATCCCGAACACCCCAGCACTCGTGGCATGGGGGCTGAAGCCGATGACTCGCCATCTCTCAAATTTAATAAACGGCCGCACAGAAGGTAATATTTTAAATTCAAAAGTGTTGCTTAGCGCATATGAACAAGTTTTCAGCGTACAGGATAACAAATGCGAGTCTACTCAAAAATTACATCTTTGGAGCATTCACCCGCTATAAGGCTGGCACCCTTCAGGACGCCCTCATAATACATTTCAGGCTTGCGATGCTCCTTTCCCGGTGGTGGTCTGTCCGGCACAAGCTTCTCAGCGTCCATCTTGCCCCAGTGCACCTTAGCACGGGCAAGGCCCCACGGCACCTTCGATGCGCATTTAAGCGCTTGACGACTTCAACCCATGGACAGGCGTCCACCAGCCGCCTCACCAGCCCGAAGCACCTCCCAGGCATGGCTTCCTTAGGCCACAGCCGAAGTATGAGGCCCTTCATGGCCTGTTCGGCCACCTTATGGAGCTTGACCAGCTGCTTCAACTGGTCGCTTAAGGGCACCGGGTGTCCGGCCTCAGCATACTGAGACCAGAACACCTTCTCCGTCGAGCTTCCCTCCTCGGCTCGGTAGAATGCGGCAGCATCGGACACACTGCGGGGCAGATCTGCGAATGCTCCTGGAGAGCTCCGGATTCGGGTAAGTAACAGATAATTCACTTTCACATGCTTGCTTTGCATAAAGAATGCCTTAACCGCCGCTATCTTCTTCATCGCCTCAATTTCCTGGAGGGATTTTTGGGCTTCGGCCTTAGCGGTTTTGGCGCTCTCAAGGGCCGAGGCGAGCTCGGACTCTCGAGTCTTTGAGTCACGCTCCAAACTCTCGTGTTTTTCCACGAGAGCCTGGAGCTCTTGCCGCACCTCCGCCACCCGCGCCTCCCCGCTTCTCTCGCTCGGTGCGCTCATGCCGCATTGCTTTCGGCCTTGGACAACGCTTCCTTCAGGGTCGCCACCTTGTTCGTGGCCCCTGCAATATTCACGTTATTCCTGTCATTTTTTGCAACCATATATTTTAAATAATCCCATAAGGTATTACTTACCTTCCTTGTCCTCGAGCTGCTTCTTGGCAAGGCCGAGCTCGTTCTCGGACCGCTCGAGGCTTTGCTTCAATGCATCAACCTCCGCAATCAGTGCGGTAGAGGTCAGCAGCGCAGCCTGCATTCCCATATTGACACACTTATGTTAGACTCCTGCGTATATCTTTTGGATCCTCAGTTCGGCTTTTTCTTTCCGAACACCAAACTGTCTATGCGGCAAAGATATGTTAGAACTCCAGGGCAACCTCCTCCTGGCTAGGCCCCTTTTGGGACTCCACCTCGGCGTCATCCGCGGCGGGAAGAGATAAGGCGGTCGGAAGTGAGGTGCTATTCACATCCGACGAATCCAGGGAGCCGTTCGTCTCCGCGTCGAGCCCGTCCTTAGGCGGGATGCATGGTTATATTCGCCGTTATAAGATGATGTGTGACAAATGGAACGCCATGAGTTATTCTGGTGTCCGAACACTTACGATTTCGCCAGGGGCTTGGTCCTCGGTGGCCACCCCTCTTCGCCGTCGTCGGCGTTGGTGGTGTAGTCCGGAGGAAGGGTCCTTCCCTTCTTGGACCCTCCAGCCTCCCCAGTTGGGGCGGCCTTCCTTTTCTTCTCTCCCCCCGCTGGGGGAGAGGCCTCTTTTTCCTCCTCCTCGTCTTCGCGGGAGGAGTCCTCCTCGGAGTCATCGGACGATGAGTCCGACAACACCTGGCGCCGGGAACTCCTTCGAGTTTCCGTGGCCTTCTTCTTGGCCTTCTTCTCCGGCACCACGTAAGGTGCCGAAACCAGCAGCCCCGTCAATCTGGCGTCCGCTGGGTCTTCTGGAAAGGGAGCCGGACAGTTAACCTGCCCGGACGTCTTCTGCCAGTCCTGTCAAAGGTGAGGGAGTTTTAGATCTCGCATAGAGTCAAACTATGAAAAAAGAGTCCCGTAAAGGGTAAAATAGCTTACCTCGCTGGCTTGATGCTGCGAGCTGAATCCGCGATCTTCGGTAGCGGATGCGGGAGCCTCGGCGCCCTTGAACAACACCTTCCAGGCATCTTCGTACGTAGTGTCAAAGAGCCGGCTCAAGATTCGGTGCTGTGCCGATCAAACTCCCACAAGTTGAAGGCCCGTTGCTGGCATGGGAGGATCCGGCGGATGAGCATAACCTGGACTACGTTGACAAGCTTGAGCTTCTTGTCCACCAGGTTTCAGACGCAGGTTTGGAGTCCGGTCAGCTCTTCTGAATTACCCCACGTCAGGCCGTCTCTTTCCATGAGGTGAGCCGTGTAGGGAAGCCAGATCGGAATTCGGGGGACGCTGCCCATTTAGAGTCGCGCGGCTCGGTGATGTATAACCACCCCGATTGCCACCTCTTTATGGTCTCCACAAAGGAGCCCTCGAGCCCTCTTTATGGACGTTGGCCATCTTGCCCACCATGGCACCTCTGCACTCCTCTTGGCGGCCGCCCACTACCTTCGGCTTGACATTGAAGGTCTTCAGCCATGGGGCTGGATGCATAGGAAGGCCTCGCACACGACGATAAATGCCGAGATGTTGAGGATGAAATTCGGGGCCAGATCGTGGAAATCTAGGCCGTAGTAGAACATGAGCCCCCGGACAAATGGGTGAAGTGGAAAACCTAGTCTGCGGAGGAAGTGGGGGAGGAACACCACCCTCTCATGGGGCCTGGGGGTGGGGATGAGCTACCCCTTGTCGGGGAGCCGATGCGCAATGTCGTCGGACAAGTATCCGGCCTTTCGCAGCTTTTTGATGCGCCCCTCCGTGACGGAGGAGGCCATCCACTTGCCTCCCGCTCCGGACATAGTTGGAGAAGGTTGAGGTGGGATGTGCGGACTTGGGCGCTAGAGCTCAAGTCTTGGAAATGGATGAGCAAAGTAGGAAGAAGGCGTGTGTGAAAAAGTGGATCCTTATCCCCTTATATGGACGGACAAAGCTATGCGTCCCCACCGCCCTGATAAAACTCGCTTATCTCCCAAGCGCCGTAATCAATGGCGCGGTTGGGTTACCCACGCCCGTATTGATGAGAATCCCGGAATAAGGGGACACGATCTCTGATTTGACAAGACGTGCCAACGAAACCGCCTCGCTAAACGCGCCGAGGTGGGACAGTAAAAATGATTCGAATAAAGGCTTGGCCGTGGTGTGATGTCACGCTGCGGAATACGTCAGCAGATTGAGCTTGTGTAAATATTATTCTCTCTACGGTGGTATGTGGAACTTATTTTGCAGAGCCGGACACTATCCTTGTGTTCAAAATCTTCTATAAATAATTCGGAGGAGGAACCCGCCTTGCAATGCCAAAGAAAATATGCGCGCCGGACTCGTCGTCATTAAAGCCTGGTTCAGGGGCTACTGAGGGACTCCTGGATTAGGGGGTGTCCGGATGGCCGGATTATGACCTTTGGCCGGACTCCTGGACTATGAAGATACAAGATTGAAGACTTCGTCCCGTGTCCGGATGGGACTTTCCTTGGTGTGGAACGCAAGCTTGGCTATACGGATATGTAGATCTCCTACCATTGTAACCGACTCTGTGTAACCCTAACCCTCTTCGGTGCCTATATAAGCCGGAGGGTTTTAGTCCGTAGGACGAACAACAATCATACCATAGGCTAGCTTCTAGGGTTTAGCCTCTCTGATCTCGTGGTAGATCTACTCTTGTACTACCCATATCATCAATATTAATCAAGCAGGAGTAGGGTTTTACCTCCATCGAGAGGGCCCGAACCTGGGTAAAAACATCGTGTCCCTTGTCTCCTGTTACCATCCGCCTAGACGCACAGTTCGGGACCCCCTACCCGAGATCCGCCGGTTTTGACACCGACAATAACCCACAAGTATAGGGGATCAATTATAGTCTTTTTCGATAAGTAAGAGTGTCGAACCCAACGAGGAGCTAAAGATAGAACAAATATTCCCTCAAGTTCTATCGACCACCGATACAACTCTACGCACGCTTAACGTTCACTTTACCTAGAACAAGTATGAAACTAGAAGTACTTTGTAGGTGTTGTGGGATAGGTTTGCAAGATAATAAAGAGCGAGTAAATAAAGAGCAGGGGATGTTTATATAAAGAAGCAATAAAGTTAGTATAGCGAGTGTGGAAAAGTGGTGGTAGGAGTTGCAAAATTGTCCCTAAGCAATTGACTACTTTACTAGAGCGATAGCAAGTTTTATGTGGGAGAGGCTACTGCAAGCATGTCATCCCTGACTTGGAATTCTATGCACTTATGATCGGAACTATTAGCAAGCATCTGCAACTACTAACGTTCATTAAGTTAAAAGCCAACCATAGCATTAAGATATATTGGTCCCCCTTCAATCTCGTATGCATCAATTTCTATGCTAGGTAGAAGCTTCTGTCGTTCTTGCCCTCCAATACATAGTCCTATCAACATACAACTAACCCTATGGTGTGATCCACGCGCGCGCTCATATGATGGGCACCGAAGGACAGCAACATAACCACAAGAAAATTAAACCAATCATAGCAATTCACCAATTACCGATAGGACAACGAAAATCTACTCAGACATCATAGGATGGCAACACACCATTGGATAATGGTATGAAGTATAAAGCACCATGTTCAAGTAGAGGGTACAGCGGGTTGCGGGGGAGTGGACCGCTGTAGATAGATGGAGGAAGGCGATGAAGATGTTGGTGAAGATGATGGAGGTGTTGGTGTAGATTGCGGTGACGATGAGGGCCCCGGAGGCGTTCCGGCGCCACCAGGAGAGAGGGGGAGAGGGCCCCCCTTCTTCTTCTTCTTCCTTGACCTTCTCCCTAGATGGGAGAAGGGTTTCCCCTCTGGTCCATGGCCTCCATGGCATGGGAGGGGCGAGAGCCCCTCCGAGAGTGGATCTGTCTCTCTGTCTCTCTATGTTTCTGTGTTCCAGATTCTGGCCTTTCACCGTTTCTCGTATTCCCGGAGATCCGTAACTCCGATAGGGCTGAAATTTGGACCCGATTTTTATCCGGATATTGGCTTTCTTGCGGCGAAAGAAGGGCACCAACCGCCATACGGAGTCGCCATGAGGGCCCAGGGCGCGCCAGACCCCCTGGGCGCGCCCCTCACCCTCGTGGGCCCCTCGGGCATCATCTCGCGTTGATTCCACTTCCCAAAATTCACATATATTCCAAAAAAATCTCTGTCAGTTTTTATTCCGTTTGGACTCCGTTTGATATGGATTTTCTGTGAAACAAAAAACATGCAACAAAAAGGAACTGGCACTGGGCACTGGTTCAATATGTTAGTCCCAAAAATGGTATAAAAAGTTGCCAAAAGTATATGAAAGTTGTATAATATTGGCATGGAACAATAAAAAATTATAGATACGACGGAGACGTATCAGTTTGCATATCTTAAAGATCTTAGTCTGAGACAGAGCCAAAAGTGCCAGCTCAACATCCCCCCAGAACATGGGGTTACATAAAGTCACTTGTAAGACATAACCATTACATTTATAACTCAAAAGGAAACTAGAGAGGGCCCTATGAAATCATCATGCAGGGCTGGACACTCCCCCTTCTTTGGGACCTTCTTGCTCTTCTCCTTCCCCTCTTTGTCCTTGCTTCCTTTCTTCTTCTTGGCTTGGTGAAGAGCATCATTTGAGCAGTCTTTGTCAGGAATCTTGCAAAATGCAATAGAAATTTTTTTAACCACTTTGCTGGGTAAAGATGGAGGATTAACATTGCAAGGCAAGCAATTTCTGTCCATGCAGGTTTTCTTTCTGTAACCATGATTTAATTGTTGTTATACAACTCCTCACCTGGGTTTCAATGAGAGGAGCTTTATCCTTTCTCTTTTTGTAGACTTGGATGGCAGAAGTGCTGGAGGACATCCCAACTGAAGAAGCCTTGGAAGGTGGAGTGGAAGCAAGAGTGGGGAGAAACACTTCCTTGTCATTCTGGTTCTGGCAGAGAGGCTGTCGGATAGATTCACATTTGTCAGGTACCACAAAAGGTTTTAGATTTGAGCTATCAGATTGAGCAAAAATAATCTTCCATAACTGTGAAGCAAGCAACTATTTGAAATTGCCCACTCATTAGGTACCTGAGTAACTTCTTTTGGTTGTCCTACTGGAGCAAATTGCTTATTCCAGAGATCTGATTCCTCAAAACCAGAGCAGGCATTGTGCATCTCTTCATGAGGTTGAGACAGAAACATCTTCTGCATAACTGGGTCTGTAGCATCAGGCAACAATTGACAAGCTCCCACATGAATGGTGTCTTTATAAATAGGAATAGGAAATCCAGGTGAGGGATTAGAACTACCTGAATCTGGACTAGGAATCTCTTTAGCTATGTTGTTTTCAGCTTGGTTGACTAGAGCAACAATAGCAGTAGCTTCTAGATTGTCCTCGGCAGCCCCCTGAAGTTCAGAAGTAGCTCCAACAGTCTCTTGCCGAAGAATGTTGTCATTTTGAGCAACAAATGGAGCCAGCAACACTTGATCATGAGGCAGAGCGCTGTCAGGAAGTTGAGTGGCAGGATTTTGCGAATCTGGCAATTCCTGAGTTGATTGATCAAGAGGCATCTGTAAAGCACTTGCAGTATCAGCCTGCAAAGTCTGAGGTAAGTATACTGCAACATCGGGCCGGGGGATTGGTTTTTGCTGCACAACCACATTTGGCAGGTCATCGTGTTGCAGAACTGGTTGGAACTCAAGCTACAAGGGCTGCAGCCCTACTTCCAGGGGCATGTTAAGATCTGGCAACTGTATCTCATGAGGTAAAACTGGTGGGCAGGTGGAGCAATCAGATTTCCAAACAACTGAAGATTGGCAGCACCCTGAACTGAATTTGCAGATTCTACACTGTTGGAATCAATACCAAGAGAGAGTGTCAGACCACTGTGATCCATCTCTATACCTTGAGGTGCAACAATTTGTTGTTCTTGAACCAACAAATCATTCATCTCTAAGAAGGCTTCTCCTTGCATCAGATCATTATTGTTTGGGGACATTGCCTAGTGGTCCCAGCCTTGTTCGTCTAGATTCTCTTCCTCTCCATTCTGACAATCTTGAAGATTCTCTGGATGCTCATTGTTTTCATGCTGAGGGATGGGCCAAAAGAACAAATTGTGTTGATTAGGATGATGATGGTGCTCTGGTGGCCTGGGATGTGGGTTACCATCCACAGGAATGGGATCCTCATCTGGGGGTCCCCCTCCCAACAGCTCTTCCTGAAAGATGATGACTGGGCAAGTCCAAGATTCTCCTTCGAAATGCATGTCACCAGTGACTGTCAAACTAACTGGAACATCTGCAAGGGCATCAATTCTCACTTTAACAACTACTGCAGCATCAATAGTTTTCACTCTGTCCCAAGAAAGCAACTTGCCAAAACTAGAGACAGCATTGTTGAGCTCAGACATGCAACGGAGATCTGCTGGCAATCCAACTAAAAGCAGCCAACAGTCTCTGGCCAGATTGAACTTCCTCCAGTTCAAGTCCTGATCATGCTTTTGGAAAATGATGTGCATATCATCAAAAGGGTGTGGGCTCCTATTGACCAAGGAATCTCTATCTGCTTTACTGTTGCATCTGACAAACGCTTGACCAAAAGGGCATTTGGAAATAGACGAGAACACTACCCTTAGAACATCTTGGACATTGGCAAAGGCAACTTCACCTTGGGGCATTGGCACCAGAGTGGCGATGGCGAGATTTTCATTAGACAGCTGTATATCTCCATGGATGACATGAGCACGCGCTGGCCTCCCTTCCACCTCGATAGCTTGAGCACCAGGGAGAAGGAATGGCATAGGATCGAAGGGAAAATTTGCCATGGATAGCGACGTCGCCGGAGCAGAGCTGGTGGGGTGGAGTAGGGAAGAAACCCTACTTTGAGGATTTAATTGATGAGACTGAAGAGGGTGGCGAGAAAGAGGTGGGAAATTAGCATTGGCAGAGTCCCGAGCAGAGGGCGGTAAATTTTGTGCAGAGCCGGCATTACGGGGAGATGAAACGATAGAGCCACTGACAATGGGGTCTCGCCGACCACTGTTACCAGATTCCCGATTATCTACCAGAATGGGGGGATTTGCCATGTCCGATGAGGAAGGTGGAATGGCGATCTCGGCCCGGAATCTACAGTTGACTGCAATATGCCCCCATCTCTTGCATGCCTTGCAACGGATTTTGTTCTGGCACTTGGGCCTCAAGTGGCCCGTCATAAGGCAACGAACACAGAGAAGGCCAGATACAGAATGGGCCGGACGGTCCATAAGTTCAAAACGCGCGGATCCCGCCCCACCCAGCGATGTATTATTGGGCGAAGCTAAAAACGGGGCTCCTTGACTGCTGCATGGCTCGATCACAGGGATTTTTTGAATTTTGCAAAGAAAAGAATTGTGGTTGTTGAACAGCTTGAGCATATGATTGACGAGATTTTGCATTGGACACAACAGTCCAATTTTTGTTGACCGCATCTTGATAACGAAGGTAAAGATCCTTGAGGTCATCATCCCCCTCTCCCCACAAAAGAAAATTCATGGAAAAAATATCGGAAGACAAGTTGCCGCCTCTAATGATTTCAAAACCCACTTCCGGAGCAGAAACACAGAACTGGTATGACCAATTGTGCAGGTGAGATACCTTAAAAAGCTTGGCAGACCCGCCAAAGCAAGCTTGGATGATGAGGCCCACCGATTTGCATTCAGTCTGATCAACGATCTAGCAAATTCCACCACGCGGAAGAACTTTGGTGAACTCGGTGCATCTTGGGTGTTGACGACTGCGTTGCACTATTTCTTGATGTACTCTTCGAAAGCTTTCCCAAGGGAGAAGTTGAGATCGGAGAGGGCCATGTTTAACGGTGGCCGACGAGATCGGAGCGATCACCGGCAGGAAGTGGTCACCGGGGTCGGAGTGACCACCCGTGCGGCGGGGCTATTTAGGCGAGATTTTGTCGAGGAAGTTATAATAGGGGGATTAAACTCCATATCTATGATTTAATTATGTTGTATTATCAGGAGACTGATCAAGCAACAATAGAACAACCAAGAAAGTCATAGCTTTTGGTTCATTCAATTGTCGGTGTCCTGTTTGAGAGAGAGGGTTATTGCACAAAAAAGGAGGAGGTGCATACTTGAAATGCTTTCACGAAACTTGCTAGATATACCCCTCCGATGGGATGTGCCAGCGCTCGACAATATATCGAGGGTCAGATTTTGAGGATTCCCATTTCGGGTTAGGATCTTTCACCGCAACCCATGTTCTTAATAGCCAGGTGTTCCTCTATTAAGATGCCAAGCACATAGGTTCATGTACTTCTTGGTCCACGAAGAATATTTTGTCCTTGGGACATGACCCCTTCATGGATAAGGTTTTGCTTCTACTCATTTGGCGCCATGTCTTGGAAATTAGAAGGAACTCAGTAGACTGATGGTCCCACATCAAATAGTGAAGTAAGTGGGAAAAGTTTCATACGGGGAGATGTAGGCGATATTTCCAGGTACTTTTCTCTTGAGAGAGCATGGTGGACCTGATTTGAATTTGTGTATTGGCGTGGGGTTTCGGCGAGCACGTGCCTCGATTCATGCTCCCGAGTAGACACTCGTAAGGGATATGCGTTGGCACACTATTTCGAGGATTGTATGGTTACGAGAGAAACGTTCCCCGTAACAACAAAGACTTCTTATCATATCAGATCACCATGATGGTAGCCAAAATAAACATCCAAGGTCAACCTGTACGAAAAGGTGAACATAGTTCATAGGACCCATGGTCTACCTCAAGGAAAAACCTTCGAAAGGTGACTATTGTAATTAAGTGTACAGCCAACTAATAAAGCATAATTTTCGTGCCCATGAGCAATTGCACCCTGGAGCCAAATTGGATATTGGCGTCTCCACCCACTTCTTCGAGGTTAGAAAGAATGAGGGAGCACTATTTGTCAACGGAGACCTTGGCAATTTTACAATTTTCGACAAATGGGCACTTTTATTGACTCAAAATGTACCATCAAGCAGATAGAAAGCATGATGAGCAACACTCAGCCTATGCATAATTAAGATGTACACATCCTAATACTAAAAAACTGACAGGAGATAAAGAAGACGACATATCAGCAACAATAGTCATAGGACTGGCCCTATGCCTATGTTGTGGACCAATCCGAGATTCTGTTGTCACCCATGTTGGGGAAAGACCTCTTTGGCCACCCGCTCCAACCCCATATACGCCGTCCTGACCAGCGATTGGTACTCTGTTCGGTGTACTATAGTCCTTGAAAAACAAATCGTTTCTACATAGCCGAAGGCCCTTAATAAGGCATATGCTTCCATCCTTATTAGCGTTTTGAACCTATTTGGAATTCTGTCCAAGCAATGACCAAAAATATTGACAACACTTGTCGGTGGATACAAATTGAACGCTATTTTAATGACTAACCACGTTGAACTTGTAAACTTGCATTGGAAAAGAAGGTGTTTGATTGTCCCATCATGAGTACGAAAGCTATACTTCTTACTTTCCTGCCAATTGCAATGGGCGAGATTGCCTTTGGTCAGCACAACTCCCCTTCGAAGATACCACATGAGGATTTTAACTTTTAGACCTAGCCGCACAGTGAAGGAGAAATCCTAATCGTGCGTTTGGAACAAGCGATAGATCACTATCCATTTGAAACTAATTAGAAGGCAATAATCAAAGGAAGAGACGAGAATTGTGTTAACTATTCCCAGGGCCCGTAGTTATTCTGTAGAAGTCAAAGGATGCTAGTTTGTGTTCCACAATTAGGGTAAAATCTGAGAAAGAAATGGATTTTGAAATTCTCACAAAGGTAACAATATAGATTAGCTATACTTCAAGACATACTTGGACAGCGAGAAGGCCTACCACCAATGAGAGGAATTCAATATCATAGTGACTTAATTCCATGTGTAAGCCTTCCTAATCTCCACATTACCGACTACGCCCGAAAGATCATGCTCTATTGAGGGAGAAATCGGAGCCATTACTACAAAAGGGCACACTCGAGAAAGTATTAGCCCATAACACCCCATCCATTCCGAGATTGGTAGGATTTACTACCAGGCTCTCCCCTAGGCTATATACAAGATCACGGACCAACACCAGTATTCCCATCAGACTTTATCCTCACTCATGCAAACCCTGAGGAACTTTCGGGTCACCCAACCCAGTACTACTGCGAGTCTAGGTTATGTTTGCAGTGCGGTAACAATATTGCACGGGTACATGTTTCTGAGCTTTCTCGTGCAAGGAATCAACAAATTTTCCTAATCTATAAATAATATTTCTAGAGTCTTCTTGGTAGAGAAGAATCTAAGATATCTTAAACTTTGCATAATGTTTTGTAGAGTCTTCTAGCTATGAATAGACTAATATGTAATGATTCACTAAGAAAATAAATAGTTTCCTCACCTCACCAAAACTAACCACACTAATGGCTCAAATAACAGAAAAAATTAAAGAAAATTCAAATTGCAAATCTTACCGAATACAATTCTTTCTTTTTGCAAGTTGTAGCTAAATCTATTTTGGCAAGTTGCCGGTACTTGCAGGACATTGCACTGGGTGTTGCATCTGCTCCGGGATGCAGTCCAGAACTTAAGACTAATTAGTACCGAAGGAGTTGTCATCAACTTAATCTAGTGCAGACATAAGAAAAACTAACAGTAGTGTAATTTTCACCATGTTGCTATTTCAGTGTCTCCTAGCTGGCTAGTTACTAGACTAGAGCCCTCACTAAGTTGAAAACAGTGTGATTTCAACCATGTTGTTGCTATTTCAGTGCCATGCTAATTTGTTTGTGCCTCATGAGCTATACTGTGTGCAGTATCGATCACACGTGTTTCACCGTTGGTCTAAGTGAACTTTTCACTCTATTTCCCTCTATATGTTGCTACGGGTCTGCAACAATTTTACCCTCGTTTGTCATGTTAGTGAGACAAGGGATGTGCTATTTTCTCAAAATTTTCCAAAGATCAGGCATGTAGACATCCAGCTGATCAAGACCCAATAACACGCTAAATCAAGGCGTCACCATTCTCATATGAAATTTCTGCAGAAACATCATCTGCATCCGTATCATCATATTTGTCCATTAGTGGGTTGTTGAGGGTGTTTCCGCGTAGACCACCAGCTCGGACTCTGGAGCATTAGCATTCAGAAATTCATCATATAAACTGGACCGTGAATCATGCCATTCTGAAGCTCATATTAATTCAAACATGATAGTCCGAGCTTGGTGCTTGAATAAGGTTATGGTGCACTTGCATTGGGGGGCGTAGAGTAATTTTTTTTCATTTCTAAAACTAGGGAACTTGCACTACGTACCTATGGCATTTGATCCAGAGTTACATTTAGCAGAGCAGTCCACAGTCGAGATTGAACTGCAGTACTGCCACAACACATGGCCATAACTATCAATTCTCGTTGAGGAGTGAAGAACAACTGAACAACTGATCGAGATAATGCATGAACTTAACTTTAATCTATGTTACTTCATCTAGTGTACCATAACAAACTAATCTATGTTTGTAGTGGCATAACCATCTCATATCATGAGTTAATTTTTGACGAACAAGTTATGTTGCTTATCCATCGTCCAAGGACTATAGGGCAACTTTCAAACTCTACCCCCCCCCCCCCCGCCCGCCCGCGCGCGTATCGCCATTTCAGTTTTGAAAAAAACAAAAGAAAATGTAAAAAAAAAAAGTTCAAAAAATAAAATTCTTTGAGATGTAGTTATATTACTACATCTACTAGTTAGGAAAATTAAAAAACTTAAATTTGGACATGTTTTGCAAAAAAGTGTTATGAAAAAGTAAAACGGCTATAACTTTTGCATATGATGTCGGAAAAAAACATATAATATATCAAAATGTTCATCACGAAAGTCCGCATCCGATTTTGACTACCTACGGCATGTTTGCAAAATTTTAGAATCCTCAAATTCTAAAAGGAGAAAAAGATATGCTCAAATTTCATTTTTTTGACTTTTGGTCAAACTGTGGTCAAACTATTAGTGTTACTAAATAATTATTCAAGAATATTAGTGTTACTAAATAATTATTTCAGTTTTTTGAATTTTGGTCAAATTTGGTCAAACTCTGGTCAAACTATGGTCAAATTGTGGTCAAATTATGGTCTAACTACTTATTCAAGAAATATTAGTGTTAGTAAATAATTATTGTTTTTTTAGAATAATAGTTTCAAACTCAAACGGTGAAACGTGTGCCTAATGCTCAAGCTAAACTCCTAAGGGTTAATAGGATTGACAGCTTACATTTGTCAGGAAAACAACAAGTGCAGACTTGGAAAGTAGGGGGAATAGAACTCCGAAGTTAAGCGTGCTCAGCTGGGGTAGTGAGAGGATGGGTGACCAACCAGGAAGTTAGACGATTTGAAATCAGTGATCCACACTTGAGCAGTTAAGAGGGGTGATTAGAGACTAAATCATCAACTAATTTAGAAAATTGAAAATTGAAAAAACATCAATTTTTTTCCAAAATTTTACAAAAAAAAATTAAAGAAAAGACCTTCGGTACTAAAGGTCCCCCATACCACGGCGCGAGCTCACGCCACGTGGTGGGCCTTTAGTGGCGGTTCGTGCCGAACCGGTATTAAAGGGGGGGGGGCTTTAGTCTCCACCCTTTAGTGCTGGTTGCAGAACCAACACTAAAGGCCCTTATGAACCGGTAATAAAGCTCCGTTTTCTACTAGTGTGCCTTTTCCATCTCTCCCTTCTCTCTCTGTTGGATTCGTATTGGAAGCAGGGTACTCCATGTGGTTCTTTACCCCATGTATGCTTTACTGATTAAATTTCTTCTTTTTTGACCGATGGTTCATTGATATTAAGGATTTCTCTGATTTGAGTTTTTTTGAACAAGATGTGTGTGGATAGGATGAAGAAGAGAAGAGGAAGGATCTTGAGGAAGAGTGAAGAACAATGTGATCTCTCTCTCTCTCTCTCTCTCTGATTTGCCTAGGTTATTTTCAGGGGCGGACCCGGGACAAAAATGTCTCGGTGTCCCATGTCTATCGCATACCTGTGGATATCAAACAATAATATGGATACAGTAATAAGTTAACAGTTCAATATGTATAGAAAACCGTGTAATAGTGAAAATACTTACAGAAATCCAAAATGACGAGTTTAAATTAAAATGGTAGTTGATCGGAGGAAAATGAACAATAATGGATCATCGAGTCTCCAAGAAAAATGCGACATTAGATGTCAATTGCCTACAAATGAAAAAAAATCACTTAGTATAAATCATTATGTAAATTTGTGTAATCGAAAAAACTGAAAAATTAAGACCGTTATATTCAAAATGGGATAAGGCATCATTTTGTTAATTTGAGGGGGCAACATCTTTACCTTGAATCAATTTTAGGTCCCCCTTTTCCCTAGAAACCTTCCCAATAAAATCCGCTAACCTATAATTTGTAAAATACTATGTGAGCATTACTTTAGATGCAGAAAGAAGAAATGAATTATGAAGTCACATGTACATGCTACTTGGATTTCACACGGTTATAGAATGAATCAATTAAACCTGCTTGTGCATCCGGCCGGCGCTCCAAGAATATTGCAATCTCCTCCGCACGCAATGAATAGTTATTCCAAATTCCAAATAATTTAATTCCCAACAGGCCAACAATTCTCAAATCCCAGGCCGGATACCCTAGTCCAACTGCCCTACAGTTTGAGAAACGAGAATTAGGGGTTCTCAAAAACAATATTCAAAAATTTCAAAACATGTTGAAGATTTTTTTTAATCCTAGTTTCAATTTTTTTTCATAGTGTCAATTTTTTTCAACTTTTTCAGAAAATTTTAGAATTTCAACACTTGTTCGTTTTCACAATTATTCACAATTTTGAAAAATATATTTGGCTCCCAATCAGTCATTAGTGCTTGTTGGCTCGAGTGGTAGCAACACACATTCGGGAACTCGAGGCCGAGAGCACTGGTTTTTGGGATCTTTACGTCAAATGGGTCGGCCGAGTGAGTTGCTTTTGTGTGCGTTGTACTGATATATGAGGCAAAATGCCTCATATAGGAGGTTCAGTATATCATCACGTGTCCATGATGTTGTTCCTGTTGTAAAATCCCATGTTCAACTAAATTCGGTACAATGCTCTGAAATGTCCAAACTATTTTCAGTTATACTCAGGTTTTCTTAAGCTATATTTAGTGCAAACAATTTTGTTTTCTCTTGTTCTCACTTGTACACACGCACACGCACACACACACACACTCATGGACAAACATTTAATTGATGTGGCAGTCAAAAGCAGTTCACGTGCCCCGAGTCGTGCATCGTTACTGACCCGAAAAACCGCATCAGCTCGTGCACCTCCATTGATGTTTGCTGTTATTTTCTGAGGTAAATACATCGGGAGTCTTAAAACTTGCACGCAACCGTCAGTTTGGTGCATATACTTGTATACGTGATTTTGGTCATTAAACTTGCACGGGCGTGCAAATACGGTCACATATCTCGTACACAGGCGTATCCCTGTGTGTGGCTGCCCACTGTCAGCGACAGATGGCGCTTGGCTCGACGTGTTTTTGCACAAAACACCCTCATCTCTTTTCATTTGCAAAAAAATTTAACAACTTGTCACACCTGTCAGTATAGATCAAAATTTAACATGAAAAAGTGAGTCGCGAGGTTTCGAACCCACGCCCAAGGTTAGCACACAAACCGGCCGAGCAACTCCAAACAAAGCCTGTAAATTTTTTTTAGGGGTTCCAAAGCCTGTAGATGGGTACATAAGATAACCGAGCTTTGCTGTACTATAAGAAAGGAGGTCGTGTAGCAGAAATGGGCTCCAGTTTCTGCGGCCTATTTTGCATCACTTCGTTTTTTACAAATTAATAGATATGTACTCCCTCCGTAAACTAATATAAGAGCGTTTGGATCACTACTTTAGTGATCCAAACGCTCTTATATTAGTTTACAGAGGGAGTATTATGTAAATTTTAATTTTAGTAATAAAATAAATACAAGTATTACTCTTGTATTAGTTTGAAATAATACTTACGAAATGCAAAGAAATGTTTGTATAATTATAATACAAATATTTTTTTTGAAATATTCATAATAGTAAAAAATGTTTTTAAAATTTCTAGAATATTTAAAAATATTCCTAATTAAAAAAATTGTACAGTTATACCTGTTAGTTTTTAAAAAATTTGTGGAGCAGAAAATTTTGTTCATGTATTATTTTAAAATAATATTCATCAATTATAAAATGATTATTTAATAATAATATAAATATTTTTTAAATTATTATTCATAAATATTATTATACGCAGATTTTCATAATTCAATATTTGTATATTTAAATTATGAATATTTAATCTTGTCCAATTTGTAAATTGTATATTCATTGTAATATAAATCATGATTGAAAATTGTAAGCATGTGAATATTCTTATATATTTAGTGAATGTTATGTTCATCATTTTTGTGTAATTTAAATATAAGCCCCGAATGTATAATTCTTTTTGAATTCATTAATTTTTCAAATATCTGTATTAACTAAATATATTTTATGTAATACACAAATGTATATATAATAAACTGTTGAGTCTACATTTTACTTGTATTAATTCACGTCATGTGCACAGCACATATTTAGTTGATAACCCCGAACGTTTTCAGTATGAGTGAAATTGTATCTCATATGAGAGACATAAATATCCCTGTTGCAGTGGTTGGGTCCTTCGTCTGCCTAGCTGAGCTATGTAGTTCGATCCCTCACCATCCCGCTACAGTATTTGGCCGTGGCAGGAGCCTTATTTCCCCTACCAACGATGATTTTTTCGGCAAATAAAAAACGGTGAGGGTGTTTCACGCAAGAACATGTCGCACAGTGCCATCTCTCACTGACAGTGGGCGTTGTCCATGCTGGCGTGACAAGCAAGCACCGGATATGCCCTCGTACGGGATATATGACCGTATTTGCACACCTTCGACGACCAGTGTCATGTATTTTACAAGTTTGTGCACCAAATTAACTATCGCGTGCAAGTTCTAAGACTCTGAGTGTATTTACCTCTTTTTTCCTTAATTAGATGCCGCTTCCAGCTTCTGATCCCGAATTGACGAGAGACCATCCACAGTTCGTCCGAGGATGCTCTGCTTTTAACACGGAGGATCGACAACGTCCGAGGAGTCAAAATCGGACTGACTCGGCACGTCGTCCAGCTCCGAAAGTGGATCGTGTGAGAGCAACTAGTTCAGGAGCGCTCCTTCGGGAGCCTCCTCAACGATCACATAGGATGGGTTGAGAGCACGCCACTTGGCGCGCTCTCAGCCGCCGCCACGTGTCGCGCTTTTGGGCATTTCCTATTATTTTTTTACTTTTGCATGCATTTTGGCATTTTAGATGGTTTTTTATAACTTGTTTTGACTTTTTGGATTTTCCACCAGTCTTTCTTAGCTTTCCGAAAAAGAATTAAAAAAATACGTGACAAAACATGTTTTTTATTCGCGTGAGAGGCATGGTTTTGCTTCGCAAGAGGCACGGTTTTGCTTCCGCGAGAGGCACGGTTGTGCCTCTCGGAAACAAAAAAAAAGTGTTTTTTCTTTTTTCATTCGTGAGAGGCACGGTTTTGCTTCTGCGAGAGGAATGGCCGTGCCTCTCGAAAACAAAAAAAAAGTGTTTTTTTTTAATTTTTTCTTTTCTGAGAGGCACGGTTTTGCCTCCACAAGAGGCGCGGATTGGAAACAAAAAAAAACGTGTTTTCGCTTTCTTTTTTTCTTCCGTGAGAGCCACGGTTTTGCTTCTTCAAGAGGCACGACCATGCCTATCAGAAACGGAAAAAAATGTGTTTTCTCTTTTTTTTTTCTTCAGTGAGAGGCACGGTTTTACTTTCGCAAGAGACACGGATTTGCTTCCATGAGAGGCACAGTCGTGCCTCTCAGAAACGGCTTCCTGAAAGGAAAAAAACGTGTTCTCGCTTTGGTTTTTTTTGTCCGTATTTTTTCGTGAAAAAAAAGTCCGACAAAACCTATCTACATGGTATCTAGTTTTAAAGATCTCGATGCGTGGATTCCAACGGTGAAAACAGTTCAAGATTTGGACGCACGGTTTAAGAGATAAAACGTTTTGAATAAACGAATCTTGTCACAACCTGAAAAGGCGAGAGTGATTTGTAAGAAGCTCTCCTCATTTAGTGATTTCAGCATCGTGTGACATGATGATTGCCATGGGTTGGGCCTGAAGAACAATCGCATGCCGCTGTCCATGAATCAGCAGGATATTGGGTACCTAGTCCGCCAGGACTACGAGTCGCCCACAACAAGACGAAATACGTCTCGCCTAAAGCGCGGTGGCTACTGGCCGGCCATACTGTAGATGTGCATGAGTTTTTTTTGTGTCTTTATTTATTTTACCATCATTTTGTATGGTTTTCTTTAGGGTTTATTTTTTTTGGCTAATTTAGTTAGCTTGCAACTATCTTTCAGTTCAACGTCTACATGTTGTACTCAAGGCTCTATGAGCTAAGTAATGTTTGCTTAATACCAAGTAAAAAGTACAAACTCCACTGTAATATGCATGACGTGTTCGATAAAATTAGTATGCTCGTGATTCCGTGAAACTCTTGTCAGAAATACCTAATTACTCCCTCTGTAAACTAATATAAAAGCATTTAGAATACTATTTTAGTATTCTAAATGCTCTTATATTAATTTACGGAGGGAGTATATTTAAAAAATATTTGCATATAACTAATCATAAACTAGAAATGGTTATCAAGATTTTTTGCATGACATACACTTTAGAGGACCTGCATGCATATTTAAGGACACGCACGCAACACACAAACAAACAAACAACATGAACTATTCTAAGTATCACCAATTGATGTGAGCCGACATGCGATTTTATCTTCTATTATTTCCCACATATACACATAGTTTGTTTGAACTATATTGTAATGTATAATACATTGAATATTGAACTATTTTTAACACACAACAAGAATTGGAAAAATATATTACTTATAGTTGCAATTTTACAAAAGTGAGTTTTTGAAAAGTATAATACTTTAGTACAAAAATAATGACATTTATTCATCAATTCTTATAGAAGTCCTTATAAAATTTTTTATTATATTTTATATCTTTATCATAAATAATAAGTTTTATATTTCATAAATATATTATGTATATATTGTCCTTAAAACCAATTAGAACAAAATAATTATGTTAGGATCTTAGAATATTTAGCATAATACGTAAGTAATAAATGTGATTTTAAAACTATCTTCTAACATGTGTACTATTTTAGTATAATTAATCATAATTATATTCCTATGGTTATGTATTAATCTTGGTCACAAATCAAGATTGAAGATTAAATATCTGAAATATTAAGTGAAGATCAAGTATATTCCAAATTGGACAAACATAAACTTGTATAGAAACAATTAATGACTAATAAAAAACTATTAGTGTTGTTGTGTTTCCAACTAATGTAGGCAAGATTAAAACAATTTTAGTACACGGGTAGTTTTTAGGTTTGACTGGATATTAAAGATGATCCATTTCAGATGTTATATATATATATATATATATATATATATATATATATATATATATATATATATATATATATATATATATATATATATATATATATATATACAGGGATTGAATATGCGTCACCCTAGGTGAGGAATAATTATTCTTCACCCCTCTATTTTACCATCAATACACACGTAATTTTACGTTCCGTAAGTTTTTCTTATTTCTGACGTAAAACAGACCGTAAGAAAATATATAATCATCGTAAAAATATTTTATGTCATTTAAAATTACAAACGTAAAAACATAGTGTAAAATACACATAAACTGCAAATTTTCTTGTCTTATGACCTATATTTTTATTTTCTTATGCCAAATTTTACGTAATGAATCAATAGGAATGTAACTATTTGAATTCAAATGTAATTTAATTATGAAATGATCATAAGATTACCTCGGGTGAAGAATAATATCTTAAATGTAATGTAATATACATTTGTTTACATTTTATAATATTTTCAAAAAATTCGCATATATATGTTTGAATTTTGAGGACATTTGTTGTCACTAATTTATTTTTTAATGCTATCAACATTTTTTAAAAATTGTACTAACAAAAGTTTACAATATGTTAATTTTTCTCAAATTTGCAGGGTTTAATTGTTTTGATTAAATATAGGTATTGCAAGCATATGTATTTTAGAACTGTTTTTGGAAAATATGAGCAAAAAAAAAAGAATGTAAGCGAAGAAAATCAAAGTAACTTGTGGAAAGCTAATTGGGCTGACCCAACTAGACGCTCGGTGTAGTCGAGTGCAGTCTTGCCCCAGCGCTACATAGCTGCGCCCGCTTGTGTCTTATGTCATCAAACATCCATTATATCACTTAAAAACACACAACCATGATGTCGTTCCTGCGTTCTGTGGGCTTGTACGGCTAGCTGTCTTGATCGACCGTTTCTCGTCAAGAGGGGAGATCTTCTTTTGAAATCACTAGGCGCCCTTATGGGGCCTTCCTATGTCTTCCGGGCGCAAGTGGCACAACGTCACATATCAAGGTCGATCTATGGCACACTTTATATTTGAAATATGACGAAAGAAGAGAGGATCACACTGATTTTTTTCATTTCCTTTTTCTGGCTTGGATATGCTCCACCGCGGGAAGCATATGTGTGCTCCACTCGCGGAAGCAGATTCATGCTTTGTGGTGACGGATAGTTTTTCTCTGTGAAGAAGCCCACATGTGCACGCCTGTGAAACACATCAGTGCTTCAACTTCTTTTTTCTTCTGGAGCACATTCATGCTCCACTCGTCAGAGCACACGTATGTTTCATGGTGAACCACACAAGTGTTCTACAATGTAGTACACCTGTGGCTCCACTTTTGGTTCACACTTGTGCTTCAACTTTATTTTTCCTTTCTGAGCACACTCGTGCCGCACTTGCAGGGGTACAACTACGCTTCACGATGATGCACATTTGTGCTTCACCATTTTTGCCTTTAGTTGCATGCTTCACAGCAAGGTGCCTCTCTTGTGCTTCTCCTCCGCGCTTGTGCTCTTGTGTGGAGGTGCACACGTGCGCGGCGCAAGAACACGCTAGGAAACAAAGATGTGGTGTGCTTTCATGCGCCCCCGTGCTTCACTAAAGTGACCTCCGCGGGGAGCTTTTAAGGGATACACACTAACTAGTTGCTTTCATGTTTTTGATTAGGGAATAAGGAATGATCCGCCCTCAGGCCAATCATGGGAAACCTAAGCACGCCCAACAACATGACATCTCGAGGACAGGTTGCAGTCCACGATATTGCCATCCTCATACTCCTTCCGTTCAGAAATACTTGTCTGAAAGAATTGATGTATCTAGACGTATTTTAGTTCTTGATACATTCATTTTTATGCATTTCTCCGATAAGTATTTCATGACGGAGGGAGTACTTTATAAACAGCGAGTAAGAGAAAAAGGTGCAGCATGTTAATTACGCTCGTGTATCGCCCGCTCCTGCATGTTAGAATATATATAACTGTATTGTTTTGTATAGTTATACGGTTGTATATGTGTAGTCCTTGTATAGGTGTCCATATATTGTACGATACGAACTCTGCCTTGTAACCTATATATATAGATCAATACAAGGCACCACAACGTGTGGTTTTCCCAATCTTACATGGTATCAGAGCCTAAAAACCTAACACTAGCCTGTGCCGCCCTCCTCCTCCTTTCGCTGCCGCCGAAACCACCACCTCTCTCGCCGCCGCGCCCACACCGCCGCATCCATGTCGCAACCCGACGCTGACGCGACGAACAAGGCGCTGCGCCGCCAAAGGAGCGCCAGACGCAGAGGTCGCGAAGCCGCCAAGGCAAAGCTGCCTCTCGCGACCGCGCCGCCGATGGATCCGGACGGCAGCGGGTCCTTCTCCTTGACCTCGCTGCACGCCCAAGCCGTCGGTCTCCACTCCATCAAAGGCCACGTTCCTGCCGAGCTCGCGCTTGACACCGGCGTTCACCGGCGGTGGCGCACCTTCTTCCGCGCCGCTTGTCGCCGTACGCCCTCTGGATCACCTCGACTTCGATGCTCTGGCGCGCCGAACCCGGAGTGGTCTCTCCTCGACGCCACCATCGTCTCTTGGCTCTATGGGTCTGTCTCGCTCAGTATCCTCGACGCTGTCATGACGCCCAGCGACGATCCCCTCGCCGTCGATCTCTGGAACAACATCAACGGTCTCTTCAACAACCACAAGATCAATCGCCAACTCCACCTTACGGCCGAGCTCGGCGATGTCAAGATGGGAGAGATGAGTATGGCCGACTATCTCCAGAAGGTCAAATCCCTCTCCGACGGGCTTGCGGATCTTGGCGCCTGCTGACGATGCCGAGATGGTGGTCCATCGCCTCAACGGCCTCTCCGAGCAATACGAGTCCGGCCACGATCTCATCTCCCTCATGCCCGGTATGACCTTTGCGCGATGCCGCTCGTTGCTTGCGCTCCAAGACATGAAGCGCAAAACCACCACGCCAAGAACTCGAGACACGGCCCTCTTCACCAACACCGCAACCCCGGCAACACCGCAACCCCGGCAAGGCTCTGGAAAAGGAAAGAAGAAGAAGAAGGCCGCCGCTGGAGTCACCAAGGAGACCCCGGCGCCCGTGACCCCGCAGGCTGCCACTCCTTCCTGGCCCTCACCGCAACATCCCTGGAACGGCGCCATCCAGATGTGGCCCTATGGCCAAGGGGGGGTTGCTCGGTCGCGCGCCGCCCGGCTATGGCGCTGCTCCCGGCTACGCGCCCCGGCACACCCCGTCGCCGCATGCGTTCTACGCCCAGAACCCTCTGGCGTTGCTCCCTCTGATTACGGCTACGCCTGGACAGCTCTCCCACGGCCTCCCAGCACCTTGCTCCATCATCACCGCCTCATCTTGGCTTCATGGGACCAGGTCGCGCTCATGCATCAGTTCCAAACCATGGGGCTGCAAGCACCCTCCAGGGAGTGGGTGATCGACACCGGCGCCTCCTCCCACTTTGCGTCCGATCCCGGTATGCTCACCTCCGTGTCCCCCCCTCCTCCTCCTCTCGTCGTGCTGTCATTGTCGGTAACGGTTCCACTCTTCCAATCACAGGTACCGGGCATGCATGTCTTCCTATTTCTACCACCTCTCGCCCTCTTTACCTTCGTAATGTCTTAGTAGTTCCTAACATAGTTAAAAATCTTTTGTCTGTTCGTCAGTTCACCATTGATAATCGTGTATCCGTCGAATTTGACCCTCTTGGTTTTTCTCTGGTGAAGGATCTTCTATCCAGGACCGAGATTCTCAGATGCAATAGCTTCGGAGCTCTCTACTCCATCCGCCCTTCCTCTCCTAGCCAGCCACACGCCTTCCTCGTCGTCGATGCAGCACTCTGGCACCGTCGGCTTGGGCATCCTGGACAGCCCGTCATGGAGTCATTAGCTCGTTCTTCGGTTATCCCTAGGGAAAAGAATAAAAGTAGCTTGTGTCATGCTTGTCAGTTAGGTCGTCATGTTCGTCTTCCTTTTTCTTCCACCAATCGTGTGACCACTACTCCGCTTTCAAATAATTCTTTGTGATTTGTGGACCTCTCCTGTTGAGAGTATTTCTGGCTTTAAGTATTATCTCGTATGTCTCGATGATTTTACTCAGTATGCATGGGTGTACCCTCTACGGACTAAGTCCGAAGCTTTCTCGCACTTGTCGTCCCTTCATGCTTTAGCGCTCACCCAGTTTAGTACACGCTTGCAGGCTATTCAGTGTGATAATGGCCGTGAGTTCGATAATTCACTCCTCCATTCCTTTGCCCAGCACCATGGAATTGCACTCCGCTTTTCATGTCCATACACTTCGCAACAGAATGGTAAAGCCGAACGCATTATTCGTACTCTTAATGACATTACTCGTACACTACTTATCCAAGCTAGTATGCCACCTCGTTTTTGGGTTGAAGCTCTTCACACCGCCGTTATGTTGCATAATCGGCTGCCTTCAAAGGCAATCTCGGATCGTATTCCCTTTCGTGCCTTACTTGGCGTAGATCCTGCATATGCTGGTCTTAGGGTTTTCGGATGTCTATGTTACCCCAACACCACAGCCGTCGCTCACACACTTGCGCCTCGCTCCGTGCCGTGCGTGTTTCTAGGGTACCCATCACGGCATCATGGCTATCGTTGCCTTGATCGTTCCACCCAAAAGATCATCATCTCTCGTCATGTAGTGTTCGATGAGTCAACCTTTCCATTCGCCTCCCCTCCATCTTCGTCAACTTCTACTCCTTCCCTGCACACTTATGATTTTTTGCAGGGTGCTGAGCAGCCGGTTTCGTTGATGCCATTCACCGTGCCAGGCACGGTGACCTCGGACGCGACTCCACCGTCGCCGCCACGGTCGCCGTCGCCGCCACCACGGTCCCCTCCACGGTCGCCGCCACCGACTTCGCCTCGGTCGCCGCCACCGACCTCGCCCGGTCGCACTGGGGCCGAACTCTTGCCAACGCCACTGGGAGCTCCGAGGCGACCTGTTGGGAGTCCTTCTCCTACTACAGCGCGTCACCACCGGCAACGCCGTCGCCAGCTCCTGTTGTTGTGGATCCACCGGACCCTCCGCCACGGGCCCTCCACCGCCACCATCTCACGCCATGGCAACTCGTGCTAAACAGGGCATTGTGCAGCCGAAAAAGATATTTGATCTTCATGTTGAGGGTTTATCTCCCATACCGAAGACTTATCGTGGTGCTCTCAAGGATCCAAAAGGGCATTCCGCTATGGTTGAGGAGTATGGTGCTCTTCTCTCCAACAACACTTGGGACCTCGTCGATCCACCTTGCAATGCTAACATTGTTACAGGTAAGTGGATCTACCGTCACAAGATGAAGTCTGATGGTTCTTTGGATCGCTACAAGGCTCGTTGGGTGCTTCGTGGATTTACACAGCGAGAAGGTATCGATTTCGATGAAACTTTCAGCCCGGTCGTCAAGCCAGCCACTATTCGAACGGTGCTCTCTCTTGCTCTCTCTAGTGACTGGTCCATCCATCAGCTTGATGTCAAGAATGCATTCCTCAATGGCACTCTCCGAGACTGTTTATGCTCGTCGATATGCAGGTTCACCGATCCTCGCTTCTCGATAAGGTTTGTCGTCTCAACAAATCACTCTATGGTTTGAAACAGGCGCCTCGTGCATGGTTTCAGCGGTTTGCTTCGTTCATTGCATCGGTTGGTTTCATTGGCTCCAAGTCCGACAGCTCGTTGTTCGCTTATCGGTGGTCGACATGGCCTATCTCCTGCTCTATGTGGATGACATTATCCTAACTGCATGTCCTCGACATTGTTGCACAGTTTGATTGCCTCTCTTCGTACCGAATTTAGTATGATGGATATGGGTGATCTTCATTATTTTCTGGGCATCTCTGTCACACGCAGCAAGGACAGTCTGTTCCTCTCACAGGAGAATTATGCATTGGATCTTCTTGACAGAGCTGGCATGTTGCAGTGCAAACCCATCTCTACTCCAATTGATACTACCTCCAAACTTTCAGCCAAGTCCAGTGATCCAGTTGCAGATCCCACCGAGTATCGTAGTATTGCAGGCGGTCTTGATTACTCATGTTCACTCGGCCGGACATCTCTTATGCTGTGCAGCAGATTTGTCTTCATATGCATGATCCTCGGGCTAATCATTTGCTACTTGTGAAGCGTGTGCTTCGCTATATCCGCGGCACCACCGGCAATGGCCTCACTTTGTTCCGACGCAGCTCCAACAAATTGCTGGCCCATTCTGACGCTGATTGGGCAGGTTGCTCTGACACTCGTCGGTCTACATCAGGTTATTGTGTCTTCCTTGGCACTAACCTGGTGTCATGGTCTGCTAAGCGGCAGCACACGGTCTCTCGCTCCAGTGCCGAGGCCGAATACAAGGCAGTTGCAAATGTCATGGCTGAAACATGTTGGTTACGGCAGCTTCTTCAGGAGCTTCATCGACCGGTGGCTGGTGCCACTGTGGTGTTTTGTGACAATGTGAGCTCTGTTTACATGACACAGAATCCCGTTCATCATCAGCGCACCAAGCATGTGGAGATCGATTTACACTTTGTGCGCGACCGTGTCACCATAGGCGAGGTCCGGGTTCTTCACGTTCCGAGTTCTTCTCAATTTGCGGACATTTTCACCAAAAGATTGCCATCTCCTCTCTTCTTGGATTTTCGGGACAGTCTTAACATTCGTCGACGCCCGTTTACGACTGAGGGAGGGTGTTAGAATATATATAACCGTATTGTTTTGTATAGTTATACGGTTGTATATATATAGTCCTTGTATAGGTGTCCGTATATTGTACAATACGAACTCTGCCTTGTAACCTATATATATAGATCAATACAAGGCACCACAACGGGTGGTTTCCCCAATCTTACACTGCAAACAAACCAAACTATCGCTAGCTCCCTTGAGGAAAAGACAAACTAACGCTACTGCCTTTTTTTCCGACGTAACTAATGCTACTGCTCATGATTACGTGCCTAATGAAGCATGGGGTGTCTTTTGCAAAAAAAAAAAGAAATTGAGAAGAATAAAATAGGACAATTTTTTTGAACACAGAACAGACGCAGACGCTCATACATGTCGATATACAGATGCTCATACATTTGCAAGAAAATAAGACAATTGCTAATAGGCAAACCGAGCATAGGTCCAGTCTATTCAAAAGTTACCGTATCTTCTAACCTCACTGGCCCAATATTAACCAGTCTGGCCCAAGATGAACCCCGTAAGATGAGATTATCTTATTTCCCGAAAACCTAGGCCGCAAACTCTATATATAGCGCACACTCTCGTATCACGTAGTCCCCGCCTCCATTGTCTGCCGCCATGTGAGTTAGACTATCTCAAGTTTGCTCGGCAATCGGCGATGTGTGCAACTTCTAAACCAGCTGCTATGTGCCTTTTTTTTTTGAAATAGACGCAGGAGAGCTGCGTATTTTGATTGATTAGAAGAAGCGGTAAAGAAACCGATCCTCGGTTAATTAAAGGAAACCGAGCTAAAACTTTACAAAGAGCACACCACACCTAGGCTCGGGCACAATAGGACATGCATGAAACGCCTAAAGGCCAAAAAGACCGCCACGAGCATGTAAGACGACATCACTGTCGTCGGAGAGAAACGACATGTCCAACGAAAGAGGAGCGAACATGTGCCTCTCCGATCCCGAAAGGGCGCCCAACCTAACTCGCCTGGCGCTGCAAGCATGTCATGTGCGCTCCAAGTGCCCACCACCATCGCCCCCGACGGATATGTCACCGAAGCTCCTGCCGCACTCCTGCCGATCAACGACAGCCCAGACGGATGCACCACCAACGGCACCAGGCACACCAAAATGCTGCCCGCTTCAGATCCACCGCGCCATCACTATCAAGTGTTCCTGGCATCCAACTTGACTTCAAGGAAATGCTTTCAATAAAGTAATGACGCCAATGACGCCACCATTACACACGGTTTTCACCCGGAGACAAGAACTCGAAGCAGGGAGAGGTGTCGGATCCCCTCGATGGCGCCTCCAACAAGGCAAAATCACACCCGAAGGCATCATTCGCCACCAGCCTGCATCAAGTCGAGCATGACTTTCGTCAGGGAGCCGAGCACCTATGCCGGAGCCGGCGTCTCCAACACACCACCACCAAACCGGAGTAGCAGACGCCACCTGCTACACCGCCCAAGAACCAGCCGAAGCGCCGCCGGCGCGCAAGGGAGAGCAACCCGAAGGCCGTGGCCCAACCATGCCACCGCGGACCACCATCCCCACAAGGAGCCACCAAGCAACCTGACTGCAGACAGTCGCCGGCCGACCCACCTCCGGGCCTCCGGCCGCAAATTCCGGATCCGGCGGCTCCAGGCCAGAGGCACCCGCCGCCCGCGCCCCCAGCAACACCGCCAGCCATCGATCTGGACCACCTCCAGATCCACCATGCCCGCAGCACCGACGACATCCCAGCATCACGTCGAAGGAGAGAAGCAGGGCCGCTGGCGAGCGCTCGGGCCACCACCACCCTCGCCGGACCAGATCAGAACAGGGGACGCCCCGAACCGTCACGAGCAGGCATCACGGGCGGCCACCACGCTGCCCCCGCAGCCGTAGCGGCGGCGCCACCGTCAAGAGCCCCTGGGGCCGCCGCCCTCGCTTCTTGGCGCGCAGCTCTGCCGCGGCACCGCTGCCCGCAGCTCTATGCCTCCGCCGCGTCGCCGCGTAGATCAGGAGGACATCTCGCTGCAGCCCGGCACCTCGCGCCCGTGCCCCGCGCCCAAAGCTGCCCTGCTGCCACCTTCCTTGGGCCAGCCCGAGCATCGCTGGGATGAGCCCTCCGGCGGCGTTGGGACGAGATGAGGAGGGGAAGAGAGCTGCGGCGGCTAGATTGTCTCCCCCGAGCCGCCAGGGAGGCGACGCGGGGGTCAGTGCTGCTATGTGCCTTTGCTTTAACTTCTCGGGTTAGTTTCTTGTATCCGTACACAACATGTCGATGCTCTTGCGAGAAGAGGAAGGAAGCATGGTAATCGGCGCGAAGAGTGACTGAAGTCGGTATGCATGTCTGCTCACCCTGACGCCCTCGGGCTTTGATCTCGCGGACCTGGATTTGACTCACACTTTATTTATAAACATTCTTCAGTATTCAGTAGTCACATCGATAGTTATGTGCATGCCTTGCTCTGTAGGCTAGATTTAGTACTGTTTGTAATATTTCAGTTATCTGCATACATAACAACAAGATTTTCCTTTTTTTGAAAATACTATGAATCAACATGATATGTTGATGCATTAAGATATTCAAAAGAACTGGAGATAAGGGGCTTACCTGATGTATTCCCTGAAAAAGAAAGCGATATCACTAGCTTCAATCAGATTACAGAGGGCACCTACTATATCTGTTGGAATGAGTCTTACAATTATTTTCCAATTTTGGAGGCAAATTTTAACATGGTCCCTCTTACCTCCTTTTTTTTACATATGAGGTAAGAAGGTAAGAGTGAATCCGGTCACTAATTAATGGGATAAACGACTCAGAGATATTACATACTCTTACCTCTCATGTGCAAAGAGAAGGTAAGAGGGATCATGTTAAAACCGCTCAGTTTTGGAACGTGAAGGGGTGAGTCCTCTTCCTTTTTGAACCCCATACGTTAAAAGGATGTCTTCGACAATGATGTTCAAAAGCCATATCCATGAAAGGGAGACAAGGGAGATGTCAAAAACGATGTGTAGTATTCAGAGACGAGGTTGATCTAGAGTTGGAGGCCCTTTTGCATGCCGTTTGACGCCATCATCTACGAATGCATGATGCCTAGGCCTGGCTTCATCCACTAATAAAGAACAGAGCAATTGTGTTGCAACATTTGTGCGAGATGAAACTTGTTTCCGAAATTGCTCCGCACGCTATATAAAATGTGAACAATCTGTGGACGATCCACAATCTAGAGGCCATTTTAGGGTAAGAGGACGTGATTCCAAGGCTGGATTTTAACCATCGTGCACCAATATTTTGAATTTGGTCATTTGCATAGCACTTGCACTGCTCCATTTTTTTAGAAATGGAAAAAAACCTACGCCTCCGCATTATCTTGATACTTGAAATAGATAGATCGGACATGAAAATATCTTGGCACAGTGCATAGTGTACAATGTAAATGGAAAGGTGAACATTAAAAATATATTTAGAAAAATGTTAATCAAGTATTTTAAAAAAATTAAACGTGTACAAAAAATGTTCCTAATATATACGAAAAATGTACACCATGTATAGAAAAAGAAGACACTACAAGATGCATTTTGTTTTGAAAAAGTTGCATTTTTTTTCAAATGTGTATATAAACAGTTTTGATGTATACAAAAAAGTACATTGTGTGTAAAAAAAAGTAGACTACAAAAACATATATTTGAAAAAAATGTTAATCATGTATTTAAAAATTGTTAACCTGGTATAAATAAATGTTTGAAATTTGTACAATATATGTACAGTGTATATGCAAAAGAGGCACAAAAACATATATATGTTAAAAATGTTAATCATGTATTTATAAAATGTTAAACATGTGTAAAAAATAGGTGTTCTTTATGTATACAGAAAATGTACAATGTATATAGAAAAGGTAGACATCAGAACAATATATTTGACAAAAATGTGTTAATCACGTATTTAAAATATGTGCAATGTTTACAAAACAATGTTTTATGTGTATACTAAAAATCCTCCATGTATTTGAATAATGGTAAACATGTATAAAAGAATGTTCCTGATGTAGACGAAACATACATTGTGTGAAAAAAAATGTTTTTGTCACTAAAAAATGTTGACCATGTATTCAAAAACCTTCGGGCAGAATATATACCTTTCATGTTTAATATTTCTAGGAATGGTTCTAAAAAATGCGGTACTCCCGGTTGATGTATGAAATGGAGATCTGCCGGAAATAATGTCGTTATGGACACAAAGTTCCAATACAGCTGGCCGTTTGGATTCTCCGCCGTCAATCGTGCGCTGGCCGGAAGATCATTTCAACTCAACTCCACGCCTCATTGACATGCTTAGTTTTTTTTAGCAATCGTCCAGTGATAAGCCCACGCAAAAGCTGAAAGAAGTCTGGGCTGTATATATGGGTATGGCAAGTCGGGCATGCCAATGGGCTTCGTTCCTCGGCAATGCGCAACGGTCGCTTTGGAATGATAAGCTGCTCTTCATTCATTTCTCAAAGAAAAAAAAAACTGCTCCTCATTCCAACCTCGAAAAGGAAAAAAAAAAAAGAAAAAAAATACTGCTCTTCGTTCCGGTCTTTGAGGCGCGAATGACTGTTTTGGCGCTTTTGATGCACAGCGCGAACATGATATGTACCGCAAGTGCCGACATGCGGCGAATAAAAGTAATCCTGGGGCCATCCGCCCTACCTCGACTTGTGTTGCCATGCCTAGTTATTTTTTCTCCACTGGCCGCCGAAAACTGCAAGCACGAAATAAAAATGGAGGCATTAGAATAGTACTGGCACTCGCCGGCCTTGTACTGACAACAGCTCAAATCTGCCATCTCCTTTGTGACTTGTCTGGTCTGGTGGCCCTCTGAGTGTATTATTAATCTAGCAATGTCGACATCACGGTATAAATATTCTTAGATCACGCAACACCACCACTACAAACGCCAAGGCGCACCCACCCAGGCCGCCCTGCAACCGCGTGCCCGCACCAAAAGCACACAAACCACTGCTCAACATTTTTTTAAAGCCGGAAATATACACACATTGTTTTCACCGAGTTCAAGACGCGGGGATGAACCATAAATATTTCATAGGATTTTTGCGGGATTCCTACCCTTGAAAATTTTACTATGGATTGTCTTTCGATCAAAACAATGGTGTCGTTTAAGTTACTTTGGATCGCATTCCTATGCCTCAGTTCCATTGATATGTGACATTCCCTGCAGGTTCTTTTCAGACCCAGTCACATAGGAGACGCATGCATCGTTGTATATCTAATTTTCGTAAGATGATTTATACACCTGAACAGAGGGAGTAGTCTAAGTTATTCTTCACTATTAGAGTAATTCTAGCAGAACCCGCATCGCGTCGGCACGCAAAACGCGTTTGCAGTTCGCGCGAAACCGCTTTTACGGGCCGGCTTGGACGGCCACAAATGCAGACCCCTCAAACGGACCCGTAAAAAAGCATATTCAAATATGTTTTTTACGGGTCGGCTATGTGGGATCTGCTCTTTGCGCCGCTGCATCCTGCATCTTATTGGCCCGCAAATATCAAATCCAACATAATACAGCAATCGAAAGTAAAACTAAATTATTCAAATCAAATATAATACAATAATCATCCACGTTACAAATAATTATTCAAATCAAAATGGCAAATTAAATAATGAAATACAAAACTTGTCATTAATACAAATACAAATGAATACAAAAATGAGTCACTGTCCAGCCCTTTGCCAATGGTGCTCAATGAGATCCTCCTGAAGTTCAAAGTGGGTGTTTGCATTTTCAATCTCCTTGTATGTTTGCATAAAAGCTCCAATGCGGTTAGGGTCTCTAGCTGGTTTGACACGACTACCCACATTGTCATAGAAGAATTCCAAGTTCATTCGTCTCTCATCTTCAAGAATCATATTGTGCAGGATAACACAACATGTCATAATATTTTTCAAGGTTTTCTTATCCAAAAAACGAGCAGGACCATGGACAAATAGCAAACCTAGATTGCAAAACACCGAATGCTCTTTCAATGTATTTTCGGGCTGCCTCTTGCACCCTTGCAAATTCACATTGCTTTTTGGTTTTGTGTTCTTTGATGCTTTTGACAAATGTGCACCAAGGAGGGTATATACCATCTGCAAGATAGTACCCCTTTGTGTATTCATGTCCATTGATAGTGTAGTTGCAAGCAGGAGCATCACCACTAGAAAGCCTAGCAAACAAATGAGACCGTTGCAACAAATTGATATCATTGAGAGTGCCCAGCATACCAAAAAAGCAATGCCAAATCCATAAATCCTCGGATGCTACAGCCTCTAGCATAATTATGGCATCACGAGACTTGCCACAGTACATTTCTTGCCATGCCTTTGGGGCAATTTTTCCAAGTCCAATGCATACAATCAATGCTACCTAGCATGCCAGGCCGACCTCTTCTCTCATTAGTTGCCATCAATTTCTTTGTGTCATCTTCGTTGGGTGCCCGAAGATACTCAGGACCAAAGACGCGGATGATCACCTTTGCAAATCTACACACAGACTCAATTGTAGTATCTTCATCAATGCGAAGGTACTCATCGGCATAGTCAGCCGGAACACCATATGCAATCACCCGCATTGCCGCGGAGATTTTTTGATATGCACTAAATCCCTTTAAGCCCGCAGCATTTCTTCTTTGAGTAAAATACCAGCAAATTGCTTCGCAAGCTTGAACAATTTTGACAAAGAGGGATCGGCGCATTCGGTACCTTCTCCGGAAGAGGTGCGGTGGATATGTAGGATTCTCAGCGAAGTAGTCTTGCATCAACATCTCGTTCCCAAGATGACGATTCAGGGGAATGCAAAGACGCCCGACGGTCGATCCTCGCCTCCTCTTCCGGTTCTCGTCTTCGTGCTACTTCATGGCAAGTGCCATGGCCAATGTTTGCTGCTGAAAGTTTGCCAGCATGGTCTAAACTTCCGAGTCGTCCGGATCGAACGAATCGGAGAGCAAGAACTTCTCGCACGGGCTCAACTCCATCTACATGAACACCGGCGCGTCAAATTAACTATACCGCTCGCAAAAATCACAACAAAAATGCACTAACCGATGACGGACGCGGGCGGGTGATCCCGGGTGGCGACGAAGAGGCGGGCCCAACGATGGTCAATCCCCGACGGCGGTAGCGACGAGGGCGGCTTTTCTCGCCGAATCGGGGAGGAGGGGGGGGGGGTCGGTGTAGCGTCTCGGCGCGGGAGGGTGTGGGGCGGCCCCGCGGACCGATTTTGCCCGCAGATTTGGCCGGAATCACCGGCGGCGGGCGGACGGAAGCAAGGGCGGTCGGCGGCGGAAGGAGGGGGGAAAGCGCGCCGGCTAAAATGTCCGTCCCGCCAACTGCTTCTGTGTGATGAAGGGCACCGCAGCCGCGAGGGGGAAACCCGCGTATTCCCTGGTTGGGGTCAGGATTTTGCCGCGCCCCTCAAAATTTTTTGCGGGCCGGGACTGGATGCGGGGTCTGAACGGGCAGGTTTTTCCGCCCCTACCCGCATTTTGGCGGTTATTTTGCGGGTCGGGAGCGGATGCGGGGTCTGCTAGAGTTGCTCTTACTTGTCTAACAATGTGTGAAGGAAACACAACATCATAGAAATAATGTATGCCATCCGCTAAGCTTGTTTAATCAATTATAGCCCAACACACACACACACACACACACACACACACACACACACACACACACACACACACACACACACACACACACATATATATATATATATATATATATAAATAATATAGGTAAAATTGTGTTTTTCATAGCTTGTCACAGAACTTGTTTAGGCTTGTTAAGATTTTAACGGTTTAAAAGTTATCAAAAAATATGAAAAAAATAGTGAAGCATCTCTCTAATGTAATAAGATGATCCAACGGGGGATTGTGAAAATATGCATTATGTGTCCTCAGCAAAAATAACAAGCATTTCAGCTCACACGTGAACGGACCAAACTATAAATTTACTCACCAGAAAGTTAAATTTACAGTTCCACACAGCAGCCACATCATGGCCTATATTTCAATTCAGCAATTAGGTGTTCCTGCAAGACTGCAAAATAAAAAGACCAGGATTACATCATGGATTGTTTCACCATTTATAATCAATCAGTAGTACTCATCCACGACGACAGTGGGCTTGTTGGGATGCATGCGGACGGAGCTTCTTATATCAGACACCTTGACCTTGGTGGTTTCAGAAGCCTGCTGGCTGACTCTAAGAAGCACTTGTTGGAGACACACAAGGTTTTCTACTCCGTAAGCACCTTCCAACACCTTGAACCGGAGCTCAAGCCTTTGGAGCTTCGACATCGCGCCTTCGAGGAAGCTTAGCAGCGGCAGCACCGGCGCGGAGAAACGGAGCAGTCTAAGGCTATGGAATCCATCAGACGGGATAAGAATGTTTCCTCTTGAATCCATTGTATTTCTCAGGAAAACCTTCATGACACTGTGATCCTGGCTCGCTGCATTGACTGAAAACGTGAGAGAAAATAACAGGGGCAGTTGAGCAAGAACAAACAGGTCATGTGTCCTCAGCGAAGTCAACGATAAGGTCAGTTTTTCAAGCTTTTCAAGCTCATTGATCCATTGAGGAACTTTAGGCAGTTTACCAGAAAGCTCGAGCGTGTGGATGTATTTTGGGGGACTGGATGAGGAAACCACTAGATCAAGAAAGCCTGTGAAACCATCATCAACTGCAAGATACTTGAGAGAGCAACCACTTAAGTACTCAATGGCAGACAGTAAATCACCATATTTCTGGTTGTCTTTATCAAAGTCTGCAATACTGTAGATGCTGAGCTTCCTCAACTTGGTGAGGTTATGCATTCCTCCAAGGGCTCTCGATGACTTCTGGCTTATCCCTATCCCTGATAGTGTTTGCAGTGCTGTCATCTTGGCAATCCCATCAGTGAATCTCAAGGCAGCACGCGTGGATTTATTACCGCCGAGTAGATGGGCCATTTGCTTCAGATCTGCAACTGAATCCGGCATGACTTCCACATTTGTTTCCCTTATATCCAAGGTCTCCAGATATATCAACTTCCCAATTGCTGACGGGAGCTTTTTGATGCTTGTCTTGCGTAGGCTCAAGTACTTCAAATGAAACATCTTGCATATTTTGCGCAGATGAATTTCAGTCAAGCCCTTGCAACCTTCAAGATCCAACACCTGCAGTATTCCAAATTTGAATGAAAAAGATTGCAGTCGTTCCAAGCTGTCAAATGCTGTCAATGATCGGACATGTGACAAGTTCATGTTCTCGATTTCAGATTTTGCACTGTCTGGATCACTACTATGCAGGGATAGCCGGCGAACCTTGTTGCCTGGTGTTGCTGTGTGCCAATGCCCCCCAAGTACTGTGATGAAATTCTCTTTGCTTGACTTTGACACAATGTATTCAAGGATCATGTCATGAACTTGATAAGTTTTAACCTTTCCATTGCTATTGTGGTCAACTGGCCGAATTATATTCCTACTAATGAGCTCATTAAAGTAGTCTTCGGCAACTTCTTCGACAGTTTTTCCTTGTTTCTCAATAATGAAACCTTCAGCTATCCACCGCCTGACCAAACGCTTCCTGTTAATGCTGTATCCCTTTGGAAAAATGCTCAAGTACAACAAACAATTCTTCTGATCAGCTTGTAAGTCATTGTAGCAAAGATTAAGTATTTGTGTCACTCCCTCAGGGGTGAGATTCACCTCCAACTCTGAACTTAGAGAGTTGTGCACTTTCATCCAATGGCTCTCTGATTTGCGGTCTCTCGCCAAAAGCCCTGCTACTGCAACTATTGCCAAAGGCAGGCCTCCACATTTCTTCAAAATTTCATATTTGGTATCTCTAAATTCATTGGGATTTGGATCATTACCACCAAAGATCTTTTCAAAGAACAAGTCCTTTGATTTGTCATCAGAGAGCCGTTCAAGAGGGTATGTACGGCCTGTTTGTTGACTGCTACTAGCCTCGGCTACAGACTTGAACCTTGTAGTTAGCATTATTCTGCTAGCATTACTATTTTTGGGTAATGATACCCAAATTTCTTCCCATGCTGATACAGACCACACATCATCTATTAAGATGAAGTACCTATTAAAACAACATGTACAACAAAACAATTTAGTAACATATATACTGACACTATCCACAGATATTTTTTCAAGAACAATTCTACTTCTTGTTTCACTTTTTCTTTAATGGAATGGAATCCAACTCAGCAGGTATTGACATTGTAACATATACAATTCATTAAGGAATATTTCAATTAGGTACTTGTTCTATCGGTTTAACTACCTATTTATGATCATTTTACTAATGAAACTATGATATTCTGGCTTATAATTAATTTAGTAACCCCATCAGTCCAACAATGATATTCACAGTGCATCTTCACCTCCATTTTCAACGTTAGAGAACATAAATCAGGATATTTTGTATAGCAGAGAAATGCAAGCAATTATGGTTTGTAAAAGATCATGACCAACCACACAATACAGCAATCTGAATCACTTGCGAGCGATAGAAGGCGATGAAATAATATACTTAACAGAAAATGCAATGGAAATTCTGCGGTATATACCTCTTTTTCTCCAGGTGTGTTTTAAGCTCCTCCTCTAGCTTCTTGAGGCCCCATTCATCAACTCCATCAGGAATTTTCGGCAAGACCTGCTTGAGAATGCTTCTCAAGAGCGATACACGGTTCAGCTTCTGCGACGCTTGCACAGATGCCCGTGACTCGAACTTCTCCCCGAACTTGCGCTGCAGCGCCAAGGCCAGCGTGGTCTTGCCGAGGCCACCGAATCCAACGATGGCCAGGACCTTGAGGTGGTCGTTTGACCCCTCGGTCAGCCATGGCCCAAGCTGCTCAATGGCCTCCTCCATGCCGACCGGCTCCGTCGAGCTGACGAGCTGCGGAGCAGGCTGTGGGTGATCGTTGGCGTGGTAAGAAGGCGTAGCCCTGGTGCTTGCCTTGGCCGCCGCATCTGGCCCCGGGTCCTTGACGCCGTATCTCGTGCGGCGTTCGCCGACGCCCTGCGCCCGGTCCTTGAGGTCAACGATCTTGGTCGCGATAGACCGGCGCTCCCAGACGGTGGTCATGGCGTACCACGCGCGGCGGATGTCGGCCAGGAGGCCCTCGCCACGGGGCTGGCCGCGGAGGCGGTGGCTGAAGTCGTCGACGCAGTCCTCAATGTCGTAGGCCACGTCGCGGACCTGCTCCATCCAGTCCTTGGTCTGCTCGTCGTGGTCGTCGGCGGCGGCGTAGTTGAGGTTGCGGAGGAAGGCGTGCATGCTGGTGAGCTCGTCCTTGATGTACTGGATCTCGCTGCGAACGCTGCTGATGAGCGCGTACTCCTGGGCGAGCAGGCTGCCCAGCTTGCCCAGCAGGGACCTCATGGCGCTGTCCGAGGCGCCCACGGCGAGCTCCATTCTCTCCTTTGTTGCTAGTCAATGAGAACTTCTTGGTCAGAATCCAGATCTGGAACTCGTGGGCGAAGGAGGAGGAGAACGGCGAGGTGGTGGGAACTGGAAAGGCAACTACGACGACCAATGGGCGGAGCGATCTTGGGAGTTGGGACTTGGGGCAGGAGAGAGGAGGCACGGTGAGTGATCCGTGGGAGGTGGGACTATAGTACTGTACTATTGTGCTACAGTAGGTTAGCCTTTAAGTGGAACACCGAATTTTTTATTTTTGAAAAAAAAACTAACGCCCATACGTATGGTATCTTTTCACATTACCCACACGCCTCGTTTACCACTCATTTCGCCACATGTGAGCAGATGACATCATCAAGAATCTTTTTGATTTTCGCCTTAAAATGTTTTATCTCCTAATTAAAAATTGAATTAAAAATCTATTTTCACTATTAAATCCATCTCGACGAGATCTTCAAAACTAGACCCAATGTTGATATGTTTCAATGAAATTTTTTTTGCCTAAAAATTGACATGATGTTTACACTGTAGTTGCTATAGTGCTTAAACTAAAGTTACCATGTGGCAATTTCACTTTGTAGAGCATGACAATTTAGTATTTTGATGATGGCAACTCCAGTACTTTGACTATGGAAATTATTTTTTGTATGAACATGGCAATTTTAAGTGCATGTATCATGGCAATTTTAGTTTATGGTTCATGGCATGTCTAGTTTCTTAATTCCCCGTTTTATAAATGTCAAAATTTACTTTTAAATGTAGAAAAAATAGCTGAAACATATCATGGCAACTTCAGTGTAAACATCATGGCAATTCATTTGCAATAGACATGGCAACTTTTAATCAAAAAAAATTTGTCAAAATATATTGATATGAGATCTAGTTTCAAAGATCTCGTCGCGAGGGAGTTATTGGTGAAAACAGATCTTCAATCAGATTTTTCATTTAAGAGATAAAACATTTTAAAAACTGAAAATCCAAAAAGATTCCCACATGCATGCATGCGGTGACGTGATGCAGTCAGTCTGTTATAGGGCTTGTGGGCAGGGATTCGGCTCTCCTGCAAGGATCCCTGCACACATTATTGTGCAGGGCCAATCAATGGACGACACATGTCCTGACAAGCCCTACCTCTTAAAAGTATT